>OZ018378.1:107265968-108476682 GCA_963969555.1 Polydrusus pterygomalis
CCCAACTTCCGATCGCCTTAGCAAACAATAGGCTTCTGTAGCCGACGGTCGTCTACGCTCCGAAAAAGTTTAAATCAAGAAAACTTATTTTTACGACCTGTGTCGAATTTCAACGAGAATCCGATATTTTTCGAGTTTGGGGTTTAAAAACTTTTTTTCGGCACACCCTGTATATTCGAAATTTTCACACAACGTACCCCCACTATTCCTATCTAAACCTTAAACGTTTCAATCGTCCCACTCTAACCGTTTCCGAGAAAAAAAAAATCGCAACTGTGAAAATGTCTTACATGGACGAAATTGTTCAAGAGCCGATCGGGGTTTTCGAGATTTCGCGCGGAAGAGACGTATATAATACTAGACTGGGTACATATCGCTAATCGTCAGCCGAGAGTGCATCTAATATTAGTACTAAAAAAATAATTTTCTTTTCCTTTTCTCTATTTACTATTGCTTTTTATACCTCACCTTCCTGCGGAACGTGAAGGAGAAACATATCGCCAAATTGTCATTACAACAACTGACAAAAACTAAAAAATAAAAAAACGGATGCAAAATTTCCGGTTTCTCGTATAGATAGGTAGTTTTTGGAGACGGCATCGTATAGTGGTCGACGTCCTATTTCCAATGCCGTCTCGCTCCATTCGCTACGACTTTTCGTTACTGAAATATATGATATTAACTATTCTTACATAGATAGCTGATAAATTGGTGAACATTTTGAACATTTTATTGTGCCGAGCCCTTTGGGCACGGCACTGTTGGAGTTCGTTCGTTTCATTTTATACTTTTGACAAAACCATTTGTTAGCAACCTCTAATTTTGAAACATTTCAATTCGTGATAAAAAATAAATTTAGTTTCTTCACAAACCTAGTTGATTTTTTTCGTACCGAGGATTGTCGCTGTAAGAATCCAAAATTTAAAAGACTTTCAGTACCTACCTACCTAAATAACGAAATATTAAAAAAATAAAAAGACGCGCCTGGAATTGAACCCGGGATCATCGTAACCAAAAGTCGTAATCTAATATATACCACTAGGCCACCGACCACTTTAAAAACAATATAGAATATTATTGCCTTATTAAAGATAAAGAAACAAAAAAAATACTTTTTATTGTAGTTTTTTTTTATGATCCAAAGTAGTATTTGAGATGACCTAAACGAATCTCCAAATCAAAAATATGTGGGACGCACCCAATTCGATTTATTAACGATCCAACATGTCCCTACATTGATTTTAAAAAAATCAAAAAATTGACTTCCCAACATCCGATTACGTTGGTAAACAATAGGCTTCTGTAGCCGACGGTCGTCTACGCGTCGAAAAAATTTAAATCGAGAAAACTTATTTTTACGACCTGTATCGAATTTCAACGAGAAACCGATATTTTTTGACTTTGGAGTTTAACAACTTTTTCTCGGCACACCCTGTATATTCGAAATGTTCACACAACGTACCCCCACTATTCCTCTCTAAACCCAAAAAGTTTTAATCGTCCCACTCTAACCGTTTCCGAGAAAAAAATCGCAAATGTGAAAATGTCTTACATAGACGAAATTGTTCAAGAGCCGATCGGGGTTTTCGAGATTCCGCGCGGAAGAGACGTATATAATACTAGACTGGGTACATATCGCTAATCGTCAGCCGAGAGTGCATCTAATATTAGTACTAAAAAAATAATTTTCTTGTACTTTTTTTTAATTTACTATTGCTTTTTATACCTCACCTTCCTGCGGAACGTGAAGGAGAAACATATCGCCAAATTGTCATTATAACAACTGACAAAAACTAAAAAATAAAAAAACGGGTGCAAAATTTCCGGTTTCTCGTATAGATAGGTCGTTTTTGGAGACGGCATCGTATAGTGGTCGACGTCCTATTTCCAATGCCGTCTTGCTCGATTCGCTACGACTTTTCGTTACTAAAATATATGATATTAACTATTCTTACATAGATAGCTGATAAATTGGTGAAAATTTTATTGTGCCGAGCCCTTTGGGCACGGCACTGTTGGAGTTCGTTCGTTTCATTTTATACTTTTGACAAAACCATTTGTTAGCAACCTCTAATTTTGAAACATTTCAATTCATGATAAAAAATAAATTTAGTTTCTTCACAAACCTAGTTGATTTTTTTCGTACCAAGGATTGTCGCTGTAAGATTCCAAGATTGAAAATTTTTCAGTTCCTAAATAACATACGACAGCTGTCATTTTGACAGTTAATTTTCAATTTAGGATTAAAACGTAAGATAGTAATTCTTACTTTTTTATAATTTGCACCCTTTATATTACCGGTAGGTATAGAACAATATAATTGAAAAAAGTAGTATTTGAGATGACCTAAACTAATCTCTAAACCAAAAGTGTGTTAGACGCACCCAATTCGATTTATTAACGATCCAACATGACCCTACATTGATTTTAAAAAAATCAAAAAATTGACTTCCCAACTTTTGATCGCGTTCGCAAATAACGGTGTTTTGTAGCCCAACGTCGTCTACATGCCAAAAAAGTTTAAATCGATTAAAATGATTTTTGCCATCTGTATCGCGCTACAACGAAAAAAAAACATATTTTTCAACTTTGACTTAAATAACTTTTTTCCGGTACACCCTGTATATTGGAAATTGTTCCCAGAACGTGCCCCTACTATTCCTCTCTACGTCCAGAAATTTTTTATCGTTTTGCTCTAACCTTTTCCGAGAAAAAAATTCGCGAATATCGAAATATCGAACAGCCTCCCACCACGTGGCGATGCATTTTCAATGTCGGAACGTCATCTTTAAAATCGAGATTACAACTATTTCTGAAACATTTTGGGCAAATATTTTGGTCAATAAAATTAAAAGAAGGTTCAAGGTAGATATTCCATCCGATTTAAAATTTGGAAATGTTCTTATTAGTCTAGCAAGTCAAGCTCAAAACACCAATTTTTCGCCATTTTTGACAGCCGGTTTTTTAGAATTAATTTACTTACATTAACCAAAGCAGTTAAAGCACTCTAGTCAAAATTAAATGGTATTAGAATTTGCAAATTTTGCTTGTTTCCGCACTCAAAAACTCGATTTTTCTTAAACTTACGAATATATTTTTATAAGTTTGGATATGTAGAGGTGTTGAGACTAAATCAGCGCGTCTTTTGGGAAAAAATAAAACGGTTTTGTTAAAAATTGAATAAGCTAGTCGATATAGTAAAACGTCGGATAAAAATATCTCTTGATAAATCATAAATTAATTTTTTTGAGCCACAAATGATGTTTTTTCAGAGCGCATTTACTATGCAAACTTAAGCTTGTTTATCGGTTGATATGGTGGACCAAGAAAAAATTCAAAAAGTTATATTTATAGACACTTGCAGAAGTATTTAACAAACCAGTGCGACGCCAACAGAAATTACTGGAAAAAATTCATAGGCTGTCGTTTTTTCCGTATTAAAGATAAAGAAACGAAAAATATCTCTAAAATACAATTTGAAGAGCTCTATCCGCTAAAGTATACAACGTTTCGATCAAAAGTCGTTTTCCGTACGAAAAAAAATAAAAACTGCGATAAATCACGCCTTCCAGTTTCTTACAATTTTTGATCATTTCCATTCCAGTTAGGTATAGAACGATATATTGGAAAAAGGTAGTTTTTGAGATGGCCTAAACGATTATCAAAACCGAATGTTGATCGGATGCACCCAATTCGACTTATTAGCGATCCACGAGGTACCATTTTTGATCAATTTTCAACTTTAAAAAAATCAAAAAAATTACTTCCAAACTTTCGATCGCGCTCACAAACAATAGGGTTCTGTAGCCCACGGTCGTCTACGCGTCGAAAAAGTTTAAATCAAAAAAACTCATTTTTACGAACTGTATCGAATCCCAACGAGAATCCGATAATTATGGACTTTAAAAATTAATAACTTTTTTCTGGCACACCCTGTATATTCGAAATTTTTACACAACGTACCTCCACTATTCCTCTCTAAACTGAAAAAGTTTCAATCGTCCCACTCTTATCGTTTCCGAGAAAAGAAATCGCAAATGTGAAAATGTCGAAACTGACAACGACAACTTATTTTAAATGTAGCCGCCGTATATAATACTAGACTGGGTACATATCGCTAATCGTCAGCCGAGAGTGCATCTAATATTAGTACTAAAAAATAATTTTCTTTTCCTTTTCTCTATTTACCATTGCTTTTTTTACCTCACCTTCCTGCGGAACGTGAAGGGGAAACATATCGCCAAATTGTCATTATAACAACTAACAAAAACTAAAAAATAAAAAAACCCATGAAAAATTTCCGGTTTCTCGTATAGATAGGTACTTTTTGAAGACGGCATCGTATATTGCTCGACGTCCTATTTCCATTGTCGTCTCGCTCGATTGGCTACGACTTTTCATTATAAAAAATATATATGTTATTTAATATTATGATATTGATATGGACATTTATCGGTGCTTTTAAACTCGCACACCTTTGTGCAATGTGGGATATACTTTTCATATTTCATTATCATTATCACATTATCAGCTAATAAATTTGTGGAAATATTATTGTGCCGAGCCCTTCGGGCACGGCACTGCTCGAGATCGTTCATTTAATTTTATACTTTTGACAAAACCATTTGTTAGCAAGCCCTAACTGTTAAGCACTTCGATTCGTGTTCAATAAAATATGTGTAGTTTCTTCACAACCCAGGTCGCAATAAAAATATAACTATGTGTAATTTTTTACTGCTCAAGTTCGTTTTTTTCGTACTGATGATTGACGCTGTAAGAATCTGAAATTCAATCATTTTTATGATTATTTTGGTAAATAAGAGAGTTTTATACGACAGCTACCATTTTGACAGGTAAATGTCAAGTTTTTTAAAGCTTTTCTTGAATCTGAGAGTATAGCTGTAAGAGTCCAAAATTTAAAAAAAATTTCAGAGGTAACAAAGTTCTACACAATAGCTGTCAAATTTTGACAGGTAAGCGTCAATTTTTTTTAACCTTTTTCGTAGCGAGGGCTATAGCTGTAAGAATCCTAAGTTGAAAAAATGTTCAGTTCAAGAATGCACTCTACAGGGATCTCGTTAACCATGCAAGATACAGACATGGTTAAATTAGAGAAAAGTTGCGCATTACTGAATCCTGTAACGTCATGTTTTCAAATTTAAAAAATTCCGAATGCTCCCGAAGATATTTGGATAAAACCGAATTTTCGCGATTTCGTTTGATTTATGATTTTATTTGGGGAGACTTGTCAAAATTATATAATAAATTTAACATTCTCATTGCCACTTTTTCTCTCCTACAAGATGGTTTAATTACATTTTTGATCCGACGTTTCGTTTAGTCACAACCATCATCAACTTTGTTATTTTAAATAGTAGGAAAATTTTATTTTATGCTAAATAAATTCTACGCCTTATTCTTAATCTAACTGTGTATCACATTTATTATTTATTAAACGTTTCGATATTTAAAAACACATCATCAATGAAAATAGACACATTATCGAAAATATTTTTGTTTTTATTGTTGTATTTAAACACTAGTTGGATTTTAAAACATTTTTTTAAAAGAAACTTAGAACCTAACAGGTCTCTGTAACTAAGTGGCAGATCTAAAGAAACTATTTAAACAATAATTGCGAACTTCAATGTCGTCAATAAATTTTATAGCCACACATATGATGCCGAATTTAAATGGTACGTTATGTAACATAACTTATGTTTGAATAATATCATGCATTTTTTAAAAATAAAAAATATGTATTTGTATTTAATAATTAAAATTAATTATTACTTGTTGCATTTTCAGATAAGTTTTATTAGATATTACGTTTTGTTATAAGTTTCTTTTAAAAAAATGTTTTAAAATCCAACTATTTTAAATACAACAATAAAAACAAAAATATTTTCGATAATGTGCCTATTTTCATTGATGATGTGTTTTTAAATATTGAAACGTCTAATAAATAATAAGTGTGATACACCGTTAGACTAAGAATAAAGCGTAGAATTTATTAACCATAAAATAAAATTTTCCTACCTTTTAAAATAACAAAGTTGATGATGGTTGTGACCAAACGAAACGTCGGATCAAAAATGTAATTAAACAATCTTGTAGGGGAGAAAAAGTGGCAATATGAATGTGAAATTTATTTTGACATGTCTCCTCAAATAAAATCATAAATCAATTAAAATGAAATCGCGAAAATTCGGTTTTATCCAAATATCTTCAGAAGCATTCGGAATTTTTTTAATTTAAAAACATGATGTTACAGGATTCAGTAATGCACAACTTTTCTTTAATTTAACCATCTCTGTATCTTCTATGGTTTATGAGATCCCTGTAGAGTGCATTCTTATCTGGGACACCCTGTATATAACATTTCGTTCAAAAGTTGTTTTTCGTACGAAAAAAAATAAAAACCGAAGAATCGTATGCGTAATAGGTACATGGCGCGCAAGAATCGTGTCTTAAATAGTAATTCTTACTTTTTATAATTTGCACCATTTATATTACCGATAGGTATAGAACAATATATTTGAAAAAAGTAGTATTTGAGATGACCTAAACGAATCTCCAAACCAAAAGTGTGTCAGACGCATCCAATTCGATTTATTAACGATCCAACATGACCCTACATTGATTTTAAAAAAATCAAAAAATTGACTGCCCAACTTTCGATCGCGTTCGCAAACAATAGTGTTTTGTAGCCGAACGTCGTCTACATGCCAAAAAAGTTTAAATCGATTAAAATGATTTTTGCCACCTGTATCGCGCTATAACGAAAAAAAACATACTTTTCAACTTCGACCTTAATAACTTTTTTCCGGTTCACCCTGTATATTGGAAATTGTTTCCAGAACGTGCCCCTACTATTCCTCTCTACGTCCAGAAAATTTTTATCGTTTTGCTCTAACCGTTTCCGAGAAAAAAATTCGCGAATATCGAAATATCGAACAGACTCCCACCACGTGGCGACGCATTTTCAATGTCGAAACGTCATTTTTAAAATCGAGATTACAACTATTTCTGAAACATTTTGGGCAAATATTTTGGTCAATAAAATTAGAAGAAGGTTCAAGGTAGATATTCCATCCGATTTAAAATCTGGAAATATTCTTATTACTTAAGCAAGTCAAGCTCAAAACACCAATTTTTCGCAATTTTTGACAGCTGGTTTTTTGGAATTAATTTACTTACATTAACCAAAGCAGTCAAAGCACTCTAGTCAAAATTGAATAGTATTAGAATTTGCAAATGTTGCTTGTTTCCGCACTCAAAAACTTAATTTTTCTTAAACTTACGAATATATTTTAATAATTTTGGATATGTAGAGGTGTTCAGAAGAAATCAGCGCATGTTTAGGCAGAAAAATAAAAACGGTTTTGTTAAAAGTTAAATAAGCTACTGTCGATATAGTAAAACATCAGGTAAAAGTATCTCTTGATAAATCATAAATTAATTTTTTTGAGCCACCAATGATGTTTTCATAGAGCGTGCTTACAATACAAATTAAAGCTTGTTTATCCGTTGATATAGTGTACCAAGAATAAACTCGAAAAGTTATATATAGCTACTTGCAAACGTGTTTAAGCGAACCAGTGCGATGCACCACCCCAATTCCGATGTGAATTTTCAGAAGCTTGCCGTTTTTTCCGTATTAAAGATAAAGAAACGAAAAATATCTCTAAAATACAATTTAAAGAGCTCTATCCGCTAAAGTATACAACGTTTCGATCAAAAGTCGTTTTCCGTACGAAAAAAAAAAAAAAAAACTGCGAAAATAATAAAAACTGCGAAAAAATCACGCTTTACTCTGTGGTTTCCAGTTTCTTACAATTTTTTATCATTTCCATTCCAGTTAGGTATAGAACGATATATTGAAAAAAGGTAGTTTCTGAGATGGCCTAAACGATTATCAAAACCGAATGTTGATCGGATGCACCCAATTCGACTTATTAGCGATCCAAGAGGTACCATTTTTGACCAATTTTCAACTTTAAAAAAATCAAAAAAATTACTTCCAAACTTTCGCTCGCGCTCACAAACAATAGGGTTCTGTAGCCCACGGTCGTCTACGCGTCAAAAAAGTTTAAATCAAAAAAACTCATTTTTACGAACTGTATCGAATCCCAACGAGAATCCGATAATTATCGACTTTAAAAATTAATAACTCTTTTTCGGCACACCCTGTATATTCGAAATTTTTACACAACGTACCCCCACTATTCCTCTCTAAACTCAAAAAGTTTCAGTCGTCCCACTCTAACCGTTTCCGAGAAAAAAAATCGCAAATGTGAAAATGTCTTATATAGACGAAAATTTTGAAGAGGCGAGCGGGGTTGTCGAGATTCCACGCGGAAGAGACGTATATAATACTAGACTGGGTACATATCGCTAATCGTCAGCCGAGAGTGCATCTAATATTAGTACCAAAAAGATTTACAAAAATTTACAATAAGAAAATACTTTTCTTTTTTTCTATTTACTATTGCTTTTTTTACCTCACCTTCCTGCGGAACGTGAAGGGAAAACATATCGCCAAATTGTCATTATAACAACTGACCAAAACTACACAATGGTGCAAAATTTCCGTTTTCTCGTATAGATAGGTAGTTTTCTGAGACGGCGCCGTATAGGTGCTCTTTAAACTCGCACACCTTTGTGCAATGTGGGATATACTTTCCATATTTGCTCTATAAAAATATGTAAGTATTCAATCGATTAAAACATAAGGAAAAAATTATTCTTACATGGAAGCCATCAATTATCAGCTAATAAATTTATAGAAATATTATTGTGCCGAGCCCTTCGGGCACGGCACTGTTCTAGTTCGTTCGTTTAATTATACGAGAGCTGTCACTTTGACAGGTAAGTGTCATTTTTTTTAGCTTTTTCGTAGCGAGGGTTATAGCTGTAAGAATTCGAAATTAAAAAATTTTCAGGTACCTAAATAAAAAAGTTTTTTACGACAGCTGTCAAATTTTGACAGGTAAGTGTAATTTTTTTTAGCTTTTTCGTAGCGAGAGTTATAGCTGTAAGAATCTGAAATTAAAAAAAAATCAATACCTACCTAAATAACAAAGTTCTATACTACAGCTGTCAAATTATGACAGGCGGGTGTAAATTTTTTTAAGCTTTTTTCATATAGAGGATTGTAGCTATACGAATCCGAAATTAAAAATTTTTTAGTACCTAAATAACAAACTTTTATACGACAGCTGTCAAATTTTGACAGGTAAGTGTCAATTTATTTAAACTTTTTTCGTAGCGAGGGTTAAAGCTGTAATAATCCTAAATTAAAAAATTTTTCAGTACCCAAATAACAAAGTTCTATACGACAGCTGTCAAATTATGACAGGCGGGTGTAAATTTTTTTAATCTTTTTTCATATAGAGGATTATAGCTGTACAAATCCGAAATTTAAAAATTTTTCAGTGATTAAATAACAAAGTTCCATACGACAGCTGTCAAATTTTGACAGGTAAGTGTCAATTTTTTAAAAGTTTTTTCGTAACGAGGATTATAGCTGTAAGAATCCCAAATTGAAAAAATTTTCAGTACCTAAATAACAAAGTTCTATACGATAGCTGTCAAATTTTGACAGTTAAGTGTCAATTTTTTTTTAGCTTTTTCGTAGCGAGAGTTATAGCTGTAAGAGTCCGAAATTATAAAATTATCAGGTCCCTAAATAACAAAGTTCTATACGATAGCTGTCAAATTTTGACAGGTAAGTGTCAATTTTTTTTTAGATTTTTTGTAACGAGGGTTATAGCTGTAAGAATCCTAAATTTAAAAATTTGTCAGTACCTAAATGACACAGTTTTATACGATAGCTGTCAAATTTTGACAGGTAAGTGTCAATTTTTTTTTTAGATTTTTTGTAACGAGGGTTATAGCTGTAAGAATACTAAATTAAAAAATTTCTCAGTTCCTAAATAACAAAGTTCTATACGACAGCTGTCATTTTGACAGGTAAATATCAAGTTTTTTTTAAGGTTTTCTTGTATCTAGGATTATAGCTGTAAGAATCCGAAATTTAAAAAAATTTCAGTACCTAAATAACAAAGTTCTTTACTACAGCTGTCAGATTTTGACAGGTAAGTGTAATTTTTTTTTAGCTTTTTCGTATAGATTATTATAGCTGTAAGAATCCAAAATTTAAAAAATTTTCCGTACCTAAATAACGACATTAAAAAAAAAATTTAAAAAAAAAGAAAAAAAAAACACTGGGGTTTGAACCCACGACCTTCGTCTCCAAAATCAACAGCCTCTACTACTACGCTACCGAAGCTTAGAGAGTGATTTGTGGTAAATAGGATATTAATGACGTATTCGATATTACATAGAACGTTGAGTATTAAAGATACACACAAATAATACACTTTTTTCAATTATTTTTGGTCAACCACAAAGAAAAAGGTGCAAGACAGGTGTTTCATACATTAAATTCTCTCCAAATATTATAAAAACTATAAAAATTGAAGGTAATATGCCTCCTGCAAGCCATTTTTATTATTACAAGTACGGGATAAATGCGATATTTTCCCCCTTATTTTTGGTCAAACGAAAAAGATAAAGGTTCAAGGTAGGTATTTCCCATAAAAGACGTAGTCTAAATGGTCTAATTCCTCAAAAAAATCAATTTGGAAATCGCATTTTTCATCTATTTTTGACAGATGGTATAAAAGTTAAAGTTCAGGAAAACGCACGTGGTTAAAACCATGGCCAACTTTTTCTAAATCGAATGGTGTTAGAATTTGAAAATTGTGCCTGTTTCCGCACCCAAAAAAGCTACTTTGCTCAAATTTGCGAATATATTTTGATAAGTTTGGACATGCAGGAATATTGAGAAGTAATCAGCGCATATTTTGAGAAAAAAATAAAACGGTTTTGTTAAAAATTGAATAAGCTACAGTCGATATAGTAAAACCTCTGGTGAAGGAACCTATAAAAAAATCATAAACTAATTTTTTTGAGCCACAAAATATGTTTTCCCAAAGATCGCTTATAATACAAATTAAAGCTTCTTTATCCGTTGATATAGTGTACCAAGAAAAAATTCAAAATGTTATATATTATAGACACTTGCAGAATTATTTAAGCAAACCAGTGCAACGCCAACAGAAATTACGGGAAAAAGTTTATAAGCTGCCGTTTTTTCCGTATTAAAGATAAAAAAAACGAAAAAATATCTCTTAAATACAATTTGACGGCTCTATCCGCTAAAGTATACAACGTTTCAATCAAAAGTCGTTTTCCGTACGAAAAAAAATAAACGGAATAAAAACGGAGAAAAAAATCACGCCTTACACTGTGGTTTCCAGTTTCTTACCATTTTCGGCAATTTCCATTCCAGTTAGGTATAGAACGATATATTGGAAAAAGGTAGATTTTGAGATGGCCTAACCGATTATCCAAACCGCATGACGATTGGATGCACCCAATTCGACTTATTAGCGATCCAAGAGGTACCATTTTCGACCAAATTTTGACTTTGAAAAAATCAAAAAAATTACTTCCAAACTTTCGATCGCGCTCACAAACAATAGGGTTCTGTAGCCCACGGTCGTCTACGCGTCGAAAAAGTTTAAATCGAAAAAACTAATTTTTGTGGCCTGTATTGAATGCCAACGAGATCCCGATATTTCTCGACTTTAAAAATTAATAACTTTTTTCCGGCACACCCTGTATATTCGAAATTTTTACACAACGTACCCCCACTATTCCTTTGTAAACCCAAAAAGTTTCAATTGTCCCACATTAACCGTTTCCGAGAAAAAAAATCGCAAATGTGAAAATGTCGAAACTGACGACGCCGCCGACGCCGACGCCGCCGACACGGACAACATACGCACATATTTCAAATGAAGCAGACGATATAGTGCAAAATTTTCGGGAAGCAGTCGGGGTTGCCGTGATTCCGCGTGAAGGCGACGAATAACATATCGCGGAAAGCGATATGTTAATTACTAAATAAAAGTTCTTATTGATATGTACTGGTTTTCTTTATTTTCAGGGAAAGGTTGGGTGAAATAATACATAGATTTAAATACAAACAGTGTTATTTTTCGGTATTCCTAATATTAGAGGATGATCGTGTATATACTTTTTGACTCTTTTTTTGGTGTTAGCCGGTCTTTATACAGAATAACCACACCCGAGAAGTTGGGTTAGGTTCGTCGTGCATTTGTGTTATATAACTAATCTTGCTGGAGTTAACTGATTTTAAAAGGAAAATTAACCTGAATTTCTAGGTATTTTTCCCTATTTATTCTTATTTTTAAAGCCCCAAGGAGGGTATGTTTGATGGCTAAGAGCCTACCCAGCAACTATTCGTTCTCTGTAATGTCTTTCGATTTAAGTCTATTTAAATTAAACACCTATTAATTATTTCTACTGATATCCAAATTAGATGTAGGCGATCCTAATTTTTGCTATATTTTAGCTGATGCTTTTCTTGTACTCTATTCATGTTTCTCTATATCCCCGTCCTTTAGCTATTAATTTTTTCAGATCATATGGTGTTTTTACTGTTGAAGCGGAAAATTTCAGTATTTTCATGCTAGGCGGGCTATCATAGGTGGTACCTGGTTCGGATGTTATTTCTTAATTTCTCATTGGTATAACTGTAATAGCACACGACGTCTGCCTACCTCTTTTTTCTACCACTGTGCTGGATACTTTCGGTACATCCTGCATTATATATTTAGCCACCCTTACAATGCTGTGGCTATCACACCACATTCTATACTGTCGTTGTTTGTTCTAATTGAATTTTTATACGTGCGACAGACATATCAATAATAAATAAGTTTAGTAACCCTCTGAACTAACCTGACAACCTACGTTTACATCTTGCACCTAAATAGATAGATATACATTTACATATATAAAACAAGGCCAACAATATACCACATGCAAAACTTTCTTTAAGACACCGTAACGTATGGCGTACCTTTTAATTGTATTAAGTCATGTACAGAATTCCAGCGCATCCACCATAAATGGCTGTTTTTTTTATCAAAGTATTTATTGATCACTTATTTTGTATAAATAGGGGTTTATAGGTTCAAAGACCCTTTTTTATGCACATTAATGAATTATTGGATGTTTTTTACCCAATCAGCGGATGGTTTTAGGGTACTAATAAGCACGCCCATATGCCAATATAGCGCCCTGTCAGAACTTGTATAGGCATACTGGAGTATATATGTTCAAATGTAATTTTTTAAGTATGTACTTTAATGTTTTGTTTGATGTTTTTATTCCATCAGAAAGGCCGTTGATTGTACATTTTGTATAAGGGGCTGTTAAATAGGTTATCATACATTGGTATATTTATTTGCTCAAATGGTATAAGGCCTGGTCGAGCATAGGCCCTAATAGACAACAGAACTTGTATAGGTTCAAATGTCATTTTTTTTAGGTACTTTAATGGGTTATTTGATGTTTTTACCCTATCAAGAGCTGCTATTGGTTGTTCATTTTGTATAAGGAGGGGGTGTTAAATAGGGTTTTATAGGTTCAAATACCATTTTTAGGCACTTTAATGGTTTATTTGGTGCTTTTTCCCTTTTCAGAGATGTTTTTAGCGGCTAATTATGTACATTTAAACAGTACTGTATGATATAGATAAAAGACTAGGTATTCGTTTAGGCATCAGCTATTCTGTATGTTTACCTCGGTAATTCATCATATTTCAATTTAAGTCTATTTAATTGCACCTCTACTTACTGTACTATGTGTATGCAAACAATAAGTCGTAATTTTATTGAATTAATTTATTAGTTAACATAACCTCAATATTTCTGCTGTCAGATTAACACTATGATTATATATTATAACAACTCATCAACTAGGCACGTTAACCAGTATTGTGCTAAATATTTTTTTGATGGGTACCTCTATCTGACAATAGTTCTCAGGGGTGATTTTTACTGGCTTAGTAACGTACTCCGTTGCCTCAACTAGCCCCTGTCAAAGCTATACCTGTTCTCCACAACGAAAATATTCGGATGTTATTTTTGTGTTTGAAAGCCTTAACCGGTTCACCCTGTAGTATTAAACTACCGCCGTACACACCTATGTTAGATTCTAAAAATAAGGTGATATTGGTACTCCATTTATTATTTTCTAATTGACAATGTTACAATATGAATATGTACGGTTCCTCCAAGCTGCAATATTTACTGTCTCGGTATGACCGAGAACAAAACCGCTGCAAAAAACGAATGAAGTATCATTCTACCCGTTTCGGTACGAACATTTCTTTGTAATTTTAAACGATATCTTAATGCACAACGTATTAGGTATGTGGTTTTTACGAAACAATTATATCCAGGCGAAAGTTTAAGTGGGTGTTTAGCGGTACATAAATACATGTACCTTATCGGGTCTTTGAAGCAATAGGGCCTAAAATAGGTATTTTTCCTATTTATTCATGTTTTTTAGGTATTTCGCTGATATTTCGTAGCTGATAGGATTCGACAACGACTATTAGATGTGTATATCCTCGGTAATTCATTATATTTTTTAATAAAGTCTATTTAATTGCTTGTTGTGCTAACTTTGTATGTATAAAAATGCTGCCTATAAGCCAAACATTTATTAATTTATTTACTTAACATAACCTCAATGTTTAAGGTGGTGAATGTTTGCAACGTGTATTTGTAGGATATAGTAGATGACAGTCTTACTTAAAATATGTGTTAGCGAAATACTAATATAGAGGCCGTTTTGTGTTACTTTTGGCTATTTTTGGAGACACGTATACACACTGTTAAATAGGCGTTTTTTAGGCTTAACGGCCATACTTGGTGGATTATTATGTGTTTTACCCTATCGGAGAGGTTTTTTTGTTGCTTAGTGTGTGTAGGTGCTGTTAAATATGTTTTTTATGGCTTTAGAGGCTATACTTTAGTAATTTATTAAGTGTTTAAGCCCTGCCTACTATACATATGACTATATGGGCATTAACAACTTTGTATAATTTATAGGTGAAATTTGGGCTAATTTTATCTATTTTTCTCTCGTTTAGTGACGGAAACGGATAATTTTTCTCATTTTGCCTATTATATGCGGTCTCTAGCTATATAGGACTCCTACCATAATTTAAACGAAACACCTATGATTTTTAAGTCATTTATATGTATACCTGATAAGCCTCAGGTGACGTATGATATTATAAGATAATCAATACGTCGGTGCTTGCCTTTGTGCATGAGTATCAGCTGTTTGGCATCGGTAATCTCACCTTAACACGGTGGTAGTTGCTTTAAGTTAGGTATATTAGTAATATTGAGAATTTGTTATCTAGACTATAAAGAACCCATACATCCTAGTGATAATATGATTAATGTTGTCCAACTCTTTGGCAATGCTACCAATCTAGTATAACGCCTTGTTTACTATGCTAATTAGTGCAAAATCAGTCTTGGTCCTATATATATTATGCTATTATGGCGAGTGATACTCCGAGCTTACCCTGTATATGGGATTAGATATTTTGGTGAAAAACAAGGTTTTTATGTACAATCGTACGTAATTGATGCCATATAACAGGCCTAATATAGTTACCTATCCTACAATATGCCCCAATTTTGTTGGTATTATGTATGGGAACATATATCCTTAGTGCACCTCGCCCTGCAGGGCTCGGAATTTTTCCTAATAACTTATTCATCCTAAATACGTTTCGCATGTTACATTATCCTTAAGAACTTTAGCGAGCCGCATGTCTTTAGTACACCTCGCCCCTGCGGGTCTCGGGATTTTCATATTAACTTGTTACGTCAACCTATACACATACCCTCGTTTTTCAATTATTTGCTATCATTTTGGCAAGTGACAGACTTAATTTGGTTAACTAGGCTCTGTTTTGTTGTTATTTTCTATTTAGAATTGTTCTTTCACTCGTAATTCTTGGAACGTAACACCCCCGACTATTTTTTCAGTGCGTCTTTTCAATTGTTTATTCGGCCCGTAACACAAATTATTAGTATTACACCAACAAAGTCTTGTTTTAATTCTCTATTTTTAAGACCTGTACATCTATACCCTGTATATCTGTCACTACCTCCTATATTATTAGCGGCGTTTAGTAATGTTCCAATTACATTAGGTGCGCGGGAGTTTAATATATATTTATTAAAATTAACACTGTGGTCTATTTTTTTACCTACCTTTTTAGATACGTGAATACCTGCAGCCAAGTTACAAGGTTCTAATACTATAACCTATGAAAGTTTCGGAGCGTCTTCTAAGGTGTAATGAAGACAAACTGAGTCATATTGCAGCATAACTTAACAGTAATATGATCATTTTTAGGGTTAACCAACCTACATTAAGCCAATATTTGTTGCAATTATAGGGTTTTGAACTGTATAACATCTGTGTTAAAATTATACAAGATTTAAGAGACTGCCTTCTATATAAGGGGCTAGCATAAACCATGCTTTATTGAAGGCATTTGGACCTTAAATTACTAGTTTTTCTTATATTAAACCAATTTTTCAGTAGTATTAGGCTCTAAACAGCATCTGTTTTCTGTCTACCTTAATACTTCGTAACGGTACTACTAAGGCATAAATCATACTTTATTTAATGCATTTGGGCCTTACATTACTGATTTTTCTTATATTATTCCAATTTTTCTATTGAAAAATATTATTATATTAGGGTCTAAACAGCATCTATTTTCTGTCTACTTTAATGATTCGTATCGGAAACGAATATTTACGTCAGGTATTGCATAAGATCTTCGATTTTATTGTTAATACATGCTAAATAAAGCGATTGACCTTTCGTTTTTACCATTCTTGTACGTTTTGGCAGTGTGTCGATTCAAAATAGTTGTTAGTACTATCCTTGTCTATCTTATATTGTTGTACTACTGTTCGTTATAGGATTAAATAATTTGTTAACAATGCGGGCTAGGGATATGGTAAAAAGGTGCTAAATGGGACCATTTATACCAGTTTTTTAGTGTAAAACCATAAAATAGCTCAATTAAGGTGTCTTTATCGTACCGCCCAATAGTTTTGAGCTCCTGTGGTAGACATTTTACCCGTTCATAGACTGCTAAACAGCCGTTTTCATATGTTTAAGGGACACTTCTAAGTGCTTTTAGATGTTCTTATACGTATTCTATACCCCTGTGGTAAATCATTTCTAAACATACAACAAATAGCAACTTGCTAATGTATGCCTGCCTAATTTAATTCATTAATATCGCCCCGTACATGTATATAACATATTGGCATTAACAAATTTTTAGGTTAATGGTGTATGTTGTCCCACAGCCAAATTAGTGAAGATCTTCTCCGCCTCCGCAGATGCTACGTCACTATAATATCATCAACTGGTCACCGAGTTTACCTAATAAGCTCGGCTGGCGCCGTATGTAGGACGTTGGAAATATATCCATAGGTCGGAGGTTCGAACCAAAGTGTAGGTGAAACTTTTTTTCTAATGAAAATTAAATTAATAGAACATGATGACGTAACCCTATTACCAAGCGCCCTCTGACGTTTCAACAGCTAGACTAGTACTCTAGTAAGGGGGCATTGACCCTGAGGCCCCGCGAGTTCTACCGACGACCACTAGGTGTCTCCGCGTGATGGTGTTTAGAAATTATTGGGGTACCGGTTCTTGGGTATAGGGCTTGCGGAGTACCGACTTGTAGGCATGGCCCCCAAATATTAATATCTAAGTAGTTAAGGTTACAGCGACCCCTGATAGATGGCGTATCGCAGCTGGCCCCCGCAGAACGTAATACATTGGTAGGTGAGGTTAGGGTGACACGTGATAGATGACGTATCCCTGATAACGTCTGACCAAGTAACTAGTACCAATGATAGGTGAGCTGACGCCTATGGCACCTAGTGCCAATGGAAGTTAGTGCCAATGGCAGCTAAGGCCCAACTTCTGTAGAGACCCGCACGGACCTCGCTGACGGTAAAGTGACCACGCCTTAAAAGCGTCATACTTTTGCAGATCGAAGCTTAAATTCTCTTATGGGATTTTACATGTAAAAACTACCCTTATGATCCCAGAACGCAGATAGCCTATCTACTAACAACATAAATGAAATAACAGACCTACTCAAACAGAAACTTGCTGCCAAATCCAAAAGACTAAGGAGACTTAAAGAAAGTGACCAACGTAGAAAACACAACAAACAATTTAAAGAAGATGAAAGACAATTTTACAGAGAACTAAACCAAAAAACAAACAACGATCAAAAAAATGAAAACCCAGATAAAGAAAAAACTAAAACCTATTGGAGCAGTATATGGTCACATGAGAAGAAACACAAACAAACATCAAGATGGATCAGAGATGAAAAAACAAGAATGCACAACAAAAAACAAATGAACAATCATAACATAACAATAGACGATGTACAAAAAGCCATAAAGAAAACACACAGTTGGAAATCACCAGGAAAAGACGGGCTGCATAACTTTTGGTGGAAACGATTTACAAGCACACACGATAAAATAGCACAACTATTCTCTGAGATTGTAAAAGGACAACCAGAAATGCCCGATTTCATGACTGAAGGACTAACATACTTACTCCCAAAAACAACACCGACCAGCAGTTACCCAGATAAATACAGACCGATTACATGTCTCCCAACCATTTATAAGATATTAACATCAATTATCACAGACAAAATATATACACATCTAACCGAAAACAACCTATTAGCAATAGAGCAAAAAGGATGCAGAAGAAAAACCAAAGGCTGCAAGGAACAACTGATTGTTGACACCATTATAACACAACACAAAAAGAAAGAAAGGAAACCACTGTACACTGCATACGTCGACTACAAAAAGGCTTTCGACAGTGTCCCACACTCGTGGCTACTAGAAGTGCTAAAAATTTATAAAATTGATCCGTTTATTCAGAGTGTCCTGAAACAAACAATGACTAAATGGAAAACAACACTAAGCGTAAACAACAACAACAACAAATTCACAATAGACAACATAGAAATAAAACGCGGAATTTTCCAGGGCGACGCGCTTAGTGCACTTTGGTTTTGCATGGCAGTGAACCCTCTCTCACACATGCTAAACAAAACAAACAAAGGTACAACCATAGAAAACAACACAATAAGCCACCTCCTCTATATGGATGATCTAAAACTATATGCAGACAACAAAGAAAACATCGAAAAACTAATACAAATCACAAAAACATTCAGCGACGACATTCACATGGAATTTGGACTGGACAAATGTCGAATCAATGCAATGGAAGGGGGAAAGTGGAGACAATATGAAGGGTATGACATGGGAGCAGATAAAGGACAAATAGAAGGCATGGAAAATGAAGAATTGTACAAATATCTAGGATACCAACAAGCGAGAGGAATAGATCAAAAACACAGCAAAGAAACACTAAAAAACAAATTCAAGGAAAGAATAAGGAAAATATTAAAAACAAAACTAAATTCCAAAAACATGACAAAAGCAATAAACACATACGCTATATCTATTCTAACCTACAGCTTTGGCGTAATCTCCTGGACAGACACAGAACTCGAAGAGCTCAATCGTGACATCCGTACAATGAGCACCAAATTCCGCAAACACCACCCACGCAGCTCAATAGAAAGAGTAAACATCCCACGAGAAAAAGGAGGACAAGGAATTATCCACATACCAAGACATAACCAAAAACAAATAATGACGCTCAGAAAATACTTTAATGATGAAGCCACTAATAACCAGTTATATAAAATCATAAAAAAACTAGACAAAAAATCAACACCGCTAAATCTAGCACAAGAAAATAACGGCGAACCAGAGGAAGATAACCTCGAGGATAAGTGGAAAAGAAAGGAATTACATGGCAGATATCCAGCATTGCTGGCACAACCACACATCAACAAGGAAGCATCCCTCATGTGGTTAAAACTTGGCTATCTATTTCCCGAAACCGAAGCATTCATTATTGCAATACAAGACCAAGTCATTGCGACACGCAATTATAAAAAATTTATAATGAAAGAACGTATCCCAACAGATAGATGCAGAATGTGCAAAGAACAAACCGAATCCATCGATCACATCATAAGCGGATGCCAAACACTAGCCCCAAAAGAATATACCAAAAGACACGACAATGTTGGCAAAGTAATTCACCAAGAGCTCTTAAAAATCCACGAACCGACAATCACCGAAATAATCCCATACTACAAATATAACCCAGAAAGCATCCATGAAACAGAAAACTATAAGATATACTGGAACAGAGAAATAATAACGGATCTTTCCTTACAACACAATAGACCAGACAAATCACTGACAAAATAGACAAACATACTTACCTGATCGACTTCTCTATCCCGCTTGCCGCAAACCTACAAAAAAAACACAGAGAAAAAATTAGTAAATGCCAACGAAATAAAAGAAATGTAGAACCAACAAAAAGTGATGGTAGTACCAATCATCATAGGTGCAACTGGAGAAATACCACACACACTCTTCGATAACCTAAAAAAACTAAACATTAAAGAACAAATATACTACCAGCTACAAAAAGTTGTTCTTATAGAAACCAGCGGAATTGTCAGACGTGTACTAAATGACACCGACTTGAACTTTTCCAAACCTACCAATCTACCTGCTTTCTTGCAACTAATGCCGAAACAGGATAGAAGCCATATCCAGATACAAAATCTGTGGAACCTGAAAATAATAATAATAATAATAATAATAATAATAATAATAATAATAATAATAATAATAATAATAATAATAATAATAATAATAATAATAATAATAATAATAATAATAATAATAATAATAATAATAATAGAGTGTCCCTGTAAACCATAAAAGAACAAAATGGCTCTATGATGAGAAAACAGCTGCTAATAATCTCCGCACTATGACAGAATGGGAAGTGACACTAGATGAGGTAATAAAGGCCACAAGCAAAACATTAAATTGGAAGGCGCCAGGACCAGATAAAATCCAAAATTTCTGGTACAAACAATTCAAGGCCACGCATAATCACCTAGCAAAATGCTATACTTACCTGCTCTCTGAGCCTGAACGGATGCCTCGCTTCATGACAAATGGTGTAACCTATCTGCTTCCAAAGACGCAACAACCTTCTGACAACCCTGCAAAATATAGACCGATAACATGTCTTCCAACGATCTATAAAATAATGACTTCAATACTTACCGAGAAGATCTATACCCACTTCGAGGTTAATAAACTGCTAGGCGAAGAACAAAAAGGATGTCGGAAGGGCTCAAGAGGATGCAAGGAGCAATTAGCCATCGACTCAGTGATAATGTCCAATGCCAAACGTACAAACAGCTCCCTCCACACTGCCTACATTGACTATCAAAAAGCGTTTGACAGTGTTCCTCATTCTTGGCTATCAGAAGTCCTAAAAATTTACAAAATAGAAAGCCACATCTGTACGCTTCTTGGTCACGCAATGTCTCAATGGAAGACAAAACTCATGATCAATACAAACAACGACACACTTGATATAGGCACAATTAATATCAAGCGTGGGATATTTCAAGGTGATGCGCTAAGTCCCCTTTGGTTCTGTTTGGCCTTGCGCCCTTTGACAACCATGTTGAATAAACAGCGTAAAGGTTATACTTTCCCACATTCAGATAGATCTATAAGTCACTTGTGGTACATGGACGATCTTAAACTGTACACAAAATCTGAACAACACCTACACGATCATCTCTCTTGCGTTGCACGCTTCAGCTCAGATATCAATATGAAATTTGGCCTCGACAAATGCAAAATGAGTGGAATGGTAAAAGGTAAGTGGATACAACATGAGAACTATGAAGTCAGTGTGGACCAAGGCACGATCGAAGGAATGGAGGAGAGAGAACGCTACAAATACTTGGGTTATCTGCAAGCTAGGGGTATTTTTTTTTTTTTTTTTTTATGATCGAGCACAAGCACTATAGGAAAATCCTTTAAGGCGCTCTGGGAGCGGTGCGTGTGCGAAGAAAGCGATTCACGTTTTTCTTGAATCGTTGGAGGTTATATTCGGTTGGAAACACGGTCTCAGAAAGGCCGTTCCACAAAGATGACGTCCTCCAAATGAAAGAGTTCTGAAACAATGATGTTCAGGGTGTACTAAGTTGAACCACATAGGGATGGGCGGCAGTGGTTCGTCGTGTGTTTCTGCTATGCATTACTCTAGGTGGAATCGAGCGGGCAATATCTGTCGAACACTTGCCATGAAAATATCTGTAGAAGAGAGTCAAATCACCAACCTGTCTTCGATGTTCTAAGCTGTCGAGGTTCTTAGTCAGCTCGTGGTCGCCGATTAGACGAACGGCTCTCCTTTGGATGGAATCCAACAACCGAAGGGTATGCTTCGGTGCAGAACTCCAGATATGAGAGCAGTATTCCAGTGATGGTCGAATCTGGGCTTTATAAAGTGTCAAAAGTTGTTGAGGTGTATACAACTTTTTGGTACGGAAAAGTATACCGAGCTTCTGAGAAGCTGCCCTGGCGATTGCCACTACGTGATTATGCCAAGACATATTTCCTCCCAGGTTGACACCCAGCAAATTAATAGACGAAGTCAGTGGAATTGCGTGTCCTGCCATAACGATATCGGGTTCTGCAATGTTGACCTTCTTAGAGAAAACTGCAGCCTGGGTTTTTTGAGCGTTAAATTCGACTTGGTTACTGTCACCCCAAGACAAAATTTCTTCCAGGTCTTTATTGAGGCGTGATACCTCATGTTGTCTGCGAAGATGTGCGTCAGTAGCCGATGTTTGAGGTTTCAAAGTAAAAGATGAGATAAGTGTGCTGTCGTCAGCAAAGCAATATAATGGATTTTCTGTTTTCGCTAGAAGGTCGTTATTGTACAGTAAGAAGAAAGTGGGAGATAATATGGACCCTTGAGGAACACCAGCATTGATGGTGAAGGTGTCTGAGAGAAACCCGTCAATCGCCACTTGCAGAGAGCGGTCCTTGAGGAAGCTAGACAACCATGAACAAAATCGACCGGGCATACCATAAGAACGCAGTTTGCTTAGGAGCCCCTCGTGCCAGACACGGTCAAAGGCTTTAGAGATGTCCAGTGCAATAGCCCGGGACTCCCCATGATGTTCGATTGCGTTGCTCCAAAGATGAGTGACATAGGCTAGCAGGTCTCCTGTTGATCTGGACTTACGAAAACCATACTGATGGTCGCTGATAATTTTAAGGCCTTCCAGGTATTTTATAAGTTGTTGGTTAATAGCTTTCTCCATCACCTTTGATATAACTGAAAGCAATGCGACTGGTCGATAGTTGTTTGGCAGGGTTTTCTTGCCTTTCTTTGGTATAGGCTGGACTCGCGCCTTTTTCCAGCAAGATGGAAATATTCCTTTTTTGTAGGATAAGTTAAAAAGTCTACAAAATACTGGTGTGAGTTCATCGGCGCATTTCTTGAGCACTATAATAGGAATTTCATCTGGACCAGAAGCTTTTTTGGCATCGAGCCCCTTCAGAATTCGTTTGACAGGACGCTGACGGAATACGATATCAGTCATTTCCGATCGAACTGCTGGAATGTTCGGGGGTGTTTTTCCCTGAAAGTCTACCGTGGAGTGTGAAGCAAAGAGTTCTGCGAGTAAGTTCGCTTTATCTTCAGCCGTGGTTGCTATTGTGCCGTCAGAACGTGTTAGCGGTGGAATATTTGATTTGGTAAAATTTTGACTGACGGCCTTAGCGACTGACCAAAAGGACCTAGATCCGTTAGGACTGGCGAGAAGTTTATTTTTGATCCTCATGTTGTGAGCCTCTTTGTTTTGATCTATCGTTTGCTTGCACTGGTTTCGAGCGGTAACAAAGATGGTGCGATTCACATCGGTAGGATTTTTACGCCATTGTCGGTAAGCTAGATTTTTAGCTCTGACAGCACGCTCGCAGTTCTTGCTAAACCAGGGCTTGCCATTTGAAGGGCGCTTCTTGGAGAAAGGAATAAAGGCTTCCATGCCAGTAAGAATGACATCGGAGACCTCTTGAGCACAAGCGGATGGATCATCTGAAGAGAAGCATACTTCCAGCCAAGAAAAAGTGCGAAAATGGTCCCTTAGGTCTTCCCAACTAGCTGATGTGTAGTGCCAAATTTTACGAGGTTTAGGAGGTTGTTCAGAACAAATTGGCAGCTCGCTTAGAGTTGAAATAAGTTTGTGATCGGAAGATCCTAATGGAGGATGAACGGTGACTGTGTATAGGTCAGGGTTGGATGTCAAAAAGAGATCTAAAAGACTAGCAAAATCTCCATCTCGGTCTGGAATTCGCGTTGGTTCTTCCACGAGTTGAGTTAGACCAGAACTGATCGCAAAAGATTCCGCCTCACGACCCTGTTCATAGTTGGTATTTGAGTATTTGAGCCAGTTGATATTGTGGACGTTAAAGTCACCAAAGATAGCGACTTCGGCATTAGGATGGTTGGTTTGCAAGAAGTCAATTGTGTTTGAGAAGAGTGCTCTGTAATGGGTGTCACTTGGAGGACGGTAAAGGCAGCAGATAAACTTGGTGATTTTCTGCGTTGATATTTTAAACCACATTACATCAAACTCTGCTGGTTCAAGTGTGTCCTCTCGTTGGCAGCAAAGATCATCTCGGATAAAGAGACAGACCCCAAAGTTGCGTCTAAAACGGAAATGAAAATCGTATCCAGGATATAAATAGCTGACGGTGTTCGTTGACGATCTGACCTTTGTCTCGGTCAGTGCGAGCACATGGGGCTTGGATGTTTGTAAGTGCTGGTGGACTGAATTGATGTTGGTATTAAGCCCTCTGATATTGCAGAAATCAATTTTGAAGCTGCTGTTTTTGGGTGTGTCAGCAACTGTAGGTGCCACACTATTTCTCCGTTGAGTGTTGTTAGGGGAACCCAATATATTGTCGGAGACAGTGGATGTTCGGTTAATATCGCTTGATGAGGCCACAGGATCAGCCCCCACCCGGAGATCCGATCGGGGGGCGAGTTTACCTCCGGAGTATTTTGGTCCTGGAGCTTCCATCATGCTTTTTCTTCCCACCCTGGAAACCGGGAACATCGGCACAGCGACGAAACGTTGACTCAAAGAATAACTCAAGAGCAACTTCACGCCGCCTAAGCCGATGCAATGGTATCTCACCGGGCGATGCCGGGTGGGCCAGCATCTACCATTTGGATTGACCATAAGGCAGCAAAACAGACGGTTACTGATACTTACCTGAAAAGACTACGTTCCATTCTACGCTCTAGATTGTCAGCAAGGAACATCTCTAAAGCAGTCAATACTTATGCCACGTCTGCAATCGCTTACAGTTTTGGTGTCATTCACTGGACTAAGACGGAACTCAATGACCTTAATATAAAAACAAGAAAAGAATTCCGTAAGTTCCGAGCACACCACCCTCGTTCCTCTATAGAGAGATTTCACTTACCTCGAAAAATGGGAGGCCGAGGTATTCCCGACCTAGTGGCGAGACATGCTAACCAACTTACCAATTTAAGGGAATACTTTCATATTTAAGCTATATCCAGTGAGATGCACCGTGCTGTGGTGAGAGCGGACAAAAAGGCTACACCCCTAAAGTTGTCAGAAACAGAGTACCATCCTACTGAAGAGACTTCTACTCCGGATCAACAATTAGAACAATGGAGAAGCAAACCACTCCACGGTAGATACTTAGCTGGAATAGAGAATGAACATATCGATGGGAGTGCATCTACAACATATTATCCACCAAAGTCTACGGAAAAAGTACCTAGGTCTCACAGAACACACACCATATTATCAATACGAGCCGCCCCCAGTATGTGAGAACGATGACATGCGACTCTACTGGAACAGAAAAATAATCACAGACCGAACAATAACAAACAACATTCCCGACCTAGTACTTACCTTCAAGGCTGAAAAGAAAACACTCATTGTTGATTTTGCCGTTCCCCTTCCAACCAACATCGAGAAAACTTACTCTGAAAAGATAAATAAATACTTACCCTTGAGCGATGAGATACGCCAAATGTGGAACATGGAGACAATGGCGATAGTGCCGATAGTCATCGGCTCGACTGGTGAAATACCTAAAACAATTAAGAAGAGTTTAGGTCAACTTGGTTTAGATGTAGATTTATACTTACCCATGCAAAAGTCTGTGTTGTTAGACGATATAATATTAGATAATAAAGATATTATTAAGTAAATAAACATCATTATACAAAAGATTAAAACTTATTTTTCTGTAAAATTAAAAACACTTATATTATTAAAAACTAAAAAATACACCTAAACAATACAATTAAAAATATAAAATAAAATAAATTGAAATAATATAAAATTAACTGTGTGGACAGAAGTACAGTTTAAAATTTTCATTGATAAAATCAGAAGCAATTACAGAACACAATGACAAACACTACAATGGAAAAAAATCAAATTTAAAATTGTATAAACACTTTTTCAACAAGAATTTGGTGGTATTTTTTTGAGCTTGGTTAAATTTGGTTCAGGTCGCAAATCATTGGGTAGCAAATTATATGCCTTGATAGCCATGTAACACGGTGTTTTTTCATAAAAAGTTAAGTAATGTGAGGGCACACTTAGATCAGCCCTACCCCGAATAACCACAGTCATGTCATTCGTATAATGATGCGAAGTTGTGTAAAAGAGGTAAGGGTATCTCTTTATAAAAGTTACTAGTGACAAAAAGTATAGAGATGGCAGAAGCCAAGCTCTGCGAAGTATGGTCGGCACGAAGTACGAGGGTGAAGCCTCAGTAGGCATCTTATGATGCGTTTTTGTGCCACAAAAACCGCGGCAGCACCACAAGAAGAGCGCCAAAACATAACACTAATATTAATAATAGATTGTACAGAGGAATAATAAAACTACCTAAGAGTACCCAGAGACATCACCTCTCGTAGACTGCGCAGTAATGCACAGAGACTGTGCAACCTTAAATTCAGGTCATTTGTTTGGTTGTCCCAACCAAGTGAATAGTCCAAGTGGACCCCCAGAAATTTAATGGACTGCAACACTGGCACTGTTTTGTGGTTGCTCCAAACGGATGGAGTTTCACTCAATTTTTGTGTTTTATTGAATGCAAGTAGTCCAGTTTTTGTGGCATTTAGTTTTAAGGCATATCCCTGCATTAGCTCCACTGCCGGTGAACAGGCTCCAGAGAGACCCTCCAAAAACCCCTCATGGAGACCGTTCGCGTACAGTAGAAACAGCACAGGCCCCAGAATGAAACCTTGGGTTAGGTTGGAGGATCCAGAGTGATAGCTTACACCATATTTAGAGATAAAGACCAGCTGTTCCCTCTCCTGTAGGTAAGAATTAATTAAATGTAAGCACTTTCCCCTAATACCATATTCATTCATAATATTAATCAGTATTCCGTGGTCAATATTATCGAAGGTCTTGGAGAGGTCAAAGAAGAGTTCAGCGACCTTTTTATTCTTGTCTGCATTTTTAACAATGAAAGATAAGACCTTATGGCCTAGACTGAGTAGAATGATTGGGTCAAAAACCGTATTGGCTGCTTATTAGAATATTGTGTGTCTGTTCATTATTCTGGTATAAATGACTTCTAAGATCTTCGACATAGATGAGAATAATGAAATGGGCCTATAATTTGATATGTCCCGTTGGTTGCTCTATTTATTTATGCGTAGCTATATATTTTGTGACTGCAGATAAATAATTAGGCACCCAATGCCGTAGACAGAGAGATTGATTGATTCCC
The DNA here is from genome assembly GCA_963969555.1 of Polydrusus pterygomalis. Lineage (NCBI taxonomy): Eukaryota > Metazoa > Arthropoda > Insecta > Coleoptera > Curculionidae > Polydrusus > Polydrusus pterygomalis. Next base: position 107,293,727 of record OZ018378.1, read on the forward strand.
CCCCGAAATGAAAAAAAAAGATATTTCTTTTAGTAAGTAGACACCCTATGGTCACCACTGTGATCTATAAGACACTAACGTAGATAGCGGTGCAGCGACATCTACTAGGGAGCAGCGAAACTACGTGCTACGCTAGGTATATACACAAACGAGTCAAGCAACAAAATTTTGGGGATGTGCTCGAACTGTAATGTATTCAATAGGCATAGAATGAAACGGGTTATTCTCGATGTGTCGTTGTGCATGGTCTGCGGAATATATTATAAGCGCGCCGACCGCGTGACTAGGCGCGACATACTAGACAAACTAATTTTTTAAAAACTATTAAAATAAACAGTAACTTTGGAAAACGGTCATTGTTATATAATGGATTAATATTATATAATATTTACCGAAAAATATTAAAACATTAAAAAACTACCATTATTTAAATTTCATTTAAAAAAATATGTCCTAGTATAAATTTCTTTCTTAACGTGTTAATCATACGTTTATAATGTAAAACGAATTATTTTTTTTTTTTAACTGCCTTTTTTATATATAAATCTACCTATTAAGTTAGAGTAATAATTGTTAGTTATTTTTATATACTTATCCCGGTAATAAACTTGTTAAGTTGGTTGTGAAAAAAAAAAAAAAAGCGAAGTAATAGTGCAGTGTTTGAAATAATAGTGCGGTGAATTAGTAGATAGTGAAGTGGGTAATGTAATGATTTTTGTAATTTAAATTAAAATTATAAGGATTTGATGCCTACTCATATTCATTATCTTTTAAATTATTTTCGAAGTAAATATTTGTATACAAATGGAATTATTACTTGGCTGCTTTTTTAATTGTTACAGGTCGGTTCAACATTTGAAATAGCAAAAAAAGTATTCAAATAATTATTTAAAAGATCTAAACCTGGTAGTCCCGGTACTGGTAGCGACTGTTCTTCTGAAAATCAATGTTCAAGTGTTTTTAACAGTGACACTACTACAAGTATTTCTGGTACTTCTGGTGCCATTCCTAGGACTGTGGATTATGTTTCTCAGCATATTTAAGATGTGGGTTATTATACGGGATCAAAAACACCAAAATTGATGATGATTTGATTGATGGTTTTCTAATAAATATAAGTAACACCATTTTTTTATTTCTTTAAACATGTTTATGTTCCGATTTATTAATTATCCAGTTAAAACAACATTAAACTATAATTTACACTATACTTAAAACGGATTACACACATTTTTTACCAAAAAAATACAGCTAAACAAGACAGGAGCGTGTTTTTAGAAGTCTGGAGTCTGGAGTCGGTAACTGACTTATTTTGCACTTGCGTGCATTCTGTTCCGCCACGTGCTGGCAAGCAGCGAAGCTATTTTGTGCCTTAAATACTCAAAAACTGTCTATCTTACTTTTAATATTCAAAAATTCTATATTTGTATACTTACTTACGCCACCCTAATTCCTAAAGACATTATTAAAATTTAAAGACAACGGCGCGAACCGCGAGGGACACGGTAGTCGTTTGTTTTTGTTTTAATTCGGTTTCAGTGACGCATGCGTATTTTTAAGGTAATATAACTTCTATTATTTTGGTCATGTGTGAGTTGAGTGTTAGCACACTGTGCCAGAACTGCCAGATTTTAACTTTATAAACACTTTTAAAAATCGTTTTAGAAGGATGCGTTTATAATACTTAGACGGTAATGGAAATAATAAAAACCCGTACGTACCTACTTGGAGCTTTTGCAGAATTTTTTTCTGACGTGATATTGCGAGAACGAGACTCTTGCGAGACGAGGCGAGGAAACATCGTTCGATATGTTAGCGAGGCGATATTTGGAAAAAAATCTCGTCTCGATTTACGACACGAGACGAGAGTTTTTGAAAAACGCGAGATTTTTCGTCTTGTTAAACACTAAAGCTATTTATTCACACTAATAATTATAAGGAACCTTATCTCTACGCGTAATTCTTTTGTGATTAATTCAGAATTCAAAATCATAATGCCTTACGGTTAAAGGAACAAAAACTTCCTGGCGCGGCGAAAACTCCCTAGTGTTGCGCTGCGCCGGAAAAATTTTATTTGGTCAGGCTGTTAATCGGATAAAATTTTTATAATGAAGGAGATAAACCACAATAAAATATATCTCCCTCTCTTACTGGCGCACAAGGAATTTAGTGCCTGGGTCAGATCCCTCAGAGCACACCGCGATCAGTGGACTTTGACGTGTTTTATTTTGTGTAACCAACCAGTACCAATCGGGTTATATTATTTATCCAATCTCAGTTTAAGGACATTCCAATCATTCCATACGGCGGTAAACAGTCTCAAAGAGACCGACCGCACAACCAGGGTTGTCAGATCTTTCTTCTTCAATTCTTTAAGTTTTTTTATTAAAGATATTTCATTTATATCAGTATTCAATTGTTAGTCAGTAAATTTCTTTGAAAGCTAGTTTGCAAATATACTTTAAACCGAGGAGTTTTGAGTGTGACAGAAAAAAATAACAAGCCATTCATTGTTATAATAATATATTCTTTAGTCCTTAAGAAACAATATAACTGAAATCAAGACATAAAGTATTTTCAGTGTTTAAAAACAACTAATTAACAAACCCTTGTTTCTCGTATATAGGTACTTACATTGTGCTTACAAATCCGAAAATTTTGAAGAATTGGCAACAGTATGTAATTTGTTGCGGTTGGAAGCGCCAGAATATAAGCTGAACCGGTACCCGGCCCGTCTAAAGATCGATTCTGCCAGACAGAGATAGGCCAGTGAACGCCGATGGCGTGGAAGAGACGGAGATAAAATATACGTGGTTATGCCTTGATGAACGGGCCGGAGTCTGGTTGACGAGAATGAAGTTTTGGTAAAAAAATTAAAGCATTTTCTGAGCAGTGTCGTGCCGTGTCAGGTTTATTTTTCTGATTTTAGTTTTGTATATAGAATTTTTGAGTTACCTTATATTTATTATTTTAATATAATATTATTATATATACAGTGGGTTTATAAAGTGTAGTATGTACACACACCTAATGTAAAACAAACTTATAAGTGTGTATACGCATATTAATTATTTGTGAGGAACCCCTATGGTTAGGAAATTCCCACAGTTTAATGTCATTAAATGGACCTAAGAACCTTCGTCTTTGCAACCCCATCAGATACCAGATGGCAGCTGTTTTTAATACCGGTTTCCCTGTCGAAATATCAACTATAAAATACGTTTTTATCATAAATTAAATATTGTTGTAGGTTAGGTCAGTAGGAATTCTTATATGTTTTGTGTCTGTGGGTTATCTGCGGTTTGGTTGATCAATTTGTTTTCCTTTATCGAGTTTCAAAATAAATAAAATTAGTTTTTTAAAATATTCGCAACTGTCCGCGCTTTCCTTAGAAGAAAAATGTAGTTAAAAGAATTATGTTGTCTCTTGCCCGATTTGTTTATAACAAAAACTCCAAGCGGCTTCAAAATTTAATAGCAGTAATAATTATTCTATCTATCTCTTTTTTTGGAATACACTTAATCTTATGTGTTGTGATTTAAAATAATGCCCACACTCTGTTGCATTTAATAATAATAATTATTATTCGGCAAGTTTTTTTTTATAGATTTTTCTAACTTTGAAATTATGTCCCTACCTGAAAATTAATAATCGCCCAAAAAGATTTAATAAATGATAAATCTATGATTTTAAAAAAATTATTTATTTGTAGAGGAGAAGGCAATCAATCAAACTCAACCTATATTGTAGTATTTGTTAAAGTTATTGTTCGCGTATAACTTTTTATTGGCCTCAATGATTTGTATGGTTTTTCTTGCATGTATAAGAGTCCGCTGCCGAAATTTTTAAATGGGAGAATGAAGAGAATAATAATTGTTGTTCGAAAATTTATACTTATATCGGGATTGTTAGGGACTTCCAACAGTTAAGGTTTGAGAGGTGGAACAGGGGATTTGAAATGTTTAACAATTTTTTTTATAATAGTTCGTCTCGCAGTAGAGTGTAATCGTAATGTAGCAGTAATACTCTCAATTCGAGTTTATTCAGGTAGAATATGTTTTCCTATGACCACCTATGAAAATGAGAAAAAAACCACGGTTAACTTGGCTAGAAAGTGTTTTATATCACACGAGTGTTGATTTTTTTTTCAATATGTGTGTTCAAATAAAAAACAGTTGATGACGGGACCCTTTGAGCGAATTGGGGTGCTGGGAGTGTTATTATTTAGTTTTGTTTTTGTGGTATTTTGTAGCGAAAAAATCGGAAATGATATTTATACCGTGTACAATACATAGATAGTAGGATGAGCATAAGCAAATAGGAGAAAAAGTAATAATTTTTATTTACATAGAAAATTAGGTACATAGTACATTAGGGCATTACTGCAAATAATAAAACTCTTTTGTTTTGTTAATTCCTGGAACCATTGGGAGTTTTTTTGATAAAAATACAAAAAAAGGGAAAATAGGTCAGGCTACCTACTAAACAAAGACAAGGGAGATGCGCAATTTAACCCACTAAATTTATCAACTGAGATGAGTCACAGAACATAAATAAAAGTGTTTAGCTAGAACAGAAATATTTCTTATTATATAATATTCTTTCAGTTTACCGGTAAATTCTATAAACATAATTCAGGTTTAGCTATGGGCTCTTCTTTGTCCCCTCTTTTGACAGAAATTTTGATGACCATCGAATCTAAAATCCAAACTCATCCCCTTTTTACACATATTCTTTTTATAAGACGTTACGTAGATGATATTTTTGCAGTTTTTGATGGCACCCATGCAGACCTTTTATCCTTTATTCAATATTTAAATTATATTCATTAAGTTTACTCTTGAACTGGAGATTGACAATTCCATACCTTTTCTAGACCTAAAATTAACTAAATTAAATAACAAAATAAAAAATGTTATTAACCATAAACCTACAAGTACTGACAATATCATCCCCTTTGACTCAAACCACCCTCATAGCCAAAAATTCGCCTCATTCCACTCATTTTTCTCCAGAGTTTTTACCATATCCCTTGAAGATAATGATTTCAAATCGAAACTTAACTTAATCAAACAAATAGGTAGGTAATAATAATGATTTCCCATTAAACTTAATTAATAAAATATACAACAAACATTTAAATAAATCTCTTAATAGAAATCTCTTATCTAACGACAAACCTTTAAAGAAATCTTTCTCATTATCTATTTGGGGCCCTATCTCATATAAACTTAAAAATATCTTCAAACCTTTTAATATTAATATTGTCTTTAAAACTCAACATTCTCTAAAAAAGTTTTTAGTCAACTCTAAAGATTCTATCCCTGTTTCTGACAAATCGGGTGTTTATGGTATCGCCTGTTCGACTGAGGGTTGTACTACTGCGACCTATAATTCGCCAAACAGGACGTACATTTTCAACTCGCATCAAGAAACACTGTAAAGAGGTAGAGAAGGCCCACAATCAAATCTTTCCCCTTCAAAGATAAAATTAAATTTTTCTAAACACATCTTTTTAAATAATTATGTTTTTACTTCGGACACTCATACAAAAATTTTTACACCTTTGCAACAAAGGAAACAAACTAGACCTTTTAGAAATTCTTAAAATTAATAAAGCTCTAAACAATAGCAATGCCCTTTATCTCGACGAGCAAATACAGCACAGTAGTTGTTCTCATTTCTTTAATGCTCCTAACTTTAATGATTATATATAAAATAAATAATATTTTTATCTATTCCCTTCTCATTTTCTATTGTTCTTTGTATCATTTTGACATTCATAATTTTCAAAAACAATTAAAATTAATTTTCTCTTTACTCTATTTATCATTTTTACTGTCATCACATAACTAATCTTTATTACCGCCAAAAGAAACAATGTTTTACACTCACAAATGGCTGAACTTACATTACAGATTACCTTCTTTTCACACTGACAGGCATACATTACCATTTTGTCTCCTCGTCAAGAGATGTCACCAAACCCAAAAATAATTTTAGGACACCTATTCTTCAACCACTTAAATACTTTTTTTCCCAGATATAAACATAACTCTTTCCTTTTTACATCTTAGTTTCTAAGGGTTATCGTTTATTCTAGGCTATCGGATTGTAGTATTATATCTGCCCAACCTTAATTGAGCTTTCCCTCTCTAAACAATCTTACTCTTTTTTATTTGCTTAATTTAAATTTACCGCCATACTATCAGTCTTTAAAGCTGTCATGCTGTCAATTTATTCATTCTTCATTCACTCTCCGCTATTTTAATGTCATAAAAGCTCCATTAAAGTTTTTTACTATTTTCTCTTCGGCTAATACCATCAGCACAATATAAATTTTCTGTCTCCTGATGATAAACGTTTCTACGTTCGAAACATGTAGAGACCCCCTAAAGAATTTCTATATTCTATTAAATTTTGTGGAGGAGGACTTTTAGTTTTTTCTTTCTTTTCTAGAAATATATATAATACCGATTTATAATTTAATTTCGATTTTTACAATTACCTTATCTAGCGGGTCTATCTATGGGACAAGCAAACAATGCGTTTTATGTAAGCAAATTAATTTTAATAATAAGGTGAGCATTATTCAAAACAAATCGAATATAAGACTCTCATAATTAACTAGCTATCGATATTTACCTTCTTCCTCATTTATCTACAATTATTGAGGTTAAGACTTCTAAAGAGATGAGTGTTATTATTTAGTTTTGTTTTTGTGGTATTTTGTAGCGAAAAAATAGGAAATGATATTTATACCGTGTACAATACATAGATAGTAGGATGAGCATAAGCAAATAGGAGAAAAAGTAATAATTTTTATTTGAAACTAGGCATCGACCTAATTAAGAGTCTATTACCTGAGCTAGGTAATTTAAAATGTGTAAAATAAGCATTGCTTTTATTTGTTTTAATACAGACGATTCTATTGAAATCAGCCTTGAAATTTGTTCAACATTTCTCAACTACAGTGTGAAATGAACTTTTTCAACTCTAGTGTTGAAATATTTTGTTTAACACAATAGTAATTTACCTAGAAAATATTAAAAACAAAGCTTTTTTTGATAACTTCTTACGGTAGTAGGAAAAATTGTGTACATTACTCGTGTGAGAGTGATTTTCTTAAACTCAGAGGGTTTCCGCACTCGGCTTGCTAAATGCTTCCTCGTTTGGAAAGTACCACTTTCATCACTTCTTATGTAATATACTATCTTCCGTACATGTTTCGAAGGTACAAACTTTCATCCCCAGTGGGTTTTATCTTCACACAGAAAAAATATAAATTACTTTGATGTGAAAGTAAAATTGTAAAACAGAGGAGAAAACCAAATTTGAAATTATTAAAAAATTGTGGTTAATTTTAATTTGTTTACCTAACTTTATACCAATTTTCTTACCTTTAGACGCAGAAAATGAAAAATATAATTTCTTTATTTACTTAATTAAATTTAAACACCAATCATTATTATTTGAATTGGATTTTGGGACGAAGTGGAAAATTTAAAAAGCTTTTTAAGAGGCGCGTGCAACATGCACGTGATTTTTCTGCGAAATCGAGACAAGACCCTCTTTATTTTGTTGTTGTTTAGTAGGATGTGGTAAGCTATAAAATGTATTAAGTACAAAAGAAACTCATTGGCGTAGCTAAGAGAAGGCGGGAGGGGCTAAGCCCCCCTGGTAAAAAATAGATCAGACAAATTCAAGTTATATTACTACGCTAATTTAATGTTGTTGCTTGTAATTGCGTATAATTAGCGACTGGCTAATAACGGTGGTTAAATAATTATTTAATAATTAATCGACGCTAATAAAGAATAAAGCAAACTAAGCAGGGGCAAGCGCCAACAGCGCGGCCGCGACTCTATCAAAAACCTAACGGCCGATGATCTACAAAATTTGTTAGTTGGCGTTTTGGAGCCATACAATTTTAAGAAAAGGTTAGTGGCTCAAATTTGGGTTAACACGTTGACTGCCATATGAGTTAAATATAATTCACACGGTATTGTTCCACACAAGCCGCGTGAGTTAAATTAAATTTCAAGACCACCGTATCTTTCAGGCTCCGTGATTACTATTTAAATCACGGCAGTACAGTAAGCTTATGGGAAGTGGTTTAGGATGGCCCTAGGGTAAAATATATGCAGTTAGCCCACTGTTTGTTGCTCAGTAAAACCTCAAATTTATTAAAAAAACAAGGTGGCCCACCGGACATTTTTTTTTTGGTAAGTGCGGCAGTCAACGTGTTAATATGGACGTGAGACGAAAAAATGTTCGTCTACGGCGCCAGCACTCGCCAGTTTCGCTTTTGTGGGTTACTGAACCTCATCTTTTTCAGCGGCTTAAGCCCACCGGAGAAAACAGGCTAGCTACGCCTATTCAGAACTTTGAGATCTTATTAAATATTTCTCTGCAGTAAGGTTGGCAGTCAGTGAGAAGGGTTTGATGTAAAATTGAGGTTATCGTTTAAATCCAAAATCAAGAGCTCTTCCCCGTTTGTATCAAGGGTTGTGAATAAGATATTAAGTAGTACTCTTTTAGGAAATTTAAAATCAGAACCGTGGCCATTGGAAATGTTACTGCTGTCTCGTTCATTGCAGAAAACTTCATGGTAAAAACTTGTGTAAATAGTAGAAGAATTAAATAATTTGTTAGTGGGAGTTGGGTTATTGAAGGTTAAATTTGCTTAAAGTGTTCAGGTTGTTTAAAAATTGATTTTTTAGTGTCTGACCAAAACAAGATTTTCAGCCGATATCGAAATTGAATCTTCGGCCTTGGTCTCAGTTTCGGCCGAAACCGAAACCGAAACTTATTTATACATGTTAAAAATTTTATTGTATACTGAAATTTTTTAAATTTATTTATTCATTTCGTACAATACAGGCTTTGAATACCCAACTAGTACAATAAAAACTTATTCTAATAATATACAACATACAACCTACGTATTAGGGCCTATTACAATTAAAATTACACTAAATAGTAGGGAGAAAAAGAAAAAAACAATAAAAAAAAGAAAGAACATACAGCCATTCAAAGTGAGATTACAATAATAACTTAAGTTTCTTCTTAAATGTCGTTGGAGTACAGTTAAAATTAAAGTTTATCGGAATATAGGTGTTAAAAAGATGCATTATGCGATTGGTAATGTTATTTCTGCCGACGTCGGTTCGACTTCTGTTGGTTAAGAACATGTCGTGTGAACGTGTATCCCGTGATGGTACTCGAAAGTTTATAAGAGCAAGTAGCTCAGAGCAATTTATGAGATTAGTAATTATTCTGAACCCGAATACAAGTGTAAGAAAGATTCTGCGTCTTTCCAAGCTATCGATGTTGATGAGTTGTAAACGCTCGTGATGGGAAAAGTGGCTTTTGTTTATTCTCATTTTGTATAGTATAAAGTTGGCAAATTTTATTTGGACTCGTTCAATACGCTTAATATGAGTTTGGTAATATGGCGACCAGATTACGCAGCAATATTCAAGATGACTACGCACCAGTGAGAAGTATAGAGATTTCAGAACCTCAGAGTTGGAAAATTTTCAGCACCGGCGCATTATGAAGCCTGCCATTTTGAAAGCCTTAGCCGAAATATAGTTTATGTGTTCATTGAATCGTAGTTCGGAGTCGAATATTACACCCAGGTCATTGATTAAGTTAACTCTGGGTAGGGGGGTGCCTGAGATCAGGTAGGAATGTAGAATTGGAGATTTTTTACGTGAGAAAGTTATTATTTTGCATTTAGAGATGTTTAGTTCCATCCTGTTCAGCAGGCACCATTCTAGTAGTTTGCTAATCACTAGCTGCATAAGTGTACAATCGTGGGGTTTAGTAATTTTTCTAAAAATCTTTAGATCGTCCGCGTAAAAAAGGAATTCGCAATTTACAAAAATGTCGGCAAGATCATTAACGAACAGAAGGAATAAGATCGGACCTAAGTGTGAACCTTGGGGTACACCGGATGTCACTGTTATTTCCTTAGATGTGGTACCTTTATATTTGACGATTTAAGTGCGATTGCGAAGGTAACTCGATATCCACGAGAGAAGAGGGTCTACGATACCGAATGATTTTAATTTATTGATAAGAATGACATGATCCACTCTGTCGAACGCCTTTTAAAAGTCAAAGTATATTGAATCAACTTGTTCTCCCGAGTCCACAAGTGTCGACAGGTAATGTGAATATATACACAAATTCGTCTGACATGATCGCCCAGACAGGAAGCCATGCTGACGTTCTGAAATACTGTTGTGTAGATTTGATAGTAACTCGTCAACGATGATAGACTCGAGAACCTTTCCCATGCAATCAAGGCCAGATATGGGTCGATAGTTAGTTACGTCCCCTTTGCTGCTGCCCTTGAATATCGCGGTTACATAGGCCGATTTCCAGAGAGTGGGAAACTGGCCGGAACTGAGGGAAAGTTGATATAAGTAACTAAGTGGAAGTGCTAAGGTGGGGCTACAGTTTTTTACGAAGATGGGGGGGATATTATCCGGTCCTGGTCCTTTTCCTTCGTCAAGGTTGATAAGCTTTTCAAACACTATGGCGCTGTTGATTTCGATGTTAGAAATAATTATGTTATTATTGGAAAAGTGTGATGGACTATTAATAGTTGTTTGATCAGACGTATTAAATACTGATTGAAAAAAATCTGCAAAGAAATTTGCAATGATTTTAGGATCACCTGATTCGACATCATTAAATTTGAGTTTAGCTGGAAAGCCGAAAGAGTTTCGTTGAGACCGTAAGTATGACCAGAACGCTTTAGTATTGTTCAGTATGTTATTTTGTGTAGTGCGAATGAATATGTCGTAGTATTTTTTTATCGAGATTTTTGATTGTGATCGTAATGTCTTGTAGTGGAGCTCATCATAGGCTAGTCGCGTTCTTTTGTGCTTCTTAAAGGCTTTATTTTTGTTATTAATCAGAGTAATAGTTTCATTTAAGAAGTAATTAGGGTATTTTAAAGTTAAAACTCTAGTTTTTGGAACGTATAGGTCGATTGCAATATTAAGAACAGTGTAGAACATTTCAATTGCATTATTAATGTTATTGTTATACATGAAGTTCCAGTCAATCGACTCAAAGTAATCATTTAAGCGGTTATAGTCCGCCTTATGAAAATTACATTTAAAACACTGGGGGTCAGATATGTTAGTTTCTGTGGTATTTGTGCATAGTTCGATTATTAGGGCGGGATGATGAGTGTCAGCTTTTGTTAAGGGTGACATGTTCTTAGAAACAGACATATTACAAATATTTGAGAAAATTAAGTCCAACTTAACATTACTAGAGTTACATACATTGTTATACTGAATGAGATCATAAAAACATACACAATCGAAGAGTATTTGTTCACATTCATTGTTTGAGATAAAAATCCGTTCCGCTTCAGAGTCTGTGTCGGTAGAAAGTAAATCGAGACAATCATCTCGGTTGGCTTTGTCACATGCTTCAATCTTGATAAAAGAGTTGGTGTAGTTGGGCAAGTTAAAGTCCCCGAATAATAATACATTAGACGTCGGAAGGTGGTCCAGTATGTAATTCACAGATGCTACGAAATTTTGATAGACCTCGGCCTTCGAGGATGGTGGCACATAGATCGCCGCGAGGATATTATTAACTTTTCCGAACTTCACGCTTATCCACACTTGTTCAAGGTCGTTGTCAGGTACTGTATAAATTGACGATTCAAGGGAAGAATGAACAGCGATAAGGACACCACCACCTCTTAGTTTATTTGTGTGGTCTGGGTTTCTATCCTTCCTGTAGATGACGTAATTTGGTGGGAACAATTCTTCTGAGGTGATACCTTCATTTAGCCATGTCTCTGTTAAAACAATAACGTCATAGTTACAGTTCATTACTTCCTGTTGAAAGCGTACGGTTTTAGTTCTAAGTCCGCGAACATTTTGATAATATACAGATACAACTCTCTTCTGAGTAGCCCGGCGTAATGAGGTTTCTTGTGGGCCACACAGCGTAATATTATTATTTAACGGGGGGTGGCATGTTGAATATCTCGTTGAAAATTTACAGAGTCGCATTTGATTAAATCGGAGCATATAAACTTAGAAATTCGACGTTTGACTTCATAACTTAAATGTCCATAGTAATTACGCTCGTAAGCCGACATAAAACTGTCGGGACACAAATAAGAACAGTTGAGGCTATTCTGTTGTATATGTTTTTTTATGTCTAAATTGAAGTTATAAATAAAGTTATTTAAAACCCTCCTGTTATCACAATACGGTGGGGCGACAATTATTAGATTTGTCTTATTAGCCAAGTCGAGGATTACGTCCCAGCAGGTATCATCAATAGTTTTTCCATGTAGAGCGTTCATCATTCCCGTAAAGAAAATAATATAATCGTTATTTGAAAATTTACGACCTAAATCAGCGAAGTCCTTAATCAGTGTTTCAGCTGACACTGCTACGTTAGAGTACTGGCTATTTATGTCATATCTGCTACCACAACAAGATTTGATTAGCCATCCGATTCCAGAAACACACGATTTGTTGCCAAACAATAAAATTTGAGGTTTAACTTCTTGATGATATGATGATGTTGCATGGTAAGAAGAATTGTGCGCAGGTGTATGTTGTGGTGGGATAACTTTATTGGCGCTGACACATAATTCGTTTTTTAGTTTGTGAATCTCATCTAAGTGGAGCTTGTTTTTCACTGTTAAAACATCAATGGAGATTAACAATTGTTTCTTCAAGGATTCCATTTCAGTTAAACTATTTTTGGCACAACGAAGTTCATCTTTGTATTTTTGGAGGATATTTTCAGAACAGTACTGCTGATCGCTAATATCTGTTGATTGCTCCGATGCACCTTGGTCATTATTTTTCGTTCCACAGCCAAGGTCATTCAATAATTTGTTCTTTTCGTTTATCACAGCTTGCATTTGCTTTATCTCGTTCACTTGTTGTTCGAATTTATTATTATATTGATCTAGTTTAACCTTAACCTCCTTATTTTCTCTTTGCAAGTCACGATTTTTAACTGATAATTTCTCTATTTGCTCGTTACACTGACATGGGTTGGGTTCCTCCGATTCTGATAGTCTTGCTTTATTTGAGTCATCCTTGACTTTTTTGCATTGTTTAGAGCAGAATATTTTATAGCCCTTGATAACGCTGAACCCAGACCGTCTTGCAACACAGCTAGGGTGATAAACACCCTGACAAGAGACGCAAAAGTAACTGCTAAATATTTTTTGCTTGCAACAGGTAAATCCAATCTCACCATCCATAATGTAAGAGCAATAATTGTACCATTAATCGTCGAAAGCTGCTACACTAATATGGGTTCTTTAGATCGATATTGAAAATTTGGACGATAAAATCTACTCGTCTAAAATGTGTATCGATGCATTCTTTATCGGCGGGATGTCGATAAAAGGTTTGTTTATCCCTTTTTTTTTATTGTTTAGTATTTGTTGGATTGCTAGCTCTATTGTTTTGTGGTTTTTCCCAATTTGTTTATTTACTAGTTTAAAAACGACGGTGAGAACCAGAAATTTGGATTCTATTAAACCTTACATACACACAGACACCAAACTTGTATATTACTTCACACTGTTTACTGGAAAAAAAGCAGAAAAAAGACTCGACTCGGGACAATACATTCGCACGTTTTAAAAATCTAATTTTTTTTATATAGGACGAGATCGATCTTGAGAACGGATTGAACTCTTCCCACCTAAAAGAAAAAGGTCGACAAAGGAAAACTTTATTTACATAGACAACACTGCCTACGAACTCACCCAAAGTTAGCCTAACCGTGCGCGACAATTCACGAACACTGAGTTTCGGCGCGGCCGGGAAACTAGATTTTTTGGCCGAAACTAGTCGAAACCGAACCTTCGGTAAGTCTCTATACATTTTATTTAACAAGCTTTTGAATTTCATCTAACCCTTGTCATCTACATAGTCCAAAAATTTTAAGGCGAGTATGTCCCATTCGATTGGGTGCATCAGAGATGTAAGTCTAAAATGGATCTTTTTCAGATTCAAGTTAGTCAAGTTTAAATACCTAAATTTGGTTGCACGAAAATTTTAAACAATAACAAACTAACCAGGCAACTATAATTTTGATATCAACAACATTGGTAGATGAATATTTAAGTTGGTCCATTAAGAATTAAATTCCCAGGGCACCATAATCGGAAAGGCAAAAAGCAGACTTGTAGCAATATTTTTTCTAAATATATTTTTACTACTCGGCAATTTATTATGTTAATATAGCAGAAACGCTAAGAAAAATTAACGTTTGCTTTGCCGCGAGGGCTGAACTGCATATTAATGAAGTTTCTTTTGAACGATGCTGTTAAAGCTTCAATAACTCTGTGGGATTTCATCCGAGTCGAGAAATAAAAGACCAACCTCAACAACAGAAAACAACTACAAAACTATCCATCAATCTGTCTGAAGCGATGCGGTGCGACGTTGCTGGTTAGTGCAAGTTCGTAATGCATCTTCCATTTTATTCTTGTAAAATTTTATTGGGGGGATAAGAGAAGACCGTGGTTTGTTAATCCAAGTCAATAAATTATCAGTTTGATAAGCCAGCCCAGGCGTCGCACAGTCACTCAACCTCCACGGGATCCGTCCAAATGCCATTTTGCCGTGGTCGGATTTGTTACTCTAAAGGGAACGGGCGGATTTATGATTTGGTCTTGGGGCCAGCAAATCCTCAATTACGTATAAAGGGCGGAGTTAGTTTTTCATATGATGAATTGCGCTCTGTGTTGAGAAGGGGGGGGGGGGGGAAGCTGAGTTATACAGATTGTGCTAACTACTTTAGAAACAAAAGTGCCAAAAATCGACCAAATACCCATCTTTGGGATGCAATTACCTACAGTTTTACGTTAAAAAAGGCTGGATTTAATAATTATTAAAAGCAGAAAAAGAAATAGGGGCAAATTTGACAAAATTTCGTTTTCTGCTTTTATTACTATTTTTTAACTTAACACTGTAGACAATTGCTACCAAAAGACGGGTGTATGGAACTATAAAAAAATAGAATAATTTGAGAGAATATTAAAATTCCTGGCCTGTTATCCTAGCTTTTGGTAGCTCTTTGGTAGTCTACTATTTCCATAATAGTTATTTCTAATAAAATTCTAAGATGTCCAGATAAGATGTAATGCCACGGACTTTTAGAAATAATACTTTTATTATACTTTAAAACACACTTTTCATATTAAACAAAAAAAATTTTAAAAGTTTTTTTTTTCAAAATTTAGTTTTTAATTTCTTTTCAAAAATTATTAAATTTTTAAAATAAAGAAATAGATAATTAAATTAATATTTAATGTTTAATAAACTTACTTGAAATATTTTTCATACATTCTTTGGGAAAACTAACACTGTTCTATTTTCACTTACTGACGAAATTAAACCGGGAAAATGTCTCCCTTCCAATACAGAGTAGATCGCGAATGTGAATCTCTGATTGGCTAACAAACAAGATCAGAAGCTGGGAAAAAACAAATTAGAACTTGTTTTACGCGTAAAATTTTAAGTAAATACTTATTCAGGTGCGTTCTCATAACTTAAAAATTGACTTATCTTTATCATTATCAGCTTGTTGTTGTTTAAAAAGCCGAAATTGATTAGCTGCAAACGCTTATGCATACACTGCGATATGTTAATAATTTACAGAATGTTCTGTTTTTAATATTAACATTCGTAATAATTAGTAGCTTTTTAGTTAAAATATTATATATTTTAATAATATTATGTTAAAATAAAATAATTTTTGGAAAATAAGTATATGATGCATAAGTACTTATTTTAGTTAAAAAATACGACTGGAATTGAAATCTTCCGCCGAAGTTAGGTTCGCCTAGCGATCGTATGAAGAACAAATTTTGTCTTACATATTCTATTTTCTGTAGTGACACGATAATTTACTGATGACGAATAAAAACATAATAAAAATATAGAAGAAATAATGTACTAAAAATAGTTATTTACAAATACATTATTTTTCTGTGTAAATAATTTACTCAAAATATATGCCTATTGTCCGATATTTGCATTCCGGAAAGACGAGATGGATTCTCAAAAGTGACATGGATGGATTGACAGATTCAAAAATATCGAAAAAAGAAAAAATATATGGATTTAGGGTTCTTAGGCATGGCGTGCATAGTTACGGCAATTATTAAGATAACTTTTAGTAAAATAAAGCTTTTTTGTAAGAATTGCCTTCGAAAATGCTGAAATATACCAGTATACGAAGAGTGCTGAGGGCAGTAAACCAACAAGTCAAACAAATGAGTTTAGACCCTTTTTTCCACTTTTCCTAAACCTTTTGTCTTTAACCTTATTCACAAGCAATTTAGTAGATACCAGTTTTAAACTGGCATAACTATTTAATTTTGACAAATTCAGTAGTTTTGTGCTTTGATAAGGGCAAAAATGATAATTTAAAAGAAACCTATTTTAATAAAAAGAGAACTGGCATGCTTATAAATAATTTTTTTTTTAAATGTTTAAAAAAACCGAAGAAACCCCAAAATCCGGCAAAGTCAAAGGCAACCAACAGTATTAGAAAAGTTGAGCCATAGTATTTTTATATGATATTTGAATTAGTTTTAATATGAATTATTTTCTTAGATTTCTTTACAAATTTTTTGTATATGATAAAAATTATAGTCAGGGCGAAAATAATGTAAATCAATATAGTCCAAAAACTTGTCCGATTGATATAAACTGTTGACGTCATTTCTTCGAGGTCCTTCTTCTGGTCTTGTAGTTGGCTTTCAATTTCTTTGGTGGCTTTAAGGTTGACATAGTTGAGGTCCATGGAAGGAGGGTTGTATGTTAATCGATGTGGTTCGATTAGGCTTAAGTTTAATACAGGTAGGCTGACTTCGGAGTAGCTGATGCGGATTGACTCGTAGCTTTCCAATGTAATTGATTTGATTTTCGTTTTACAGTTGGTCGGAGACTCTAACAGGTAGGATCCAAACAGGGGTACGTTATCAACTGATTTTTGACAATTGGTTGTACTGATTAGGCCATTTGGAATTGTGATTAACCATTTCCCATCGACTATTTTTATTATCTGCGGCTCGTGCAACTGCGTCTTGAAAGGGTGGCAGGAAGTGACGTTGCTATGGTGCGTAATAAGTTGAACTGCACAAGAAGGGCTGTCTTCCACGAGGGAGGTGCGTGTTTCTTTACACAAGTGGTGTTGGGGTTGAAGTTCCATGCATTCTTCGTCCATATAAGTGTACTTATTATTGCCAAGTGCTAGGTAGGGTTTATAGGGTATGTTGACGCAAAATGATTGGTTATCGGTAGTGATGCCGCCAAGACGAGAAATTATCGTGTCTCGTCTCGTCTCGTCTCGTCTCGTCTCGTCTCGTCTCGTCTCGTCTCGTCTCGTCTCGTCTCGTCTCGTCTCGTCTCGTCTCGTCTCGTCTCGTCTCGTCTCGTCTCGTCTCGTCTCGTCTCGTCTCGTCTCGTCTCGTCTCGTCTCGTCTCGTCTCGTCTCGTCTCGTCTCGTCTCGTCTCGTCTCGTCTCGTCTCGTCTCGTCTCGTCTCGTCTCGTCTCGTCTCGTCTCGTCTCGTCTCGTCTCGTCTCGTCTCGTCTCGTCTCGTCTCGTCTCGTCTCGTCTCGTCTCGACGAGACGAGAGTGAAATTTTTTTCTCGAGAGAAGTCACGAGACGAGACGAGAGAAGACCGTTTCTTGTTTTTCGACATTAAGTATGTTTTTAATGTTAGTTTCCAAGGGAAGCTTGTCCGTATTTAAGTGATTTTTAATATTTTGTATTTCTTGTAAGAGTTTATTTGGGTTAATAATTGAATTATAAAGAATGTTCATTTTAGCAAAAGTAGTCGCCACTTCGATTTTATCGAGCATATTATAAATTGATTGATATAGTAATGTAATTTGATTAAGTATAATATGGATTAGAAAGTATTGATTTGCGTTGGTTTAGCCTATTTCAACATTTTTAATTGTCTCCTCTATTTATATGATATGACCTTTTAATATCAATTCATTGTGCGTAATATTGGATATTATTGATTTGAATTTATTGATCGTAGAATCCAAAAGTGTGATTTGATTGATAGCATCAATTCTTAATTTATTTTGATTGTTTTCAATTTTTCTTATTCTCGCATCGATTTGCTCTGCATCATTTTGGTCTAGGTTTCATGTTATACTTTAAATAAAGGTGCCTAAGGGGTCAAATATTCCTCTTTTACTTCTATAGGTATTTTTAAATGGTAATATTTGTTCGATTAAATGTTCTATTTTTAGTTCGAGCGTATGAACTGGGTTTAATGAATTGTGATAGCCGTTATAATATTGGGTTTTATTTTTAATACTAAAAGTTAGCTTTTCGGTTTGGTTTTTAATAATTTCAAATTTAAGTATTAAAGGGGTTAAGTCAAAATTTTGGATAAAGGACCATTTGTTAGATTCAAGTTGTGCAATCCCTAGTTTAAAGGGTAGCATTCCAGGGTGGTTGTTAAGGTCATGGAATTTTACTGTTCCTGTGACGATTGTCCAGCTCCATCTGGAACAAGGGGTATAATTTTAGTTTCGTTAATATGAATTGTTTCTTTGCGTTTTGTTTTAGGATTTTCGATTTCGATTTTATTATTTTCTAGGATACGCGTTAACAGATATGGGCATAAAAATTTCTTTTTAATTTAGCTTGATCGGTTATCTAATTTTTTATAGACTTGGGAACCAATTTTGGGTTCTATAGGGGTTTTGTTTTTATTTGCCCGGTCTATAGGTCTAAGGGTTGATTGGGTGGTTTACGATTATATTTCGATCGTTGACATATTTCACCGTTGTTTATGTATTTTGTTACATCGGATTTTAATGATTTCCAATAATAATTGGCTTTTAAAAACCTGCATGTTTCTTCAATTCCGCGATGATTGGTTTTACTTTCGTGTCGGTATTTGATCATTAATTCTCGTTCATCTGGTGCCACGTTATTTAATAATTTTGAACACTCTATAAGTTTTAAATTTTTAAAATGGTTGTTCATGGCTTGTTGAAAATAAGGCCGTAGTTCTTTCGAAAAGAAATAAACATACGTATTTTTGGCGTTTAAAAATTCTTTAAGAAAATTTGTAATTACTGCCATGTTAGTGGGTAATGTTGCGTGGATGATTTGATGGTCATCAAAATTTTCGTGGTTTGTTTTGACATACGCGTCATAGGGTGATTTTTTAATAATAATTTGGTGTGGCTTGTTATTAATAATGTCGTCTAATATGCTCATATTAGCATAATTATCTTCCGCGTTTGTACTGTGTACTGTGTTATTCGTATTATCGTTGTCGATACGATCTTCGATAATATTTACAGGGTTGACAAGATTGGTGGGGTTTGTGCTTGTTGAGGGAATGGGTATTTTTTCTGGAGGTTTAGTTTGTACATCTTGTAAAATGTTTATTTTGCGGTTTTTTTGTTTATTTTCAAGCTGTCGACTTGCGTCGTTGGGGTCTAAATTTTTAGGGTTAAATTGGCTATAACTTTGCTCTAAAAATTTATCGATATCTTGACTTATGTCACCTGGGTTATTGATGATTGATTCGGATTCGATAGCATGGAGGGAAATACGACTTAGTGCGTCTGCGTTGGTATTTTGTTTACCTTTTTTGTATATTATTTCGTAGTCATATTCTTCAAGTTTAAGTCTCCAGCGTACAAGTTTAGAATTTGGTTCTTTTAAATTAAATAGCCAAACAAGGGGTCTATGATCTGTGTAGATTTTAAATTTCCTACCATATAAATATGGCCTAAAATATTTGCATGCCCAAACAATGCCTAAGAGTTCTTTTTCTATAGTGGAATATCTTTGTTCCGTTTCATTTAAAGTACGGGATGCGAAAGCTACAGGGTGGTCATTTGGAGGATCTCCCTGCGAGAGTAGAGCTCCAAGGGCTATATTTGATGCCTTCGTTGTAAGGGTGAAGGGTTTTTCAAAATCAGGGTATTTAAGTATGTGGGCATTTATTAGTAATTCTTTAAGCTGGTTAAATGATTTAATAAAAGCGGGTGTATGCTCGACTTTTGCTCCCTTTTTTAGACATAATGTTAGTGGCTTTGTGATTTTTGCAAAATCTTTAATGAACCTACGGTAATAACCGGCGAGGCCTAAGAATCATTTAATATCTTTTGATGTTTTTGGTATTGGGAAATTCTTGACGGCATCTACTCTATCGGGGTTAGGTTTTACTCCGTTTTTTGTTATTTTGTGACCTAGATAAGCAGCTTCTTTGTGTAGAAATTCTGACTTGTCTAGTTGGACTTTAAAATTTGATTGACGTAATCTATCGAATACTGCTCTTAGTCTATCGATATGTTTTTGTAAAGAGGTGGAAAATATGATAATGTCATCTAGGTATACTGAACAAATTTCGTTTTGGAGACCGCGTAGGACGTTATTGACGACCCTTTGAAATGTCGAGGGGGCATTTTTGAGTCCGAAGGGCATTCTTTTAAATTCAAAATGTCTGTTGAAAATGCGGTTTTTTGAATGTCGCTCGGTTCCATTTCTATCTGATGAAATCCCGTCGCGAGATCTAATGTTGAAAAGTATTGGGCTTTTCCTAGCTTGTCTAGTATATCGCTTATATTAGGAAGTGGGAATTTATCTAGTATTGATTTATCATTAATTTTACGATAATCGATAACGATACGCCATTTGCGCACGCCCGATGCGTCTAATTTTTTGGGTACTATCCAAATTGGACTATTCCACGTTTACGTTGAATAATTCCGTTTTCGAGCATTTTATTAATTTTCGTTTTTACTTCGTTCTTGTGTATTTCTGTGTACCGATAAGTTTTAGTAAAAATGGGTGTTTCATCTGTAAGATTTATTTTATGTTTAATTTGATTAGTAAAACCTTCGCTATAAAAAAATATCTCGATATTCAAAACACAGTTTTCGAATTGCTTTAAATTCTTCGTCGTTACAATGTGATAAGGTCAAATTTTTTAAATTTTGTTTTTGGAGGTTATCTAAATATTCGTTTAATTCCGTATCTGTTTCCATTTTATCGATAAAATTTATTTCTGTTTCGTTTAAAATTTCAATATCGAAAGGTTTATTAATAGTGATTTTTATTGGGTTTTCGCGGGTATTAGTTACGAGGGTTGTTGCAAAAGAATCGATAACTTTGACTACGGCTTCTGGCATTTCAGCACTGCCAAAATCTTGATATTTTAGAATACCTATACCGTTTGATTCTTTAACGGGTAGTTTTACTCTTTGACATGTACGAGGGGGTATTATTATTTCTACCGTCCGTGTTTCGATGTTATTTATGGTTTGTTGGGTATAGTTGGTTCATTGTTTTCTTGACATAGGGGTAAAATTGCATTTGGCATTTTTAGTTTACGTGATTTAATGGCGATATTCGCGTCGACGTATCCTAAAAAGTCCATTCCTATTAATCCGTCATATTTCGGCGAAAAATCAAATAAGTAAAATTTGTGATTTCCTGAACAATTGAATGATGGAAATATAGGTATATTTATTATTTCGTTATGAAAAGAGGTCGCATGCGCAGATCTTACTGAAAAAGGTTTCGAAAAAATAGAATTTAGGTATAGTTGATAAACAAGGCCAGGTTTTATAAAACTTTTACCGCTGCCAGTGTCTATAAGAAATTTTGCATTTATTTCTGGTATGATAATGGCGGATAAATCTGAATTTGTATAATTATTTAAACAAATTAACGTTATTTTTTCGAAATTCTGGTCCTGGTGAAAATTTTCATTTTGAAAATTAGGATCGCGTTCATAGAAGTCGTTTTCATATAATTGTTCGGTTTCTCCTGCGGAGTAATTTTGTTGGTCATAGTAATACGACGTTTCGTTTTGCTCAGAATAATATTGAGAGTCATCCTCAGGGTTTTCGTAATATTGATTATCAGGGTTATTGGAATTATTTACATCTTCGACAGATTGGTTAAATAGTTCTTCGACGATTATGTCGCGTCTTGGTTGCGTATGTTGATTATTTTGAGGGTTTGGTATATAACCAGATGATGTATCCATTGGTTCCGGTTTTCTAAATTTAGACATTACAGTTTTTTGTATGTTCGGATTATATGGTCTGGGGTTAAAATTGGGTTTATTTACAAAATTTTGGTTTAGATAATTTGGTCTTTGGAAATTTTGATTTGGTGGTCCTTGTCGAAAAATATTCGAGGGTTGCCCATGAATTGGGGTTTATATGGGTTTGGGTTATTTGATGGTGGTCTATAAAAGTTTTGACTCGTTTGAGGAATAAATCGTTATGGTTGTGGTGCATTAGCAGAATAATTCATTTTTTTGGGTTATTTTTATATTATTTAAATTTGGTGTTGTTTTAGTAGTATTAAAATTTCCTCTGTTTTTGGATTTTTTAAACGTACTACGAGGTGCATATGGTAGCTCAAACCGTTTATAAAAGTTTTTAATACTAAATTGTCGTATTCTTTGATTTTTAGTAATTTTATTTCAGGTGTATCTTGTGACATGTTAATTTTTGAAAATAGTAAGCTACGTGCATCTTTTAGACGCAGGCCAAATTGTTGCGGGTTTTCATTGCGTTCCGGTTTTAAGGTAATAATATCCTGTAAAACACAATCAATTGATCTTTGATCTGAGAATGTGCTAACAATTGCTACTTTTAATAAACGCCAGGTGTTTAGTTCGACTCTGGAGGCAATTAAATCTGCTGCTCGCCCTACAAGTTTATTTAAAACGGTGTCGAAAAGACATATGTTAATGGGTGCCCCATTATTTGTTCTGTCTTTATGATTTTCGAAAAAGTTTTCACAAGCATTGATAAATCGATTAATTTGTTTCGCGTTCCCGTCAAAATTGGGAATATTATCGGCTTGATATCTAATCAATTGATAATTTGGCTGTGCCATGTCGATAAAATTAAAAAAGTATCGTAATGGATTTTCCAGTGTTATAAATAAAAAATAAAAATAAAATATACAATACACTATACTAAAAATAAGATCAGACGAATGCTGTTCCTTAGAAATAAATTGATTTATATATAACGTACGTACAGACGTACAGACAGACGTTATTCAGAGACAACTCAATAATCAAAACGGTAAAAATTGAAAGGATATTTTTTAAAGGATGCACTTACAATAAGGCGATGATTCTGGTTGTTTTCATTCCTTAACTAGTTTTCCAATAGGCTCGGCGATGCTGTCCTCCCCCTGGATTATTTATGAGCGTCGGGACGATGCTTGTTCCCTATTCTCGCATCAATAGGACGTGGGACGATGCTTGTTCCCGTTCTTCCCTGGTCGGTCAGCTTATTGCACAGCACTTTGTTAAAATTGTTCGTTTTGTTATTAATCGTTGAAACGAAGACGATTTACACGCACGATGCGCAGAACCGCTAACAAAATCCGACCCGACTGCGCCAGTTAACAACTCGAAAAAGAAGTTGTTTTTTAAAAATTTTATTTTAAGCAAAGCGTGGTACAATAGAACTGGCATATTTACTGTTGTTACATATATTTATAACATTCACAATGCTGATTCAGCATGGGAACTAGACGTAGAAAATCTAAGAAAAGAGATAACAATTCTGCATATTTTACAGATTAGAGCGTTCTCATGGGAATGTAACTGTATAGAATATTTTTCTTTGAAATGGCCATAAATATGTTTATAACTCGTTTTTCGGCAAGCGACCGCGCCAACCTATCGTTTCTTTGTGTCTTATCGTAATTTTAGTCAATAGTTTTAAAATCATGCAGAGGTTAAGTGACTTTTATAAGTACTTTAGTGAATACCATTGGACCTACTTTTAGACGAAAACGAATTGTACCGGGTGGTCAAATAAGCGAGGACGTCGGCTTTATCTCGGAAACCATTAATCGTACAACTTTCGGAAAGATTTTTTTATGAGTAAAGTGGTCAAGAGAAATTGCTGAAAATTACTTTTAAGTTCCTCATTTCGCCGCAAGAGGGCACAATTAAAAATTGTTTTTTTAAATTCTAAATTTCTCCGAAAATTCCCATATTAAGGTATAACTCTGATTACATCATTGGAAAGCTAAAACAATTCTGCATTATTTTGGCTTAAGGCTCATTGGCCTACCGGCCTTGATAAGAGTGGGAGAAGCTATTGAAAGTGTAAACATTAAAATCGCTGTAACTTTTAAACGATTTATCCGATTTTACTAAATATAAGCTTGTTTGGAAGGGGAAAATAAGTATCTTCAATTGCCGTATCGAACAGTACACGATAGTGTTTAATAAAATTGCTAGAGGGAACAATTTGTAATAATAACAGTTTTTTCGATTTTATCCCGAAAATTCAAATCATACGGTATAACTATGACATCACAATCGAAAAGTAGATTAAATTTGCAAGAAAAGATGTGAAGACCGCAGCTCGATATCTTTGTTCGTTTCAGAGTTATTGCCAAAACAATAATTTTTAATACAAATTGCGCCCTCTAGCAATTTTATTAGAAACTATATTGTACTATTGGATACGACAATTGGAGGTACTTATCTTTTTCTTCCAACCAAGCTTACATTTAGTAAAATCGGTTAAGTCGTTTAGAAGTTACAGCGATTTTAATGTTTACACTTTCACTTGATAAGAGTGGGAGAAGATATTGAAAGTGTAAACATTAAAATCGCTGTAACTTCTAAACGGCTTATCCGATTTTACTAAATTTAAGCCTGTTTGGAAGTACCTTCAATTGTCGTATCTAATGGTACACGATAGTTTCTAATAAAATTGCTAGAGGGCGCAATTTGTATTAAAAATTATTGTTTTGGCAATAACTTTGAAATGAACAAAGATATCGAACTGCGGTCTTCACATCTTTTCTTGCAAATTTCATCTACTTTTCGATTATGATGTCATAGTTATACCGTATGATTTGAATTTTCGGGCTAAAATCGAAAAAACTGTTATTATTACAAATTGCGCCCTCTAGCAATTTTATTAAACACTATAGTGTACTGTAGGATACGGCAATTGAAGATAGTTATTTTCCCCTTCCGAACAAGCTTAAATTTAGTAAAATCGAATAAGTCGTTTAGAAGTTACAGCGATTTTAATGTTTACACTTTCAATAGCTTCTCCCGCTCTTATCAAGGTCGGTACGCCAATGAGCCTTAAACCAAAATTATGCAGAATTGTCTAAGCTTTTCAATGATGTAATCAGAGTTATACCTTAATATGGGAGAAATTTAGAATTTAAAAAAACAAATTTTAATTGTGCCTCCTTCCGGCGAAACGAGGAACTTCCATCCAATTTCTCTTGAGCACTTTACTCATAAAAAAATCTTTCCGAAAGTTGTACGAATAATAGTTTCCGAGATAAAGCCGACGTCCTCGCTTATTTGAACACCCGGTACATTCATCAGAACAACAGGCGCACTTAGCAGAACTACTGTCAACACAAGTAATGAAAAATTTATTTCTTACTTTCGCTCCTAAAGGGATGAAAAAGGGGTTATAAAAGTTTATATTAGAAAAAATATTTTTGACGGACTTTTTTAACGTACTTTAATATTTTAATAAATTCTACCCCTACTGTGTTTATAACCACTAAGTAACTACATGGGAAGGTTCTGTGAGAGTTATTAACGATCTAATGAAATATATATATTTTTTATTAATGATTATGAATCTATATTTTTGGTATTATTTTCACAAACGAAAATAGGAGATAAATGACATTTTTAGAGAAGGAAATAATGTAAGGAAAGCACCAAAGAAATTACCTTTTAAATAATATGGATAAATATTAAAGCTTCTATTGCGTAGTATGTATTATGTACTGCTTTTTTTACAGTAAATTTAAAATAATTGAATTGCGCAAGTAAAGCTAAGTGTACCCACTAGTTAAATTATTATAAAGCTATGTTTCAAAAATTTTGCTTTTATAAAAATGCCAGCTTAAAAACAATTTTTTTTTCTAAAAATCAAGTTTTATAATTTTATTTATTATTGAATTATTATTGTAATATGATTATTTCTTTAAACCAATTTTTTCGAAGTGCGTTCTTGAATATTGAAATAACTAAGTAAATTATTTGGTAATTTTCTCGCTTTTCCGACAAATTTTTCAATTTTAAAGAAATTAATCAAAACTGAAAGTTGTAACTGACATAACTAAACATTTCTATAATGAGTCTATGCAATATCATATTCATTATATTATATGACCAAAAATAAATCATTATTTTGTGTCAAAAGAAAAGTCCAAGCATTTAGTCATTTTTTTATTTCTCAAAAACACAAAATGTGTGTCATAACCATTTGGGAAATAAAAGTATTCAGTATTTGTGTCCTTTTAATAAGTAATAAGTTGTTATTCGGGAAAAAATTTGTCAAAGGTAGTACAACTCCGTGTGGAATTGCCTTTTTGCCTTCCGAAAAAATAAAGACCAACATCAACAACAATCCTGGCATCCATCCATCAATCTTTTTCTGGCGACGCCACGCTTAGGATAAATGTTGAAATTCATTGCAGAAAGTTAATTTAGGCATTGTTTATAGCAAAGTTCTAAGCTTCTTTTAATTTGTAAATCAAAACCAACGGCTAAGTTGAGCGTTCTTTTTAAAAATTTAACTTAGCACAGCAAAGTTTTGTTTCTCCCCCTTTGCCGCGGTGAAGTATTCCCCTCTCTATTTCCTATGCGAAATATAGGAAGACGTTCACAAAACGTTGGGCGCGCGAATGGGTTTTCGAAGATGCTCTCTTTAAATGAAATAATAACGACTATACGCGACTTCCGGTTTTACCGGAAGTTGTCTCAACCTTACTTATTGTAAATGAAGCATCCTGTACAATATATTTTTTGCTTTCCTTTTTTCTTTTTCAATAACTTGTAATAAAGGTTTTTGTATCCCAGTCTAACCGTTTCTGAGAAAACAAATGTTTTTCTTAAATTTGGACCTATAACAAGGTGTCGCCTAAAATTAAATTTCTTCTCAAAGATAAAAAAGTGTAACTCGAAAATTCGGTTTTGGAATAAGATGTTATTGTGCTCGATAATGAACTGTCGAAAAATGAAATGTTCGATACTGGGAAGTGGAATAGCAACATTTTTTAATCTTTACCAAAAAATTTGAAAAACGATTTTCAATGGATCGGTAGGCAACATGATTTCAATGGATCGGTAGGCAACATGATTTTCGATCCACATAGGGTGTCCCTACTTAACTAGAATAGTCGCAAAATCCTCCAAAGATCAAGAAGTCTTATTGATTTTTGGTAAGAAGGCCAAGATACAAAGGAATCATATTATGTATCGACAGATGCGTTTCATTGTCAGTTGCAATTAAATATGGATTTTTTGCCAAAAATCAATCATCAGAGTATTGATATCTGGAGGATTTTTCGAACAAACTTAATTAAATTTAAAATTATTCTAGATTTTTTCGCTGCTATTCTAATAAACCAACAGTATTCCAAAAATGAAGTTTTTTAAAATTCCTCGATAAAGATTTAAAATTGTTACTTTTCCACTTCCCGATATCTAAAATTTCATTTTCCGCAATTCATTATCGAGGCGCGACACCCTATTCAAGTTCAACATTTGAGAGTAACATTTATTTTCTTAGAGAAGATAGAGTAGGATACGAAAATGCTAAATATAGGTTATTGGAAATGAAGAAAAGAAGACAGGAAAAATATATATAACAGGGTGCTCTATTAAAATAAGCAAGTTTGAAATAAATTCCGGTATAACCGGAACTCGCATATTATGGTTGCTGTTGTTTCATTTAAAGAGAGCGTCTCCAATAACCTCATTATTCAAATTTGAAGGATTCAAAATGCATTTCTTTCCAAAATATTTTAAATAACGGTCACAATTAGACACCAATAAACTAAAATGTTGCTTGTCCTTAAATCGGTTGTAACTATGTTATTAACCAATATTTTTTAAATCTGTAAACACATTATTACAGCAACTTTTTATATAGAACATTACATACCATTTAGTAATATTTCAGTTACAACGTTTTGGTTTCCTGGAACCATCATCAATTTTCTTTTTTCTTATGACCGCCATATAAATTTTTTATTTAAATCCCAAATGACTTAATTTTTATTATATTATAATACTTGTCACTATTAAAAATAAAAATTTATAACCTCAAAATTCTAAAAATAGTAGGGAAAAGTCGAACATGTTATCGCATAATCCTTTTTCTTACGAATAAAGTTAACTTAATAACAATATCTATTTAGGGGAGAGCAAGGCATAATGGCATAGCAGGCAAAATGACATATTACCTGTTTTCGGCCCAGTTCGATTACATTAGTGTTGAGTTCTCTACTACAAAACACATCTTAATACCGCCAAGATCGTCAATCGTAATAAAATAGCATAATCGATCGTTTGTTGTTTTCTAGAGAGTTTGTGTATTTTCCTATGTAAAATATCAAGGTAAGTGATTGTTGAAATATTTTTGGTTAAAATATATAAGGTCGCTGCCAATGTTTTAGTGTTAACCCACAACTATTAGCCCTCTAGTTTTATTATTACACTAACATTTAAATGATTGAATAAAATTATAACCTAGAAAATATATTTATTCTTTATATTGCACATTGGGCAAAATGACATAGCAGTGTGTCGTTTTGCCTGTATGGCACTATGTCGTTCTTAATTTATTCATATTTTGTTTCAATACTTTTTTTTTAATTTCGTTAATGTAGGTACAACAAACTTAAAATATAAGTAGACATTTTACACTTACGCATTGTTATTTGTTTTTTTACTCACTGGACAGTTAATTTCATACAACCATGTCGTTTTGCCTTTAAGGGAAAAATTTGGTATGTCAATTTGCCTTACCCTATAAGGTTAAATGGTTTTTGTAATGCTTGTTATTTTTTGAAATTTTTCCTAAATATAGCAATTCTTACAAGTAAAATATTTTTATTCACTTAAAACGTTAAGAGGCCATATTAAAAACAAAGAATAAAACCTAATATACCTTTTGGTTTAGTAAAAATTGATTTTCAAAAGATAGTATGTCATATTGCCTTGCTCTCCCCTATTCTATTCTTAATTAAACCCTATTGTCACGACTGTAATCTATAAAGATACTAACGTAGCTAGCGGTGCAGCGACATCTACTAGGGAGCGGCGAAACTACGCGCTACACTAACTATACAACCAAATCAAGCAACCAACCTTCGGGGACGTGCTCGAAGTGCATTTCGGGAATATTCAATAGATTCAATATGCATAGAATGAAACGGGTTATTCTCGATGTTTCGTTGTGCCGCGTCAGCGGAATATTTAAGCTCGTCGTCGAGCTCGCAGGGGCAGTTCTATCTTGGAAAGTGATCCAGTGGGATTAAGGCGATATAAGCAATGTGCGAGACTTGTTGGGTTGAAAATCATAATGGTTTGTTAAAATTTAAGGAAATCTATAAAGCTATTGTTGATACACTAGATGACTTAAGCACTGACATGGAGTCTAAAACATCGTTAAAGGCTAATTCTTTTCTGAGAGTAGTCATTTCAAGTGATTTTGTTATAAGCTTATGTTGCTTAGTAATGTTATTCCCATACATACTGACACTATCCAAAATACTTCAATCGTCCCTATGGGATTTGGCAGCAGCTTTACAACACGTCGATTTAATTATAAAGACTAATGAAGATGTTCACCAAAATATTGATTCAAAGTTTGCTGAACTTCTCAGGAATGCACAGAATTTGCTCAGTATTGTAAACGAGGAAATGAAAATTCCGCGAATAACGTCACGCCAAGAGCATAGGGCAAACGACAACACAAAATATCCTGAAACTTATTTTAGAATTATTACTATAATAATTCCACTTTTGGATGATTCCATGGGTCAGCTCCAGTCGAGATTCCAAAATCATAAAGCCAAAGATGATAATCTTTCAACATTTTAGTTACGTCTGTGTGTTGCACAGAACAAATTTATCGAAATTATGAAGAAAACTACTTTGAGCTCTATATATTTGGAATGGGACTCTGTAATAGCTGAATTAGACATGTAGCGGTAAAATGGCTAGAAGAATCTGAACTAGATCGACCAAAATGTGCTATTGAAGCTCTCGCAGAATGCAACCAGGCCCTATTTTCAAACATTTACAAACTTTTAAAGATCTTGGCGACATGCCTGTTTTCACATGTATACCCCTGAGAGGACTTCTCTTCTCTGAAACACCTCAAAACTTATTTAAGAAACTCCACAGGCCAGGAAAGACTAAACGGTTTGGCGTTAATGTCGATCCACCGCAGAATTGACATCGACACCGAGGAGGTTATTGATTTGTTTGCTGCAAAGAAAGCTAGAAGACTTAACTTAATTTTCTAATAAGGTGTTAATATGTGTGATGGTTTTCTAATAAATATAAGTAACACCATTTATGTTTTCCTACTGTGCAACCAAACCACCAACTCCCCCCTACCCTCCGAAATTGCTTTCTGGCTACAGCATTGGAAGTCAAAAGTTATTGTCTTCGTCGTCGTTGTCATCTTCGTCCGTAGTAATTACAAGTGGAAGAATATCAGACGCATCACATACTTTTATTGCCTACCAAGCCTCTTGAATTACCTTTTCAGTATGATTAACATATTTTTCCCAATGACCTATAAAAATTTATTTTATTACCCTGTTTCCTATATAGTCCAAACTTCTGATGGTGATCCCTTAAGATTAGAAAAATATTGATCGTATTTTCTTTTACATTTAGACATTAAACTGGCTGTAGTATGATAGCAATCGCAAAATTTTGGGTCCTAAAGGTTCAATATATGCATCAAGGAAGTATTTTTTTACGTGCAATGCTTCATATTTGATCTTTCATGACCTTTTCTGGAAAGTTAATATTATCTTTATTAAACGATCCAATTAGCCTCTTCTTAGTCCAAGATTTTCTTGGGATTTCTTTTAATAATCCACGCCTCGTCTATAAACTCTGAAGTAAAACATTCTGGACCTAAATTTTTATTTTTAATGTACGTAAAAGTTAATTTTTTTATATATAATGTCTGGCAGATACCTCTAAGTCCATTAAATATTTTCTGTTGTTTGATTTCCTTATTCACTTAAAGCATATTATTAGATATACTTTTTATCCATCTTCTTGGGAAGTCGATTGAAAATTCAAAATATTTATTTTATTCTTAGAACTCTCGCCTTATTATTGTTAACATCACATATTCTTTTACATAGAATAAATTGTGTCCCGAAATACATTTTTTAAATAGCTCATTTGGTTTTGACTCTTTTGCTTCGAAGTCATATGTTCAGAAAACATATACCTTTAATTTGGCTCACCCTGTACCTAAGATTGGAATCTCGTTGCATCGTAAGTTTTTATTCATTTGAGTTTAACACGTCTAGAACGAAGACCTTGGATGCCTTGGAAAAGAAAAGCCCGTAATGGCGATACATTAAAATAACGTCACGGAGGTGTTCGAAAATAAAGTTTTGATGTCCAGAATGCCCTGAAAAACGACACCATATAAATAATATTAATAATATGTTAAAGTCTATAGTTTTTATAAACTGCAGTTAAATTTGTAATATAAGTATTTATTATCATTGTTACACATATCATAAAAACTCTAGACTTTGAAATATTATTATTTACATGGTTTTATTTTTAAGGCATTCTAGAAATATAGACTTTACCTCCGTGACGTTATTTTAATGCATCTCCATTACGCGGCATTTGTTTTCCAAGGCATTGTGGACATAGCAATCCCAAATAAATTCAGCTTTTTAAAAATTTGATCGCTCATATCTTGAAAACTATTTGAGCTAATATAGACAAATCATATGTTTATGGAATCAGACAAGAAAAATATAGAGTGAGTTCCATTAAAAAAAAAAATTATGCCACAGTTCCTTTGGTTAAAATAAAAATGGCTTAAGCCTTTTTTTTTAAATGGGAATTTTAGATTCTACGGTAAAACATATAAACCAAGTGGCTATATTGGCTTTAATGAAAATACAAGGAAACTCAAAAAATAGGCCACTGTTCAGTCTTGGTTGGCTAACCCTAATACTTTCCCTGTACTTACAGTATAAATGGCAAATATTCTAAAATTGTATTATTATCAAATCGTTTATGGGCTAAATCCACTACTTTATTGCATAAGGAATTTTTAGGTAGTTACAATTTTTGTTATATGCCTTTGTAATTGCTAAGTTTCTATTCTGGGACAAATTAAAGCCCCCCGCCACGTAGC
This sequence comes from Polydrusus pterygomalis, assembly GCA_963969555.1. Lineage (NCBI taxonomy): Eukaryota > Metazoa > Arthropoda > Insecta > Coleoptera > Curculionidae > Polydrusus > Polydrusus pterygomalis. The sequence goes on from OZ018378.1 coordinate 107,325,981, forward strand.
GCCGCTGTTAACGACTAACGGGCGATTTTATTTATAATATGAGCAACAAAATTATATACATTTATTTCACGTTTTGGGGTTTTTGTCTCTTAGTGCGGCGTTGCCCTTATTCATCGTCTGGCGCTGTCGCCAGAACGTCTCTGTGGGATACCGACGACTCCTGCTGAATTGCAGTAAAGCGCGACGCCTCGAGACGCCTGCACGCATCGCTAACCTACTGACCGGACGTGTCGCGACGCCGAAAGGCTCTCGTCGATTTTGCAAATATTTCTGGATTATTTCGTGGCCATAATTTTATTTATGAGATTTAAGTGATTTTGGTTTCGTTGTGTTTGTGCTCTTTTGTGATTATTGGATTTTTTTAATGTGCGTTTTGATAATATAATAAATGACGACTACTTAATGGAGTTGGGGAAGAAAATTCCTATTTAGTTATAAGGTAATTTAAAAAAAAAGTATTATATAGTTTAGGCAAAATAAATATTGCCCTCCAGGGTCAAACTTTTGGATGATTAAATTAAACATTTGTATTAATGTTTTCTTAATAGTTTTAGGTAAGTAAGTACGTACCTACAAAAATAATTTTTAATTTAAGGTACAATCCATACCTACTAATAACATGAGTGTTATTATAACAATGATTCAAAAAATTATTCGTAAAATGAGAATTTGAACTTTTTTTTATAGTTGCGTGAACAAAAACTGACAAAGTAGTAGACAATTTTTCCAGGTAGGTAATAACTTCAAATTTTGGATTTATTTTATTTGCATATACTTAACTGAAAAAAAAAGGTAACATAAGACCGACCCCTTTCAAATTGTGTAAAGATATATATATATATTTACGGTAATGGTGTAAAACTAAGCCAGACATAGCAACTTGAACGTACATTCCTGATCCACTTTTACAATCCCAAGCCATATATATGGCTCAGGATTGTTTTCCCTGTTAATTTTTAATGCCGCCTTGAAAAAAACCGTTTGAGTTTTTTTTTTAATGGCGTTTGGTATTACGAATAGTCTGACAGAGAAAAAACCGTTATTTTGATTTTTGGGCGGTCTATGGAGTTAATTTTATACTGGTTTAGGTTTGTATGAATCTTAAAAATATAGTTCCTTAATAATGCGATAGGGGCGCAAATGTTGCCGTCAATAATATACGAGTATATATCTGCAAACAAACAAATATAATCCAGTAACAAGTGACAACAATGTTAAAAAAATTCAATTAGTCTTTATACGGCGACGACAAGTTCGCTGATATTAAAATTACTTAAGCGCTTATCTGTGAGTGCGCGCGCCATGTCCCAAAGAAGTAAAAAAAATGCATTTTTGGGAAAGGAAAGTGCTACTAAAGATAAGCAAATAAATATTTGTTTTATAATACAGTTTCCTATATAATACAGTTTACTAATATTAAAATTATAAATTAATTCATAAATGGTGTTTTACCTAAACATAAGCTAACCAACATGATTTTTTTGTTAGTTGCACAATTTAAATATAAATTCGGTCAAAGGTGCATGTTTAATAACCATATTAAATGTAGATATCTAGAACGGCTTTAAGTTAAACAACATACCCCGGTGAAAATACAAAATTTACTCACTATTTTTAAAAATACGGAAAACGGATATAACGAAAAATTGTTTAGAATTTTTTAGAAAGATATACCCAAATAGAACGGTGTATTGTATTCTAAGAATTCAATACCATAAACAATTCAAATGTTTTTAAAATTTTAACGTTTTGTCATCAAATGACACATCAGTACTTCATTCTAATTATCATTTTTTTACCATTTCGGCCAACCAATAATAATTGCAAGGGCTAAATATTAATTATTTTTAGTTTTACGAAAGTAGTCCATTATCTCAGAGTGGAGCTGTTGAGATATGGGAAAAAATCACAGTCAAAAATATATAGTAAGTCAGTTAATTAGGGTGTACATGTTTCGGTACTAGAAAATACGATCATTAGAACCGAAACATGTACACCCAATAAACTGACTTACAAAATATTTTTGTGGAGATGACTGTGAGTTTTTCCCCATAATTATTTTTAGGATTTAGTATTAAAATGATATTACAGATAATGATGTTTAAGCCGTTAAATATTTCAATAAAATTCAAATCGAAAGTTAAATTTACAATTCATGTTTGTTGCAATAATATTTAACTTAACTTTAAAATATCGCAAAATTTCCTCATAGTTTAAGCTCCCACTGCGAAAATGGTATCCCATCGACTAAAAATTAAAATGTGAAAAGGTGGCAAAACATGTAAAAATTATGAATGATGAAAGAGTTTTGGTCTTCCATTGTCTTTATTTGTTTTAAATCACAACGTTTCAACTGGTAAGTATCTCCAGTCGACTTCAGGCGAATACTAAATAAGTAAAGTAACTACAAGACTATTTATACTAGCTAGGTGTACTGAAGCATAACTGAGGTGGGTGCAGTCATGCGTTCAGTTGGTACGCGATCTTATCCTAAGATTACATGTTTCTAACAAAGGTTTCCAGATATTTCTTATGTCTAATGGTAGTTTACTAAAGCAGCCTGCTGGGTTCTGGTAAATAGCAGCAGCTTCCTTAAACTTTCTTTTCCTCCAGTATGGTTCCTTATGTAGGATTTCAGCTTCTGGCAACAGCATCCAAACTTCAGTATACAGAAAACCTACGCATACAAGTCAGCATCTCAATTTTACATCAAATCACTCAAACAACACGAAACGTGGCATAGTTAAGACCCTCTTGGATAGAGCAATTGCAATCTGTAACTCGGAAGAAGCATTTAAAAAAGAAGCTCACCACATCAAGACCGACCTCAACAAAAATGGCTACCCCACAAAATTAGTTGACACAATATTAGAAAATCGTAAGAATCGACCTAACGCGCAAGAAGCAAACAGAGAGGCACAATCAACACTCAATATTATTTCTGTATGCCGAAGGAGTTTCTGAGAAAATAAGAAGACTAGGACAACGATTTAACATCAACACCGTATTCAACTCGAGGGATACCCTAAGAAGCCACCTGACGAAGACAATGCCTACAAGTTAAAAAGATAGGAAGAACTGCGTCTACCAAAGAGACCGACAAGTCAGGTGCAGCTGACCATGCCTGGAAACATGGTCACCATATCTTGTGGTCAGAAGCTGAAATCCTACATAGGGAACCACACTGGAGGAAAAGAGAGTTTAAGGAAGCTGCTGCTATTCACCAGAACCCAGGATGCTTTAGTAAACCATCATTAGACATAAGAAATATCTGGAAACCTTTGTTAGTTAGGTAGATGTAATCTTAGGATAAGATCGCGTGCCAACTGAACGCATGACTGCACCCACCTCAGTTATGCTTCAGTGCACCTAGCTAGTATAAATAGTCTTGTAGTTATTTTACTTATTTAGTATTCACCTGAAGACGCTGGAGATACTTACCAGTTGAAACGTTGTGATTTAAAACAAATAAAGACAATGGAAGTCCAAAACTCTTTCATCATTTAAGAAACATCATTGTCTCCAACCTTCAAACAGTCATGTAAAAATCATGCTGCTTCCGGCAGACAAGTAAAAATTTGTTAACTGGTATTTGCTTACAAATTTTTGAATTTAGCTAAAAAAAAATATTTTACTTTTCAGAATACCTGCTTGAAATTTACATAATTTGTGGTAAATAATGAAACATTTTCGAAAAAATTTGTCTGACTGAAAATTTTTGTTAATAAATTTATCAGACCTAATTTGTTACAAATAATTTTTTTCATGAAAGTACACTTCATAACACCTCTTTGATTCTTGTTTTAAAATAATGTTTAAGATCTTTTAATGCATCTGTTCAGTAAAAAACGTATTTTAATACATAATCTAGGATCAGGATCTAGAACATTTACTTAGAACTGAAATGAAAAATTATGTTTAGTTAGCAACGGCCATACCATATTTTTGGATTTAAAAATGATGTGGTTGCGGCATTTAAAAAATGGAGTCTGCCGTAGTAATAGCATTTTTTCGCTAGCAGACCAATTTTGATGCATAAAAGCAATCTTAAACTTCATTTTAAAACAAAAATAAAAGAGTTGTTATGAAGTGCACTTTCCTGAAAAAAATGGTTTATTATTTACCACAAATAATGTAAATTTCAGGTGTTTTGAAAAGTAAAATAATTTTTTTAGCGACGTTCATAACTTACTTTACTACTTGTCTTACCGGGCGTAACATGCTTTTTACATGCAACCATTTTCATTTCTATGTAGGGTACCATTTTCACTGTGGGAGCTTCGTCTATTACCTTACCTAATAATAAGCACAACAAGAACTGTCTTTCAAAGTTTGGAATCGCTATTTGTTTATTAAAATAATAGAAAAAAGACAAATAATAGTAAAACGTAAAACTTAAATTATCATGAATCCATGCATTGACAAGAGACATTTTGCCATGTACATTATTAGTTAATTTTTTATCAATACACAATATATACAGGGTGAGTCGGGAGGAACGGACCAAACTTTAGGAGCGTAATATAGGGATACGCAAAAACAATTTGAAAAAACCCATATGTTCTTATTCGATAATCATTTGTTTTCAAGTTATAGCGTAATACCAAATAAAGAAAAGTTCATATATTAACGGTTTCCTTATAGTGTTCTTTTAATAAATGTTTAAAAATACCGCCATTGACTTCTAAACATTTTCCGCTTCGTCTACGAAGATGGCCCCCGTTGCTCTTCTAATTGCTTCATGTCTTTCTTCTTTAAAATTGGCTGCAGTATTTCTAATACGTCGAATTAGTGCATCCCGAGTGTCCACTTTTAATTTGTACACTTCATTTTTAAACCAGCCCCATAAACAATAATCTAGTGCTGTGAGGTCTGGAGATCTTGGAGGCCAATTAATAGGACCACTGCGACCAATCCAACTCCCTGGAAATGTTTCGTCTAAATGTTGCTTGACCTGACGAGCAAATGTGCAGAAGCTCCATCGTACTGGTAATACATCTACCTTCTAATATTAACAGAAACATCCTCTAGTAGTTCTTGTAACTCATGTTTTAAACCATTTTGGTAGTTGTCTCATGTGAGGCGATTCTCCAAAATGAAAGGGCCAATTAAATAGCTATCGAGCATACCACACCACACCACACGTTAACCGAAAACTTATGTTGAAAATTACTTTCAACTGTTGCGTGGGGATTTTCGATTGACCATACATGAGAGTTACGAGTATTATTAATACCGTCACGGTGAATGTGTTGCTTTATCTGTAAAAAGTATACGCGATACAACACGATGATTATTTATCCACCGAGAAAATTCAATACGTTTAGCATAATCTTCCGGTTTTAGGTGCTGTACATGGTATGGATATAAGCCTTGCTCGTGGAGTGTGTTTATTACTCTTTTTTTGTGGAATCCCCAATTGAGTACCAATTCTTTGTGAGCCGGTCGTTGGAATTTCTTCTACTAAATCCAGAATATTTTCTACTTGTCCTAAACCTTGTCGAGTAGCTCGTTCAGATGTAATGTTGGCACTGGGAACCAAAATTCAAATTATTCCAAGCGGGTAAAAACGCGCTGCTAGTAGTCGTGACGTCAAGGCGTATCATTTGTCAGATTTGTGTGTGACATCCACGAAAAAGGTTATAGGTTTTCAATAAATTTGATGATTTGTCAGATTTGACATCCACGCGTCAAGCGACACGACCTTAAAACAACAATACAATAACAATAACACACGGCAATCCAAATGCAAATTGGGTCGCTCGGCACCTGTCAGGAGTGTCAGGATGACGGATGACCAAAAGTCATACCCCCTGACGTCATCGGGCTTCGCGCGCTTTAGAGATCGTTTGAAATGCTTTCGACACGCGCGAAACTTTAAAGAATTTTTACCAAGTTATTTTTGATTTTTAAGGAGTAATAATTGGGGAATACTTCTTTCAGGCATAACTAAGTCATATTGTTGAAAAAAAAAATTAAAGTTCCCTATTAAAGTTGCCCGATTAGTAAATTAAAAATTATGGAAACCAGGCCACTTTTTGATTGTGAGAAAATCCTTTCTGCCAAAGTCAGAAATGTCACAATTAAACTTGCTGATTAGTTAATTATTGTTTAAAATCTTCGTGCAATTCGATATCAATCTTATAAGATATATTATATTATGTCATAATTTTTTTTTGTTAAATATTTGGCTTTAATTACACCGTTATTTATTATTTAAATCAGAATAGTTAAAGTTTATTTTTCCTATATTGGCAACGTTGTACTGGCTTAGTATTTACCGTAGGTGAGCAGATTCTTGTATACTTTGGCTTGGGAATGGTAGAAACTTGCAGATGGCTTGAAACTGTACGGAATTTAGAAAATATATATATGAATTTAAAAAAATATTAACCGATATTTTTTCTGTATATATATTTCAAATTTGGCAAACATGAAAATACATAAACCGACATATTCCAATCCTTTTAATTTATATATAAAAATAATGGCTGGATCAGGATTGTACGAATTTCCAAATGGCTTAGTTTTGATATAAAGATCTATATATATATATATATATATATATATATATACAGTATGTCTCCGTAAATTTGCATCATATGGAAAACCTTTTTATTATTCATTTTACGAAAAAAAGTTATTCTTCATAAAAAGCTCTGCATGGTCTAAAACCTAAAATGCAACCATCAAATATCGAAAATTTCCACTCATATACGAGGTTTGTCAAAAAATGTGAATTTTTCCAAAGAATGTAAATTTTTCCCAAGAGTAAAGTACCTTTAATTTTGACATTATTAAAAATTGTTATTAAAAAAAGTTGATCAGAACTAAAAACCACGTCTAAATATGCAATGATACGCATTTATGTTGAAAAATTATTTTATTAATTTATTATTAATTATTTAATTTTTTTAATTATTTAATTAATTTAATGCGTGGTATGCCATATTTAGACGTGGTTTTTAGTTCTGATCAACTTTTTTTAATAACAATTTTTGATAATGTCAAAAATAAAGGTACTTTACTCTTGGGAAAAATTTACATTCTTAGGAAAAATTCACATTTTTTGACAAACCTCGTAGATGACTGGAAAATTTCGATATTTGATGGTTGCATTTTAGGTTTTAGACCATGCAGAGGTTTTTATGAAGAATAACTTTTTTTCGTAAAATGAATAATAAAAAAGTTTTCCATATGATGCAAACTTACAGAGACATACTGTATATGTACAGGGTGGGGAATTTAACTGGAATAAATTCGATATTATTAAAACCGCTGAAGTTGCGCCTACAAAATTAGGTATGTGGGGGTTTTGGACCATTCGGAAATAAATAATGATATCGGCGCTGTTGCCAGATTTCCCAGCTTTGCGCTACAGGTAGTAATTTTGTTATTCTAAATGGAGTGCCCAATTTATTTTTATTGCAGTAAATTGGGCCTGCCTAATTTAGTAAGATCCCAAATTTACAAAATTCTATCTTCATTAGTTGCTGAGCTATGGCAACACTGTAGTTCCATTAAAAAGTACAGGAACGCTTATCTACCTTTAGAACCGTTAAAGTTGCGCTTACAAAATTTACTATCTGGGGGTTCATGCAGAAATTAACAATGATATCGGCAATGTTGTCACATTTGTCAGCTGTGTGCTTCAGGCGGTAATTTAACTCAAACAAATTTGACAAAAAAATCACAAAAACACGAGACTAGTTCTATCGATTTATTATTTCAAAAGTTGTTTAAAATGCGCTCCATTGACTTCTTGGCAAAAAGCCAATCGGTTATAAAACTTATTTTGTAGGCTGCGTAAAACCTGAGGTGGTATAGATCTGATTTATAGTCTAATCCGATATTTTAGATTTTCAATATTGCGAGGGTCGCAGTGCAATACCTCGTATCTGCACATTTTTCAATTTTGATATTTTGGTATTAAAGCGTGCAGAATGCGTTGCGCCATCTATTAATGAAGGGCAAAAATAATATTATAGTTCCCATATTTTACTATTCTGGTTGGCAGGAACTCGTCAAATTTTCCCGCAATTTTATAATTCATTACCTCGTAAGCATTAGTTTTGTGATTCCATACAGATAAGGTGAAGGTAAGAGATGCACACGTTATTTAGCATTATTTTGTATTAATACTATCTAATAAAAACAAATACTATCATGCATGCCTAACTAACTATATTGGACGGTAAATAGAAACATGTTTTGTGTATTTGTTTAAGTTATAAATACTAAAATTGCCCCAATTCATTGACTTTTGTTATACGAGGTCCTGCGTTTTGATTTTTCAGATACAATAAAGAATAATACGAGTTATTGCACCTTATTTATTATGCCGTTTTTTGGCTCTACTGCAAAAGTATTAAAAAAAACATACGAGGTGTTGCACTGCGACCCTCGATTTGTAGGTTTTATAACATACACTTAATGTGTCAAATCACCCCATAAATAAAAATCTAAGGATGTTAAATCAGGGCCCTTGCTGGCCATTCAATAGCTTCCCGCCGTCCAATCCACCTGCCAGGAAAGGCGGTATTCACGTAATTCCGCATGTTAGCCGCATAGTGCGGAGGCGCCCCATCCTCCTTGGAAAAAATTCTTTCTTCCAAGTTATTATTTCCGGTGGGATATGACTCAATCAGTTCTGACACTAAAATTTCTTGCAAAAATTCCAAATATCTTTCACTTGTTACGCTGGTGGTCCCCGAAACCGATCATCATGAGAATTTCTATTTTTAAGGTTTTAGTTAAATAAGCCATTTTGACACGACAAGATTTTTCTTGAAGCTTGTAAATAACTTAATAACTATGGAGATGTTACCAAGGTAACGCTACTTTAAGGTAAATAAGCGTCCCGATACTTTTTAATGGAAATACAGTGCTGCCACAGCTCAGCAACTAGTGAAGATAGAATTTTGTAAATTTGGGATTGAACTAAATTTGACACGCCCAATTTACTGCAATAAAAATAAATTGGGCATTTCATTTAAAATAACAAAATAACTACGAGTAGCGCAAAACTGGGAAATCTGGCAACAGCGCCGATATCAGTTTTTAATTCCGCATGGTCCCAAACATACACAAACCAAATTTTGTAGGCGCAACTTCAGCGGTTTTAATAATATCGAATTTATTCCAGTTAAAGTCCCCACCCTGTATATAAATTAATTTAAAAGTCATGACGTGGTAATAATTATTGTTATATTTAATTCAACGAAATATTATGTCAAAATGCTAAAAATCATAAAATCTGTTAACGTTTCCTTACAATTGCGCGCCTTACCCAAAAACAGTTGTAGGCGTTCGGATGACCCAAAATATTACCAGTAAAATTTAATTAAATAGTTGTAAAATTCAAGGTTCAAGCTTTGCTTGTCATGTAATAATAAAATTATGAAAATTTCATAAATTTATTTTCAACCAATCGAGACGAGACGAGACGAGACGAGACGAGACGAGACGAGACGAGACGAGACGAGACGAGACGAGACGAGACGAGACGAGACGAGACGAGACGAGACGAGACGAGACGAGACGAGACGAGACGAGACGAGACGAGACGAGACGAGACGAGACGAGACGAGACGAGACGAGACGAGACGAGACGAGACGAGACGAGACGAGACGAGACGAGACGAGACGAGACGAGACGAGACGAGACGAGACGAGACGAGACGAGACGAGACGAGACGAGACGAGACGAGACGAGACGAGACGAGACGAGACGAGACGAGACGAGACGAGACGAGACGAGACGAGACGAGACGAGACGAGACGAGACGAGACGAGACGAGACGAGAGTGAAATTTTTTTCTCGAGAGAAGTCACGAGACGAGACGAGAGAAGACCGTTTCTCGTCGAGAAATTTCTCGTTTTTTCTCGAATTTTCTCGAATTTTCTCGTTTGTTAGAACACTGAATTTTAGGTATCTCCTAATATATAGACAGAAAAATAATGTGTTTAACGTTCTCACTCTATCGTATTGTGAAGGCATTTACCTTAAAACAGATATTCAAGAGAACAGAATCAAATTGTCTAGCCTCTTTCTTCTGTCTACGGTTAGTAGTTGACATTTTTAAATAATTAACCAAATCTGAAAGAAAGCATTTTCGATTGAAAACACAATATCGAAAAGGACCCCAGTCAAATTTCATTCACAGGGCGAGAGACGATAGATTTTGACTAAATTTAACAATTTTGTATCAAAAATTCGAAATTCGCCAGAAACTTCTCACACAAAAATCATTAATAAAAGTGTGAATTTCATTTCATATCTCTCTTACCAGTTTTAATATTTGACATTACTTTATGATATTACTTTAGATAAAGACAACGGAGGGCCATGAAACTAGTGTTATTGAAACAATAGCATTAAGTTAATAGTCTCAATTATGACAGTAAATAAATTAAAAATAAAAAGTCTAATATAATAGGTAAAGTGACATTCAGTACGAATGATTCAAGTATATGCCTTATTTTGCCTCATTTTATTACACAGGTCTCAGACATAAATTTGGCTATTGAAAATAATTATTAAGTGCGGTAAATGATACTTTTCCGCACGAGGTGGCAGTTGCACGAACGGCTCGAAGTAAGTCCGGGCATGCCACTAAGTGAGTGTGGAAACGGAACTTTTCGCACATGTTACTTACAATATTTTTCCTAATTGCGTAAAATTAAGCTTGTTCGTAATACATTTTTGTATTTTTTGGGTAAAAGGAGCAAAAAATAAAGTGAATTTTTAAATTTTGATATGTCAAATAGAGCATTTTCGAAAATACTTCTTTAAGTTCTTTCTCTTGCACTTTCTATTAATGTAATAAAAAAATTAAGGTTTTTCCCCGTATGACATTCTGGGCCTGGGCTGATCCCTTTATTTAGTCGAATATTTTCCAAACTATTGCAGTTAATTATGCCCCGAATTATGCCAAAAAATAAATAATAAAAGAAGGGTAGTTCCATTATGAATCAATTATTATTATTATAAATCGTTCTCTATTCTTTATCTTTTACCACCCCGTATATTTTGGACTGAAAATACGTCGGTGCCAAGCCTATTACATTACGTGAATTATGTCGTATGGCCGCTTGCAATATTTTGTTGATCTAAGAAAAATAGTTTCTAAGTCACATGACTAACAAACCGACTTATATTAAACCCTTCTGCGAGACGACCAGATACTTTTAAATGTTTACCCCCTTTAATATTCGTATAAAAAAATATTTTTTATGATTCCCTACTCACGAGAAAAAACGAGACGAGACGAGACAATGGCACTCTCGAGCGAGAAAAACGCGTTTCTCGTCGAGACGAGATAAAAAAAAATTCTCGCCTCACGAGACGAGACGAATGGGCCAATTCTCGTCTCGTCTCGTCTCGTCTCGTCTCGTCTCGTCTCGTCTCGTCTCGTCTCGTCTCGTCTCGTCTCGTCTCGTCTCGTCTCGTCTCGTCTCGTCTCGTCTCGTCTCGTCTCGTCTCGTCTCGTCTCGTCTCGTCTCGTCTCGTCTCGTCTCGTCTCGTCTCGTCTCGTCTCGTCTCGTCTCGTCTCGTCTCGTCTGGTCTCGTCTCGTCTCGTCTCGTCTCGTCTCGTCTCGTCTCGTCTCGTCTCGTCTCGTCTCGTCTCGTCTCGTCTCGTCTCGTCTCGTCTCGTCTCGTCTCGCGGCATCACTAATAGCGACGGGAGACTATAGCCTATTAACCTAATAAAATTAATAAGTGTTAATTTTTCTGTCAAAAATGAAGTGCTTTATTTTTTATGGCAAACGTCACTCAAAATACATTTTGTTGCTAACTTATAATTTTTATTGAGAATAGGTCGTAGGTCTCATCATCTCATCATATTAAAAAAAACTCCAATTATGAAATTTTCTTACCGAATCTCCCACGCAGCAGAATCAATTCCCGATAATTTTTTTCTCGATTTTACTCATGTTTTTGTTGATAGAAAATTTTCCTCTTCTTCAACTCGGAATAATTTTCTATCAACAAAACAATTCGTGACCTTGAAAAAAATTATCGGTAATAATTCTGCTGCTAGGGTGATTATAAGTGATAATCTATAGCCTATTAACCTAAGACAATTAATAAGTGGTGATCATTTTTCTGTCAAAAATGAAGTGCTTTATTTTTTATGGCAAACGTCACAGAGAATAAAATCAAAATACATTTTGTTGCTAACTTATAATTTTTATTGAGAATAGGTCGTAGGTCTCATCATCTCATCATATTAAAAAAAACTCCAATTATGAAATTTTCTTACCGAATCTCCCACGCAGCAGAATCAATTCCCGATAATTTTTTTCTCGATTTTACTCATGTTTTTGTTGATAGAAAATTTTCCTCTTCTTCAACTCGGAATAATTTTCTATCAACAAAACCATTCGTGACCTTGAAAAAAATTATCGGTAATAATTCTGCTGCTAGGGTGATTATAAGTGATAATCTATAGCCTATTAACCTAAGACAATTAATAAGTGGTGATCATTTTTCTGTCAAAAATGAAGTGCTTTATTTTTTATGGCAAACGTCACTGAGAATAAAATCAAAATACATTTTGTTGCTAACTTATAATTTTTATTGATAATAGGTCGTAGGTCTCATCATCTCATCATATTAAAAGAAACTTCAATTTATGAAATTTTCTTACCGAATCTCCCACGCAGCAGAATTAATTCCCGATAATTCTGCTGCTAGGGAGATTATAAGTGATAATTTATAGCTTTCATTGAAAAAAAATTATTTCTAATGCTGATCTAGAATAACCTGGATTTTATCCCTGACCTACGTGTAATTGCTATACAGGGTGTCCAATAACTATGAGGGCAAGAAACAACAGCTATAATATAGTAAATTAGAAAATACACAATCTATGCTAAATTTTTTTTGATAAAATATCCACGGATAATTTTCAAAAAATTATGTTTCGTTAAAAAAGGTGTTTATTGCTATCTAGCATTTAAACGCAAATATCCCCAAAATTAATTAAAATATCGAGCTCATTAAAATAGGTAGGTACTGGGTGTCCCAAATTCGATGCACACCATTGGGACCTCGGAAACTATACACAATACAGCAAATTATGTTAAATTGTAGCAAAGTTAATAAATGTAGAGCTTAATTTAATGCTGGTGAGGTCAAGAAAACCCCCAGTACTTCCGGAGATATCTGACAAAAACCGAAAACTTCATTTTCCGTTTTTGTTTTTTGTGACGTTACTTTTTTCCGCCTTATTTAAAGATAATTTCTAATTTTATAAACAGACGTTTCGATATCACCATCAGATCAAAATTTTTAAATACAGACCTGAAATAAATTTTTCTTTCTTAAGTATTTTGTTCCATAATTTAATAACATGTTGGAAAGATTTCACCGTTTTGAACCGAAAATCCATCATTAGGAACTTACAGTTATTTTGCATTACGGTCCTGATAATTATTCGGTATAATTAAACTATATGCTACTTTAACAACAAGAAAAATATTTAATAAGTATTATTTTGGTATAATTTATCCAAAGTCAGTGTGACATTCCAATCATTCCATCTCTTTGAGACTGTTTACCGCCGTTTGTATGCCGTATGGAATGATTGGAATGTCACCACACTGACTTTGGATAAATTATAATAAAGAAATTTTAAAATAAGCATTATAAATTATTAAAACACAATGTAAGAAAGCACCAAAGGAATTTCTATTTAAAAAATAATATGAGTATAAATTTATCCAAAGTCAGTGTGATGACATTCCAATCATGCCATCTCTTTAAGACTGTTTACCGCCGTTTGAATGTCGTATGGAATGATTGGAATGTCATCACACTGACTTTGGATAATACCTTCTCTACTATATTGGGTAGTATGTATGGTACCCGCTGGTTTGTTTCGAGTACCGAATTTATACCAATTGGACGAGCGGAGCCGAAAGTATCGGATAGTATATTATAAATTTATTACAACTTTTAGTAAAAGGTATTGTTTGGTAACATCCTAAAAACTAAAAACAAGAGCCAATCTTCACACAGACTAACTACATAATCATTCGGGAATGCTAGGTAAAAATAGTAATTCCTTATTATTACGTGAGTTTTTTTTTTGCTAGCACACAATTCTATCAGGGCCGTATTGCAAAGAAACTAAATGGTGATGATGGATTTTTGGTTCGAAACAATGAGATTTTGGCAAAATGTTATTGGTTTTTGTTTTGGGGAAACGACATACGTCAAAAAGCAATATTTAAAAGTAATATTTAATCTTTAGGCTCTTATTTAAAAATTTTGATATGATGCTAATATCTGAAAACCAAAACGTTGTTTTTTAAATTAGAAACTATCTTTAGATGTGTCCTAATTCAGTGCCTATAGAAAGTACCTACTTTCTGTTTTTCAATACCTATATATGTTTATTAATAACGCACACAAAAAAATCTATTTTTGAACTGAGATCAGTGGTAGTTTTGAAAATTTAGTTTTCATCCAAATATAATTAATTTTGCTTCAAAAGGGTATGCTTGATTTAAAAACATGTGTAACTTAACAAGAAAGTTAGAGTATTCTCAGCTACTTTTTTCGTTCAAAATAATTAACTTCCATTCAAAATTACAGTTATTTCAACTGTACAACTCAGAAACATTGCTGTGCTTATTTTAAAAACAACCATTATTTTACTTTGAACTCGCATTTTAGTTAATGTTCTAATATTAAAACTATGAGAAAGACAAATATTTCTTATTGAAGTTAAGGATATAACATGCTTAGAATAAAACGATGGTAATGTTAAAATAATTTTAACCTTCAACTGTTGCGATAATTTAGTGTTATTCTGCATTTGGCCGTCCGACTGTCTGTCGGGAGTCTAGGCAGCCCACATCACGCAATCGCGTAAACAAGAAACAACATTTAGTATCTGTTTTCTGTGGTTCGAGTAGACCTAACCTAAAACCTAACGTTTCGTTTTCGTGTTGGTCCACGTTGGCAACACGTAGAGATGTACTATTGTGAATAATAATAATTGTGAGAGACTAAAGTACTGTTGGAAATACCTGTGCTTTCACCCTTGACTTCAGTCGCATCAACCATAACATTCGAAAATACTGATGGAACCCCTAATGGATTCCCTGATGATGTTTATGATATAACTGACTTGTTATTACCTAAGGGAACCTATCCTAATTTCGATTTGAAAACGCTTTTAGAAACAGGCCCAATGGGAAAAGTAATTCGACAATATTATAAAAATAATCAGCGGTTAGATGCCACCAATCAAAATAGACTTGTTCATATTATAGTTAGTCATTTGTACAACCACGTTTAACGGCATTAAGTAATAAAATAAGTTATTTATTATTTATTTTAGTAGTAGTACTTACATATCTAATAATTTTACCTAAGAAATAGGTTTTATATTATATTTAGAAGTATTCACGTTATTATAACTAACTTCTGCAGGTAAAATTTTCTGTGCAAATATGTAGGAAAAAAATTAAGTTTCATACTAGCATTCATGTCTAGGTGTATCTAGTGTGGAAAGCAGCAAAAATTAAAAAGTTAGATTTTTATGTTTAGGGAGTAAGTTTTGTTAAATTATCTTGGGTTTTATTGTTTTGCTTTCATAATTTTATGGATGTTTTAGTCGGTTAACTGCATGTGAATATGAGCAGTTAACTTTTAAATAAATATATTTCCAAAATCCTTTTTTTTGTTATTTATAGAGTAATACGATATGTTAGTGGTTTTGGGTGACCATTTGTTTGTGTTGGTCGTTATAATATTAATAAATATAATATGTTTCAGAGAAAGTTTTTTAAATTTTTTCCACTTACCTACCTTAAATGTTATTGTTTAAATTTTGCGTAAGCAACATCTTATTTGGAAAAAAATTACCAAATTATTTCAGGTTTAAGAGAAATATTTTTAAACGGTGAATGAGTATAGATGGTATATTATCTATTATATTGATATTTTTTTGGGTTGAAAAAAATATATTTTATTAATATATAATAAAATATCAATGTTACAGGTAGTTGTACATATCGTTTTATTGCTAGGTTAATTGTAAAGTAGAAGTAATAAAATTGTTAACTATTTCTTTTGTGAAATACAGCTTTATTATGCGTAGTTAACAGTCGCTGGTACGGCAGTAAAATGTTATGTAAAAGTTTTCCTGTATAGCGCTTTTAGCTCAACCCTAGCAATCATTTTAATTTAAAGAAATCGTTATTCTCATTTTAAAAACAGTTATGTTTCAATTAAAATTACACATTTTTTGAAGTAAAATTATATAAGTCTCGGAATTAAAATAATATATTTTAAATGAAAAGCAGTGTAATTTTGTTTCAACATTATCTAACTTTAAACGAAAAAAAGCGTGAGCTAATTTTGAAAATATTTCACATTGAATTAAAATTACCCTTACATTAAATGAAAAAATTTCCCTTTGAAATAAAATTTCGTTATTTTTAGTATAACATCACCGTGGTATTAACATTAAAACAAGTAACATTTTGTTTTAAGATACATTGTTTTAAAGTAAAAAAGCATATAATTTTGCTTATAAACAACGATACTTTGAACTGAAACGAACAGTGGTTTTGTTATACGAACACATGATATTTTTAATGTCAAATTAGGATCGTTTTGCACTATAGGAACTAACGATAACATTAACTTAAGAATATTAAGCTTAAGTTAAAATCTTTTTTTTTGTGCGTCTCAAAAAAACAACAATCGCAAATATTTTTTTTTAGTTTTTCCAATATTTCCGGAAGTAAGAGCTTAAGCTCCAAATTATCCAACTTTGCTCCAATTTAACCTTTGCTTCATATTTTATAGTTTTTGAGATTCCAATGTTGAGCATCGAATTTGGGATACCCTGTACAACTTTTTACATAAAACAGACCCCTTTTTCATAATTTGAGGTGAAGCGGTCAGAAATGTAAAATAAATATATGCGAGAATTTACCAAATTAATTTTGTGCAAGTGGCGCCATCTAGAAGGTATCTTAAAACTTATTAAAAAATCGTTTTTCTTGCGCTCAAATCCTCAAACAAGTTTTAACTTGGATCACTCTGTAGGTATCGCTTTAACCGTGGATTTTCATCATAAGAAATTAAGCATAAATAACTTATTTTCAAGTCTACTCTCATATTGCCGCATTGCCGCTTGTGTTGTGTGACATCCTGTATAGGTAGAATCATTTTTAACGTCAAATGAGGAGAGGAAGCAAAAATTAGATAAAATAACATAAATATCCAAAATCACCTTTCGGTTTCTAATCACTTTCGCCGAAATTAAGCACCCTAGATATAAGTGTTAAATATAAAATAAAAAGCATAAAATTCTACATAAACCAGGTTATATTTATACGCTTTTTTCCTAGATAATAATTGCTAACTAGTTTAAAATGTTTTATATTTAGCTCATATTTTAATTTCTGCGAAAATTTTACAATTTACAAAGAAATGTTGGTTAGTTGCTTATCCCAGCAGGATACGGGAATCATAGTTTAAGACATTCATGGCATGACAATTATTGGCATAATTACACCTTTATCCTTCATAAGCCACCGTATCACAAGGTAATATTTAGCTTTTAGCTACGCTACTGATTGTACCTACCGGGTGTTTCTCCAATAACTTTCTTGTATTTATAGATATTAAAATAAAATTTTGGAATTATGCATAAGAGATGAGTCTGCTTTTATTGACATACTTTTCATTTTGTTAGCACTTCCGGTTTGACCGGAAGTTACCCTAACTTTGGTATTTTAAATGGGAGCTCCTATATATTTTTACTTATTTGGATTCAGCATGACATTCTGAGTAAAAAGACACCTCACTTGTCATTTTTTGACGTGTTTTAACATTTTTATGTTTATTTTTTATTTTCAATCTAGAGTGCTAAAAATTCATTAAATCTGTTAATTTATAGTCAAATAGTATATGAAAATTAAAATTATGTCATAATAATTGATAATTGAAATTTCACAAGCGTTTAAAAAATGAAATTTTGTTTTCTTGACGTTTACTCCTTTTTTCCAAATGGAACTATGGTTGTTCACTAGGATATTTAAAACGAGCATTTTTGTTCCAACACTCCTATGCTATTTTAAAATTGACACTGAAAAATTTACCTTAAGTCCCAATCGCAAATTTAAAAGCGTTAAGCATCATTGCCGGCCCTGTCTTTTCTAAGGTAATGGGCAGCTTTGAAAAACAATGGAATAATAATATATTTAATAGTTTAATAGTAGAATAGTTTTGAGAACTAATTTTAAATTAAAATTGTAATGTCATTCGTTTATTAAACTTACATTGTAAATCAAATAAAATGGTTAGTTTTACTAGAAATTAACAAATTGATATGCTCCTAATTTTTGAACTGACCAGAAAAATTCTTCTGAAGCCGCAAGATTGTATGTATTGTATGTTTTATAAACTAATGACATTACAACTTTAAATTATTAAAGCCATATTGCTTTTCAAAACCATTCCATTGTTTTTCAAAGAAACCTTTATATTTCTTTAGAAAATAGGCAATAATGCATAACGCTTTTAAATTTGCGATTGGTATTTAAGGGAAACTTTTCAGTGTCAATTTTAAAATAGCATAGGAGTATATGGTATCAAATTGTTGGAAAAAAAAATGCTCGTTTTAAATATCCTAGTGAACAACCATCGTTCCATTTGGAAAAATGGAGTAAACGTCAAGAAAACAAAATTTTAATCTTTAAACGCTTGTGAAACGTCAATTATCAATTATTATGACATAATTTTAATTTTCATATACTACTTGACTATAAATTTAACAGATTTAATTAATTTCTAGCACTCTAGATTAAAAATAAAAATAGACTTAAAAATGTTATAAATCGTCAAAAAATTACAAGTGAGGTGTCATTTTACTCAGAATGTCATGCTGAATTCAAATAAGTAAAAATATATAAGAGGTCCCATTTAAAATACCAAAGTGAGGGTCACTTCCGGTCAAACCGGAAGTGCTAAAAAATTAAAGATTATGCCAACAAATGCAGACTCATCTCTTATGCATAATCCCAAAATTTTATTTTAATATCTATAAATACAAAAAAGTTATAGGGGTGAACGTCTTTTGAGAAACACCCGGTATATTATAATACTTGCAACTTTAGAGTGTTAAAAATTGCCGTTTTTTACGTCCACATTTTTTGATTAGCCATCATCGTGCTGGTGCAACTTGAACAAATCTTAGTTTTTTATTCTCTGCTCGTTTTTTATGCTTACTTTCGAGTTAACTATCGGCTTACCTCAGTTTTACTAACAATTAAAAAGAGATCCTGCTTTCTTGGGTGGAAATTAAAAAACTAAGAACGGAAAGTTAAAATAACAACAAACAACCCCAAACATATTTTATATGGTAGACACAGTTTAAGGATGCTTCCTTCAATTATCTTTAAATTGAAGTAAATCTTATTTCCCAATTTGTAAAAATTCAGTGAAAGTTGGGGGCGAAAGAAATTTTTATTTTACAAGCAGCCTGAATGAAGAAAAATAGTGTCATACATAATTATATGTTATAATCCACTAAAGAATAATAATCCTACTTACTGGAAAAAGTGTAATTAAATTTTATTATTTAAAAAACAACCCCTTGCGTGGTACGAATGTCAAGAAATGGATATTTTTAAAAGCTTTAGTTTTTTCTGTAGAATTTTAATGGCTATAATAAATTTAGTTTGTTGTACCTGCTAACGTAAATAAACACGAACCTACCCATACAGTAATTACAGTATATCAAGCAAACACAACAAAAAAATATAATAAATAATTAAAAACTGTTTGTTAAAATGCTTCTACAACATTAACTATAACGATCCCAATGCTTTTCATAGATACCATCATTTTGTTTAAAATCTTACTTTAATAGTTATTATTACAATAGGTAATTTTTTTGAGGGCTAGCCACACCTGTGATGGAATAAAAGAAAAGAGATATGTTTTGATGTAATACAATTTAGGATTAGAATTTCGAAAATTACAGGGTGTCCGGGCAAAGGAGTTCAATTCGTTACACATATATTCCTTAAGCAACAAGAATATGACTTTTATGATGCTATTTTTTATTTTTGACCCTCATGTTCGATATAAAAAGGGCGTCAAAGTTTAAAGATAAAAACTGATTTTTTTGGATAATTCGAGTATTTGGTAATATATAAATTTCAAATTTGGTACATTGCTTTACCATAAAGAGATACATCTTTTGAGAAAAACAAAACAAAAACAATTGTCAAAAATTCAAAATAGCGGGTCCAGTACTCGCTGACCCCCCTATTTTTTAGTTATGGGCGCCAGTGGTCTCCAAACTACATTTTTTTAGGTAATCATTTATTTTTGATTATTTTCTTACTCCTATAGATTTTGATAAAAAATTATGCGTTTTAAAGATAATTTGATAAGTATGGGGTCCTTAACTGATGCCAACGCGGCTTACGGTAATATCATAATTTTCAAATGCTAATTCAATTCAGCCGTTGTGGCATTACCATGGGTACAAGATATAATTAAGTAAAACTTTGCAATAGATGGCAATACGAAAAGCAAAGGACTAGCCAAAAGTAATGCAAAGACAGTGGCGGTTAGATAAAAACCTGTAGTATTAAACCAATTAAATTAAATTATTAATTGCCCTACTAAGAACTTACTATCGCTAATCTTCTTCACATAACAGTAATTTATCAGGAATTTTGACTGGTCATTCGTATTTCTTAAAAACACTCGGCCCAATTTACTTGATGATTTGCCTTTAGTGGTAAGACAACATATTTGGTTTCAAGTAGACGGTGCATCCCTCATATTTTGCTAGATAAGTTAAGAACTATTTAGACCAAAAAATGTCTCCAAATCGCTGGCTTGGTCGGGGCCAAGATGCTCCCTTACCTTACTCCCTTGGAATATTTAGTCTGGAGATGTATTAAAGATTTTGTGTATATGGTTCCGGTTTTGAGCGAGAATCATTTAATAGAAATAATCTTTCAAGCTGAAGGGCAGTTTAGGTTAAAACCACATATTTTTTAAAGGTTAATGTTTTCTATAATAAAAAGGACTCGCATGTCTATTCTAAAAAATGGAGGTATATAATATCGAGTTATTTCTTTAAATTTTATTTGTTTCTTGTATAATATAATATTAAATACTTAAATTATTCAAAAAACACAAGTTTTAAATTTTCAATTTTAACGAACATTAGGGTCATAAATAAAAGACGGCATTACAAAAGGCATATTATTTTTGCTCAGGGAATATATGGTTAACGGATTGACCTCCTTTTTCTGGACCCCTGTATAATAAGACATCTTTAAAACACTTGTTACAGAAATCCCACTACAAAAAAAAACAGCAACAGTGGCACATTTACAATATTTATCTAGAGGGCGGGGACGAAGGCAAAATAATTAAAACGACATTATAAGTTTAGGGGGAAGAGAAATAAGGGCTTCAAGCAAAAATGTTATTAAGCAGCTTGCAGCATTTACAAACTTGGTTATTAGAAAAACAATTTTATCGAAATAAGTAACCCTTTTTGACAACCCCATTTTACGTCTGGGTAATGACAGCGAGAAGAAACCTACAGTTTTACGTGGGTTATAAACTATAATTTACCGGCACAGTTTTACGGTTTTGTTATTACACTTCTTGTCCACCACAAACCTTGACGTAGGCAGCCTATTGCGTCCGTTTCGTAAGTCACTGTCCGCACTATATCCTTCACTTAGTTCAGGGGCATGATACAAAGAAAATAAAATATTCTAGATCGCAGTCATAATTTTCCTGCCTGGCGCATGACGTCCCCTGGTGACGAGAATTTGAATCTAATCTGGATTCATCAAGCCTAAACCATCCACTAAGAATGGATTTTTCCAAAATCAACCCCTAAGGGGGTTAAAACGGGGGGTTGAAATTTTTATGGGAATTTCTGTATATCAGAAACTACAAAACTGGTGGGGTTTAAAAATTGGTACCTATATAAGTTCCTTTAATAAAATAATAATATACTTACGTGTTTCGTCATTCTTCCAAAATCCACCTAGGGGTTGAAAAAAGGGGTGTAGTATATTTTAAACTTTCTATAATTTTATGCTATATGGAAGAAAATTGATAAAGTATTTTTCACAATAAATGGTTGACTCCCTTTAACTACCTGGGACGTTTTGTAAGAGCTCGGCGATAAAAATGCAAATAAACTGTCGGTCAGGGTAGGATTATAATTTGTAATTATAGCAGGTAATATTTAACTATCTTGTGCTTGAGATAACATCTTTCAGTCTTTGTGTTTCTTAGGAAGTGTGAATAACGAATTAAATATCTCAAGTCCTACCCTGTAGTGTATTTGCTTGTTGATTGGGTATAACAATGGGATTAAACCGGTAGTTTTCTTGCAGTCAATACCATTTAGGGTGAAAAATACTTTACTCTGTTAAAATAAGCATGTACGCGTTTTGTAAAATTTCCCCTATGGGGTAGAAATGGAGGGGGTAAGTTTCCAATATAAAATTTTATACCCCTTTTCCACCCCTTAGGGGCAAAATTCTCAAACCGCAAAACACGTACTTGCTTATTTTAACAGAGTAAGCATAGTACCCATTTTCAGCAATATCGCTTAAAATTATAGAGTTATATTATGTAGGTACCCTCTCAAAATAGGCTACACCCCTTTTTTCAAAATCTGGATTTTGGAAAAATTACGTATATTATTATTTTATTTAAGGTACTTATATCTTAATTTTTAAACCTCGACCAGTTGTAGTTTCTAAGATACAGAAATTTCTATAAAAATTTTAACCCCCGTTTTAAACCCCCTTAGGGATTGATTCTAGAAGAACCCGTTCTTAGTAGATGCCTACGTTATAGGGAGAGAGCCATCCTCGAAATTTAATAATTCTAGGATTAGGGATTTAGACTGGGCATTGATGAACTCAGTTCACATTCAAATTCTCCGCGCCACATAACGCGGTGTCGCCGTCGTAGACTCGGCCCACATGCGCAATGTCATATTATCTTGTTTTCTTTGTATCCTGGTTCAGGTGTAGCTAATTTTTCTCAGCAACATGCCGAATAGCAACGAAGAAGACCGAGGGCCCCATAGCTGTATCATTTAAAGTATAGTGCATTTTAACAGTTTTAACTGCACTGTTTTTGCCACTGTGAATGCAAGTGAGTATTGCATAATATGCAATATTACGGCTTGGTCTAGCGAACTAAATAAGTCTGCTAACCTACACGGGATTGATGCCCAGTTTTTCTTAGTTAAGAGTATCTTAGATTCTAAGTTAAACTTAAAATATTCTGTTTTGCACCAACCATATTTTAAAGAAACTCAACTAAGTTTCAAAAAAAGCGACAACACTGCTTTTTAACATATGATTCCTTGGTAATAGACAAACGTAACACCATTATTGTGTTAAATGAAATGAAATAGAAACAATAAAACGTGTCTTTAGTTTTCACTGGCTATGCGTAAACATATAGCATAAAACACCGGAAAAGTGTGCAGCAGTTAATCAGAAATCAGAAATGGGATGCGATTTCCTGAAGAACAACGGATAGGTAGTTAGTTTGGTTAAGCGGATTCTTTTAAAAAATGTCATATTGTCCGTGTCTTCAAAGTAGTTCGTCCAAGGAGGAAAGTATTTATTTAAAATCATTATTATGTTGTTATATACCTTCCTTTAATTAGCAATATTGCAAAATGTATTTAATAATTTTATAAGTACCTATACATTTTACCTATTATATCGCCTTCTAGGAAATACCCCATTTTCTATTAATTCTAAAAATTACAAGTCGTTAAATGTGTGCATCTTCCGCAAATATCAAAAATTAGTATTTATTACAGTTCGATTGAGGTTAGGAATAAGTTAAGAATACTTTAAGGGCTCGAAAACGGCGACTTAAATTTAAGAAATCTTAAGCGATCTTAAGCCTGTCTTAAGTGCTGGTGCAAGGCAATTTTACATCTTAAGAGCTAAGAGCGACTTAAGGTATTCTTAAAAGTTTGGTGCAAGTGGCCATGAACCAGGTATCTTCCGCTAACGCTACTGCTGCGTTAGGCAGCCACCTACAAAACAGATACATAAATATGCTTATATTGGCTTTGTGACATTAACTGACATTTTACTGTAATTAAAATACAAAGTACATATAATTATAACAAACAAAAATTAACTCTTAGTTCTATATTTTTGTTACAAAGAAAGAAACTTTGTAAAATAATAATTTCAAAATATAATTAAATTTGCATTTAATTTTAATATTCAGTTCACCTCGTATCTAGGAGAACTTTGTAATTTAATAACAATTTGGGAATAAAATATCAGTCTGGAAGAGAGCTTTACATGTATTTAATTTAATCTCTTCATAATCGCAAAGTATTGTAATAAAGCTTAAAGACACTTATGTCGGGTTGCAAAAATATTTTACACAATAATAATTAACTAACCAGGCAACTTTGATTGTGGGAAACAAGAAATTTGCCGAAAAACTCAACAAACTTAAACTGCATTTAACTATTTTTTGGTGTTCAATTTTTGAAACACTAGTTTATTACATAGAATAGCAAAGATATCTTTACCAGAGTTACAAAATTAAAGGCTCTATTGTAGTGTCTCTATTACAAACTATACAACACAAAACTTAAGAATCAGACAAACACCACAAGACAAAAATGAAAATAACGAGGGACCGCTTCTGTTCGCATCGAAGGATCAGGTGTTTGACATTTGTTGTTACTTACTTACTTTCCGTGTCCGGTCAAACTAAAAATTTCCAAATATCGTTCATTGTGCAAGGTTGGTCCAGATGAGGGCATGTCAGGAGATGGTTTGGGTCCTGGTTGGCACCACAATCACACAAGATACTCGCACCCCCCCAGTCCCCGGTAGTAGTTCTCAAAGTTTAAGGATTTGCACCCCAGGATTTGTTTGTCAATTTCCTGATTATATTATTTCGGGCGCTGACTTTCCCCTTTGTGTTAACACAGTGTTGTTTAAAGGTTAGGCTGCGATCCAACGTCACCCCCAAGTTATTTAATGCATGACAGTGTTGGAGACGGTCGTTTCTCCATGTTATGTCCAGCTCCCTTCTCGCTTCCTTGTGTTTTGCTCGGGTTTGGTTTTAAGTGGTTTGCATCATAGTAGGTAGAGAGTTCGTCCAGAGCCACTGTCAGCTTCTGCTGCACCTCCTCGAACCCTGAACCCTGGGCGGCCATCGCCATGTCATCAGCATAGATGAAATTTTGAGTGTAGTCCGCCATTGGCTGGTCGTTCGTGTAGATGTTGTAGAGGATCGGCGATAGGACACTCCCTTATAGTAATCCATTTTTCTGATTCCTCCACCTGTAACCCATAAAAATTTAACTCTGTATCACTATCACTATCTTCATCTAAGCCTAAGCTTATAATTAAGGGTTGAACATTTGTAATCATACAATTGTAAGAATTTCCCACCTTAAGTACGTGCTGTACACAGTTTTTCCAGCTGTCTCCAAAAATTTTTCTTACCTCGTTTTTAATTAATTCTACTACAGATGCATTTAATGTAGGAGAAATATTATTTCTCCTAATATTGGATTTTAATTGGTGCCATATTAGCTTAATAGGATTTAATATACAATAGTATGGAGGAAGACGCAAGCAACACTGTATGTCCATTTTCTGCTGCAAGTTTGCCACACTCGTATTCCTTATTTATTTTAAAAGCTTTTAATACTTCTAGCAGTTCTCGTTTTTTGTAAGTTTCTTCAAAAAATCATTTTCAATCATAAAACTTTGAATTTCTGCTTTTGTATTGTTAGAATTGGGAATGATTTTTGCTTGCCGACTATGATAACTAGCATTGTCCATTACAATGACGCTATTTTCAGGTACCTATATTTTTAAGGAGTTTATGTTTAAACCAATCTTCAAAAAGTTGTGTGTCGGTATCTTGATGGTAATCTAAAGAAGAATCTGCTATGTTTTTAGCTGAAAGCAACAGACAATTTGCAACAAACCCGTTCTCTAAACCAGCATGTAATATTGTGATTCTTTTGCCTTTATTTGATGGGGCCTTAGTTTGACATTTTTTGGAAGAATCATCCCAACCTTTTCTTGGAGTGTCATAGGTGTCGAACCATGTTTCGTCAAGGTAAATAATTGGACGATTTTCTTCTCTAAATTGTTTAACAGCTGTTAAATATTTAAGTCTCTATTCCCGTAAACGTTGAGATTCCATTAATGTTTGTCTTTTATTAATGCTTCGGTATTTAAAACCTATTTTACGCAATATTTTCCTAAGGCTTAAATGGCAACAAGAGATATTTGTTTCGTCTTTAATCAGCCGCTCTTTGAGTGCTTCTAAATGTGCCAGAATTACTCCGATTTTTTCTAGGATCAACAGGTTTAAGTACTATGTCTCTTACTGAACATAAAGGAGTTTTTGTCAAAGTAGACGTCTCTGCTAAAGCATCCATCGAATTAAAATTTCTACTCAACAAAGATTAATACACATTTTTAACTATTAGTTTGGCATCGGTAGATAAATGCTTTCTTTTAAAATTAACACTTGAAGATGCCACCCTATCAGCACAATTCCAAGGACGTCACATTCTACCACCAAAAAGCCTTACTAAAAATTACTCGCCGGAAAACCACTAAATACGAAAATTATTAAAAATCAGTTTGTATTTATATATGAATCAGGCATAGGTATAAATTGAATTTGTACCTGGTCCGGCTCTGCTCGAAAAGGGTTTCAAATTTGGGACTTCATTATTTATTTTATGGTCAAAGGGATAATGAAGGTTTATTGCAGTCAAAAGATCAACGGTATAATTCTACAAATACTATACATTCGAATTATGTAGAACCTCAGTGATCTGAGTGTAGAACGGTCTTTTTCGCAATTAAAATGGATATAATCTGACCGACGACGTCGTTCTTTTACTGCTAGAGGCTTGGAACAAAGATTCTTAATAATATATTTTATTTATATTACAACAGTTAATAACTTGGCGCGAACGTCGTAGTTTTAGTGCCTTAAATTACCAACCACCCTCTTGTTCCCACGACACTCGTTACAATATCGACCACGTGATATTTTCAAAAAGTTACCTCTAATAACACTAAGTTATACCAAACAGTTTATTTTGTTTTGTATCTAGATAATAATAAATTTAAAAAAAAACACATTTAAGGTATGTAGCTCCGTATAGAAGCTTTTGCGGACCTATATATATATGAACTTTTTTCATATAACCTAATGTAGAATCATCTCTTAAAATTTGCCATCGTCCTTTCCTGGCACCCTGCTATAAATGAACAAGGTGCACCGTCGGGTCTCGGAAAAACGTCATTATCATAGGCGTAGTTAGGGGGGTACTTGGGGGTGCTAAGCACCCCCGAAATCTAAAGTAGCACCCCCAAAAAAAATTTACAATATATAGGCTAATTTTAGTACTAACATATTTTTATATTATACATAACATAATGTTTTACATAATTTATTTAATGAATTTTTCATATTAATATTTCAAGCATTCGAATTCTGGTACAAATTCAAGTATATTTAGGTAGTTGCGGATTCTGTTCAAACTTTCTCTCCGTGTACCGTGTAGTTCACGCCCAGTTTACTTGTCAGAGCGGGTCTATGATCATAAAAATCTCCTAAAATACGAGAGCGGCATAAAAGCTTGTGTATGTCGTTCTGCAATTCTGCATTAATTTGATAATTTAAATTTAACCAGTCGTAGTCGTTCAAATTCGCGGAAATTTTTAGCCGGTATTTTGACTATTTTTTTTGTTTACTTAGGTTTAATATGGTTTTATTGAATTCAGTTAAAGTTTAAAGTTAAATAAACACAAAAAAACAATGAGTGCGTCGTCGGATATAAAATACACCGTGGAATTTTTGAAAAAATCTTTTAGCAAGTTACCGTTGGAGGAGACAGTGATTGTTAAGAACATTGAAAGACCTAAACCTGCTATTAACATCACATTAAAATACACCCCCACGTTAACATGTCACGAGCCGCCACTGGACTTCAGCACCCCAGTGTTGACCGTCTAACTACGCCTATGGTCATTATCATTAAATTTCTGCTCTTCCACTAATGGCTCAATGATCCATGACCAATGATTATTATATTATGCCAAAAAGTTTCGAAATAATTTTGTAATACTTTTAGGAAAGATATACCCACCTATTTCCTTCGCTGTTTCACTAATTAGCATCCATTATTTCAGCTTCCAAGATTTATAGACAGACATAAAGCTTGTTGGGAATATAAATCTACAATACCCATTGTTTATTATGTTTATCCTCAGATAGGTTCAGAAATTGTGATATGTAATTTAGCTCCGTTACTATGCCCCTATAAAGTTTTATATTATTATATTTGTTTCCAGGCTTACGTTACTATTCGTAGTTAAACTTCATTTATTATAATATATAAACTTAACGATCTAAAGCGCTGAAGACAAGCTCAGAATACGTTAAAACTTTTGTTAATATACATAGTAAACTGAATAATATTTATTTATTATATACAAGGTTCTCGGTATTGAATGCAGTATTATAATGTATCTGATTTTAAAATATTGGATTTGGATCAAACAAGTGGCGTTGAAACAGAAAAGCAAAAGGCATTTCCCTTCTCCTTTGGAAAGGGTTGTTCTAATTCGTTTTAACTTAAAATATAAAAATTACTTATCTAAAACATGTTTAAACATGTTTTTTTTTAAATTTAGTTTCATGTAAAAATGCATGGACTGCGAGAGTTGGGACTATTTAGAAATTATTATTTTCAGTTTTTGTGGCTTAAAAAATTGAAAAATTGAAAATTTACAAGAAGCTCCTATTTAAGTGACCACCTACAAGTACCTTATATTAATATATTATTTCATATATCGTGTAACCCCGAAAACTGCGTTTTGGGGATTTTTACCACATTTTTAAATTTCGCGCTCTATGTGTAACGGAAATGCTAAACATATAGGTTGAACGGTTTTGACGTTTGAAAATAAAATTAAAACCGTGTATATCTATGCCAGCGACAAAAGCGTGTCTGTCTGTTAGTTTTCATAAGAAGTGTGTGGTTATGTGGTATGTGTAGAAGGCGATGCTAAAACGTTTTTATCATCTACTGCAAAAAGGCTGATATCGACATATACGGTTTTGCACCTCAGCCGACGATATGACTATGACACCTCCATGGCCAACACCTCCATATCTATATACCTACACTTCTTTTATATAGTCAGCATTATCAAAACTTTAAGTAATCAAGTTTTAAAGCCTCCAAACCATTTGATAACTTATATTTATTAAATAAAAAAATATTTTTTTTGTCTAATTTTTATTTGCTGTACTTCTCCTTCATGTACCACAGGCCAGCGACGTAGCAAGATGGAAAGGGGGGGGGGGCGAATAATGCAACCGCTCGGGGCGCCATATTAACAGGGCGCCAAAATGGTCATTAGAAATATGGGAATTTAAAAATTTACTAATACAATTACATTTAACTGTGAAAGTTCCCGGAAACATTATATTTTATTATGATGTTAATTTTGAAAGGCAACCCAAAATATGTTTCATTCTTGAAAAGGCCATACTTATCTTTAGTAGGCTATTTTGTATGTGTGTCTAATGTAATTATTTTCTGCTTTTTTTTTAAGTGAGTTTGTTCAACGTTTATAGAAGTACGTTGATACCACGCCTGATTCTTTCTGGTCTATTGAGTCTATTAACCATAACAGCTACCTTAACAAAACAATAAACACTCCCTAGTTAAACAATTTAAACAATAAACCTTTAATACCCGTGTCTTTTCCCACACACGAACGTTTCTTTCAAAGGAATACTTAATTTAATTAGCTTCAAATGTAACTACACAATTTTTAACTCAGTGACGAATTCATGACTTAAGTCGTATTTACTTTCATACACTGAGAAAAAGGATTAATTCTCAATACCCAGATATATTTCATCCAACTAAATAATCGAGTTGGTAACGAGCAACTAAATCACCGAATTCAAAGAATTACATAATTTAATTGGAATTTCAATAAAGGTTTAATTAATCCACAACTATACCAAAAATGTTTAATAGAAATTAAATTGCGTAAATTATAATTTATTTGATTTTTGGATAGTGCATATTTAGCTAAATTAAAATTTTGTTGTCACAATGACGATTTAATTCGGACTCTGTCATGTGCTGTATACACGAGTAGATTGTTTGTGTGTCGCTCCGTGGTTTCTGTTAATAAAGCAGTGTTTTTCTGGCATAGAACTCGGTTAAAGTTACACACCGGGACATACTACACGATTGCTGGTATAACTTACTCTTATACCCCTAATAGGTGGTGAGTTGATCGTATTATTGAGTTAATTGTTTAAATAACCTCACTCTGTCTGACCCAACCCACTATATAGTCTTACTACAACGATAAAGTCGTGGAAACAATGGCTGGTGGTACAAGAAGTGCTAGTAGGTCTGATGACGAATACATTGAAAAACTCATTTCTAAAATATGTACTACCTTTGTCAGTCAATTGGAGGCCAAGATCGACTTGAAAATAGAAAAGCTTAGCTCCAAATTAAATCAGGTATGTGAGACATTTAAGGGCATAAATGAAAAAATACAAGATAACTCAGATGCAATTGGAAGGATGGAAGTAATATTGGACACCCTAGATCAGCAAAGTAAACGGAACAGTATGCGAATATGTGGAGTTAAAGAAATAGACGGGGAAAACCTTCTGGAAAGTACCCCCACCCTTATTGCAAACAAACTAAATATTCCGTGCTCTCAGAGGGATATAAATTACATTTTTCGAACAGGAAAGAAGAGCGAAGAAGGTAAACCACGACCTATAATTATAAACTTTGTTCACAGTCATAAACGAGACGAAGTTTTTAACGCTAAGAAGTTACTTAAGAAAAGTGGAGTATCCTTTTTTGAAGACCTTACAAGTATAAGGTACCAATTGTTACTTGAAGCAAAGAAAAAATGGGGCAACTTGGGCGTCTGGTCATCTAATGGCAAAATTTATCGGAGCATCGACGAAAACAGGAAACAGATGATTAAATCAATAAACGATGTAACAAACCAATAAAGACTAGTCAGTTTATCGTCGCGATGGGAATATACTGAAATGGACACCTACAAAAAGCCTTTAAAATTTATAATATAAACAGTTAATTTATCTTCCCATCACTTTACCTTTTTGTGCATTAATTTAGATTATCTTTAGGAAGGATAAGTAAATATTAGGAATGTACTAAATTTGTAATAAAATGCCTTCTGAGATACGCGTTTAGTTTATAAGACTTGGTTAATGAATTTGAAGCTTTTACCAAATATATTTCGCAACATATGTATTTAATATATAGTTGTATATACATAATATTAGTAATAGAATAATATTTCAATTGGCACACTACTTGCGAAACCGGAAAAAAATTTTGTTTATTTAATATTATTAAAATATGTAAATTATTTTTTTGGTTCCAGATTAAAAGGCGTCATTACTAGGTACTAGCTTAGAGACATTGTTTATTAAAAATGTTTTCTTTATAACGGAGCGCACAAGACACCTAATTATATGTACTAAATCAAGGTATGAATCAGCAATCCAATTTTGTTTTTGCGCACCTTAATGTTCGATCACTTTGCTCAGCTTTTGACCTATTTTCTGATTTTATCTTAGAAGAAGATTATGATGTTATTGGGCTATCTGAAACATGGCTGCACAATGAAATTCGTGACAACGGGATCTCTATTCCAGGTTATAATATTTTGAGAACAGACCGAGATGGTAGAGGGGGGGGTGTTGCTTTTTATTATAAAAATACCTTAAAATTAAAGATACTCACTTTACCTCCTAGTACTAGCGCACTAGAGCAGATATGGGTAAGTGTAAAAATACAAGGTAAGCATATGTGTTTGGGGTCTTTGTACCGTCCGCCATCAGCAAATCTTAACAGTTGCATCAACGACTTGGAGTCGGTTCTAACTACCTTCTTACCTCAGTATGATTGCATCCTATTTGGAGGTGATCTCAATGTGGATTTTAACAATGCTTTGAGTAATGGATATAATATTCTATCTCGTTTTTTAACTAATTACGGATTACATCAACTAATTAATTCTGCCACTAGAATTACAAACAACTCTAGTTCTTTGCTGGATATACTTGTAATTTCAAACCGGGATATGGTAGAGGGCCAAGACGTTCTCAGAACGGAAAATATATCTGACCATCGGCTGGTAAACTGTAGTTTAAAGATAATGAAAACTCGACCTAACATCTGCTTTCGAACTTACCGAGATTACTCTAATTTTGATTTTAATAACTTTTTGAATGATCTGTTTAGCATCGATTGGAACCACATCTACTCTCTAAACAATGTAGACAATATGGTTGAATTTTTTAATGTAAATTTATTAAACGTTTTCAATGTGCATGCGCCAACTAAAACTTCAAGATTTACTAAACCACCTTTGCCTTGGATAACTGACAACATTAAATTGATGATTGGGTTACGCAAAAAAGCCCTCTCAAGATATAAAAAATTAAAAACTGATGCGGCCTGGAATGAGTACAAGGATTTAAGAAATTTTATTACCGTTGCTATCCGGAATGAAAAGCGAGCGTATCTGCAATATAAATTCAGTGTTGACCCGGCGGGGTTCTGGAAAACATTAAAATTTCTTAACATAAATTCGCAATCGAGACCAAACCCTGCGGAGTTTGGCACCCCAGACTCATACAATCGTTTCTTTATTGATAGTGTACCGTCATCTAACATAGATAATAATAACCTAATTACAGATAAATACGAAGGACAGCAATATGAAAATATTCAAAGTCAGTTTCAGTTTTCGCTAGTAACGGAAGAGGACATTCAAAGTATAATTTCTAATTTTAAATCAAACGCCAAAGGAACCGATGGAATTGATCTTAAAATGATCACTTTAATAACCCCTTATCTTCTTAGTCATATAACTTTTATTATAAATAGCTGTCTGTCCTTAGCTACATTTCCAACAGAATGGAAACAAGCCAATGTTGTCCCGGTTCCAAAAGTAGATACCCCCAAGAGTGTCAATAACTTTCGTCCAATAAGTATTCTTCCGACCTTTTCGAAAATATTGGAAAAAATTGTGGCTATGCAGCTTACCGAATTCTTAAACTCGTATGAAGTTCTCTCCCCTACTCAATCAGGTTTCCGCCCGCTTCATAGTACTTCTACCGCTTTACTGAAGGTTTCTGATGATCTTTACAAGGCTTGTGATCAA
The DNA here is from genome assembly GCA_963969555.1 of Polydrusus pterygomalis. NCBI lineage: Eukaryota > Metazoa > Arthropoda > Insecta > Coleoptera > Curculionidae > Polydrusus > Polydrusus pterygomalis. The sequence continues at coordinate 107,359,296 of OZ018378.1, forward strand.
GGTAAAAATAGTTGTCTGATTCTTTTAGATTTTAGTAAAGCTTTTGACACGCTGGACCACAGTGTTCTGTTTTCCAAATTAAAATTCTTTGGTGTAGGTAATGATGCACTTAAATTTTTTAAAAGTTATCTTTCGAATAGGTCCCAGCGGGTCCTTGTAAACAATTCAATGTCAGATTTTTTGTTACTGGATAAAGGCGTCCCACAGGGTAGTATTCTTTCCCCGTTATTATTTTCCTTGTATACATCCGATTTTAGTAAGTTCTTGAAAAGATGTAGTAAGCACCAGTACGCGGACGATATACAAATCTACTACTCATTTTTTCTTAATGATACCTATGAGGCCTCTGAAGCTATCAATGAGGATCTTAAAATTATATCTAATTATTCGAAAGCACATGGGTTGGTCTTAAATGCTGGTAAGACTAAAATGATAATGTTCGGTAAACAAAGAGATTTGTTGGTTAATAATGCTAATTTTCAAATTAAAGTTGATAACAAATTGATTGAAGCTACAGACAATGCGAGGAACCTGGGGGTGGTTATGGATAGCCAGCTAAGGTTTGACAAACATACTTCCGGTCTTCTTCAGAAAGGTTATGCCAAACTCAGAGTATTGTATTTGCACAAAGACTATTTGCCTTCAGATATTAAGATTAAACTATGTGACACTTTGATTCTTTCAGGTCTGTCGTATGCTAATGTTGTTTACTGGCCGGCTCTGTTGGCGAGGGATAGGGAGAGTTTACAGAAGCTACAAAATAATTGCTTAAGGTTTTCCTACGGGGCCCGCAAATATGATCATATTACACCATTATATAATAATTCAAAGTGGCTTAAATTGAATGAACGCTTCCAACTTCATTTTGCAACTCTGGTGCATAAAATTATAATTTTTGGAACCCCTCATTATCTTAGGGAAAAGCTTGTTTATGGGTTTAATATTCATGGGAGGGACACTAGACATAATCAACAGTTGACGGTGCCAAGACATGTCTCAGCTATGTTTCAGAGATCCTTCTCGTATAATGCAACAAAGATTTACAACAGATTACCTGGACAATGTAAAGCTATTCTTAAAATACCAGCTTTTAAAAGAGCCGTTAAACATTTCATTATTTATAATCAATAGTTGAGCGTGGGTAAATATTGATGGTGCGTAAATTAATTATGTTAATACTTCTTCTTTTTTTAATTTTTGGTTTTTCTTTCATTATAAAATTATAAAACTAATAATTTTGATATAATTATTGTTCCTTTTCTAATTATTGTAGATTTCTTTATAATTATTAATTTTAACTTTTATTGATACTGTTTGCTATAATACTGCTTATATTTATAGGTATATATTATTAATATTATTAACTTATATGGAGGTTAGATTGAGTAGCCTGGCTAGATCTCGCCGCCGTTTTTTCTTTATACTATGTATAAAAATTTTTGTAAGAATAATAAAAAGACATTTATTATTATTATTATTATTATTATTATTATTATTAATTCATGTAATGAATAATAATTCTTTGTGGTAATTATATTTTATTTTGAACAGATTTTAATATTCTTGTGACAACTATACTATAGTTTGCAGAAACGAAATCAATTTTGCTCAAAAGTAATGCGTTATTCCAAAAATAATATCATTTTATTGGCGCAATTATATCAGATTGTAAGAAATAAAACAATATGTTTTAGAAATAATGTATTATTGTGCTAAAATAAGTTAAATTAATTGTAACAATTATTTATAGATCCATTTAAAACACTCAAGGTATTTTTTTAAATTAATTTATAATTGTTACAATATATACGTAAAATTAATAATAAAAAAGTTTTGTTACAATATATACGTAAAATTAATAATTCCCATATGGGTCCAACTTTTTGCCGGACACTGTATAAGAAATAAACATTTCGGACAGCGGTTTTCACCAGTAACTGTAATATTTTGATGCTCTTCTTCCGAGTCTTCTTCCTAGAGAAAAATAAAAATACCATTTCAAATTTTTGAGAAAATTATAAAAAGCTGCGACCTTGTCATAAAGCGCCACGCTATACCTACTGACACGAAAAATAACTGAATTCAAAATGTTATTATTCTAATAGGGCGCCCATAAAAGTGCTTTAAAATTAAAAAAAGTTATTTGAAATCGGTTATTCCAAAAAAAAGTTATTGACTTTTTTTCAAACCAACGTTTACCCCTTCCCCGCCCTTTATTTGACAAGGTAGGGAAAAAATGTAAATACAAAAAAGTTGTGATATTTTCAGTAGGTTAAAAAAGAAAATTTTCAATAGGTTCACTTGAAACAATTTTGATTAAAACATAATTTTCTGCTCCGAGGTTGGACTTTGCTGATTTACCAATAATTTTTTTTCTCAGGGTCGTCCGATTAACGAATCCTGACATACCTATGGCCGGCGTCCCTTATTAATGAGCCACCCTGTATATTCTATACGGAAAATTATTTATTATTTTTTACTAAAAATGCATATTATTATAGTATATTTATTTAATAGTTTCCGAGATATTGACCCGTTTTCTATAATCTTCTAACGTTCCATTTACCATAAAACACCCTGTATAATGCACTTACTTAAATTACTATGTGCATATTTATTTTATTTTTACCATTTTCTGATTAATTGGTTAAAAAATTAAATTTTAAATAATCGTCAAGTTTAAAACAATTATTATCATATTTATTTTGGCAGCCATATTTTATATACAATTATTTAAGACAGCATTTCTCAAACTACTTAGGTACTTATTAAAAATAATTTGGTTTAAATTCCATTGAATATTTATAAATGCATTAATAAATGTTAATTGTACAAAAATTGGTACGGTTATACAGCGTGCGTATTGGAAAATTTAGTCAAATTGTTGGATTTTCGTAGCGCAATTCGCAACATATACATATAATAATGTACGCCATCTTCCCGGCGCGGCGCGGCCTTTCTAGAACCATATACCTTAAATATTAGATAATAAAATAGGTAATAATTGATGACTTACCGACAAACACAGGTACTAACATGAGTAACCCCCAGGTTTTTAATATATCCTCCATTTCATCCATAACTATATTATTATAATTGGACTACTTGAAGACAAACAAAAGAAAATACCGACACCCGACACCAACCCGCGCGCTTCGAATTAAATGCTTCGCGTCGCGGTCATCTTCACGTTGAGACTCCAGCCGTAATTGTGGGAATTACCAACTAACTTGCCTACAGTAAAATTTACTTCGCGGAACTCTGGCAAAATAAATTTATTTTGGAATATCTGTTTTATTTGCAGTATTAAATTATAATCTCTAGATTTCTTATAGCATACTATGCTGACAAATATCTAAATTCCTTGAATACAATATTTATTAAGAAAATTGGAAGTAAATAATTTTAGTAAACTGTAATTGATTGCATTAAACTTTTGTTAACTTAACCATATATATTCCAATTCGATTTTTTAGTTGCCCGAATTAATCAAAAATATTTTACAAAATTATGTCAAGACTAATTTAGTGTAGTGAACTATAATCTTATTTATCCAATTAAAAAACCAATACTAGAAATGTTTAAAATCGCTTAATTGCCACCAGAAAGAAATTTTTCTCAGTGTACCTGTGTTTGTCGGTAAGTCATCAATTATTACCTATTTTATTATCTAATATTTAAGGTATATGGTTCTAGAAAGGCCGCGCCGCGCCGGGAAGATGGCGTACATTATTATATGTATATGTTGCGAATTGCGCTACGAAAATCCAACAATTTGACTAAATTTTCCAATACGCACGCTGTATAACCGTACCAATTTTTGTACAATTAACATTTATTAATGCATTTATAAATATTCAATGGAATTTAAACCAAATTATTTTTAATAAGTACCTAAGTAGTTTGAGAAATGCTGTCTTAAATAATTGTATATAAAATATGGCTGCCAAAATAAATATGATAATAATTGTTTTAAACTTGACGATTATTTAAAATTTAATTTTTTAACCAATTAATCAGAAAATGGTAAAAATAAAATAAATATGCACATAGTAATTTAAGTAAGTGCATTATACAGGGTGTTTTATGGTAAATGGAACGTTAGAAGATTATAGAAAACGGGTCAATATCTCGGAAACTATTAAATAAATATACTATAATAATATGCATTTTTAGTAAAAAATAATAAATAATTTTCCGTATAGAATATACAGGGTGGCTCATTAATAAGGGACGCCGGCCATAGGTATGTCAGGATTCGTTAATCGGACGACCCTGAGAAAAAAAATTATTGGTAAATCAGCAAAGTCCAACCTCGGAGCAGAAAATTATGTTTTAATCAAAATTGTTTCAAGTGAACCTATTGAAAATTTTCTTTTTTAACCTACTGAAAATATCACAACTTTTTTGTATTTACATTTTTTCCCTACCTTGTCAAATAAAGGGCGGGGAAGGGGTAAACGTTGGTTTGAAAAAAAGTCAATAACTTTTTTTTGGAATAACCGATTTCAAATAACTTTTTTTAATTTTAAAGCACTTTTATGGGCGCCCTATTAGAATAATAACATTTTGAATTCAGTTATTTTTCGTGTCAGTAGGTATAGCGTGGCGCTTTATGACAAGGTCGCAGCTTTTTATAATTTTCTCAAAAATTTGAAATGGTATTTTTATTTTTCTCTAGGAAGAAGACTCGGAAGAAGAGCATCAAAATATTACAGTTACTGGTGAAAACCGCTGTCCGAAATGTTTATTTCTTATACAGTGTCCGGCAAAAAGTTGGACCCATATGGGAATTATTAATTTTACGTATATATTGTAACAAAACTTTTTTATTATTAATTTTACGTATATATTGTAACAATTATAAATTAATTTAAAAAAATACCTTGAGTGTTTTAAATGGATCTATAAATAATTGTTACAATTAATTTAACTTATTTTAGCACAATAATACATTATTTCTAAAACATATTGTTTTATTTCTTACAATCTGATATAATTGCGCCAATAAAATGATATTATTTTTGGAATAACGCATTACTTTTGAGCAAAATTGATTTCGTTTCTGCAAACTATAGTATAGTTGTCACAAGAATATTAAAATCTGTTCAAAATAAAATATAATTACCACAAAGAATTATTATTCATTACATGAATTAATAATAATAATAATAATAATAATAATAATAATAAATGTCTTTTTATTATTCTTACAAAAATTTTTATACATAGTATAAAGAAAAAACGGCGGCGAGATCTAGCCAGGCTACTCAATCTAACCTCCATATAAGTTAATAATATTAATAATATATACCTATAAATATAAGCAGTATTATAGCAAACAGTATCAATAAAAGTTAAAATTAATAATTATAAAGAAATCTACAATAATTAGAAAAGGAACAATAATTATATCAAAATTATTAGTTTTATAATTTTATAATGAAAGAAAAACCAAAAATTAAAAAAAGAAGAAGTATTAACATAATTAATTTACGCACCATCAATATTTACCCACGCTCAACTATTGATTATAAATAATGAAATGTTTAACGGCTCTTTTAAAAGCTGGTATTTTAAGAATAGCTTTACATTGTCCAGGTAATCTGTTGTAAATCTTTGTTGCATTATACGAGAAGGATCTCTGAAACATAGCTGAGACATGTCTTGGCACCGTCAACTGTTGATTATGTCTAGTGTCCCTCCCATGAATATTAAACCCATAAACAAGCTTTTCCCTAAGATAATGAGGGGTTCCAAAAATTATAATTTTATGCACCAGAGTTGCAAAATGAAGTTGGAAGCGTTCATTCAATTTAAGCCACTTTGAATTATTATATAATGGTGTAATATGATCATATTTGCGGGCCCCGTAGGAAAACCTTAAGCAATTATTTTGTAGCTTCTGTAAACTCTCCCTATCCCTCGCCAACAGAGCCGGCCAGTAAACAACATTAGCATACGACAGACCTGAAAGAATCAAAGTGTCACATAGTTTAATCTTAATATCTGAAGGCAAATAGTCTTTGTGCAAATACAATACTCTGAGTTTGGCATAACCTTTCTGAAGAAGACCGGAAGTATGTTTGTCAAACCTTAGCTGGCTATCCATAACCACCCCCAGGTTCCTCGCATTGTCTGTAGCTTCAATCAATTTGTTATCAACTTTAATTTGAAAATTAGCATTATTAACCAACAAATCTCTTTGTTTACCGAACATTATCATTTTAGTCTTACCAGCATTTAAGACCAACCCATGTGCTTTCGAATAATTAGATATAATTTTAAGATCCTCATTGATAGCTTCAGAGGCCTCATAGGTATCATTAAGAAAAAATGAGTAGTAGATTTGTATATCGTCCGCGTACTGGTGCTTACTACATCTTTTCAAGAACTTACTAAAATCGGATGTATACAAGGAAAATAATAACGGGGAAAGAATACTACCCTGTGGGACGCCTTTATCCAGTAACAAAAAATCTGACATTGAATTGTTTACAAGGACCCGCTGGGACCTATTCGAAAGATAACTTTTAAAAAATTTAAGTGCATCATTACCTACACCAAAGAATTTTAATTTGGAAAACAGAACACTGTGGTCCAGCGTGTCAAAAGCTTTACTAAAATCTAAAAGAATCAGACAACTATTTTTACCTTGATCACAAGCCTTGTAAAGATCATCAGAAACCTTCAGTAAAGCGGTAGAAGTACTATGAAGCGGGCGGAAACCTGATTGAGTAGGGGAGAGAACTTCATACGAGTTTAAGAATTCGGTAAGCTGCATAGCCACAATTTTTTCCAATATTTTCGAAAAGGTCGGAAGAATACTTATTGGACGAAAGTTATTGACACTCTTGGGGGTATCTACTTTTGGAACCGGGACAACATTGGCTTGTTTCCATTCTGTTGGAAATGTAGCTAAGGACAGACAGCTATTTATAATAAAAGTTATATGACTAAGAAGATAAGGGGTTATTAAAGTGATCATTTTAAGATCAATTCCATCGGTTCCTTTGGCGTTTGATTTAAAATTAGAAATTATACTTTGAATGTCCTCTTCCGTTACTAGCGAAAACTGAAACTGACTTTGAATATTTTCATATTGCTGTCCTTCGTATTTATCTGTAATTAGGTTATTATTATCTATGTTAGATGACGGTACACTATCAATAAAGAAACGATTGTATGAGTCTGGGGTGCCAAACTCCGCAGGGTTTGGTCTCGATTGCGAATTTATGTTAAGAAATTTTAATGTTTTCCAGAACCCCGCCGGGTCAACACTGAATTTATATTGCAGATACGCTCGCTTTTCATTCCGGATAGCAACGGTAATAAAATTTCTTAAATCCTTGTACTCATTCCAGGCCGCATCAGTTTTTAATTTTTTATATCTTGAGAGGGCTTTTTTGCGTAACCCAATCATCAATTTAATGTTGTCAGTTATCCAAGGCAAAGGTGGTTTAGTAAATCTTGAAGTTTTAGTTGGCGCATGCACATTGAAAACGTTTAATAAATTTACATTAAAAAATTCAACCATATTGTCTACATTGTTTAGAGAGTAGATGTGGTTCCAATCGATGCTAAACAGATCATTCAAAAAGTTATTAAAATCAAAATTAGAGTAATCTCGGTAAGTTCGAAAGCAGATGTTAGGTCGAGTTTTCATTATCTTTAAACTACAGTTTACCAGCCGATGGTCAGATATATTTTCCGTTCTGAGAACGTCTTGGCCCTCTACCATATCCCGGTTTGAAATTACAAGTATATCCAGCAAAGAACTAGAGTTGTTTGTAATTCTAGTGGCAGAATTAATTAGTTGATGTAATCCGTAATTAGTTAAAAAACGAGATAGAATATTATATCCATTACTCAAAGCATTGTTAAAATCCACATTGAGATCACCTCCAAATAGGATGCAATCATACTGAGGTAAGAAGGTAGTTAGAACCGACTCCAAGTCGTTGATGCAACTGTTAAGATTTGCTGATGGCGGACGGTACAAAGACCCCAAACACATATGCTTACCTTGTATTTTTACACTTACCCATATCTGCTCTAGTGCGCTAGTACTAGGAGGTAAAGTGAGTATCTTTAATTTTAAGGTATTTTTATAATAAAAAGCAACACCCCCCCCTCTACCATCTCGGTCTGTTCTCAAAATATTATAACCTGGAATAGAGATCCCGTTGTCACGAATTTCATTGTGCAGCCATGTTTCAGATAGCCCAATAACATCATAATCTTCTTCTAAGATAAAATCAGAAAATAGGTCAAAAGCTGAGCAAAGTGATCGAACATTAAGGTGCGCAAAAACAAAATTGGATTGCTGATTCATACCTTGATTTAGTACATATAATTAGGTGTCTTGTGCGCTCCGTTATAAAGAAAACATTTTTAATAAACAATGTCTCTAAGCTAGTACCTAGTAATGACGCCTTTTAATCTGGAACCAAAAAAATAATTTACATATTTTAATAATATTAAATAAACAAAATTTTTTTCCGGTTTCGCAAGTAGTGTGCCAATTGAAATATTATTCTATTACTAATATTATGTATATACAACTATATATTAAATACATATGTTGCGAAATATATTTGGTAAAAGCTTCAAATTCATTAACCAAGTCTTATAAACTAAACGCGTATCTCAGAAGGCATTTTATTACAAATTTAGTACATTCCTAATATTTACTTATCCTTCCTAAAGATAATCTAAATTAATGCACAAAAAGGTAAAGTGATGGGAAGATAAATTAACTGTTTATATTATAAATTTTAAAGGCTTTTTGTAGGTGTCCATTTCAGTATATTCCCATCGCGACGATAAACTGACTAGTCTTTATTGGTTTGTTACATCGTTTATTGATTTAATCATCTGTTTCCTGTTTTCGTCGATGCTCCGATAAATTTTGCCATTAGATGACCAGACGCCCAAGTTGCCCCATTTTTTCTTTGCTTCAAGTAACAATTGGTACCTTATACTTGTAAGGTCTTCAAAAAAGGATACTCCACTTTTCTTAAGTAACTTCTTAGCGTTAAAAACTTCGTCTCGTTTATGACTGTGAACAAAGTTTATAATTATAGGTCGTGGTTTACCTTCTTCGCTCTTCTTTCCTGTTCGAAAAATGTAATTTATATCCCTCTGAGAGCACGGAATATTTAGTTTGTTTGCAATAAGGGTGGGGGTACTTTCCAGAAGGTTTTCCCCGTCTATTTCTTTAACTCCACATATTCGCATACTGTTCCGTTTACTTTGCTGATCTAGGGTGTCCAATATTACTTCCATCCTTCCAATTGCATCTGAGTTATCTTGTATTTTTTCATTTATGCCCTTAAATGTCTCACATACCTGATTTAATTTGGAGCTAAGCTTTTCTATTTTCAAGTCGATCTTGGCCTCCAATTGACTGACAAAGGTAGTACATATTTTAGAAATGAGTTTTTCAATGTATTCGTCATCAGACCTACTAGCACTTCTTGTACCACCAGCCATTGTTTCCACGACTTTATCGTTGTAGTAAGACTATATAGTGGGTTGGGTCAGACAAAGTGAGGTTATTTAAACAATTAACTCAATAATACGATCAACTCACCACCTATTAGGGGTATAAGAGTAAGTTATACCAGCAATCGTGTAGTATGTCCCGGTGTGTAACTTTAACCGAGTTCTATGCCAGAAAAACACTGCTTTATTAACAGAAACCACGGAGCGACACACAAACAATCTACTCGTGTATACAGCACATGACAGAGTCCGAATTAAATCGTCATTGTGACAACAAAATTTTAATTTAGCTAAATATGCACTATCCAAAAATCAAATAAATTATAATTTACGCAATTTAATTTCTATTAAACATTTTTGGTATAGTTGTGGATTAATTAAACCTTTATTGAAATTCCAATTAAATTATGTAATTCTTTGAATTCGGTGATTTAGTTGCTCGTTACCAACTCGATTATTTAGTTGGATGAAATATATCTGGGTATTGAGAATTAATCCTTTTTCTCAGTGTACTAACATGAGTAACCCCCAGGTTTTTAATATATCCTCCATTTCATCCATAACTATATTATTATAATTGGACTACTTGAAGACAAACAAAAGAAAATACCGACACCCGACACCAACCCGCGCGCTTCGAATTAAATGCTTCGCGTCGCGGTCATCTTCACGTTGAGACTCCAGCCGTAATTGTGGGAATTACCAACTAACTTGCCTACAGTAAAATTTACTTCGCGGAACTCTGGCAAAATAAATTTATTTTGGAATATCTGTTTTATTTGCAGTATTAAATTATAATCTCTAGATTTCTTATAGCATACTATGCTGACAAATATCTAAATTCCTTGAATACAATATTTATTAAGAAAATTGGAAGTAAATAATTTTAGTAAACTGTAATTGATTGCATTAAACTTTTGTTAACTTAACCATATATATTCCAATTCGATTTTTTAGTTGCCCGAATTAATCAAAAATATTTTACAAAATTATGTCAAGACTAATTTAGTGTAGTGAACTATAATCTTATTTATCCAATTAAAAAACCAATACTAGAAATGTTTAAAATCGCTTAATTGCCACCAGAAAGAAATTTTTCTCAGTGTAGCAGAGCAAATACTCAATTATAGACAGTATAGTATTATTTTATGAAAAAACTTATTTTTTGAGATATTATCAGACGTTCACGTTTCGTCACAAAACGTCTATCGCGAAAAATATATCTATGTCTGTCTGTATACCTACGATTCATAATAAAAATTTGATTTTGTTGTAGTGTGCGCAAAAACTATAAATTTGGATTTGCAAAATTAAAAATTTTTTAATCCTACTTTTTTGAAGCTTTAAATTTAAGAGCTTAGAAATAGAATTCGGAAAGATAAATAAAGTGTTTTCACGAAACTTATATACTTTTCAAGATATTCTATATCATAAATTAAAATCGCCATTTTGTTTTTTTTTGTATTTCAATGGGTATCATTTTTCAATATTAATCTTAATTTCTAGGTGACATTTCTACTCAATGATATCTCTACAAAATGGCTTACCCTACAACAGCGTAGAGCAGCGGTTGTCAACCTTTTTGACTGATGTACCATAAAATACTTTTTATAATTTTAGGTAACTAAAAACCTAACTAAAATACCTATCTAGCTAGGTAATTTAATTAAGTTTAATTCACATGCTGAAATTTTAACCAAAGGATAAAATAAAATTGAACAATGGTAAACATATTTTTTAATTACATTTTTAGGTTTCATACATAGAGGTACTTAAAATGACAAACATTAGTGAGAAGGTTGTGCTTGGATATTTCTACATAATTTATTAATATAAGTGTTACTCAGATATAGCCGAAGATCAGGTTCTAAAATAAGTTTGTTTCTGTATACATTCTTAATATACAGAATCGCGGAAAATCCATTCTCACACATGTATGTTGTCGAAAAGGGTATTAAGTATTTTAAAGCGTGTTTTGCAAGAGAAGGGTAATCAGAACTGATTTCTGAACAGTGCTGATTTTAGGTCTGCTTTTGCGTTTTATGTCTGTTTTTGCGTACCACCGCAAATAATTAAATGTACCACCAGTGGTACATGTACCACAGGTTGACAACCGCTGGCGTAGAGCATTTTCTTAATTAAGTATTATGGTACTGGAGACCAAACTATAACTTCTGTAAAAAAACATTATTTGGCTTTTCGATTTGACAGCTCTTTTGTTCTGGTGCTTCAAAAATTTTATTTGTCACATTTTTAATTGTGCAAATCCAAACTCTTTAAGTTTTAGGGCCCTCTGTACAACAAAAGTTTTTTTAAATTTGAGATGTATTTATTTAACAAGCAAAAGAAATGATCAAAAATGACTTTTTGAAAAACTGAAAACAACATTTTACTAGCATAGTAAAGTCCATCCGTGGACAAACTATATTATTATAGGTTTAGGTTTATTTCAATAAAACAACGCATCTACACTGAGGAAAATGATCTAATACAACAGGTTTGCTAAGACATAGTTTATATTGATAGCTTATTTTTTATTAACCCATATTAAATAAATTGCTAATGTACCAAACCCGCTTAAGTGTTATATCAATTCCAGATTTGCTAAAACATAGTTTTTATTGGTATTAATTAGTTCCATTAGCAGCACAGTCTGGTTGAATAATGAATCACTTTTAATACAGCAATTTTGTTACGAAATAAATTAAATATTCTAAAAGCTACGCATTTTGTTCCCAGTAAAGAGCGCTTTCTCTACAATTAAAAAAGCAGAACAGCGCCCCTAAAAACGAATTGTATTCGTTAGAACCTATAATCCACAAGACGTTGGTAGGGATTCGTAGCGATCAGTAATCGCCGCGCGCCGTGGAATTAGTTTTAACGTATTTGTTGCCCAGGTCACATCGTTGTTTCGTTTGTTCAGAGTCAATGATCTGCTAGCTATAGATGAAGCAATAACAAACGAACCTATTGCCAAAATCGTATACCATTCTGAAGTAACTTTTGTCGCAAATTGCGCCCCTCCACTTTGTTTGCCAAACGTACCTCTTAAAAGTAGGTATATTAACACTCTTAGAGTACCAATATATAAATTACGGCTATAACAATATTTTAAAAGTAATAATAACAACACTTATTTAATAATTTTACATATTATTCATCCCTAAAGCCATAAATCTACAGGTTTTACCTTCCAGAAGAGAAAAAAATATGACGTTATGTGGTAAATTTAAATCTTTGTCTAAAAACCCATAGACATTTCCCTTAAAAATTATGCAGTTTGGCAACACATAAGACGTTGCGTTCCTATTGGTCAGAAGAGAGCCTGCCTTTTTTCATTCATAATTTCTTTGACGTGTGGTCCACAGAGAAATTAAGGGTTTAGTTTGGTCGTTCTTCGTTCGAAAGTTGTTTGAAATTTGTTTCGGTTTATCGGTTTTGTGTATTAATTGCTGTGTTGTTAGTGTTTTGTAATATTTTTTTCAAGACTAATTAATATGGGTCACAGGTTTGAAGTGTGCAAGACTGCGAAATATAATAATAATAATTCTGCAGTTACTTTTCATAGGTGAGTACATAAAAAGTTGGGTTATTTGTAGGTTAGGTTTAACTATTCATAGGCGTGGGTAGGTGGGAAAAAATAATTAAAACTTTACATTTTTATTTTATCAAACGTATTATTTATTTAAGGAACATTATGGATAGACTGTATAGGTATAACTTTTGCAAATGGTTTGGCTTATTGAATTCTTTAAACAACTCAGATACACTCTTAGTCTAAAATAAACAAGGAAGCCACTATTTGATTACCTTTAACCATAAACGTCATTTATGACGTTCGTGGGTTCGTGCCTTTAACTCTTCAATTTTGCATGGGATTTCATAATATGTTGTAGGTACCAGACAAAATACTTGTGTAAGTTTTCCATATGCGGCCAAATTTTAGCCGGCCACTATATTATTATTTTTAGCCCATTATTCAAAAGCATGTGGCAACAAATATCGTATTTTGGAAAAAGAATGATTTTGTTTCATGGAATGGGACATTAATATAATAATTTACAGTCAGAGTCTCACACGAATATTTATTTTTCAAACAGGTTACCTACATGTTTCGCTCATACCTGAGCATCATCAGACCAATGTTAGGCTTATTTTGTTCTGATGCTCAGGTACCTACGAGCGAAACATGTACCTAACCTGTTTGGAAAACAAATATTCGTGTGATGACTTTGTGAAATTTATTAGTTGTACTCAAATCAGGTCTCTTAAAGAAAACTTTTTTGAATTAGATATTTATGTAGGTATCTAGTACCTAGATAATGTTTGTTTTAATAAGTTGTTAATTCTTGAACCTACTTATTATTTGTTAAAAATACTTTACTTGGATATGTAAGTTAATTCCTGTAATAAACTATAGTTACTTGAGAATAAAGATATATACCTACCTAGGTACCCATATATGATTATTATTATATGCTGGTTTTATTTCTAAATTTTTTAACAATAAGTTAGCCGACATACAAGTTTAGAAATATAACCGTATCAATAAATTGCATTTTAAAGAACAATTTCCATAAAAACCACTTTTGGGTATACGTACCTTATACGTAATAAGTCAAAAACTGTTAAAGTAGAGTTTTCACTGACAGAAAAATTAATCCCTGGCTAAATTGAAGCTTTTAACTTTATGTTAGCCCACATAAAAGTTTAGGAATGTAACTGTATCATAACCAACAAATTCTATAAAAACCGTATTTGGGTCTTCGTACCTTACGTAAGTCAAAAACTGTTAAATTGGGGTTTCCATTGAGAGAAAAATTAAATCCCTGGCTAAATTGAAGCTTTTAACTTTATGTTAGCCCACATACAAATTTAAAAATGTAACTGTATCATAACCATCAAATTTCATAAAAACCACTTTTGGGTCTACGTACCTTATGTAAGTCATATATGGGGATTTCCTCGACAGTAAAAATGTAATATCTGACTGAATTCAATTAGTTTATGTTGAACTGTAGGTATTGTATTTTACCTATAGATAGGTATAATCACAGAATCTTAGTTGGCTCTGAGTTCTCTGGGTATAATATAAAGAAATAAAACAAAAAAAATTCTGTTGTAAATATGAGTGACAGAATTCTATTTAAAGTTGCGTTTCAGTTAATTTAGTATTTTCAAGGTTTGAATAGGTAATTGTAATATAATATAGTTTTTAAATCTATTTTGACACTTTATCTTTAAACCATATAAAAACTCATGTTATGTTTATTATTAGGTAAAGTCGATTCAGCCAGTAAACCTGCAAGATGGCCGGCATGTCATATGACAAAAGTCATATTCCAGCTAAATAAAATGGATTTTTGCATTTTCAATTACTTTTGTCATATGACAGGTCGGCCATCTTGCAGGTTTACTGGCTGAATCGACTCTACCTACCTTAAATTATAATATTTATAGAACAAAACTTTCAAAATAAATTATTAATATTATTTGGCAATATTAAAGCGGTAAAACCGATGAGACTATTGCATCAATTGTTTTAGAAGGTATCACATGTTAAATTTTCAAGTCCAGTCCTGGAATTCATGCCAACTTATAAAAGTTTAATAGAGCAAAATTGAAAGAGTGTCACTTGACTTTACCTCCATCTTGCGAGAGTATTCAAAATTTTGACTTTACTTTCCATTTGCTGCTTTTAAACAGCTAAGCAAAGTAAATATCTTTGCTTAGCTATGTTAAAGGAACTTTGCGAACAACTTCGTATAGTTCGTAGGCATGATGGGAAATAAAAAGAGGCATCCTGCTTGAGCGTGGCTAGGGGGAAGAAAAAATTATTGTTGTGCTTTTTCGCTATTAAAAAGTACCTAACGTAAAAGGAACTTTGCTTTTCTTTTAAATTTCAATAAAACCGTAAAAACCGTGTCTTAAGTATACATAGTGTAATTATTTTTAGGTCAGCTCAGTTCACCAAATGTTATAATTATAGCTATCCAAAGTTTCTCTTATAATAATTATTACAATAAATAGTTATTAACTTACATTAAATTTTACTGCTCCGCGGACCATTTTTTCTATCATACATTAAACTTTACTGTTCTACAAACCCTTTTTTTCACAAACGTTAAAAAATATTTGATTTCAGATTGGATAATTATATTTTATTGTGAACCCTGACACGAGACGCCGCTGTGACCATATGATAGCGCATAGTAACGAGGTAAAATTCTAATGGCCTCAACGTAATCCCCACTCCCGGCTGGGGGGAAGTACTTCACCTCCTCTCTTCTACAAACGATTTTGGCAGCAGATTTAAATAGCGTTTATGAATGGCGTGCGGCATCTATAGGTAGCAGATCATTGTTCAGAGTCTTCTAATCAATAGACGAATTTCACTATCTCAGTAAACCATTTTGCATAATAAATAATCATATGCAATGTTAAGCGACAAGAACAGGATCGCACTAGAAGCTATTTAAATTTTTGAGAATTACAGTACCCGCTTACTTTTAGTGGTAAGTATATGCTTTATTAACTGTACCAAGCAAGTATTATTATGATTAGTGTAAAGTTTCATTACAACTACCAGTAGGAACTAATACAGTATATAAAACCAGACTACACTCCAATAGAACTTGATAATTACTGTAAGTATTCAGAGCAGTAATGGCTATAAACCATTCTATGGTAGCATTAACTCCTATTTCCTTCCTATTGGCTAAATTACCGTGATATACTACACAACGGTCTAACAATTTTCGTTGTCTTACAGTAGGAAAGCGCATTGTGGTTGCATATAATATTAACAGTTGTATATATAAAGAGTTTGTGAATTCTTAAAAGGAATAGAAGGCTTTTTTCTCTATTTAAATTTTATTGCCTGTAGAAAGAAATATCCTGTGCCGTACTTTTATCACTATGAAAACAAGTATACCTTAAACACAGTAGCATTGTTAATACCATTGTTTTAACAGTTTTTATCACAATGTTGCCTACTTATTAGAAAAATGAGGTTCCATCAGTATAGGTATATTGTGTTGCTTTTTCCTTTTATCATTTTCGTTATTTATTCTCCATCATTTTTTTACGAACTGTTAGTTGTATTGTAAATGATGAGAGATTATTGTTTATTCATAAAAAATTTATTCCGTTTTAAATTTGAAATACCCACTTTTTTCTAACATTATTTTCTCTTAACTGCCGTAAAAGTAGAAGTACGTACTACCGATACAAACACAATTATTTGAATTAAGTAAATGAGGGGAGGGACGACAGGATCGAGCACTGCCCCCTGGCAAAAAAAATTCTAGGCACGGCCCTGAACGTTTGAATGCGAATTTCTTTTGGCAACACGTTTCGTTCAGGATTATCTTATTAATTTTTAATGCGAGACTGGTATTCGGTCGAATATTTCTGGAAGGAATACAAAAATCGGAGGTGGATATTCTATAAAATATTGTATTTTATGTAAACTCGTGAAGTTGCTATAATTAAAAACCAAAATTTTTTAACGTTGATTTTTTATGTGAATATTTTTTAAAAACAGCATTACTTTAGGCATAAATCCATACATAAACAGACAAATTGCACCACTCCGTTAAATAGGAGTTTTACATGTTAAGAAATTGCGGTTATGGTTTCAAAGAGTTTTGCGTTCGATAAATCGAAAAAGTCTCATTCTGGCCATAATACTGTAACATTTTGTAAAGAAAGGCTAACAAAACTCCAGGTTTATTTTTTATGTGTGAATATGCCAGCCTTGAAAGGTAGGATATTATGCATTGTTTGTCACTCGGATTTTTCTTCGAAAAATATATGAACTAAGTAAATATAAGGCAATATACGAAATATCTAATTTTACCACGATTTTCTTTTGTTCTCATTTGCTGTTTTCTTTGCAAGAATAACAAGAAATATGCCTGGTGCTGCTTCATATAATAAAAGCACATTTAATTTATTTGTTGGTATTTCCTCGTGCTTTTGTAAGCTCTTAATCGTTTCTGCTTTCTTTTATCTCGTTGTTTTCAATCGAAATGTTTGCCTAAAAACCAACTAAAAGCACTTTTATAGAGATTTATTATTTTTGTCTCTTTAACAATAAAAACAAACTATGAAAATAGATTAAAAGTTGTTAGAAAAAATTTCACACAAAAATAACTTACTTCAATTATTTTAATTGATAAAAAGTATGAAATAAGATACAAGACAATTTACCCGGTATGTCATGCGTACGTGGACTCTAAAAAGGTTCAACAGTATAAATTAATTAGGTTACAATTTAGCCTGATTTATTTTTATTGGAGGAACTGGTCCGTACAAAATTCTTTGGCGGATTTAGGGGGAGGGGCATAGAAGTTCGCATAAACGATTTGAAAATATTAAATGTAGGTATAGAGATTAATGTATGTTGTACAACTGTGGCGGGTTTAGGAAAGGGGTGCACGCTCAGTCCTATATTTTTTTGCAATATTTACCTATTTACACACTTTTTATCTTGCTGATTTTTAGGATTTCATGTAAAAGCTATTAAATTACAATTCAGAAAAAATATAAAATAAAAAAATACTTCCATTTATCTTCATTGTTCGTTGTATGTTTCTTGCTTTACCATTGTTTTTGGAGCTATCTCATGTGATATAATGATATAATAGTAATTTACGTAACAGGTCTTCTTGGACGAATAGACAAGATTCTAAATTATTTTTTCGGAAACCGTCCGGAAAGTGAAAAACTGTCCGGAAAGTACCCACTTCCCGGACGCTTATTTGACAGATGCTTTTAAGCCATAAGAAAAAATGCATCTTATGCTAAAAGACAGTAGTACAATTGACATAAGGTAATTCCGGGAGAGATGCCATACTTAAGGTAAAAATTGAATCATAGACCATAACTATCTTTTTTTTATTCTGAAAAAATACACATCATATTGAATATTAAATAAACTAACATAAACTCTGACATTTAACATATTATTCATAAATCGGTAAAAAAAACAAACTTGAAACTCTGCATATGCATGGCCATCTCACCCGAAACGTCCGGGTGAGTTGCCTCGCCAAAACGGGAGCGACGCCCTAGGTTTGAAAAGTGGAACTCAAATTGGTTTTCACGTTCTTGACTCTAAGTTTTGCTTTTCCACATGTGACACATGTATTTTCGTGTGGCGTACATATTTCATGGAGCCATTGTCTGCAGTAAATACACTGTATCCAGTCGACGTTTGTTTTCGTTTCATGATAGTTCTCTAGACATTCTACACAATGATCCTCTTAGTGTTGACTCAAGAGCTTACGTTTTTTCAACTTCCTGACTTTTTCTGCTAAACACTCTTCATCAGAAGATGAACTCAAGCACGTAGCCAGGGGGGGACCAGGGGGTCCGGAGCCCCCCCGAAATTCTCAGAAAATATATTTTTTTTAGCAAAATTATGCACACATTTTTATTTAGTTAGGTATTTCCAATTCACATTGGCATTTGCATCTTCTCTTCTAATTTAGGTAAGGAAAATAACACATAATATTATACACAACTTAAAGAAAACAATTTTTAAAATAAAAATTTAAAATTTTCTATATATAATATCTACGTTTTTTCGGGTTAGGCTATCGAAACTAAGAATTTCCAGGTTTCGAGAGTTAAAAAAAGGACGTGGCACCTAAAAAAAATTTGTCTGCGGCGCATTTTTTAAGAAAGAAAGAAAGGCCACCCTCATCAAAATCCGAAATACACCACTGCCGGACCCCCCCCGAATACATTTCCTGGCTACGTGCTTGGATGAACTGATTCCTTCGTATTCGTCGATGTTTTGCTGAGATTGGATCCGTTTCTTTTCTCGGGTTGCACTGTCCTTTCTTAAATGTATCGGTTTATTTGACACGACTGTGGCAAAATCACGCGCCACAGTTTTAGTTAAAACTTCTGCAGATTGTTTCTTCCGTCGCTTCTGTTGTTTTTGAAGTATAGGTACTGGACTTATCTCTGCTAGAAATTTCGAAGGTGTCTCCTCTGCAATGTTGTTATTGTTTGAAATTCCTGACGGTCCAGGAACAGGTGACTGCCTATGCCGGATTTCTTTCTCAGCCACTGAAGCAATTTCTTTAGGTGTTGCAGATGGCAGGGCAGCGTTTACATCGGCAATAGCGTAGAAATGATCTGGAATCACTGCTGGATCCAACGGAAATATTTCAGTTGCTCTAAATCCAGATAAAGTAATTTCGACCGACGCTGCTTTGCCCCAGGCTTTTCCAATCAGCTCCCCTGCTTGAAGGCGACCAATTTTTCGCCTCGGATGGTGTATCATCCACTGCCTTGCTTTCTTTTTCAGATAATGTTTCAATGACTTAAAAAATGATCTGTCCAAATGCTGGAGCGCCTGGGTAGTGTGACTTGGTAAACAAATCAATATAACATCATGTTCTTCAGCATACTGCAGCATTTCAAAACAATTCCTGTGCGATGTATGCCCATCCAGAATTAAAATTGTCTTTCCAGGTGGTTTTCTCGGGATGAAATGTTCTTTCAGCCACTTAAAGAACAGCTCGGACGTGATAAATGATGATTTTTGGTTCATATAAACTTTCGCACCTGCAGGTAAACCGTCGCCAAACTCTCTTTTCTCACGTACTCCCTTAAAAATTATGACAGGTGGAAGAAATCTACCTTCAGCACACAGCACTACAACATGCTATTATAGATACATTTTCACCCCTCTCAGAGGATATTATAGTATGGACATCCTTAGCCCCTTTGGTTGCAATTACAGGACCAGCTTCATTATTGAGCTGAAATCCCGTTTCGTCCATGTTGAAAATGTTTTCGGGGCGGTCAAAAAAGTTGAACTCACTATAAACGTCAGAAAGCAGATTGAAAAATGCATTAGCTTCTTCTCTATTCATTCCCTCACTTCGTGCAAGTGATATCCCCTGAGACTGTCCAATGCTTAACTCCTTATTTCTTCTCAAGAAAGAAGATAGCCAGTCGTACCCTGCCATGCGGGTTTCACGATTGAAGCGGTGCTGAATTCCTAACATTTCAGCGAACTGAAACGCCAACGATCGTAGTGTTTCCCTATCAATCGCAAATCCGGCTTTTTCCATTTTTTGGATGTGTTTATTAATCTTCTAAGTGCAATTTCCAAATTTTCCTGCGTCCATTGCCGCCTTGGTGGAGCAGTAATCTTCCGGGTATACCTTGTAGGCATTGAACTACTGCAAAAAAAAACATTATGTAATATTTTGTTATGTTTGTTGTGGGGCAACTATACTTTTGTTCGGGTTAGACGCCCTAAGGCATCTCTCCTTTTTGTCCGGTAGAGATGCCCCACCTGTTAGCTTGGAACAGCCAAACCGAAATCAGTATCACTACACATAACCTCAATTTAGGACTATTTTGACCCGTATTACAACGTAATTACGTTACAAATTTATGCCAATGCTAAATAACAGCTCAACAACATCCTTTTACAGACACTAAAAAATAAGATATCTTACCTTTTGTCTTGTTTGCAAGCAAAAATACGATTTCGGCGGTTAAAATGTGGCACGCACTCGATGTTACGGCTTGTAAACAATATTTAAATCCCGGCACTCCGCTACCTACCGACATTTTGACCAACTTCTACATAGTGGGGCGTCTATACCGGTGGGGCAGCTCACCCGGAATTACCTTACTATCTATTTGGCAAATCAGATAAAGAAAACATTTTTACTGGAGCGTATCTGAATACCTCTAGATCCTTCCCTGACAACACAATTTTTTTTGCGTAACTCCCTATGCCCTAAGCCAAAAAGCTAAATCCGCCCTTGACTAAATTTAGAATTTGTAGGGAAAATTCGAAGATATTTGGCAACACC
Organism: Polydrusus pterygomalis; assembly: GCA_963969555.1. Taxonomy (NCBI): domain Eukaryota; kingdom Metazoa; phylum Arthropoda; class Insecta; order Coleoptera; family Curculionidae; genus Polydrusus; species Polydrusus pterygomalis. The sequence goes on from OZ018378.1 coordinate 107,380,655, forward strand.
GACATATAAAAAACTTAATAACAATAACCTATTTACACTATTTTTAATTAAGGTGAAAACGTTATAATTAATAGGCAGTTGAAGTGCGGTCACGAACGTTAACGTATACGTACAAATTGACAGCTACGCATGCGCAGTAATCACATCTTGACGTACGTGTTTCAAGCAGGTCAACGGACGTACGTTACATTACGTTGTTTTACGGGACGTGAAAAATGAACGTTCCGTTACCCGAAGGACCTCCGAGTATCTATAACCGATTATTTTCGAAATGCCGTCTTTTGATAAACAGTTCTTAACTTTTTCTGTGGTTGTAAATGAATAACTTTTTCTAACTACAAAAACCTACAAACAAATCGGTAATAATTTTACACTTAAAAATTCCGTTTTGCAGCTGAGCTGTGAAAATTGTTTATATTATGACAAAAATGTGAAATTGCATTTTTTGCAGGTTACGTTAACGGACACAGAAGATAAGCACTTCAACTAAAATTCTTGCCACCGGTTTGTCACGTTAACTCCTTAACTAACGTGCGTAAATTTGCTTACGTATTTGTTGTACTTCAACTGCCTATTAACAAACTAATACTATAAGGTTCCAAATGTCGCCCATTTTTTTCAATACCTCGCTGACGTTTTTTACAAAGCTAAATACATCATAAATGTTATTACGATTAATATAACTAAAAATATCCCGAGTTTGTTTGTACTTGTCTGGAATTAGGTGCGAAGCAACTGTATCCACCTAGTATCATATTAAAGGAAAAATCCCCTTGAAACTCCCTTGAAACTCTTCTCCAAGTGCACTTTCCGGGGTCGAAGGTTATACAACCGGAAACTCAACATCATGAAACGAACCTTGTGCACAGAGCCAAGAAAGCAGACTGGAAAACTGCAGTTACAACAGTCAGCTATGAAAGAATCAAATGGGCCATAGAGACATTCGAACCCTATAAGTCTCCAGGGCCGGATGGAATCTATCCCATTCTCCTGCAAGAAGGACTCGAATACTTACTACCACACCTAGGCAGAATCTACCGAGCTTGCATAGCCATGGGCTATGTTCCAGAGGCATGGAGAACAGCAAATGTCACCTTCATCCCTAAGCCCGGACGTGCAACATACACCGAAGCCAAGGCATATCGACCCATAAGTCTCTCCTCATTTTTACTAAAAGCGCTAGAGAAACTTATAGACAGGCATATTATGAAGGAACCCCTTCACGAACATCAACATGCTTATCAACCAGGTAAATCTTGTGAAACTGCCTTACACAACCTAATAACAAGGGTCGAAACAGCGCTATATCACAAAGAAATTGCCCTAGGCGTTTTCATTGACATACAGGGGGCTTTCGACAACGCCTCCTGTTTCGCAATGATGTCTGCCGCAAAAAGACATGGAGTCGACGATACCACACGAAGATGGATTTACAACATGCGGCAAATCAAAACTAGCCTACATGGGGATACTATAAAGGCCGATGTAACGCAAAGTTGTCCGCAGGGAGGGGTATTGTCACCTCTTCTATGGAACTTGGTGGTAGATGAGTTACTAGCATGTCTTAACGCAGAGGGCTTCTACGCCCAAGGCTATGCAGACGATGTGGTAAAACTCATCATCGGTACACATGCCACTATATTAGCAGAGCTTATGCAAAGAGCACTAAACATCGTGCAACGCTGGTGTGAGAAGGTAAACCTCAAAGTCAACGCTGCTAAGACTGCAACATTGCCATTCACCAAACGAAGACAGGCAGGGAACTATAACAACCTAAAAATCTTTGGTGAACAGATAAAAACAGTCAGCGAAGTCAAATATCTAGGACTAACCCTGGATTCGAAACTGACATGGAACCGACATATCAACAATAACCTAAACAAGGCAAAAATGTGTCTAATGAGATGCAGAAGACTGTTTGGGAAAACCTGGGGACTCAAACCGCAGAGGGTGTTATAGTTATACGTCACAGTCATCAGACCCCTGATGACATATGGGTCTGTAGTTTGGTGGACAAAAACACAGCAAATCACGACAGCCACAAAACTCAACAGTGTACAGAGGCTGGCCTGCTTGTGTATCACCGTTTCAATGAGAAGCACCCCCACCGCAGCAATGGAAGTTATACTAGGACTAACACCACTAGATATACACATCAAAATGGAGGCCAACTGCAGCGCTTCTAGGATGAAAGCAAATGGGGAATGGAAACAACGCCCCGAGAAAATAGGGCACACAAGAGCCACGGACCTTATCAACGACGAGCTCTTGGAGATGCAAACCGATCGCATGAAAGCGAGATATAACTTTACAAAACCATTTAATGTCAGGTGCGACCCTGATATGTGGTCCAAAGGAAGATCTCCGTTACTAGACAATGGCCTAGTTTGGTACACTGATGGATCGAAAACGGCCAACGGAGTAGGCGCAGGTGTATTTGGGGAAAGACCCAGAATGGAAATCAGCATCCCTCTGGGAAACTACGTCACAGTATACCAAGCTGAAGTTCATGCGATACAAGGCATGCGTACAAAAGAATCTCGAAAAGGGCTACCACGACCAAAAGATACATATCCTGTCGGACAGCCAAGCTGCCCTAAAGGCTTTGAACTCCTTTCGATTTACATCAAAAATCACAATGTAGTGCCTTAACGACCTAAAAGACCTGGCAGCCAGAAATAACAGGGTTGAACTCCTATGGGTTCCTGGCCATTCAGGGATAAAAGGCAACGAAAAAGCAGATGAACTGGCAAGAACCGGATCTGCTCAAAATTTCAGGGGCCCAGAACCCGCCCTTGGAATATCAAAAAAGGCAACCAAAACAACATTAGACAGATGGGCACAAAAACAACATCTATCTCGATGGAATGGTACACCTGGCCAGGCACACGCACGGGCCGTCATTGATAGGCCCTCGAAGAAGCTATCAGCTGGAATGCTGCTCTTGACGCGTACCCAGCTAAAGCAAGTGACCGGCCTACTAACAGGCCATTGTCACTTAAGAAAGCCCCTTCAACGAATGGGAGTCTATAATGGACCCATTGAATGTAGACTTTGCGGCGAAGAGGATAAAACCGCCTCCCATATCATATACAGCTGCGAAGCGCTAAACCGTAAAAGATTCAAAATCTTCGGAAACATTCGACGTGGCGATAACCTCCCGCACGACAAACTTGGAAGAAAACTACTGGACCTCATAGAAGGAACAAATCTTTTCTAACAAGACTGGGGCGCACAATAAGCCAGAAGGCTGCAGTGTAAGAAGCTTGGGCCACACGTCGAACCCGACCCCCACCTTTAACCAACCAACCAACCAACCAAAGGAAAAATTAAGTACTTTTCTATAAATACAAAGTCCAATATGGCGGTCATAAAAAAAAAGAAAATTGATGATGGTTCCAGGAAATCAAAATGTTGTAACTAAAATATTACCAAGTAGGCATATTCTATGTAAAAAGTTGCTATGGTAATGTGTTTACAGATTTTAAAAACATTTGGAAATAACATAATTTGCAACCGATCTAAGGAAATACAACATTTTAATTTATTCAAAAAATCTCAAAAATCTAAAGAACTATAATCGTTCCGTAAGCACTAACCTAACTAGTGTTGCCGCCGAGACGAGAGAGATATTTTCTTTCGAATAAAGCTCCGAGACGAGACGAGAGAAGTACCCTCTCTCGTCGAGAAATTCTTGTCTCTCTCGATCTCTCTCGAGCAAAAAACGTTACTTTTTTGAGCTTTTTTTTTTAATCTTCTTAAATTCCTCTTTGCAAAAATATACATAACGTATAATATATTTGGACCAGCGGTTTTCGAGTTATTTAACTGCAAATAGTTTCATCTTACGCCGTCTTACGTGCCTGGCCATTCAGAATAACATATTATATATAATATATTTTTGATAAGAGGAATTTAAGAAGATTTTAAAAATCTTATAATAGACAGGGTGTCCCAACATTTTTTTTTTAAATTTGCTAATTCTACATAAATTTATAATTACTTTTATTAAATGCATTATTAGTCTATAGTTAATAGTTTTCAAGATATTGACTTTTGAAAATTTATATTTTTGACTTTCGACAGCCTATAGCTTTCTAACAGTACATCTTAGAGCAAAAAGGCACATATGTCTATATCTTCCATTTTAACTATCTTCCCAAAAGCAATCAAACTTCCGGCTAAACCGGATGTAACTCGAAAGCAGGAAATATAGTTTTTCCGGTTTAACCAGAAGGTGATTTTTTTGGGAAGATAATTAAAAATGGAAGATAGGGACATGTGAGCTGTTTTGCTCTAAGACGTACTGTTAGATCTGTCGAAACTCAAAAATTACATTTTTTAAAAGTCAATGATCTTGGAAATGGAAATTTCTTACCGTGCTGGTGTTTTGGAGCACCCTGTATAGACAAAAATAATTTTATAAGAGGCACCTTTTAACCCTTAATAAGCTTCGTCAAAAGTTTTCCGCTATCTTAGTGGTACAGGAGATATTGACCTTTGTCGCACTAATGGGCCACCCTGTAGTAATACCAAGCAAAGTTTTAATGCATTTAGGTTAGGTTCTGTCATATTTGACATATACCTATTGCACACAATTTATGTCAAATATGATAGAACCTAACCTAAACGCGTTAAAATTTTGCTTGGTTTTTACTATATTTGGTTTAAATCACGAGAGAAGCGAGACGAGAGACCCATTTTATCTCGTCTCGTCCCGCGGCAACACTAAACCTAACCCAACTAACATAATTGCCTAAAACTTATCCAATTAAACCGTCTTTCTATCTTTTATAGTTCCCGAGATCGCAATACTGTCAGCACCAATTTCGGCCTATGTAATCATTCCAGTGCATTATGGTTCATTATACACAAGTCAAATATATTATCCATTATTGACAACCATCAATCGTATTTCATTTTTACTATTTTCAAATGGGTATATTTATTGACATTTCGTGTTTCCATACAAACGGCAATGCGGTGCGACTTGAATGACAATAGATAGTCCGAGAGTCTGCTAGTGATTTTGGTCAGATAATTTACCGTAATTTATTTTTAGTTATAACAAGATTAATTTTATTTTATATAATAATGTTTTGTTATAATAAATCTGGCACACAAGAGGTAGGTTGGACTATATACGGTTGATTATATTAATTATATAAATCACAATCCTCTAAGGCGGCCGTGGTTATTAAAATATTGTTTTGACTTTCGGATTGTTACGAATTCATAATAAGTCCTAGGTGTTTTATGAGAAGTTATAATTTTCTTGGTTACAGATAAACGTATTTAGGTAGTAAAAATCCAAAAGTTTTGTTTTGAAGTAACGCATATTTTTATAATCACAAAAAAAATTGCATATTTTTGCATTTGGCTCAAAAGATATTAAATATAAAATTCATCAATTAAACTTTTTCTTTTACTAAAAAACGCATGCTAAAATGATAAAAACTAGAACTATGCAAGACTAGCAGCAAAAGTTACAAATATAGCCCATAGCTGACCACTAAGGGACCCAAAATTCTCCTCTCGCATGCTTGGAAATTTGCACATCATCAGAAATGCATGCAGTATCGTTGACTTTAGCAATTTACTATCCAATATGGTCAGTATCATTTGCAGACTCAAATTCATCATCATTTCCTGAACTTGAGTGTTTTTCTTTCAATGCAGGTATTTTTCGACTTTTTACTTTCACCCGATGTTTCTAAAATTGATATGATACTTGTAATGCATTCACCATTTTATTTTCTTATCAATATTTTGTTTATTTTCGTTTTCTCCAAAAAATGGCCAAATAACCGTTGCATTCAGTTTAAAGTTTAAAATATTTGAACAATTAATAAGAGCAAGCAACGAAAGTTGCCCATATTTATTTTTCTACTTTTATTAATTTATAAATCCATCCTTTTTTAACGTAAAACTGTAGGTAATTGTACTGCACAGATGGGTATTTGGTCGATTTTTGGATAAACCGAAGACGTTACGAAATATTGATCAAGAAACGAAATGGGGAATGCGTCACTACTATTTGCTTATAATACGAGTTTTCGTTTACCGTGCTTATGACGTCACTAGCAGTAATATCATCATATTTGAGTTGTTCCACTCTCCTTTGTAACGTAGTTTTTTAGATAGAGGGACTGGCCCGAATATACACTGCGCGGCATATTTAACGCATAACGAAAAAATTGCCTCAATTTTGATATTATATTATATTTTCCAAATTTGTGGTTCGTTTTTAATAATTTTTTTTTCTAATTGTAGGTTTTTTTCTTAAGCATATGACTGCCTTTGTTGTTTTGTTTAAAAAAGTAACTTTGGTATTATACCGGGTGTTATAAAACTGTTATGTTTTTTTTACGGAAATTCAAAACACCCTTTGGGATTTACTAGCCATTGCATGTTATCGCAATTACAGCCATATTAAAATCCCATGTTTCCTTTACATTTTCTTTTTTGATTCATTGGTTTATCTCTGTTCTTTCATGAAATATTCAATTTTTAGTTCAACGTGATTTTCATAAAAAAATGTTTAGTTAAAAAATACAAAATAAACGAAATGCTTTGATTAATGCAACAGCAAGAAAAACAAATTATAAAGTAAATAAAGAATCAATATCTGGTATTAATTAATTTTATTGAATCCACAAAACAGGGCAAGAAAATACAGGGAAAAAAATTGTAATTTCTATAGGTACCTATTCAAAAGCAATGATATGCTTAAGGAAAAAACCTACAATCAGAAAAAAAAATTATTAAAAACGAACAACAAATTTGGAAAATATATAACATCAAAATTGAGGCAATTTTTTCGTTATGCGTTAAATATGCCGCGCAGTGTATAAGAGGCATTTAATATTGGCCCTCTACGATATACGCAGAGTCATCTGTCTAAGAGTAGCGTTAATTTTTTTCTAGCCATAAATATCATGTGTACCCATTTTCACATCCATTCCACTGTATAAACTTGTCTTCAAGAATATTTCAAGGTAAGATGAAGTATAACATAATTTACATATTTACTTGTAGGTAATAGTTTCTTGTTTGTTTTGTTTAGTGTAAAAAAAATGGAAGAAACAATCTATGACGAAGACTCTGTTGTTTAAGGAAAAATGGGGGGTAAAAAAGCAGTGGCGGCTGATGATAATTAAAATAGATATTGGGCCAAAATATCAAATCAGAAAAAAATCTATATAAAAAAACCTATCTAATAATTAAATGTAGCATAATAAGGCATTGTCTTAATCCTTTCGGGACGGCTGCCGTATATAGACGACAGGAAAAAAAATTGCTTTCCGGACGGCTGTCGTGTATAGACGACATCAACTGAAAATATTATTTAAGCACATGTCGTTCATACCAGACATATTTTAAAACTTAACTTGCTACCCAGACAGGTGTCGGAACGTATCCGTCTTTTTTGTGCTTGCCGTACAGACTGATGCCGTAATAGAACGGCAGTGACGGACATACCCGACAGCCGGCCGCGAGGCAAACTGAGTTTAGCCTGCCCATCGAAACTGCTTTTTGGCTTGAACCATGTGCTATTTGCGCCATTCCGTGTAATGTTGGACTGTGCATTTTTCCTTCGTTCAAAAAATACCATGAGCAAGTTGAGTTTTAAATTTTAAGTTTTGTTAAAAAAAATTAGAAATTATTTTTTTTTACTATATTTTGTTTGGTATAGATATTTTGCTACATACGGTTTAATTTAGAATAACTTTTTAATTTCTTAAGTTAATTTGTAACATTTTTTAAATAAATAAATAATAAGAAAAGACATAAGATAAACTTTAATGCACTAAAAACCCGTATATGTATACCGACGTCTATACACGACACCCGGCCATACGGCACTGCAAAAACTCCCGTCTGTGGGACAAATCAAGCCGTAAAAGTCGCCGTCCCGAAAGGGTTAAAGCACAACACGTAAAATTATGTGTGTGTACATTTCTCGATATTCCAAAGAAAAACATGATATATAATAGAATAATCATTCCTTAAATTTCAATGCAGTGCTTTCGGCCCACTTTGATTGTTTGTTATAAACAAATCGGGCAAGGGATTCTTTCACCTGCCTTTTTTTCAAGGAAAAAAGCTCTGAAAGTCGGGAATGTTTAAAAAATTGATTTTATTTATTTTAAAGCGCGATAAAGGATTGAAGCAAACTGATCAACCTAACCCTCGATAACACAGCGACCTACCCAAAAACCTAGTTGGTACTAGCCGGCTAAACAAAATAAAACTCGTAAAAATTCGCCAATTGAGGCCTGATTTGAGGATCTGGCTAGCTATAAAATCCCTATGAGTCAGTAAGAGAAGGAGATATATTTATCTCTTCCTTTGTCGCCAAAGCTTGAAAGCCTCGAAAACGTTTATGCCCGTATCCACCATTTCGACTTAATCAGGGTTAAACCTTAACCGTTGTTTATTAGAAAAATCGCTATGCATCATTAAACTTTAGCGTTATCACTAAATACGAAATTTTTCGTAAGAGTATTTAATACACCATGTTCATCTTATTTAGTATACAAGTACTTTTTTTTTATTAAAAGTGACAATTTTACGTTTCTTTTAAAATTTGGACTATTCCAAACCTCATCCGCGCACATAGTGTACATTTTTTCAAATTAAATAAATGTTCCTAATTTACATACGAACATAGAAACTCTTGTATACAAAGTTGGATCGAAATTGTACAATAAAAATGTTTTGTCAGCCATATTGAATTCACCTTTTTCTTTTTGTAAATTTAAAGTTCATATTCTACGACCCAGAAAACCCTTTTTCATCTGTTTTGGCTAAAACTTTTCATCATCTTGAATCTGCCGTGTTTTTCTAAATAAATAAAAATATTTGTAACCTACGACCCCATAAAACCCTCGTATACCAAGTATTATTAAAATTGTATCAGAAAAAGCCATGGTTTTACCCACCACCCACAATTGTTTTTTTTTCAATAAAATTGCCGCTTCCAGTATTAAATTAGGATCAGTAAGATAACCTATCGGACTTTATGCATTTCTATATCCATTATTTTAATTAACAAAAATAACAGAAACACACTTTTACAATAAAATCAACAAAACCTCTTGTTTAATCAGCTGATATTGGTAATATCTGTTGTGATACTTGCATAAAAATAAATGCCTCATATATACACGGTTATGCAATGCAATTAATTGCCGCGCTTTAACCTGCATTCAATGTAAACAGGCTTTTCAATGTTTTTTTCGTACTTAGGGAGATCGTCGTCGTCTTTCTTCAATCAAACTCATTGGGTAACAACAGTAACAATTTTTATTAGGTACAAAAAGTTGCACTTTATACAGATTAGAAAGCAAAAACCGAGGTAAAAACTTTAACTAAACCGACTCACGCTGCACTCGCGCTGAGACGGAAACCGATTACCAAAAGTCAGCATTTTAATACTAAAACACTAAAAACGCGCTGTACTCGCGCTAAGAGAAACTAATTTAAATCTAGGCAAAGATGCGCCATGAACGAGCAGTGGACTGTAATTCTTTTTTCGGAGGACAGAAGGTGTCATGACAACAAAAAGTTCCTGTCAGCCGGTTGACATAAAGGGTTGCATCGTGGTTGGCATGCTAGACAAGTCCGGTTAGAGACAAATATATTAAAATTATTTTATCATTTTTCCACTTTTTAGCCAAACTCAAAAATTGAATATTCCCACTGTGTATTAATCTGGTAAGTAAGAAAGCTGACTTAATACATAAATCAGGTCATTAATACGCTTTTAACAGCCTCAAACTCAAAGCTCAAAGACCCGTCAAAAAAATAATCATAAATCTTTAAATAAACCGGTGTAAGTTTTTGTTTGGCTCCTTGAAAATATATTTTTCTAAAGTCAGGTTATTTGACGTACGCTGGTTCAAAATATGAAATATTCATAAGCGCTTCTGCAAATATCTTTTTCGTGCCAGTGTATTTCATCCAGTAAGCGCCGTCGGTGTATATTCGATCTCATCACTCAACGAATATACTTTACTGGAGCCTGGAATTCCCGTGGGTTTTTTTGATTTTTACTACAAGAAGTGCAATGTAGACCAGTGGCGGCCTTACCTTAGATTTGCAGGGACGCAACCACCCAAAAAAAAAACAACAAAAAAGAAATAGCTAGCTACTTCAGCTCATAGAGAATAAAATGGGCAGCTAAACACGTTTAGACGTTTAGGGAACGGAATGTAAGACAGGGCATTCCATTTCCTATGCGAGTATGGCAGTGGGCAGACTTACACGTAAATATGGTTACAACATCGCTGCGAATTGAGGAGTTCTGTCAAAAAAAAAGCAGCACGTCACCTTTCTAAGAAACCAGAGATTTTTCCCTATAGAAATGTTGATTTTTAGAACTCCACATTTTCATTTGCTGGGAATTCATATTATAGAGGCAAAATCATGATTAGTTAGTAAAAAGTGCTTCAAAGACGTTTTTATTATTTTGCATATTACGCATCACCAGCTCTGAAAATTTTATTCGCTACGGCTGGTCTGTTGGTAACAATTGTTGGACTGAGCTTAGTTGATAAGCATGCCTAAATGCAGGTCACCTATTAAGATTATATTACAAACTCCACTGGATATAATAATTACTTGCTGGCTTAAGCGCCGAATAGGGTTTTGTGGGTGTGGTGGTTCTGCCTTTCTTCTATTTACGCTTCCCTTTTCACTAAAGAAAGCGACAGATCAAGTCAAAACTTGACGAAACTGTTCGAAAACCATTATTATATCGGGTGGAGCAACTCCAAACTGGCCTTGGGAAATCCCATGTAACTTTTGCTACCCTCAAATATTGCCTCACCTATTAATTTTACATAAAAATTGTATTAAACTTTTTAACGATCCTTGTATCATGGACTCTTACACTTAATTTGATTATTTTATAAAAAGCTAATTAAAAGTTATTTAGAAACTGTTTTTTCCAAAATTTAAAAAAATAAATACGGATATATTACATGCCTTAATAAAATCACAAGTCATAATTATGATGTTAAATGTAACTTTAACTTTTTATTTTTCATTAGTTTCAACATATTTTATTGTTCAAGAGAAAATAATAAATAAGTGGTACTAGATTCCAAATTGTTCTCGGTGAGTATCCGAAATGTTCTCGGCGATGTTTATCTACTGACAGACCCATTCCAAGCAAAACAACAGTCCTGAATATTGTTCATCATTTTGAGAGTAAAGGTACTGTTATTAAGAAATAATACTTTAAGCAAAATAATAATGCACTCGATGTGTAGAAAAACATCACTCAACAGTAACTACTGTGCAAATTACATAAGTATAAAATTGGATCCGCATAAATATAAAAAAGATCAGGAATTAAGGCAAGGTGATGAAATACCAAGAACAAACTTTGTTTTGAAGTTGTTAAGAAGTTGCTCCTAAGAATATTTGATTTCAAATCAACGGTTATCCTGCGCACAATGCGGACGCGTGAAGTACATGAGTATGTCCAAAACGTTTTTGATATCCGCTCAATAAGATTATTACACCATAAATTGGTCAGCTAGATCTCCAGACCTTCCACAACATTAAAAGTGTTATTTATAAAACTGTCCGTTATCAAAATTAGGAAAAACTGAACCTAAAAATTACAATTTCAGCTAAACTATGCAAATGCGAATCTCTGCGTATCAACATAATAATGTTGGAACCTCGGTAAGAACTTAATTTTATGGCCGTTTATGATGTTGCTTGGCAGTTAACGGAAAACGGTATGAACATCTGATTAAAAATCATTAAATTTCCATTTAAATTAGTTGTTGCCTTATTAGGTATTTTGTAATAAGGTGTTGTTTTTCCATTTGTCTTCAGGTGGTAAAATAAATTTCGTTTAAAGTACCTACTTGCGTTTATTAAATTAGAAAAATTATTATTTTTTCTTGAATATTGTGAAATATGTTTGTTTGAAGGTGGTAGACAATGAAGTACTATCTAAAAAATTATCTCGTCAGACTCCCATTGTCTTTATTTTATTAATTAACACATCGTTTCGTTTAGTTAGTATCTCTCACCGTTTTCAAGTGTAAATCAAGTTATAATTATAAGGTTTTTCTGTCTTAAAAACTACACATGTGCAATGAAGCTTGATGTCTCCGTCTACGTGCTTATTGGAGTGTGGAGTTTGAGCTATTTGTTTTGGACAAGGCGATGCTTCCAGATATTGGAGATATCTATGCTTGGTTTACTGAATATATGGATATTTTAAATCATAAAAGCTGCTTTTTTGAATTTGCCTTTCCGCCAGTGCATGCTATTCCGTGTCCAAAACCTTCGCATCTGACCACTTTATAGTGCATATTATGCGTTGGTTGGTCCAAACATGTTCCGCTATACCTGATCTCGAAGTTCTCTCTCGTACGGAGAAAGGTATTTTTGTTTCTCTAATGTACGATTCGCCACACTCGGAAAAACACAAGGGAATTGATAAATGTAATCTTTTGTGTTTTCATTACATTTATTTTGTAAAAAATGTTCTAAGCGTATTTCCGATTTTGAAAGCTGTTTTGATATTATAGTTTTTAGTTATCCTTATAGTATTTTCAGAAATACCCTTAACATAAGGTAGATACTGTAAGAAATGCTTCTTCCTCTATCGTTTCTGTGCTTGTTTTCACTTCGCGATTTTAAAGGTTTGAGATGGTATTGGACGGTTAATGGTAAGAGATACTAACTTACCGAAACGTTGTGTTGAGTAACAAAATAAAGACAATGGAAGTCCGACAAGGTAATTTTTTTTATTGTTAAACATTTTGAAAGTCGACGTTGTGGTCTAGTGGTTAGGGCAGCAGCCTCACAGATCGTAGGCCCGAGTTCCATTCCCGGTGCCGGCAACGTCGATGTTAAATTTGGAATTTGGTTTAAGAGGTGGCGCCGTCTTTCGGAAGAGACGTTAAACTGTGGGCCCCGTGTCATGGATGTTGGCACGTTAAAGAACCCTACCCTCGACAAAGAGGGATTCGGCAAAATTACCAGATAGTGTGTGACAAATGTAGAGTTCGATGTTTGAATTATTGCGGTAAAAAATGAACTTTAAGCCCAATATATTAATGCTTAACTTTTTTTATCAATAATAAAATTGATACGCTGTATTTTTGCAAGCCATAATGCTAATAAATATTAAGACCCTCTTACAAAGTTTAAAAGATGATGAATGTGAATGGACTTAGTCCAGTCCCGTCTCAATCGATGTCTCTTAACGAAAAATAGATCAGATTTCAACAGGGTGTCATAAATGACAGTGCGATGCTACGCCACGATGGGGCGTGTTCTTAGAGAAATTTTACTTTATTTTGAAAAAGTTTCCAGCGTAAAAATTGTTAAATGAATTTAGTAAAAATGTAAAAGTTGCAGCTTGTTATGTTATGTGTATAATAAGAGGATTTCCCTGACGTAAATTATGATATAAACAGACATACGATTTTAATAAATTTAGACACACTTGCTGATTTACTAAAATTAATAAAAGTTTGTCCCAACGCCCTAGTAATAAATTTTCATTTCGTTATGAATTTCTTAAAGCATTATTCGTAATGTAAATTTACATAATTTTATGCTAATAAATTTATATTTAGCAACAAAGTTTTGATAAACTAGAGACTAGATAGTCATTTTTGAATGCTTGTTAACTTTCGCTCCCATTTAAATTTTTTTCGTATTTTTTCTAATACAATTCAACTTTATACAGGGTGAACCAAGGTAAGTGCCCACCATTGGTAAGTTTGTAATTATTAAAGATACAAAATTGTTTAAATTAACAAACTATTATAATTATTAGTATTTTTGTAGCTCTTTGTACAATAATGAAAAAACGATTGAGTGTTGGAAGTAAAATACCACATTTTTAACTGGAAAGAGTAGGTATGTTATATTTTTTCTGGTAAACATTTAAATTTTGAACAAAAAGCTTACCTTTTTTCTACAGTCAAAAATGACGTCAATATTACCATTTCTATAATATATATATAAATTGTAATAAAATAGTAAGGTGGCTATATTATGAAAACAGCAAGACCATCACACTATTTTATATTTATTTGGGGTATGGAAGGTTTTGGAAAACAGTGATAACTTTCTATCAAATAATATGAAATATTTTGTTTCAGTGTACGTTTTTATTCGTTTTTCGGTTATAAGTTTTTTTGTTATTATTTTTGAAAAAAATAGGCTTTGCTTATTTACCTTAATTTTAACTAACTTTTTAACTTATCAAGATAAAACTACTCTGAATAGTTCGCTTTCAGCCGAATGAGCAATATTTTCTGAAACTATACAGCAAATTTAGAGACAATTAAAGTATTTTTGCCAAAATAAGAACATAAAATAATTTCAGAATAAGCGAGGCCACGAAAATTGAAGTTATTGCATATTTTGAAGCCTATCGTGAGAATACCAGAGCATATATTGACAAGGATATTAATAAATGGCCTCTTCAATGGCCTTCTTAATCACCAGACCTAACCCCTCTTGATTTTTGTGGGATTATTAAAATAATCAAATTCACAAGCAAAGGTATAATAACGTTGACGATTTAAATACTTTAGTTAGAGAACAGATAAATAAGATAGATGGTAGGACCGTACTAAATACGGTTTGAGGAGTAGGAGTTCAAAAACATGCACAAAAATTTATTGAAGAATGGGGTTGTACTTTTGAGCATCTTAAGAAAAAAAATAATGGTTTTATTTTGTTTTGTCATAAGTTCATGTGTAAAATAAAGTTTGAAAATCTATCTGTATTGTTTCAGTTTGGGCTTTGCAACTTCTTTAATTTTCATCCTAACAGATCATTTTTTTTTTTTGTTTAAAATTTTAACTTTAAATAGAAAAAAAATATAATGTACAGAGGTTTGGAAACCTCTGTTTAAAAAATAGTAAATTTACTTCCAGCCTCAAAAACATGATGCTTATTGTTTTTTTTTTCATTCTTGTATCTTTATCTCTAGTTTGATCATTTAAACAACTTGTTTCTTTAATAATTACAAAAGTTACCAATGGTGGACACTTTTGGATAACTCTGTATAGGTTGGAACACCTATGTTTTACTAAAAAGCTGTCATGGAGTGATAATAAATGTTAAGATAGAGCGAAATGAAAAATACCCAAATCGTCCGCCTATTAACCAATCGACAGTATCTAGAATAGCAGTTAATTCGATAACGTCCTGCACTGTTAAGGATAGTGTTAAAAGTGATCGTTCTGGTAGGTATACCCGAGAAGAAGAAAATAAAAAATTTATTATCACTACTACAGGACCATTCTCATAGCTGAAACACATAACTTGGGCGTGACAACGATACTCACCAAACCACAGTATCTAAATTTATTAAAAAATAAAATTTTCATTCCAACAAACTAGTAATTGTACAAAAGTTGCTGGACGATGATGATTCTGACAGGCTTGAACAATTTTGTGAAATATAATGATTGAACCGATATTCACGCACGAATTTTCCAAACAATTTGTTTTTCAGATGAAGCTACATTTTCTTTAAATAATCAGGTAAAACGACAAAATACAGATATTGGGCACAGGTCCTAATGGTTCATATAGAATCACAACCAGTGTAATGAAAAGGTTAATGGCATTGTTGAAAATAGGATAATCGGATCATTATTCTTTGATGAGAGCCTCACTGGAGAAAGATATCTAAATTTCCTCGAAATGATCTGGTTCCAGCTTTTGTCACTCTATTTCCAGATAATAATAATCCTGATTTACCAAGTTTAAACTTATAGTATCAACAGGATGGTGTTTCCCCGCATTATGCTTTTCATGACGGATAGAGGACAGGAGACCTTGTTATCGCACTAATGGTAGACTTACATCAATAATTGAAGTGTATTTAAATAGACATTAGAAAACGTTATGAAACCTTCATAATACAATATTTTTCTTCAAAGAAATTTTATTTATTATAACCATAACATGATAAAACTGGTCACTCCAGACGGGAAGAAGGGTTGAGTACTGGGCGGGAAAATATTTATTTAGATACTTCCGTGGTCCTCAGGAATACGTATGTAAATCCGATTATTAAAGGCTTTATTTAATGTCAAAAGAATTAATAATACCATCCAGAAAATAGTGGTGACTTGTGGAACAAATAGTAGTAGTTGAGGGAAAGCTTAGTACCAAGCAAGTAGGTCAGTGTGACTTATTTTGCCAACTTTTAACGTCTAGGTAATGACAGTCAGACGGGACTTACATTTTAACGTGAGTTCCGAACCACAATTTTACCAACAGATGGTATTCTCGGCACAGTTTTTTGGTCTAGTTATACTCCTCTTGTCCACCACAAACCTCGACGGAGGCAGCCTATTACGTCTCCGGTGTGCGACTTGGCCCAATTTATCAGAATCAGTATCGGAGCTGTCATCAGATACAGGGCGTCCCCCAATCCATCCGGATCGGTACCAGACATGCGTCCCTTTTGTGAGTCCCTGTCTGCACTGAATCCTTACTTGGTTCAGGAGTACCTCACTTCTCGACAATATGCCGAAGGAAGACCCGAATGATACGTCATCTTTCAACTGCAGTTGGTTTGGCATTAAGAATGCCAGTGTGTGTTGCATATGCGCTGCGCTATTCGGCCACCTTGTGGAACAAAATAGAATAAATATAAAATATCTATAATGCATCATGCTCGAATGTTTAAAATTGCATTGAAATATTAATTTACTCTTATATTTTTTTTTCGGCTGTTTGTATTAGAAGGATTTATTTTCTTTTTAAAACGAATATTTAATCAATTTGTATAAGTAACTGGCCATAAAGGTGAAAGAAACAAATTTAGTAAACTTGTATATTATATAACAGAAAATGTTAACCACAAGAGTCCGGGATTTTCCTTCCGCAACTGTGCCTTGCCATAACATATGTACAGGGTCCTGCACCTCACCTCCAGTCTTCTATAGCTCACTTAGTAATTAAGTTAGAATTTTCATATTTTGCAGACCTTATCTGTATCTTAGGGCGCATTTCAGGAAAATATTTTTTTTCTTACAGGGTGTTCCAAAAAAGTGTGACGTCATAAGGGTGTATTTTTTTTAAATTACATGCCATATATTTTCTTACATTTTTGGGTGCCTCCTATAGTTACCTACATACCCCTAAAATTTTATTAGAATTGATTTAGTATTATAGACAAAAAAAAATAAAAACTAAAAAATATCAGTTTTGCGCCACTGGTATTAAAAATAAATAAAAAATAAAAATAATGCCTCGTTAATAAATTTATACAAAGGAACTTATTAAATAAGGTATAAAAATGTTGTTATCCAAGTTTGGTTAACACGAATTGTACAGGGTGTCCAAAGTTTAGTGTCAAACTTTGCAAACTTTAAAGCAATTTATTTTTCTTATTTCAAATGGGAACCCCTATATATTTTTATGTCATTCGATGCAGAATTAAAAATCAAACTTTTTTCCTAATTGCAACCCTATCGAAATTTCTAACGCATCAAGAGTTATTTGCAGAAACCTAATTTTATCAACTATTCCAACTGTCATGTCTTATTATTATGAATAAATATCGAAGGTGGCTTTGAAAAACAATTTATTAGTAATAAAGTTTATTAAAGTCACCATAGACCTTTTTGACTTTAGTAATCTAAATGTTTCAAATGTTGTTAAATTGTTAGTAATAATTATTAACTAGAAATGATAATCGTGAATATGGTTATCCTTGAAAATTCGTTGAACTGTTCTTTCGATTACATCTACGGCATCAGCGACTGTTTGTTGAGTAACTGAAGGGTTTTCTATAACAGATAATAACACAGCCAATTGATTTTGTTTAGTTCGGATCGGTTTATTTCTCACTGGTTTTGGGTAGTTTACATTTCCCGTTTGTACAAACCTCTCTAATATGTCTTGCAGGCTCCTTTTGTCTGGATGTCGTCGTTCCGGACTGTGCGTAAACTCGGCTTGCCAAAAAAGAGTTCTTTTCGCATGCTCCTAATACAAAAATCATATCTACGAGCTCTTCTTGGTTGTAGTCCATCACAAAAAACAATATAAAGTAATTATGACAGCTTAAATAATTACTAACAATTTAACAGTATTTAAAACTTTTAGATTACTAAAGTCAAAATGGTCTCTGGTCACTTTATTAAACTTTAATACCAATAAATTGTTTTTCAAAGCCACCTTCGATATTTATTCATAATAATGACTGTTGGAATAGTTGATAAAATTAGTTTTCTGCAAATAAGTCTTGATGCGTTAGAAATTGCGATAGGGTTGTAATTAAGAAAAATGTTTGATTTTTAATTCTGCATCGAATGACATAAAAATATACAGGGGTTCCTATTTGAAATAAGAAAAAATAAATTGCTTTAAAGTTTGCAAAGTTTGACACTAAACTTTGGACACCCTGTACAATTCGTGTTAACCAAACTTGGTTAACGAAATTGTTATACCTTATTTAATAGGTACCTTTGTATAAATTTATTAACGAAGCATTATTTTTATTTTTTATTTATTTTTAATACCAGTGGCGCAAAACTGATAATTTGTAGTTTTTATTTTTTTTTCGTCTATAATACTGAATTAATTTTAATAAAATTTTAGGGGTATGTAGGTAACTATAGGAGGCACCCAAAAATGTAAGAAAATATATGGCATGTAATTTAAAAAATACACCCTTATGACGTCACACTTTTTTGGAACACCCTGTATGAAAAAAAATATTTTCCTGAAATGCGCCCCAAGATACAGATAAGGTCTGCAAAATATGAAAACTCTAACTTAATTACTAAGTGAGCCATAGAAGACGGGAGGTGAGGTGAGGTATAATGGTTGCCATATTGTCCCAAAATATTTGTTTTATATAAATAATATGTTTATACGAGATTTTTCTTTTTTAAACATCTTTTTGTGTTATAAAATAAAAATATAAATAATTTTGAACACACTGTATAACGAAATAAATTACAATGACGAACTGAAAAGAGAGTCATTTGGGTAAACATCTGCAACTATTAACCATTAAAATATTTTATTTATAGACAATATTTGCATTCCTTATTTTTGAAATAACAGAAAATTTTCAACCGTCAGGAAGTAATATCATCTAGCGTCCAGTTTTCAAAATTCCATTGTGAATTATTCAAACAACAAATTTTAAAGCAATTTATAGCAATTCTGCACAGGAAGAGGCATTTTAAAAGAATTTCTTAAATTACAAACATTTAAAGCATTAAAATATTTAACTTAGAAATTATTCCAGTATTAACATTTTTTTTTTATAAAAATTTAATTTAACTTTTCATCCCATGACATTCTTTATTGCCTACCCTTGTAATGGGGTGGAAACATCCCTATATAAAAATAAAGTATCTAAATCCCAGTAAATCGTAAAAACATGTCCTGTACGTTTTCCATAGTTATTTGCGTTTTTATTGTATCCTAAATGTCTCTCTTAATTCAAAAAATGTACTTTTTAACGTCACACACGCATACTTTTTACCAAACGAATACATTTTGGATGACATTGACAACCTTCATTACATGACTTTAGTTAATTGCTTTTTAAGCCAAAATTGACAAAATCAATGACAAACAAGTATTGGCCTAAAAATATTATACTTTGACAGACATATTAGCTAATCGGTTATTTCAAAGGGTGGATATTTAATGACAAAGATGTTTTTTCAGGTCTCGAATGAGCACTTTCTTTATTTATAGCAGTTCTACATAAAATTATATTAAAATAACTTTATATTTACCATGGTCCGCTAATGCTTCCATATGTCGCAGTGTATTTTTTAAATTTATAAGGATCTGAATACAATATAAAAATGAAGTTTTAGGTAATAGTTAGGGTTTTTGGAGGTCCCTTTTTAAAAATATTAGGTAAACCATAATGCAACCAGTGGCGTGGGAGCAAGAGTGTGGTGGGTTATTTAAGGTCCTTTTTTTCTCCTATTGTATTTTCACCAGTCACAAGAGGGTCAATTATTTCGTCTTCGACTGGCAATAATGTTCATAATATTTATGAGCTCAAATAAATCTCCGGATTTAATTTAACCTTCCACGGTATTCGGTAAAATTTAAATTATTTTATTTTAAACACAATTTGGTGTAGAATTTTCTATTATACTACCTAAACGATTCATACTAATTGTAGTTAAATGTAAATATAATTTTAGGTCTAAGCAAGTCAATTTTTCTAAAGTGCCACTAAACGCATTGTGCATTAAAAATAAGTTAAAATGGAGAGCCATATTTTTTTTTAATATCGATTGTGGTTGCGGAAAAATATTATTTCAATATTTAACATACCTCATTATGTCATATTATGTAAAATTTGTTTAACTACGATTGGTAGAAATGTTAAATTTTATTGACCCAGCAGCTTCGATTATATTTCGGTAGCGATAACATTATATTTATTTCTACATTGTAGTTACACTAAAATACAATTTTAAGACTGAACATTGTATATTCTTTAATTTTACATACATTTTGAGTATGTAGTAGAAATTTGCTATGTTTAGTTTTAATTTAATTTTTTTATACGTACTTGTTATGATTTGCATAATCAGCGGCAGCGAACCGGTCATAGGGGGCTATGTTCATCATATTTTGCCAGTTCAAGCTGTCAATAAAAATTCGTGTTTTGTAGTAAACTAAATATTTTGCAAATTTGCATATTTTTAAAATGAATCATTTTGAAAATCATGCTGTATGCCATTTATGCAAAAAATGGTAAAAAATTTAAACCTAGTTTTGTTCAACTCCGTTTTGCGAAGTGTAAACACGTTTAAATAAAAACATTAAATTATATAACTTTTTGATTATGTCTATTTTTTTTTACTATATCTAATTCGCTGTTGATTACCCACAAAATAATTTCGATAAAATACATTTGTTCCCATGGTGGCCTGTCCAAAAAAAAACCATCTTGATTGGTTAAAAGTACTGGTGTGGAATTTTTGCTATTATTTTTATGCCGGGTCCACACCAAACCAACAAAACAAAAACAAAACAGCAACTCAATGTTTCCCAACAATTTTCAAACAAAATCAAAACATTCAGGCAACTATTTTGTTTTATTGGTGTTTTCAACAACTTTTTATTTTCCCGGCGGCTGTCGGTAAAGATCAAAGTGTTGATGTTTTGTCTGCGTTTCTAGCAACTCTGTTGGTCTAGTGTGTACGCGCTCGACGACAAGAAGAAAACAAATCAAATCAAAATTTGTATTTTTCTTCTGTATCGAGTAGTGATGGGATAACTCGAGGGAAAAATAACCGATCACTCGGTTTTTTCAATAACTCGAATTATTCGATTATCTTCGGAAATAATTCGAGTGACGAAATGAGTGATGAACATAATTGTTTTTGATAGTGATGGGATCACTCGAGTCCAAAAAATAACCGATCACTCATTGCGGGGCTATACAAAGTAGTTAGTTTATGGAACTGGCGACCTTTTTTTTTTTTTTTAGAAGTCTAAAAATATATGTGGTTGATTATTTAAGTGATTAAAAAAAATGAATTTTTTTTAAATTGTCCCTCATATAGAATTTGAGTGAACAATCGATTATCATTCGGTTTTTTAAATCACTCGAATTCTCGGTAATCGATTATTGAAATAACTCGATTTTTCCCATCACTAGTATCGAGGCTCCGATAATTTGTATTAGATTTTCAAACACGTGTCCGATTATTATAATTATGCTGTGGTATGCAATGATGTTTAATTTCCCCCATTCATACCTTTATAGGTAAGTATATAAATATTATTTTGTCCTCGCAACTATAATCGCCATTCACAAATACGTCTCTGGAATGTCAGGAACTTCCGCGCTCTAGATAGTACTTAATACAGACATTATAATATAAGCGATATATATGCCAACAAATATTGTGCACGAATGAAAATCGAATGTTTCTAAGGTGAAAAGTATTGTTTCAAGAATAGCGTTCGAAAAATCCGCCTAATATACTATTACAAAAGTGCGCTTTTTCATTATGTTTCAGGTATCGACCCTCAGAGATGTAGTCATTTGAGGGGTTATTTTTGGCTAAAACTTGAAAATTTTTGGCTACCAATATCTACTGCTTTTTTAAATCCACTTTTTAGAAAAAA
The DNA here is from genome assembly GCA_963969555.1 of Polydrusus pterygomalis. Lineage (NCBI taxonomy): Eukaryota > Metazoa > Arthropoda > Insecta > Coleoptera > Curculionidae > Polydrusus > Polydrusus pterygomalis. Next base: position 107,402,792 of record OZ018378.1, read on the forward strand.
TAATGCAATTTAGCAAAAAAGATGTAGTGAAAAATTTTATAAATAATTGTTTTAACATTAAAGTTAACACGGTTTTTTTCAAAATTTTGATTTTATAAAAATGTTTTTGTAAAATTTTTACACTGGCTTTAAACTTTTATGTATAACGCCCGCTTCATCGAGACAAACTGTCACATTCCAACTCGAGACGGTTCCCGTGCACCGGCATTCGCTTTGGCGGTTCCTTCTCCATTTTGTCAATAAATCCGTCGCATTTTCTAACCTCTATAACTGAGCTGGTTAATAATTGAATTTTCCGATTTTCCTCACACACTAAATATGTGGGAAATTTGGATTATCACCTTATCTAAAAGTCGGTTGCCTTTTCCGGACAAACACTTTTTTTTTTCGATACATTCAGCTTTATATAAGCATAGATATTTAGATAAATTAATTTTAAAATTATTTGATTTGTTTGAGGATTTAAATTAAACATTAAAAGCATTTAAAATCTGATAAAATGTTGAATTTTTTTTGCACGATGACAATAATAGTGTCTTTCTTGTAAGAAAATAATTAATTTATACAACCGATTGAATATGGCGTTTAACGTCTCTGCCACATTTGTCTCCTTTCAGACTAATAATTTAATTTTCTTTATGCTTGACGGATTAAGATGAATGACGCCTTAAATAATAGATTATTCGAGGAGCAGCCATTGAGATGCAGCGTCGCTTCCGTCGTTTTTCAATTACCATTTCCTTTCGATTTGGCATAATTCACTGTCCTTATTCTATCTGGTCATGACACAGTGGGTATTAGTCATATAATTTTAACTCCAGTGTTTCTACACTGAGTGCAAAAAGTTTAGAGTCATTCGGGTTAAGTGTTCGCACTTTTATACTTATCAAATTGTAAAAATTTTAAAACTGGGCAAATGTAAATAACACAATTGGTTTTGGGAAGCCTAATTGTTATATTTTAAGTTTTTAAATACAAACTTCACCTACTTATGTGTGCTTTCAAAAAAACTTAACTGATATTCATTTGTGAAAAATGCGCACAGTTAACCCCTAATGCGGGTAACTGTACGGAAATATTGGGGCAAGTAAACGCAATGTTCTATTGGTCTTTTAGCAGCGGCTATTTGTTTCGGAGTAACTGGTTTTGTCTCAGGCTTCTTCCTTGTGTAATTGCGAGGCATTTTAACATTCTAAAAAATAAAACAATAAATAATATTTACCATAATAGTAAATGCGGGTTATATGTTTAACTGTATGTATTTTGTAATTTATTTGTTCACATGTTTATATTTATTTTTATTTATTGTTAATGTAAGGACACACTTTGTCAATAAGAATGTAATTTTCTTTGAACAATAAAGTATATTAATTCATTGATTGATTGTGTATGCAATCGCACACTTACCCGCGTACACTTAACCCCAGAACCGTTATCTTAAATGTGTTTAATATTTCTAATGACATCACATATTATGACCACTGGTTTAATGGTGGAAAATAACCTACATATAAGACATACAAGTCAACAAAATACTTACGATAAAATTATTTGCGGTTCGGTTATAACACGCTTTTCCACAACGCAGATAATAATTAGTAAACTATAGCACTTTTTCGTCTTTTTAAAATATTTCTCTTGTATGAGTTATAAGTGCGTAACGAGGGGTCTGCATCAAATGCCCACTGAGGCAATACTAAAACTAGTGATGGGATCACTCGAGTGAAAAATAACCTATCATTCGGTTTTTTCAATCACTTGAATTATTCGATTATCTTCGAAAATAATTCGAGTGACGAACTGACGAACATATAGTTTTTATTTTCCAACGCGTCTCCAAAGTTGCTGCCCGCCTGTCAATCACTCACTGCGGCCAGAGCCATCTCCTAGCGAGCGGCTATGCACCGAGTGGTTTCGGTTATTATTGGCGATATAATTCAAATTAAATACTGCATTACGGGTTACCTTCCTATGTAAGATAATATGATTTATTATTTAGATTTAAATACTGCATTACGGGTTGCCTGCGTAGGATAATAGGATTTTTTTATTTATATTTAAATCGTCGGCGTCTACTAAAAACTTAATGTTTAGTGGTGAGTATTCAGTATTCATAAATATCATGCATGAGTTATGCAATATCGGAATATCGTGACATCTCAAGGTCAAGTAGTTAAATTGTAAGATCTGGGAACTGGGAACCATGACAAAAAATCCACAAATATCTCCGCCACATTTAATAATCCGCAAAAAATCAATCGATTAACAACACCGAGTCAGTTATTCCCAATACAAATCCTGTATATCAACATGAACGATGAACCGCCAATATTAATAATTAATATTAGCATTTGAGTGAAAAAAAAATCAATTATCATTCGGGTTTTTAAAACACTCGAATGCTCGGTAGCCGATTGTTAAAATAAGTCGATTTTTCCCAACACTAACTAAAACGTCAGCAGCTAATCGCGCGATACATTCGTCTCCCCTCCAAAATCAACAATGCGCACGCTTACCCAGTGCGTACGCTTACCCCGAATGACTCTAGATGAAACAAACGGTTAGAGTGGATGCTTATTTTTATACTGGGTGATGTAACGCCAGACTGGAAATGGGAAAGCCCGTATAAATTTTGCTACCCGTAAATATTGGCTCCCCTATTAATTTTAAATCAAAATTGTATGAGACTTGTTTGAAGGTCCTTGTATGATAGACTCGCACACCAAATATTATTATTGGCCAATTAAAAGGTATTTACAAAAAACTCTTGGTTAAATTCGTAAAAATTTAATATCTGATACTTAAAATTTCAATGAAACCACCACTAATAATTTATGATAATGTCAAATTTTACTAATTGTTTTTTTTTTGTTAGTTTCATCATATTATTTTACAGCATTCAAGAAAAAGTAACAATGATTGGAGTGGTACTACATGGAAAATAGGTCTCGGGAAGTATCCAAAATGTTCTCTGTGATATTACCTGCAAAACAGCAGTCTCATTAGTCTGGGCAGAACTTGTACTCCATGTCGAAAAAAATGGAATTAGCACCAGACGTTTTGACAAAACTATAGGAAACATCACTCCACAGTACGACGTATATTATCCTTTTTGAATGTCAATTTATTATCGAACCTTTTTCTTTTGCAACAAAATTTGTAAAATGAAATTTCTTTGGAACTTTTAGAAAATCCAATTAAATCTGCATTAGAAAAAGTTTCTCCTGAGAAAATTAAAATTTAGTTTCAAATATCCTAATTAAAAGGAACGAGACGAGAAGAAGAAGAAGAAAAAGAAGAAGAAGAAGAAGAAGGTAATCTGCTCAAAATGTTTTCGATGGATGCAAAATAGGATTAAATTACACCATAAATTGGCCAGCTAGGTCTCTTTTACCAAACGACTTTTTTCTGTGGGCACAATAAAAGTTTTATTTATAGATATGTGGTTTATCAAAATTTGGAAGAACTAAAGATTGCAATCAATTTCACGAATATGCAATCGAATCTCTGCAAACTGAATTTTATGACCGTTTAGGATATTGCTTGGCTGTAAAAGTAGGACTGTTTAAGCATCTGATTAAAAAACATTAAGTTTTCATTTAAATTAGTTGTTGTCCTATTAGGTATTTTGTTGTTAATTACTTATTGTTTTCCATTTATTTTTAAATGTTAAAATAAATAAAGTTCTAATTATTTCGCTTTAAGTACCTACCTGTGTTTATTAAATTAGCACAATCATTATTTTTTCTTGAATACTGTAAAACATCTTGACACTAATAAAAAATAAAACGTCTAGTAACATTTGACATTATCATGATTATCACTGGTGGTTTCATTGAAGTATGAATCAGAACAGTATTTAATTTTTAAGAATTTTACGAAAAGATTCTTGTAAATACCTTTATTTGGCTTATAGAAACTAATATAATTTGGTTTGTGAGTCCATTATACAAGGGCCTTTAAAAAAGTCGAATATAAATTTAATGTCAAATTAATAGGGGGGCCAGTATTTGAGGGTGGCAAAAGGTACATGAGCTTTCTCATGGCCACCCGGTATAACCATAAATATATCGTCAGTAATATGGAAAATAGGCGTAAGTGCCAAATATTTAAAAATAATTTAAATAGATCACTTCGGGCGAACATTTTAAATAAGTAGATGGTTTGGTACACCCGTACTATTAGTTAATAGTATCGTACCTAGCCCCAATTATTAATATCCTGTTAATACTAACTGCGAGATAACTTATAAGTATACCATAATTATTGAAACAATAATTATTGTGGTTGTAAGTACGAACAGGGCATTGATAATTTGAACCCTATATATAGTCGGATCTGGTCTTATCGTGCGGGTCATACGATTCAAGAAAGACATACTCTCAGTTTTTGTTTTCTTTACTTGCGTTTAATTTTACCCTCTAAATAAAATACGTAAGATAAATGAGACAGACTTATTCCATTTTGACATGAAAAAAAAAAGGATATGTATTTACTGTCCAGCGATTCTAAACAAGCTTATAATAGCACCAGCTACGTTTTATTTGAAATATGCCAGTTTTGTGACTTTGACAGTTTGTGACAAAATAAAACAATTTTCTGGGTTTTTGCATCCCCAATCAAAAAAAATGGTACTTAATCTGATAAACTATTTCGAAAATGAAAGAAAAAGTGGAAATTCGCCAACCAATATTCAGGAAACAATAGCCAAAGCACTGGGAATTAGTTTAAGGACTGTGCAGAAAATTGTGCATGAAATAAAACATAACATAATACCCGAGAATACCAAAAAGTGTAAACGAAGAAAGCCAAAGACTGAGGATTTAGGCGAAAATATTAAAATGGGAGTTCGAAATGTGATTTACGATTTATACAAATCAAAAACCAATGTAACTTTTCCAGTTTTACAAAAAACATAAAAAATTCGGGGTGTTTTGAAAATTGGACTTGAAGCGTTATCAAAATTAATAAAAAATTTAGGTTTTCGCTATAAAAAAGACTGTAACCGAAGATTTTTATGTGAGCAGCCACAGATAGTGAGTCAGCGTGTTCAGTTTTTAAAAAAATATACGGACAATTACAAATCGAAATTTAGAAAAGTGGTATTTTTAGACGAACGTGGATATTTTCGAATGGAAGTGGTTCAAAATCTTGGCAAGATGAGTCTGTAAAAAGTGTTAAAAGGAAAAAGGGGTGCGGTACGGGAAAGCGTTTTATTATTTTGCATGCCGGTTCTGCAACAGGATATGTTGCAGGTGCGAGTTTAATTTTTTCTTCAACATAAAAAGTGCTGACTATCATGATAATATGAATTGCGAAATGTTTGAAAAATGGTTAAAAGTTCAATTGATACCAAATTTGGATGCTCCGTCTTTAATTGTATTAGATAATGCATCATATCATTCAAGAATTTTAAATAAACAGCCCACTTCATCTAGGAGGAAAAGTGATATTTATGAGTGGCTGGAAAAACACAACCAAAATCCTTTACCAAATATGCTTAAATCGGAACTCCTATCAATAACAAAGTCTCTTAAAAAACCCAAAATATACGCGGTAGATGAAATACTGCGTGAATATGGTTCTACGACTGCCGCCATATCATTGCCAGTTTAACGCAATATAATTAATATGGGCTGGTGCAAAGTATTATTATGAAAAACATGTAGGTGATGGTCTTAAATCCGACCAAGTACAAATAGGTTGGCAAGATTCGTTAGATCATATTACACAAGAGTACTGGAAGAAATCGGTGGAACATACAGAAATATTAATAAGGGATTGGTGGGATCGAGAACAAGTACTAGATGTCGAAGTAGCGCCAATGATAATTGCTCCATTCGAAGACGACTCAGACGACTAGGACTTTTCAGATTTTATAAGTGACAATGAAAGTTTTTAGGCTATAATTATAAACGGTGTTTTTCGTTTACATTTTTTATTATTATTTATTATGCTTTTTTTTCATGCAAATTATTCTGCATAGTCCTTAAACTAATTCCCAGTGTTTTCATTACGGTTTCCTGCATATTGGTTCGCGAATTTCCACTTTTTCTTTCATTATCGAAATAGTTTATCAGACTAAATGCCATTGTATTTTTAGGTTTTAGTAGTAAAATTGTTAAAATAAATTGCACTGTTTATTATTATCGTTTTTAATTAAAGGGTACAGTAGGTATATAATTAACGATTATATAATTTTTTTGTAACTTTTTCAACTCCCCTGTACATAATTTTTACAAAACTAATAATATTAGGTATATGTGGCTATCTTCGCGATAGCTAAAATAATGAAACCATTTTTCCTTCCTTCGGTATATTTGTAAATAATCTCACAACATTTTGATAGCCTCTGTGTTGTCTGATTTGACGCATATGATCAGTGACCTTTGGACCCGCACGTTAAGACCAGATCTGACTATAGGGTGTTATATAAATGATATTTTGACCCGCGTATCCCAATATAAAACAAATTGCAGAAAATGATTTCAAGTGTCGCTCTACAATATTAGGATTATTTTCAACTTTATGGTCCTCGCGCTACTGGTTGGTTTATAAACCCAGCTGCATATAATGCCAGTGGCGACTCGTGATTATTTTAAATGGGGGTCATTTAATATTCTAAGTAGTGTCCGACCGAAACAAAATCTTCGGCCTTGGCCTCAGTTTCGGCCGAAACCGAAACCGAAACTTAAAAATTTTATTGTATTACTGGAATTTAATTTATTTTATATAGGACGAGATAGATCTTGGAAACGGATTGAACTATTCCCACTAAAAAAAAAAAGAAAAAAGGTCGACAGAGAAAAATCTATTATTTATATAGACAACACTGCCTACGAACCCACCCAAAGTTAGCCGAACGATCCGCGACAATTCACAAACACTGAGTTTCGGCCAGATTTGGCCGAAACCGAAACCGAACCTTCGATCGGTCTCTAATTCTAAGCAAATACGAAAAGCACCGTAGGCCAATCACCCAAGGCAAAATTATTTTTAGGTGCTATGCCCATAAAAGGTAAAAATTATAAAAATTTGATATTCTGCCTTATTTTTGTCCTTACCTCTTTGTGTAATTAATAAATTCGGTAATGGACGACGATTTGTTTTAAACATAAAACAATTATCAAAATTGAAACTGGGTATTCCTGTTTTTTAAGTCTTTAATATTTTGCTGAACCGACATTTTACGCAAGCAACTATTTAACATAACACTGAACTGTAAATAATTAAAAAACCTACAAATTATCAAGCCCGGCCGGCACCCGTGCGTAAATTCGATAATTAAATGTAAGCAATTACAAACTGACAATAAATATTTAAATATAAATAATACAATCCTCCTTACTTCAGAAATCGGTTGAGTACTTGTGTCAACAAATTTTTCTAGGAAAAAAACGAAAAATAACTGCTCCCGCTATGCAACTCCTAGTCTCTTCTTCCCATACGTTTCTGCAAAATGGTAACGTTCGTCGGAATCGTATTAAAATTTTATTTGGCTTCTAGGCCTATCCTTTCAGTAGTAGCATGCGTTTATTTCTCTCTTGCATGCTTGCTTCATTAAAATTTGTCTGGTAAAGGAAACAGCAGAGGTGGTCAATGCTCGCTTATGGCCCAATATACTACGGGGGATATTTTAGTGATAGTAATAACTAACAGCGAACCAAACGAAGTTTGGCTGAATGAGGATGAATTTTAAACTTAATAAAGATTAAGTTTCAGAAGAAGAAGAGAATAATTTAGGAGGTCATTGACCAAATAACCCTATAGAAGAGCCGCCACTGTATAATGCAATGACAAGTAAACACTTGGTTGTGTAGAGTTGAATGAAAACTAAACCTATCTTAAAAATTCATTTAAAAAATGTATGATAAATAAATAAATCGTAATTAATATAATTTACGTTTTAAATTTAACAATACCGACACTTCAAAACTACCTGCCCGTTTATGCGAATGAACAGTTCTATATAGGTAATAATAACCTATGTAAACTGCTCATGGTCTTCTATTCAGAGAGAGCAAGGCAAACTCTTGTTATAAGCTACACTCTTTACTAAATCTACTTAGAAAATCAAAAATGTTTTATAAACGCGACATGTTTAAAACCGCTAGCTTACTGCTTTTACATTGTGTATTTCGTCAGCTGGGCAGGGTACAGCTCTGCCGCATTATAGTATTAAAAAGACACGGAAAATTACGCCTGATTTATGATAATTGGTTTCTAGCAAACAGCAACAAAAACTTACCACTAAAATATTTTTTTTAACCTAAATATTGAGTATTTTAGCAAACCATACCGGATGGTGAACCGTTTTTCGATTAAACAAGATAGTGACTTAAAAAAATTAAGAAAATGTTGATTCTGTTAAATAGCGCCCTCTAGCTGTCACAACGGAATTCAGAACATGTTAGTTTTTTATTACCTTGATAAAACAAAAGAAACCCTATTTAGCAAGTTCATATTTATCAAATTCTGAGAAGCCAAACCAAAGTTGTGAATATTTTTGTTTAGCAATCCCCTCCTACCCCCAAAAAAAGGTACAGCAAAAACTGAAATGCAAATTGAAATTGGGGTCGGTTTTTAATCTCTTGTACTACCCACCTTTCTTGTTAACATAATTTCTCATATTTAAACAACCTTTTTTTCTCTTTGATACATCCCTCCCTTTCTCTTTGATTCCACCAAAAGTGTTCACAGACTAGCTTCTCTGTGTAGTTTTCAACTACACATTCAAGTTTACTCTGTGAAGGGAGTACTCCACCATTTTACCTTGTCTTTTCAGAACTGTCAGCTCCAGTTCACATTAAAAAAAATTTTAAACTTTAATTTCTAATTAAGAAATGTCGAGAGCCAAGATTTTAAACTATTATTACTTCTACTCTTAAACAAAGGTCTACATGACGTAAGTTTTCACAAATTTATTCTGATAAAATTGTAACCTTAATTTTTTTTTTACTTTTCAGATAAATTTTTTATAACATCTACAATTTTTAAATTTTATATATAATTTCCTCTCCTCACACTTACGGTGTTGTTTTACTAATATGTGACCTCAAACAAAATTATTTCTTTATTAGTCCCTTTAATTAGTCAATTTTATTAAATCGACCCTTCATTTTACTCAATTCTTTCTGTTCCTCCTTCACAACAATCAGCTTCTTTCTCTCTTGCATTACAAATACTTTTACATTGACACATAACTTACTGTTCTGATAACTTTCTGACTTGGTTTATGCTTATATTTTTTCGAATGGCCTCTCGTTAGGTCTATCATTATGTTTGAAGTTTCTCCAAATACCTAACTCTACCTTTCCACCTTCTTGTAGCTCCGTTTGGACTCTTCGTACCTATTGTATTTCTAACATTTCTTATTCTATTCTCCTGATGATGAATGTATATACATTCGAAACATGTAGAGAATTTACCATTCATTAAAACTTTATTTTAATATACCAGTGGAGGAAGACTTAAAGTGTCTTATTTCTCTCCTTTCAAATATACACTCCACTTAAAATATGGACTATTTCTTCAAGTTGAAATACAAAACTTATGCAGAATTTTTATGAGATGGAAAATCTGCTACCTTTAATACACCTTTTCCATTGGGATTTTTAAGAAAATCCCGCTGTTTCATTGATCACTATAGTTAGGCCCCGTAGCGCCCAACCTAGAAAGTTAATTTCCAGGAATCTCACTTAGTAATTTTTGTGATAAATATTACTTTCCGCAAGCCGTACGGTAAACGGTTGCCGGCGTCCATTTTTAGTTTACCAGTCTTTTTTACATAATCACAAGACCGTTGACAAAAACTAATAATTCCGTTGGTTTTTATTTAGTTAAAAAGTGCACAGATACACATTGATTTACTTTAATTGTTATGTACAGTTATAATTGATGCTGACTAAAAATAGGAATATTTTGCAACGTTGATCGTACCATGTTAGAATAGGATTCGAATCGACATTGTTTTCCCATTGGCGTGCGGCATATTACGTCTAATTTCCTTAGACCGTGGATGTCCATAAAAAAAAGTATGTATTTTTACTGCCAATAGTGCCAATCAAAGGTAGACCAGACTTTGTGATATTTACACTGAAATAGTAAATATGCACCCAAAAATATACAGACACATTTAAAACATATCTAGTCAAAGTACCATCAAAAGTCAATAATAAAACTAAATTGAATAAATAGCTAGGTTAACCGATATAAGAGAAGATCAACTTTGTAGTTTCCTTGGTCCTTTATCGGACTTAGTTAAAATTGATAGTCTTCGTACCTACCAACTAAACTTAAATCCAAGAGTTAAGAAGTTGTAATTTAAAGAAAGTGTTAAATCGCTTTCATAATGCACCGTTAGTCTATTCATATAATCGAGATTAATGCTGCTCTGCCAACTTCTATAACTATTCTAGTCAGGTCGCCATAACGCCAATACAATGCGGCTTTTCCATTAAAATATGGAGTATAATGTTGATGCCACCGACGATCAATTAAAATATACCAATTATTTTATTCATATGAGTACTATTACGCCGCGCCTTACAACTCACTGTTTATAGAGGACATTCCATCTTAAGACATGTCTGTCTAACACTTAATTGTAAAATGAAAATCGTGGCACCACTTAACAGACGTAGTATATTCTTAACCCAAGTAGCATTTTGGCGACGACCCACATAATACACCAAAGTAAACGTTGTATCTAGTGTAAAAAATAGTCACTTAAGAAACGACGCCCCCGAAACCAGCGGACAACGTCGTCTCAATGTTGGGCATGACTTTGGTTAAACTGCGACGTTGTTACAACCTTTACCTAACCGATTGCAAATCAACTACAAGTAGTAAATATTAAGGTAATGAAAACAACGTTGTAAAAACGTTAAAGTGACAACTTAAATTGTGTTCAACGTTTTCCTGGCGGAAAACCGAACTATATAATACAGTGGGCAATTTTTTAGTTAAATTGAAAACGTTTTCTCAGAGTTATACTTACAACTATACCTTAACCCTCAACTATTTAATAAGGGACAACCTAACCTAAAAAAAATATTTATTCTCGATTTATGCGTTTGTTTCCTTTATAATCTTGAAATAAAAATGAAGCGGGCGTTTAAATATTCTGCCACCTATTATAGGCAAAAAAAAGAGATTATGTCGTAAAGAAATGTTGGGAGGAGTTATAGAGGAAAATGTGACATAAGTGATGACATAACTTTTGATTTGTTTTTGACAGCTGGAAAGGCGCGTTCAGTTTGTTTTTGGTCGGATAGGCAACTCCAGTCGTGCCAGCCGTAAAATGTTGGTTGCCTGGCTGCCTATGGTTAAAAATTAGTATATTATTTGTTACCTGATAACATAAGTCGCATTGACGCCTATAATGCGTCTACGCCATATTAATGTCATAAAACGTCGTGGTCGGCCATTAAAATTTGAGATACAAGGAAATAATGACAAGGCGTATAAGCCCTATTTTAGATTTCTAAATACAATGCATGCCTATTTATATTGGGTTTTAATTAATTATAAGTTTAAATACACTTTATGCAAATTTTTTTATTTTTAAAAATTTTTATATACATTTGAATTTTGAGAAACTAATAACAGATTTAAGGCGCGCGTGTTTTTTCGCATAGAGTAATAGTATATTTGACAGTAAAGTGAAATGCGTTACTAATTTTTGCCTAGCAATCGGCGTTTTTAGCAATATACGCAGGTTATCTTGTAGGTATTTTCATTATTAATACACGGTAATGGTTAGTTTTCAGAAAGTGTCCATTTTGTCCATCAGTAAATTATTTGGTTAAGAAAATTACCATTTTCTAAACATTAATCAATCATCGCCGCACAAGGGGCGCAGGTGATGAGTCGTTGTTTCAAAGTAAATTACGCAACGTTTAGCAAACGACAAATCGTTAACTACAGTCAAAATGCAAACGTTTTAAAAACTCAAAAATGATTGACCATTTTAGTGTAGCAGAGGGTTGGGACGACGTTGTTTAAAGGTTAGTGACGCAACTTATGTTTGGTTGCGCAACCTATTTAAACCCGTCGTCCCAACGTTAAATTCCTACTTGGGAAGTTCCATAATATGAACAGAGGAACCCTCGTTTTAAAAGAGCTTCCAAGCCACAGAAAATGTAAAATTTTACCCTTTTATCGGTGAAACGGGTAACTCTTACTAACTTTTAGAAAAACACATGGCCACGCGACTCTCTACCACCCCCGAAGACATAAAAGCTGCCGAAACGATACTTTCTGGAACACTCCAAATTTTCCCAATAACAAGATGAGGTTATTACCCTGCCAGTCAGTTCTTTGGTGTTGGCAATCTATTCTTTGATTTTTTCTACTTGTCAAGCTTACCTTCTTCTCCCGTTCGACCCCACGGGTGGATATCCGAAAGTTAAAGTGTTGGTGTGCAAGAAATCTTTGATGACAAAATTAAATCCAATCATTATTGACAACAATTAGTTGTTTAAAGCTATAAATTGACTCGACGACATCGGCGCCAAACGACCCACCCCGTTGGACGTTAGCTCATGGTGCTTGTTGACAGCAATGCGCAGTTGTTAAATCCGACAATTAATATACAAAGACGTACAATACTAAATTATTAATTTATTAAAAAGGATGAACTTTATGATAATCTAAATATTTCTTTTTTCAATTCCATTATTATAACTATGACTGTCAAGAATTATAATCAGAAAATTATTAAGATATTAATCATTGGGGATTGACTGCAGGTCAATAAATTTTAAGTTAGGTGTAGCTAAAACCTTTGCAAAAAAAATTACACTGTTTTAAATTAAAAGTGTAATGAAACCGTAACTGTGCCATTATTAAATGTCAACATAATACATTTTTGCTTTCTATATAAGGTTCATAAATATATGGGTAAAATTCATTGACATAGTCCTTTTAATATAACAGATGTCAGTTTGTTCCCCTGGGTGTATTTTATTATGGGGTACTTAAAAACAAAGTTTGGACAATTGGATATTGTTACCCAGTAATAATGCCACCTTGTTAAAATAATAAGCTGCAATGCTAGGTAAAGAAATGCGGAAGGATCAGATAAGAGCAAAATTTTATTTGAGAATATGTATATGTAATGATCATAAAGGGTTATAATTATAACAAAACAACGAGCAAACCCGAATAAACCCGCCCGCTTCGCCGGCAGCGCTTTCACGTACTATGCAACTCGATAAGGTTCCCGTGCTGCCGACCATCTTTTGATCTTCTATAACTCAGCTCACATTTAAAAATTTTGGAATTTCAGATTTTTTCCTACATATTCTATCATTATTAGATATGTAGAAAATTTGAACTTCCCACCTCATCTGGAAGTTGGTTTTCTATTCCAGACCAACACAGATTTTTTTGTTATAGTAAGCTTTCTATATGTATGTATATTGAGATGTCTGACAGTAGGGGTATCCTGTGTGATCACTATTAAGGCAGTTGCCGCTCTGCTTTTCACTATACTATGTAGTACTTTTATACAAAACGTTTATGTAAATCTAGACACATTCTGTAACTAAAATAACAAACAAATTTAGTAATAATACACGAAAATAAGATGGTATCTAACAAAATAAATTACAGATTAACAGGGAAACCATCAAAATCAGAGTGTGGTCGCTGACCAACGATAAGCTTAAAAAAGGGGTTATAGGGATGTCAATGGTTTTTAATCACATTGTAGGTAATTGATAACAAAAGGTAAAGCAGCATTGCTTATTATTGTCGCAGACATACGAAATGACGTTGGTTTAAATAGGCTAAATTATTGGAGAAATACCATCTTAAAATAAGTTTTATAAAATGTAATAATAATTAAGAATGCTTTATGGTCTTTAATGTACATCTGAGTGTATATTAGGCCAAATTACTTTTATAATAGATAATTTGTGTTAGGAATTTAATTTTTATTTCTTGGAAGCGGCATGCCGAATTCTATTCCGTGAGCTATGTGCCGAATCATTGGGAACCTGTCAGAATAGAATTTAGGCTAGAAAATCTTAAAACCTAAAATAACTTTACCGTTATACTAAACCTTAAAAGAACCTGAATATTAAAAACAATATTCAGAGGGTCGTACCACAACATATGACGATTACAGCTGAGTGACGGATTTCAGGTGATTAACATACCTGGGGTCGGTAAGTTTCAATAATTATTTGGGCAATTTAAAATGATAACTAATAAAAAGGAATCTGTGGAAAACAAAAGCGTAGAAAACTTACTACGTTTGCACGTGGGATCATCTTAAATTTCCATTTAGCAACTGAAAGAACCTTACCTGGTTTAATTTTTTAGCTATAAAAATCTCTCTTTTTACTAGGTTTTTGTCCTGTGCCGAATAATTTATTTTTCCACGACTCCCAAAAGTGCCGACAAGCAGCTGGTTTACAGGCAGGCGAATCACTATTTCAATAAATTAAAAGGGAGTGTCTCGCAGAATTGCGGTTCGTTTTAACAGAATTAAAAACGCTCTGGAAACGACGGGAATTCACGACGCCGTAATTTTTTCACGAACTTGGACGGAGATAAAAAGCAGACTGCCGTTTGTTTTCATTTTAATTTTAAAACGAGATTAATTTTAACACTTTTTTTACGTTTTTTTGTTGGGGCTTGATAAGGACATTTTCTCTTTATTGTTCGTTTACATTTTCATTATGATACCTACACTTTAAATTGGAAAAACCTGTAACATTGTGATTATTTTATGCAGTATGCAAACTCCGCCATTCTATGTGAAAAAGACATGAAAAGAAAGTGTCAGGCAAGCCAAGTCGCGAGTTGATGTATCTGACAAGACACACGTGAGAAACGCGAAAATTTAATGATAATGACGTTTTTCCAGAACCCTTGTTTATTTATAGCAGGGTTCCCGGAAATTACGATGACCAATTTTATGGGATGATTATGTAGACAATTGATATACATAGGTCCGCAAATGTGTCCAGACGGAGCTACAGATTTTTGAATATGCATGGTGTCATCGTAGTGTATTTTTTAAAATTTATTAGTATCTAAATATAATACAAAAATTAATTTTTAGTTATACCTACGTTAGTGTTATTGGAAATAATATCAGGTGACCTATATTGCAACCAGTGGTGTGGGAACAAGAGAATGGTGAGTTATTTAATTTAAATGTTTTTACTTCCCCTTGGCCACATACGTAGAAATGTCTAGCTGCGGTCATGGACTTTCAAAACATGTTCATTATTTAAGAAAAATCTTATCCATTTGTTAAGTCTTAAGTTGAGGACAAATGGGCAGTATCAAACGAAAAGAATCACTGTTTTAATAAATCAGAAGTAAGTGCCTGGTCAAAAAGCACTGAATGCTTTTAGCGGATTAAATATACTACGAAAGCAGCAATAACTGACGCTGTTCTACGGTTTCGACGAGCTTGCAACATAAAAGGCTTTATGTTGTGTTGTTTTATAGGTACCTAACATTGCACGATTTTGTAGGTATATGTAAATTATATTTAAAACTACACAATTCAGTACAATGTCCTTTAGAAAGGTTGCATTATAGGATTTCTGTTTTATAAAAATTAGGGTGTGGCGTAGCCACAGTTAGGGGGGGGGGGGGGGGAATATAAAAGCATTAAACCACTATACTGTTAAAACATCTTTGTACTGCATTTACGTTGGCCCATTTGTGTGACAAAGTAATATATCGGCTCTACTATTAAAGTTATCCAGTAAAGTTATCCAGAAAAAAGTTTTCACAAAAGTTGTGAGGTTTAATAAAATATATGTTCTGAAATTATTTCTAAACGTACAGGGTCAATAAAAACTTATATTTTTTTATGGAACACCCTATATATTTAAGCATTCTAGGTCATACCATGAAATTATTTAGATGGCGTTTCACAAAATAGAAAATTTATAAAATTTTGAAAAAAACATGATAATTATAATATTACCTAAAACACTCTAAAATCGATAATTTTATTACCTCTTAAGTATAGGGATAGAAAAACAGTTTCAAATCATAAATCAGTTAACATTTTGTACAGGGTATTCTCTGTAGACATTCAAGTATAGAAAATTTTAAAGTACAATAACTATTTTTTTCAAATGTAACGCCCTATATTTATTAGGCTCGTCGTATAGTTATTTTAAGATTTTTTTTTTGTTAACTCATCTCTATACCTAAATTTACTAGTTTTGCCAATATTTTAATTTAAATTTTCTTAAAAAATCCGCGATTTTTATATTTCTACTTAGCCAAGAAAAGAAAAATAAAAACAAATTTAATTGAAATTTTTAATATGAAATTAAAATAAATTATTACCTAATTTTTTATATATGATATATTATAATAACTTAAAATAACACAAATAACAATATAGTATTCTATTAATAAATTACAAAGCAGAATAAAAAATTACCACAGTTCTTTCTACAGTAGGAGCCACCGAATATGGTCTACGAAGAAAGTTTTTGACTTGTTTATAGGTACGGGGTGCTCAAAAAATGCAAAAATATTAAATGGTGTCAATAGTAAACTACTTTTATTCCTTATTTTAGAACAAAATGATAAAAACAAAAAATATTTCGAATTCCACATATCTACTTAAGAAATTATAGAATATTTTTTTGATTTTCTTATTGAGAAATCCTGTTGTTTGGCAATGTTGGGAAAAAATAAAAACAAGTAATGCGTCATGAGGATAATTTTATGATGAAACCAAAAATGTTAAAATATATAGGATGTTTCATTTAAAAATATATATATTTTTATTGTCCTGCTTTTCTACCCTTTAAGTTTAAAATAAGTGGGCCACCCTGTATATTTATGTTATACGAATACCGCGCCGAAATTGATGACTTTTTTAGGAATGATGAATATCACGATTCTTTTTAAAAACGCTTAGTTATTGAGATATTTCTTCCTAAAGTGTCTATTCGTAAAGGTTGGATTTCTAATGCAAAAGTTGCACCTATATACATTTCTAACAGAACAGAATAATTAAGAAAAAATAGGTGAAAGGTGTTATGTTCCATTAGGTTTCTTATTTTTTCCCCGATTTTCCTTCTTTGGGCGTAAAAATAACCAAACTATAACCTTCGGTTCCTTTATCCTAACACAACAAGCTCATTGCCTAGTAGGATTAGACGAACTAAAACAAATTAAAGAACTGCTAACTTTTTCAATGGCGGAATATTATAAAATATAATGAAATTTAAGGACTATTAACTGTTTTTAACCAGATTACACTTGAAGATGATTATATTAACTAAACGAAACGTTGGGTTAAATAATAAAATAAAGACAATGGAAGTCCGGTAAAATAATTCTTTTGATAATATTACAATGTCTACCACCTTTAATTATGGTGTGTGCACTAGTGCTTAAATTAAACTCAAAATAAATGGAATTAATTTTTTCTTATACTCACGCTATATACAGTGTCTCAAAAAAAGGCAACATACACAAAACGATTTTTTTATAGATTTCTAAGAAAATTTTCTCCTTTATACAAAGTGGTACTTTTAGTAAAATGATAAAAAATATTTTAGATGTTGTGTAGGTAGGTACTGCTTTTAATATTATATAATATATATTATTATCTTTTTTTTACAGCTTTTTGTTGATATCGCTGGTATTTTCTAACAGTATAATATAGAAGAAATATATCTTAACCTATTTAAAAATTTCCGTACTATGTGGCAAGTTTGGAGAACGACGCTTTTCTGAATTTGTTAGTACAAATAGCTTAAAAGACCTAATAAAGTTTGGCTTGACGTTTTTTTATCATAGCTCTCTCCACCAATATTATTATTGGAGTTAGGTCTATTTGTTAAAGCTTCCATATATTTTTGATCTCTATAGCTAAATTTAATTAGTATTATTATTATTTAAAATATCTTAATTATTTTTTTTTTAAATATGGAGTAATTAAGGAAAGGAATGCTCTAGTGACCATCATGCGATTTAATAGAGAGTAAACACCCATAAAGATGTCGTAGTCCAAACTACAGCTGGTATTCTGGCTTTGTTATAACAAGATTATAACTAAAAATAAGCTACGGCTAAATATTTGCCGGACTATCTAATGTCATTCACGTTACGTCGCATTACCGTAACTTCCGAAACGAGAAATATCAATGTACCTGGGTATTGTAATTTACGTGTGAAAGTTCCGCTTTGTGTGTTTCGTAAGTAATAATGGATTTTAAATATAGTGAAAATAAAATGCGATGGATGGTTGTAGGAAAATCCTAGTACTTGACTCGCGTTGCAACATAATACACTTGGATAATTATATAGAACGCCACAAGCGCTTTTTTCTTATAAACGCGATCGCTATAGATATAGAAAAGTCCTGAAAATCTTGTAACATAAATGCTGATGAAATGTATCTACTTATACATCTAAAAATAAAATTAAAAAATTACATAAATATTTTGACAAAGATGAAGAAATTTTAAAAAGTTATTTCTTTTGAGGATATGAAAAATAAACATTTTTCTGATGCTTTGGCAGTAACTTTTCGAAACACGCTTTACGACTACAGTATGGCAAAGACAAAAGAAAAGTTTTTCATTATTCCTTTTTAATTTACTTAAACTCACAACTTACTACAACTTATCTGTATACAAAAGACATAAGATGTCGTATTTTAAAATCCGCTTTTGAACTTTCGTTTTTCTTTTATCCCAAACAAACCTCTGAGATGTCGACCATATTGCCAAAAATAATTTAAGATATTCTGCCTGGTTCAAATAATATAATTAGATATGAATATAATGAGGCGGAAGAAAAGGTATTTCCTGTTCCCGAAATAGTTTTCGTTTTAAATGTTTGTTTTAAAAGTAAACGAGAAGCTAAAATAATAAAAACATTTTTGAAGTGCAATTAAGAATGAAGGTAAACAAAGAATTCTCTTGGAAATCGTTTGTTTGTGATGGCTGAAGACTTACAATTTGCTCCATCGAGTTGGGAATTTTTTTTTAAAATTGTTTAACTTTCTTAAAATTTAAAGGTGCTTAAATTTTGGCAACCCGTATTTTTAAGATATTGTGTCGTGTCTTAAGTTAGATTTCAGTTTATTAATTATTTCATTTTATTAAAAAGTAGTTAGGTACTGTAAGAAGTTTATGCCTAACTGATAACGGTTCAAAAACTTCTGGCGCTGCGGTGCTTCGCCGGGCCGAAAAAATTTCATAGGCCTAGATAGAGATAAATACGAATGATGAAAGAGTTTTGGACTTCCATTGTCTTTATTCGTTTTAAATCACAACGTTTCAACTGGTAACTATCTCCAGTCGTCTTCAGGTGAATACTAAATAAGTAAAGTAACTACAAGACTATTTATACTAGCTAGGTGCACCGAAGCATAGCTGAGGTGGGTGCAGTCATGCATTCAGTTGGCACGCGATCTTATCCTAAGATTACATCTATCTAACAAAGGTTTCCAGATATTTCTTAAGTCAAATCATGGTTTACTAAAGCAGCCTGGATTCTAGTGAATAGCAGCAGCTTCCTTAAACTTTCTTTTCCTCCAGTGTGGTTCCTTATGTAGGATTTCAGCTTCTGACCACATGATATGGTGGCCATGTTTCCAGGCATGGTCAGCTGCACCTGACTTTTCGGCCTCTCTTTTTAACGTATTGTTTTTGTGTTCTTTAATCCTTGTCTCGAGTGGTCTTAATGTCTCACCTATATAAGACTGGCCGCACTCGCAGGGATCTGGTAGACGCAGTTTTTCCTATCTTTTTGACTTATAGGCTTTGTCTTCGTCAGGTGGCTTCTTAGGGTGTCCCTCGAGTTGAATACGGTGTTGATGTTATACCGTTGTCCTAGTCTTCTTATTTTCTCAGATACTCCCTTGACATACGGAATATTGAGTGTTGGTTGTGCCTTTCTGTCTGCTTCTAGCGCGTTGGGTCGATTCTTACGATTTTCCAATATTGTGTCAATCAATCTTGTGGGGTAGCCATTTTTGTTGAGGTCGGTCTTGATGTGGTGAGTTTCCTTTTTAAGGGCTTCTTCGTAGTTACATATTGTAATTGCTCTATCCACGAGGGTTTTAACTATGCCATGTTTTGTGTTGTTTGAATGATTTGAAGTAAAATTGAGATACTGACCTGTATGCGTAGGTTTTCTGTATACTGAAGTTTGGATGCTGTTGCCATTTTTCTTCACGTTGACATCTAAAAACGGTAATTGGTTGTTTTCTTCTTTCTCCATGGTGAATTTGATTGTTGGTGTTAAGCTATTGAGATGATCTAGAAAATCTTTTAGTTCGTCATCGGTTCCATTCCAAATAATGAAGGTTTCTTCTTTGCCTGTTCCATTGCTTTGGATTCAAACCATTCCATGTAAATGTTGGCGATTATTGGCGAGAGAGATGAGCCCATCGGTAGTCTGTCTACTTGCTTGAAGAATCTATCCTTTTCTTGAAAGTAGGTATTGTTGAGGCAGCATTCTAATAGTTCCAATATGGCATCAATAAGGAGCGTTTTTCTTTCCTGTAGAGTATGGTCTTCCTCAAGTTTGTTTTTGATAACCTTTAGGGCGTCCTTTACGGGAACGTTGGTGTAAAGACTTTCGACGTCAAAGCTCACCAGCTGATCTCCTGGCTGTACTTCCTTTCCTCCTATTATTTGAACGAAGTGTTGTGAGTTCTTAACGAAAGATGTGCTATTTCCTTGTAGAGGTTTAAGTAGAGGGAGTAGAAATCTAGCTAGCTCGTATGTTGGAGAATTACGGGAGCTCGTAATGGGTCTTAGAGGCATGTTGTGTTTGTGTATCTTTGGCAGGCCATAGAGATGTGGAGGCTTACTGTGGTGTGGTGTCAGGCGTGTACATGTCTTTTCTGGTATATGACGTTCATATTTCTTAAGTATTCGGTAGATTCTTCTTTCGATGGTAGAGGTCGGATCCTTGGCAGTAAGAGAGTAGTTTCCTTTCTGCAGGACTTCTTCGATTTTCTGATCGTAGGTCTGAACATCCATAATGACGGTCGATTTTCCCTTGTCGTCTGGTAGAATCTTGATAGTGGAGTATTTGCGAAGGTTTGCAAGGGAGATTTTTGCCTCCTTACTGAAATTTTGTTTTGGAGGCTTCGATTTTTCTAGAATTTCCCTAACTTTCCATCTCAATTCCTCCCCCTGTGTCTCTCCTATGGTTGTTGAGTCGACGGCACTAATAATGTCCAGTATTGGTATCTCTTTTGGAGCGATAGTAAAGTTTAAACCCTTGGCCAATAAGTTTTCTTCATTGCTTGTTAATTCTTTAGATGAAATGTTAACAATGGTCCTTTGATTCTGCGTTATTGTTGTTTCTTGACTAACATGTTTCCCAATTTCTTCTTATGATTATTTTGTTGAGTTGTTCTTACTTTGTCACAGGTGGCGTCAATCTTCCGAAAAATAGGTCCATGATCCTCTTCTAATGTGTATTCTTTGATTTCCTCGAATCTCTGTTGGATATCCGTGAGTAGAGCAGCTTTCTTAAAATGGTGGTAGTTGATGTGTGAGCGTATGAGGGCTTTGCTGGCATTATTTAGAATCTTTATAGCTTGATATCCTGGGATTGGTGACTTGATCCTAAAGCCAGCTGGAATAATTCCTTTGTCCCTTGCCTGTAGCAGAAACTGGATGTGTGTTTCCTCCATTGTTAATTTTATCTTGACTTTCTCGTAGCTACGAAACTTACCCCTTATACCGGGCTTCTAGTGACTGTTTGACGGTTGGAGACAATGATGTTTCTTGAATGATGAAAGAGTTTTGGACTTCCATTGTCTTTATTTGTTTTAAATCACAACGTTTTAACTGGTAAGTATCTCCAGTCGTCTTCAGGTGAATACTAAATAAGTAAAGTAACTACAAGACTATTTATACTAGCTAGGTGCACCGAAGCATAGCTGAGGTGGGTGCAGTCATGCATTCAGTGGCACGCGATCTTATCCTAAGATTACATCTATCTAACAAAGGTTTCCAGATATTTCTTAAGTCTAATGATGGTTTACTAATGCAGCCTGGATTCTGGTAAATAGCAGCAGCTTCCTTATACTTTCTTTTCCTCCAGTGTGGTTCCTTATGTAGGATTTCAGCTTCTGACCACATGATATGGTGGCCATGTTTCCAGGCATGGTCAGCTGCACCTGACTTTTCGGTCTCTCCTTTTAACGTATTGTATTTGTGTTCTTTAATCCTGGTCTCGAGTGGTCTTAATGTCTCACCTATATAAGATTGGCTGCACTTGCAGGGGATCTGGTAGACGCAGTTTTTCCTATCTTTTTGACTTATAGGCTTTGTCTTCCTCAGGTGGCTTCTTAGGATGTCCCTCGAGTTGAATACGGTGTTGATGTTATACCGTTGTCCTAGTCTTCTTGTTTTCTCAGATACTCCCTTGAAATACAGAATATTGAGTGTTGGTTGTGCCTTTCTGTCTGCTTCTAGCGCGTTGGGTCGATTCTTACGATTTTCCAATATTGTGTCAATCAATCTTGTGGGGTAGCCATTTTTGTTGAGGTCGGTCTTGATGTGGTGAGTTTTCTTTTTAAGGGCTTCTTCGGCAAAGAAGAAACCAAAAATGTGGCTGAGATATGTGGATGACACCTTCATTATTTGGAATGGAAGCGATGACGAACTAAGAGATTTTCTAGATCACCTCAATAGCTTAACACCAACAATCAAATTCACCATGGAGAAAGAAGAAAACAACCAATTACCGTTTCTAGATGTCAACGTGAAGAAAAATGGCAACAGCATCCAAACTTTAGTATAGAGAAAACCTACGCATACAGGTCAGTATCTCAATTTAACTTCAAATCACTCAAACAACACAAAACATAGCATAGTTAAAACCCTCGTGGATAGAGCAATTACAATCTGTAACTCCGAAGAAGCCCTTAAAAAGGAAACTCACCACATCAAAACCGACCTCAACAAAAATGGCTACCCCACAAGATTGATTGACACAATATTGGAAAATCGTAAGAATCGACTCAACGCGCTAGAAGGAGACAGAAAGGCACAACCAACACTCAATATTCCGTATGTCAAGGGAGTATGTGAGAAAATAAGAAGACTAGGACAACGGTATAACATCAACACCGTATTCAACTCGAGGGACACCCTAAGAAGCCACCTGACGAAGACAAAGCCTAGAAGTCAAAAAGATAGGAAAAACTGCGTCTACCAGATCCCCTGCGAGTGCGGCCAATCTTATATAGGTGAGACATTAAGACCACTCGAGGCAAGGATTAAAGAACACAAAAACAATACGTTAAAAGGAGAGACCGAAAAGTCAGGTGCAGCTGACCATGCCTGGAAACATGGTCACCATATCTTGTGGTCAGAAGCTGAAATCCTACATAAGGAACCACACTGGAGGAAAAGAAAGTATAAGGAAGCTGCTGCTATTCACCAGAATCCAGGCTGCTTTAGTAAACCATCATTAGACTTAAGAAATATCTGGAAACCTTTGTTAGATAGATGTAATCTTAGGATAAGATCGCGTGCCAACTGAATGCATGACTGCACCCACCTCAGCTATGCTTCGGTGCACCTAGCTAGTATAAATAGTCTTGTAGTTACTTTACTTATTTAGTATTCACCTGAAGACGACTGGAGATACTTACCAGTTAAATCGTTGTGATTTAAAACAAATAAAGACAATGGAAGTCCAAAACTCTTTCGTCATTCAAGAAACATCATTGTCTCCAACCTTCAAACAGTCAGAGATAAATATATCGTCCTCTTGTACTGGTTCATAGGGATTTTGTGCCTTGGCCACCCCGTGCATTCTTTGTCTAGCCGACTAGTACCAATCCGGTTAGTTATTCGTCTTTGCTACTGCCACCATATACCAGACGGCAGCTATTTTTAATACGGGTTTCCCTATCGAAATAATAACGTTAAAATATATTTTTATTAGAATTTAGTTGTTGTAGGTTGAATGTTAGGTTAGATCGGTGTGTTATCCGGAGTTAGTTGAACATTTTGTTTTAATCCTTTATCGCGTTTCAAAATGAATAAAATTTTTAAAACATTCGCGAATTGGGTCGTCCCTTGTCCGATTTGTTTATAACAAACACTAAAGGCACTTGAGCAGAAATCACGGCTTCAACATGTAATAAAAGTAATAGTAATTGTAATATTTTTTCTTTGGAATATCGAGAAATACACTTTATTTTCTGTGTTGTGATTTAAAACAATGTCCTTGTTATGCTGCGTTCAATTATTCGGTATATTTTTCTTTAGTTTTTTTAGTTTATAGATTTTTTTTATTTGATATTTTGGCCCTACCTGTTTCAAACCCAGCCGCCGCTGTTAAAGTCGATTCACTCAGTAAACCTGCAAGATGGCCGACATGTCATATAACAAAAGTCATTGAAAATGCAAAAATTTATTTTATTTAGCTGGAATATGACTTTTGTCATATGACATGTCGGCCATCTTGCAGGTTTACTGAGTGAATCGACTCTACGCCGTTATCTATCTATCTGGTCTTAGGGAACCCATTATTTTGGTTTGGTGTTATATTATTTAGGTCCACTTTTATGTATGGATAAACTTAAATTGCAAATTTCTTAGACTTAATATTTTATTTCCTAAGAAAATGCCTGCGTTTTGAGACGGTTCTGATACATTTACAATGCCAACGTAGCAACGAGACGATATGGTGCATTTAAACACATCGTCAACAAATTAGTTATTTTTTATTTTTTAAATACTTTTCCTCAGTTTCTAGTAGTATAAAATTATGGACCGTATAAAGAATAATATTTATTTTAGATTATTATTAAACCTTGTTTTACTAGAGCAGAGGAAAGTAAAAATATTGTAATTTAAACTGCTTATAATCTACCAAAATATAGTGCCCACTATTGTTTTTTACAACACAGGGTTGTATTATGTCACTTGCATCGGTATGTCACCAATTTAATTCTATTTTCAAATAGCTTTCGCATACAATTTTCTTGCGGAATCTCCCGCAAGCTTGTATTACAATTTAGGAAATTTTCTCTCAGTTGCGAATTTTTTAAGAAATTCCACATTGATAAAATTTCCGGAAGTAATTCATGCTGTAGGGAGATAATAAGTGATAATTATGTATATAATACATAAGAAAGCTTATTGATATGGCTTTTGTATTGGGCGAGAGTAATTAAAAATTTTTTTTTCGCTAGTAGAATTAATGTGACTGGGTTTCCCGAAAGGTAACATCTAGAAGTGTTAAGGTCGTTGAGCATTGAATCGATAAATTTGTGCAATATTAAACCCTGTAAAATAATAATTCCAGGTTTACTAAACGTCATAAAATAAATATAAAAACCCGAATGGCCAAAGAAGTCCTACGTCGACCACTGAAAACTGGGAAACTCATGAAAATATATCAGAATTGGAAACATCTCAGACCCTAGTTATGCAGTCTACTTTTTGACCAGTAACACCAGCCAAGTGGTAAATTTTTTCGTTTTTTTTTTTAAATATTTTTATTAAAAAATAAACTGTTTTAACATTTTGTCCAATATAATAGGGGGAAGGTACCGAAATTCATACCAATTCTTCAGATACACAACAACAGCCTTGTTCCTCAACATCACAACGAATAAATAAAAGAGTGTATTATGTATTGAACTGCCTATTAACATTGTTAATAAATTGTAGCACCTCTTTACATACACCTAGTGAAGCTATGAAGGATACCGAAGATATAGGATACTAAAATTGTAAATATTTGCACCTTCACTTCCAAGGCAAAAGGGAAAAAGGCATTGTTGGGCAATAATTCTTAATAATAACTTATTTATTTTATATTAAGCACGTTTTAGACCTATGGAACATGAATCTTCTATTCTAGAAGGCAATCGTATAGTAAATATTAGGTATCTCTTGAAAGAAATTGTTTAATTCAATCACTGCGGACTCTTCGGCTATACATCACGGGAGCTGGAAATGGTAAAGAAAACAAAGAAGATATGTATGTCACAAATTGTTTTTAAATGAAAAATGTGTCATGTGACAAAGACCGTCACAACAAGCCCGGGCGATGCAAAATTAAATTTAAATCAGGCATCTGTTTTAG
Source organism: Polydrusus pterygomalis (assembly GCA_963969555.1). Lineage (NCBI taxonomy): Eukaryota > Metazoa > Arthropoda > Insecta > Coleoptera > Curculionidae > Polydrusus > Polydrusus pterygomalis. The sequence goes on from OZ018378.1 coordinate 107,428,874, forward strand.
CAACAATAAAAGTATTGGTTGTGGATATTCACAGCTGTCAGAATTTTTCGCCACTCTTGACATGTCACCAATAGGCTATAAACTGTTCAAAATTAAGAAACAAAACTTACAGCACGTTATAAAACAGGAAAACTGGAAGATCATAAAAGAAGCTAGTGCACAAGAAGCAAAGATCGTCGTAAAGAAAATTGTGAGGTGGATAAAGATGGAATTCCACAAATAACAATCATAGCTGATGAAGCCTGGTGCAAAAGATCATATCGCTCAGCCTATAACACCCACTGCGGAGTGGCATGTATCGTTGGTCAGAAAACAGGGAAAGTGCTATATTTGTGTGTAAGAAATAAATTTTGTTCGCTGTTCCAATTAAACCATTCTAAAGAGCATCTATGTTTTAAAAATTGGTCTGATATTGTACTTAAAGGTTTTAAATGTATTAATATAGAGATGCACTGGGTAAAATATTCACATTTAGTTGGCGATGGAGAAAAAATTGCAGATTGACAAACCGTATGGAAATTTTGTCATACAAAAAGTCGAATGTTCCAACCACCTAATGAGAAATTATTGCAATAACCTTTAACAGCTGACCACGAAAAAATGTAGTTCAAAAGGTTTTGCTATCAGCAGTAATTTAAAGACAACTTTGAAAAACAATATCCAAAGATTAAGAGTTGCTATAGATTGCGCTGTAAAATATAGAAGAAAAGAAAACGTTCCATTCCAACAACAGGTGATAAAAATCTCAGAAAAGACATTGAAAACAGTATACCACATGTATTTGAAGATCACTCGCTATGTGACAAAAATATTTTTGTAAGGCCGAAAAACCAAATGAGTCCAACCTTATTCCAAATATGCAAAAGCCTGAACTATATAATGATATTATGTCCTATAACCAGGTAGATTATATTTGTATATACTATGGTATGCTGTATGCTGCAGTGCAATAATAGGTAAAACTACTTTAATTGTTGAGAGAGAAACATTTAAAAAGGGATTAAAATAATACAAGTATAATTTTTTTTTGTTTCCTGCTTTTAGGAGGGAGCTCTATATGTTATTTTACACTCTAAGGTTTCAAATTCCAGTTCTGTAGTTTTAGTGTACACATAATTTTTGCAGGAAACTTTTAAGAAAAAAGGAAAAAACATTTTTCGGTGTGAAAATATTTACCCACCTCCATTGGATGGTCAAAAAAGTTTGAAAACAAACTATGCACAGTTACTGATAAAATTTTGTTCTTGAAAAAGGTTTGTAAATTAAATAATAAAATAAATGCATAAGGCCCAAATATACCATGACAACAATTATTATTATTGTTGTTCCAATAATGGCATCCTTACCCCGGCGGCACACATGCGTATACAAATGTTCGGCAATTCTGCGAATATTTGGTACCAAATAATCATGTGCGAGTGTTCGTGTCAGAGACCATCCACACATTACACTTTTAGAACCGAATATTTGCATTTATTAATTGAGTCCTTTGATGTGTATTAATTTACCGACTCAAGACGGCAAACATTTGTGTTCGGCTTAATCTCCGAATATTCGTTAACGAAACTAACTTCTTTAACAACATAATATGCGGTTAAATGCCTATATTATATCAAATATTTGTAAACGAATAAAGCATGTGTGACGCCTGGATTAGAAGTTATATTATAGTTAATGTTAAATATCTATTAATAGATTGAGCCTTAGTAATTTTTAATTATTTTTATTTACTACTTTTTTACTTATTACTACACCACTGAATGACCAAATAATGGGTATTATACCTTACCTGTGAGCAGAGAGTTCCGAATTAAAAGAATCTAATTTCCACAAATTGGACACTGACGCATTATTTGGTTCAGTTTATCTATGAAATTCTCTACAAAAAACTCAATACTGCATAAACACCTACAAATACGAGTATTCCGACGACTAAACACAAAGTTGCCATAACAAATACTACGATTACTAACAGAAAAAAAGAAGGGTTTGTTCGATTACGGCCTCCCTACTGTTGCTACCTATGAACGGCCGACGCGTGAAAAAGGAAAGCGACGTTGCCGCTATCATTATAGATTTTGTCACCACTAAAATAAGAAGCTACTAAATACAATGATTTGTTACTAAATACCACATATTTATTTTATTTAAACCGACAAAACAAAACTTTCTACAGTATCTTATTAACTTTTGTAATTTATCTGAATTATACTTGTAGAACGGGTATTTTATTAATTTTATAAATCTAATATGTGACCTAACAGTAAGTTTGATAACAGCGCTTCTTTTGATGCATGTGTTAACTATAGTGGACCATACGTGGACCTCACAGCTCACCAGACAAATTGTGAACGCTGGAATCTTAGATTTATTTAAAATGTAAGCAATCTAGTCTATTCTAATAAGACGTTTTGGACCCACAGATATTACACTTACCAATCCATATAAAAGAGAAAAAAGTATAAAATACTAATTACCTATATTATACGACCAGGCGGACCATTACAATAAATGCTTAAAAAACTTAGTTTGCTAAGAATGCCAAGATATAATATATTTTTACTTTAATCTTAATTAAATGACATAATGGAAGCGCGCTTAAATTTTGTATCGATGCTATTATATAATTTAACAGAAACGTAAGAGAAACAACGCTGAAATACAAACTCTCATAATTCTTAAAGCGTAACTACCTAGACTAGATATTATACTCAGAGTACTTACTTAAGAGCAAGTCTCAGCTCGTTTGCTGTCGGATGGTTGGCACCTCAGTCTGAGGTTTGGCACGTATGTACTTTCCGATAGTTACTTTCAGAAAGGCGTCCCCTTGCGATAAATAATGTCGAGAGCCGTGTTCGGTTTTTTTCAAATAGATGCTCACCTTTAGGTCGATCGTGAACAACATAAATTTGTTGGGAGCAAAAATTAAAAACTCTTTTTATATCACAAAATAAAGTAGGATATTTATATTATTATTATTAAAATATTATACCAATGTAGGTACAAAATATGGATAAATGATTACTATGGTAACAGTGGTAACACTACGTTCGTGTCATTCCTTCCACAACAAAGATTAAACCGTTTGTCGGTGCTGATGCTTACGTAACACTTTAATTATTAAACTACCGCCGTTCTAATATAATTAATTTTCCTGGCGATTTGCTCAGTAATAAAACTTTAATGTATAAAGGTGTTTGAAGCACTTAAACTACATGCTTATACCAGGGATATAGTGAGTCTCTACAAGATGTGCCTTAACGGTATAGGAGAATGACGGGAAGTGAGCAAACTATTTGTTCTCTTAATATATGGTTAATTTGGTAAATTGTGCATAAAAATTTGTCATAATAATATGTATTTTACAAAATAATTCCTACTTTTATAATCAATTATATTGATTGAAATAATTTTATTAAAAGCAGTGTATTATACATTCTCTTCTAGGAAATATTGGGTTTTGTAGCAAATGAAAGAGTATGTACTCTTTAAAGTTGGTCCAAGCGTTCGGACATATTTATTTAGTTTACAAACAACCTAATACAAACAAATCGCGACGCGACGCGGACAACTGTTTAAAACGTCTAACGTCAAACGGTCAAAGGGCCTGGCCACGCAGAGATTTTTTCCTGCTTGCATTCAAGGTCATTTTCCAATGTTTTTTATTGATGTGTTATGGCGATTTCGTCATAACTTCGGGCCTCCGCCGTGTGCCTCGTCGCTTGGCGAAAGCTACGTTACCGTTTTACGCATAATCGCTTCCTTACTAGATGGAAATTTGCACCCGACTGTGTTCCATTTTTAAATTATTTTGCTAATTGCTTTAAAAACGAGAATATTAATTTTAATAGGTTTTGGTAATTTGTAAAGGGCAGGACGCTGGACAGAAGGGCAGGTAGTGCCATGGCACTGTGGCTCTACCCCACGAGCCGCCACTGCTGCAACCTAAGATTTAACCTTGTTAGTCTGGAACAGACAATATTATGGAACAACAATAACAGCAGATTCACAGAGGAAAACATTTATAGCTGGTATCCGAACCAAAGTTACCTAATTCAAATCATGAAAAAAGTTTTTACAAAATGTCGACCGTTGATAAACATTGCATACTTGTTATAATTTTAATATTTAGTTTGTCCATTTACAATTTTTATTTTTCACTGGTTTAATGCCCAAGATACTTACCTCAAGTCCACTTTTGCTTTTAAGATCTACATGAACAATCTCGCATAAGTGTAGGTAACCTTTTGTCACATATTTAGCACATGTTGTATTGTAGTCTCCTTAAGGATATAAATAAATATTACCGAGAGCTTGGCATCTTTCATTTGCAACAAAACCCAAAATTTCCTAGTTTATTCCTAACTAGTCAGCAACGACTACCCAATCACTATTGTATTATATATAATATGTTTTAAATGACACATCCATATCGTTAAAACCTGCATACCTAGGAAGAACGAAACTGTTTTTGTAACTGTGCAGGGTGTCAAAAATAATACCAACTTATTTATGTCTTTATGTATATAATATTACAAAATCAAATAGTCCCTTAAGTACACTTTAAAAATGAAAATTCTTCCCACGGGTTTATTAATCGACTACGAAAAAAATTTTATACCTATATAAAAGTTTTTAGAAACTAAACAAACAATATTGGTCTTTTTTTATCATACTGTGTGAGTTTGTAACTTGGAATAAATTTAGTAAATCCAGTCAAGTTTTTTCTTATGAATAATTAGACACAGATATTAACGTTTTAAATTGTGTTTTTCTTTAATAAAAAAAAAGTAATACAGTGTGTCCCAAATTAGAGCTGTGACGAAATTGATAATATTTTAAATAGCAACTATAGTTTTTTTTTATTACTTATTTTATTATTTTTAAAGTGCATATTAAGTCCCAAATGTCAAATTTGTATTCCTGGTCAATTATTATATATTGAATAAACAAAATTTAATTTAATTGAAAAATTTTTAAAAATGCTATCCATCTATCCACCTGTAATACCTTTTCATCAATAAGTGCTGAAAATGTTGTCCATTCACTATTTGGCAATACCCTAAACGTCACTAAAAATCATTTGGAACATGTCTTTTATTCGTGCTTTCAACTACTCGACATATGACGTCACGGAACTACGGAAGCTACTTGATGATATCGATTGTCAGAAATATAAGATAGATGTTTCTGCGGAATCAACATTTAGTAACATAGACACCCTTAAAGACGAAAGTCTTGGAATGTGCGAAGATAAAACCGATGATGTCAAGTTGGTAATACAATCATCAAAAAGAAGAAAAAATGTAAATACATTTTTTTAAATAAATAATTATAAAATATTCTGTGTTGGTAAGAAATAATTTTTTCATACACCTATTTTTCATTACCGCAGACGTAGGACCTAAAATATTAATCCTGGGAGAAAAACGGTTAGGACCAAAAGTGTCTAAAATTCCATTCCCCACAAGATTGTTGATGCTCATAAATGCCCCAAAATTTAAATTAAAAATAAACTGAATACAATTTAATTTCACCTTTTTTTAATTTTAAAACGGAAAATATTGATCTTAGATAAAAAAATTATTAAAATGAAAGTTATAGAAAATCGCATTTTCTACAAGTTCTGTTATAATCTTAGTTAGTGAAAAGTTGAAAATGGGCGAGTTATTTACCAAAAACAAAATTCTATCTTAAATTTAAGATGGCGATCGTTGCATAGGCAGAATATAGTCGAAAAATCTAGATTTAGACTATCAATGACCCCGACCCTCCTTTACGATTGCAAAAAAAAATTATGGAAGTTTTTTTCCATTTCGAATGTACAGGCATATATTGTGAGTTGATAATATAAAGTTATCAACGTTTCTTTTGCGAGCATTCAAAAACTAAAAATTAGAAAGGGAAAAACTGAGAGAGACGGTCACCGTAAGGTGTAGGTACAAAATACCATTTATATCCAATAAATCCATGACGCTTATTATACTTTTAATGGACGAATAGGATATGGATATCTATACTATAAAAGTGGATATCTATACTATATAAAAGTAAAATTAATAATATTCAAATAAAAACTGATGATACACATTTTTCTGATGACAAATCTATAGCTAATTATTGTAACAAATTTTTCATAGAATTGGGTATCAAAATGTTTCAAAAAATAAAAAACCCGGCCACACCTTTTATACATAAATATCAGTCCAATTCATCTATGTTTTTAAAACCAGTAAACAAGCAGGAAATAATTAAGCAAATACACTTTCTTATAAACAACAGTGCACATGGTGTTGACGGTATTGGCTCTAAGGTACATATTATTAATTTAATTTAATTTTCAAGACAGGTAAAGTACCCAGTTATTTTAAAACTACAATTGTAACTCCAATTCACAAAGCGGGCGACAAGACTGATATAAGTAACTCTCTACCAATCAGTGTTATAAATAATTTTTCCAACATTTTTGAGAAGTGTCTTAAGGACAGATTGGTTGGATTCTTTAATAAAAATAATGTATTATCAAAAAAACAGTTTGGTTTTACTAATGGTCTTAGCACCTCTGACGCAATTTATCAACTTACTAAGCAAGTAACTGATAATTTAAATGAGGGAAATAAATGCTGACTCTCTTGGACCTCGCCAAGGCATTCCACACCGTGCCCCATGCCGCGCTCCTGGATGTACTGGAGACCTATGGGGTGAGGGGAGTGGTGTTTGATGTATTGAGAGCTACCTCCATAACCGGAAACAGACTCTCAAAGTTGGCAACATCATTAGTGACCCTTTAACAGTAAAAATTGGTATACCGCAGGGAACAGTCTTAGGGCCCATTCTTTTTATAATATATATTAATTCACTAACCAACTTAAATGTTGATAACGGCACAATTATTTCATACGCCGACGATACTGCGGTGGTGTTCTCTGGAAAGAATTGGACTGATGTTAAAAATTCAGCCATTTACGGTATTACTCAAATAACAAATTGGCTTGATTCATACAAACTCACTTTAAATACCAGTAAAACCAATTATATTGCATTTTCTCTCACCGCGGCAAACAGACCAAATTTTAATAGCATAAGGATAAATAACTTAAATGATTGTATCAAGGAAGTCTTCCATACCAAATATTAAGGGATTATCATGAACCAAAATCTTAAATGGGACAAACATGTGCACAAACTTACCAACAATATAAGATCATTATTACATTAATTTTATATATTAAGAGACACATTAAGTAAAAAACTTTTAATAAGTATTTACAAAGCATTAATTGAATCTTTGCTTCGATATGGACTTGTTATATGGGGTGGTCTATACACAAACTCTCTAGGTCAACTGAATGTGGTTCAAAATTACATTTTAAAGATTATTTTAAGAAAACTAAAAGGTTCCCCACGCAACAGTTATATTCTGAAGACATTATGAATGTTCGTTCGCTGTACGTTTTGAGTACCTGTTGCTTTGTGCACAATACTAACAAACTAAAAAACTATGTAGATCATGCTTGCTTGCTTGCTTTCAAAATATCTTTATTGTTTAAAGTGTTTACAACTTATTGCCAAAACTACATTTACAATATATAATATGATATAATATATATGTATACGATTCACTGAGCAGGTCTGCCCAGGACTTCACACTGGCAAAGCCGGCGGGGTTGTTGCTAGCCCTTGGTAGTTTTAAGCAATGTATAGCTAAACTTGGGTTGGTCGGTTCCGTAGCCCTCTACCGCCATGAAATAATTTGTTTTTATTTTTAAAAAAAAAATTTGAAATATTTTGCTAGGACTTTTCAATGTGAATGTTTATGATCTGCGTTGGCTGGAAAAATTTTAAGGGAAAAAACCAGCTTAATTTTATCAGGTACAAGGTAGCATGTATTTTGTCTTTCGACTTGCAGTTTCTTCAGTAGGCATGTCCCCTCTGTTTGGGGCGGAATTTAAAACTTTATGCAATTTTGTGTTCGATGCACCTATTCCCTGGATTCACCCTGGATTTACAAAATGGTCACTGGAAGTAAAACGGTAGTCTGGCGTATAACGGTTTATGTTTTGGATTATCAGCTTGTCTGGTATTGGTCATATTTTGCGTTAAAACTGAGTTTTGAATTTGGTTTTGATAAAATCTAGTGGCTGTGTCCTGAACATATTGAAACATTAGCGGCGTTTGTGTAGCATGGTGTAGGTGGCGTATTGGTGTGTATCTGTTAGCTTTTAGCACTTGCCTTAAGATTTTGTTTTGCTGCACTTGCAGTTTGTAGAAATGCATGTCTGCCATACTACACCATACCGGACTTGCGTAAGTTATCGTTGGTTTTATAATCTGATTGTAAATAATTAATTTGTTTTGTGGTGATAGTGCTGATTTATTTTTGAGTAGTTTATTTAAGGAATGTGTTACTGCATAGAATTTTCTCACGATATTATCCGTGTTTTGTCTAAAAGTTAATTTTTTATCTAAAATTACGCCTAAATATTTCATATGTGTAGATGGTTGGATTTGTTGACCATTTATTTTGATGTTTTGATTGATTTTTATATTTGTACGTTTTTTGGCCATTACCAGACATTCGCATTTGTTTTGATTCACTTCCAGCTTCCACTTCTTGTACCATGGAATAAGTAAATTTAAGTGATTTGTTATTATCTGCCTTGCGACATTGGCGTAAAATGAATGCGCGTAAACAAGCACATCGTCTACAAAAATTGCTAGGTTAGAATTCGGAAAATGTGGTATATCCGCCGTGTAAAGATTAAACAAAGGGGCCGCTAAATTTGTGCCCTGCTGAAGTCCTGCATGTAGCGTCACCGGCTCGGAAAAATCGCTCTCTATTCTAACTTTTAGGGTTCTATTTGTTATATAAGAATATAGCAGTGAGATTAAGTGCAATGGAAATTCGTGTATTTTAATTAGTTTGAAAATCAGCCCATTATACCATACGCTGTCGAATGCTTGTTTTATGTCCAGCGTCAGGAGCACCGTATTTTGCTCCTGGTTAAACTTTTCTATAGCTTGTTGCGCAACATGCGCTACCAGGAGTACGGAACTCCTGCCTGGTCTAAATCCGAATTGCTGTTCTGGTATTTTTTGTTCTAATGGGCTGATTTTCAATCTGTTGTGTATTATTTTTTCCGCTACTTTCCCGAGCACACTTAAGAGGGCAATAGGTCTATATGACGCTGGGTTATTTGCAGGTTTGCCCTGTTTCAAAATTGGTATTATTATTGCCCTCTTCCATGCGCTCGGGAAGTGCTGTAATAGAAAAATTGCATTTACTATATAGGCGAACTGTGCTATTATTTTTCTTGGAAAATTTTTAATTAAAATAGGAGCGATTTCATCTTCACCGGGCGCTTTTTTGGTTTTGAGATTTCTGATTATTTTAGCTATTTCTGATGGTTTAGTGTATAGCTTTTGCAGGACAGATGGTGGTATAGGGTATTTATTTTTAGTAAATTTATTCGCAAAACCTGTTATGTAATTTTGTTCCATACTAATGTTGGGTTTTCCCGCGCATGCTAGTCCATAGTAGTCTGCTATCGTCTGAGCTTTTTCTTTATTATTTTGTGGTATATACGAAAATGATGGAATTTGTGTATTAGTCTTTTTTGTGCGTCTAATTAATTTCCATAATGAATTGTCAGTTATGGTTAAGTTTGTTAGTATATTTGTCCATGTTTGATTTTTATGTTCATTTATTCTAGTTTTAATTTCATAATTTAATTGTCTTAATGTCATTAAGTCCTGTATTGTTCTGTGTCTTTGCCATCTTTTTCTTACTGCATTCCTGTATTTTATTAGGTTTAAAATAAAGTCTGGTAATTTATTTTCTTTTGGTACTATTTGTACTCTTTTGGCAGTAAGATTTCTGGCTTGTTGTATTTTGTTTGTTAGTGTGTCTACTTCGTTTTCTAGTTGTTCAATTGTCGTTATGTTATTATTTATTACTGTACTATTATTTAAAATTTGTCTGTACTGGTTCCAATTCACGTTGTTATATAACCACTTGATAGGCTCTGAGTCTTTTATTATTTCTGTTTCCCACTTTACTAGAACCGGTAGATGGTCAGATGTAAGCTCATTAATAACTGTTGGGTCAGATAAATTTAAAATATTTTTATACAAAAAAATGTCTAAGTATGAGGGTGCTATGTGCCGTCGTCTGTCATAATATGTCGGGGTTTGTGGTAATATTATTTGTACGTCGTAATTGTTTAAATAGTGCATTAGTCTTCGTCCGTGTGGGTTTGTACTGTTGGCTCTCATTGTTGTGTGCTTCGCATTCAGGTCACCCAACATTAGTATGTTAGTGGATTGATCAAATATTACGTTTAAATCGTTATCAGTGAAATTTAAATTTGGATGGGCGTAGCAACTAGTGATTATGGTGCCATTTTTAAGCTTTATTGAAACATGTTCTATGTTTGAATTTACATTATTTATTTTCGTGTGTGGTATGTTATTTTTAATCGCTATTGCTACGCCGCCTCCATACTGATTCCTATCTGTCCTGTAAATTTGGTAGTTACGCAATTTAATTTTGACTTGTGGGGTTAATTTTGTTTCGTTTATAGAAATTATGCTAACCTTGTGCCCTGATAAAAAGTGCCTAAGTTCTTCCATTTTAGTACGCAAACCATTCGCATTCCAAGTTACAATCCTTAGAGAATTAAAGAAAGCTATATTTTGTAATTTTTAAGATTACCTCCCATGAGGGACATCATTACGGATACACGTTCTTCTTGTGAATTTGCTTTCTTTAATTCTCTTGTGCAATCATTCAAGAAACGTATAAATTCGTTAATATTAATGAGATTATTAAATTCTTTCATGGCTGTAAAAAGGTTACTCGCCTGTACAACTCCATGCGTCTGCTCGTCATTTTGGTGAGTGGTGCCAAGTGGGCGTGTCCTGGGCAGGTCTGGGAACTGATTGTCATAACTTTGGTTTGCATCATTTTGGGGTTGATTTCGGGGTTGATTTCCTTGCTGGGGCTGATTTACGTTGCTGTCATTTGCCCAGACAGTCGATGGGCCACTTGCCCTGGCCTTCCATGGGTTTTCTTGCGGTGGTGGTGCTGGTTTGAATTTAATATTTTGTCTTTGTTTGTTTTGTTGTATTTGTTGTGCTTTGTATACGTATACTTCGCAGCTTGGAGATGTAGTTCGATGGTCTTTCCTGCAGTTTATGCACTTTATGGGATTTTCTGGTGGGCATTGCGCAGTTGGATGCATGCCTGCACAGCGTAAGCATTTTTGCTGGCGGTGACAATTTGCTGTTGCATGGCCCCATTGCCCACATTTTTTGCATTGAATGATGAGCGTATTCTGTCTTCGTCTCTCCCATGTTATGTGCACGTAACTAAGGTATTTAATTTTTTCCAGGTTTTGAAGTTTAACCGTGGTGTCTGTAACTACCATATATAGTGGGCGGAATTGGGTTTTCATAATATATATGTTCTTGATTGGCACTTTATGTTGTTGTTGCAATTCTGCTTTAATATCTTGCGTATCTGGCGTATGGTCAAGCCCCTTGATTATAAAAGCGTGTGTTCTATCCTCATCAGTTGCATAAGTATGCCATTCGAGCGTTTCTTCTGTTTGTAGTACGGATTTATAGTTATTGTACTCCTGGATGTCGTTGATATTTATTATCGTATTGTTTTTGGTAAATTTGAGCGTATAGCCTTTTTTAATAAATTGTTGCAGGTCTTTGGTGAGCTCATCATAGGCGTTCTTATTTCTTATAATACCCTTGAGTATTATTGGTGGTGGTCTGCTTGCTTTTTTGTTTCCTTTCGGCCTGATTTTAGGGGTGTTTGTAGTGCTTGAAGTTGTGTCTCTAGTAGACTTTCTTTTTTCGAAAGTTTCTTTGATTTTGTTGGCGATTTCAGACTGTGCGTTTGATTCTGTGTCTGTTTCTATCTCCATGTCTGAGTCTGTGTCTTCTGGGTCAGATAGTGGCTGATATCTGTTTTTTAGGGGTATTTGTGGCCTTTCTTGAAAGATACTGCTGAAGCGGTTTTTTGCTGGCGTTCTCGGCTTGATAAATATGTCTTCACCGTTCAGGATTTGCTGCCTTTCCATTTGGATTATTTCCTCCAATGTTTGGTGTTGCTGCGGGGTTGTTTGCGTTTCGGGTAGTTTCGGTGCTACTTGTTGTGCTGCAAGGGTTGGCTGCAGTTTAATTTCTTGTTTTGCTCTTTGACTTGCGTTTTTGCCAGATATTGGCGGCGTTAGTGGAATTGAGTTTTTCACTGCGTGCTTTTTCTTTAAGTGTTGAATGACTTCCACTCGTATTCGATCCCTTTCTATTTTTGTTTTGCAAATCCTGAAGTAGTCGGAGCACGTTCCACAATAGGAGCGGTGGGTTTGTAAGTACTTTATCAGGGTTTTCCTTGACTTATTTGGGTGTGCATTCAGATTGGCTGAGCTCGGACTGCTGCTAGCTACACTAATCGTGTCGAATTCTTGATGCTGTTCTTCGGGATTTTCGTATTCCGATAGGAATTGTTGATTCTGGGTGCCCTGGGCACCCCCTGGGTTGTCCATGCTTTGTTATTGAGGAATCTTAGGAATTTGTTTTTTGTTGCTTGTGCACGCCACTGGGCCAATGTGGTATTTTAGTTAATACTGAATTCGTTGTGATTTTGTAGGTTTGGTACGCTTTTAATGCAAGGTCACAATCAATTTCGCTCACCAGCCGTCGATACGAACGTCGATACGAACGTCGATACGAACGGCTCGACGACTTAAACTCTACTAATGGTCTTAGCACCTCTGACGCAATTTATCAACTTACTAAGCAAGTAACTGATAATTTAAATGAGGGAAATAAATGCTGACTCTCTTGGACCTCGCCAAGGCATTCCACACCGTGCCCCATGCCGCGCTCCTGGATGTACTGGAGACCTATGGGGTGAGGGGAGTGGTGTTTGATGTATTGAGAGCTACCTCCATAACCGGAAACAGAATCTCAAAGTTGGCAACATCATTAGTGACCCTTTAACAGTAAAAATTGGTATACCGCAGGGGTCTTAGGGCCCATTCTTTTTATAATATATATTAATTCACTAACCAACTTAAATGTTGATAACGGCACAATTATTTCATACGCCGACGATACTGCGGTGGTGTTCTCTGGAAAGAATTGGACTGATGTTAAAAATTCAGCCATTTACGGTATTACTCAAATAACAAATTGGCTTGATTCATACAAACTCACTTTAAATACCAGTAAAACCAATTATATTGCATTTTCTCTCACCGCGGCAAACAGACCAAATTTTAATAGCATAAGGATAAATAACTTAAATGATTGTATCAAGGAAGTCTTCCATACCAAATATTAAGGGATTATCATGAACCAAAATCTTAAATGGGACAAACATGTGCACAAACTTACCAACAATATAAGATCATTATTACATTAATTTTATATATTAAGAGACACATTAAGTAAAAAACTTTTAATAAGTATTTACAAAGCATTAATTGAATCTTTGCTTCGATATGGACTTGTTATATGGGGTGGTCTATACACAAACTCTCTAGGTCAACTGAATGTGGTTCAAAATTACATTTTAAAGATTATTTTAAGAAAACTAAAAGGTTCCCCACGCAACAGTTATATTCTGAAGACATTATGAATGTTCGTTCGCTGTACGTTTTGAGTACCTGTTGCTTTGTGCACAATACTAACAAACTAAAAAACTATGTAGATCATACATTTAATATACTCGAAGCAAAATAAATAAACACATAAAAATACCAAATAGCAATAAAAACATTAACTTACGTTTTATTAATTATCTTGCTCCCAAAATATATAACATTTTAACACCAGCATTAAAAAATATATCAAATATAAAAAAATGTTACATTAAATGTAGGGCCTTTATAGCAGCAAATTGGTCTAAATTTGAGGTACTATTTTGATGTTTGTTCATGATAATTCCCTGTACGGTTCTGTACCTTTCTTAGTTGTATCTCCTTCTAGGTTAGATCTATTATATATTATTCTATTATTTTTGATTGTTTCATCCTCGAGTATTTGATATAAAAAAAAAATATTAAATTCTAATGTTTTGGATACCATGCACCATGTTTATGTATAGATTTTTGCACATGCAGATGTTTAGTCATCTAGGAGCATGTTGTAACAAGTTTTTAGAACACTAGTTAAAATCTTACTTCTACATATTTGTATCTGTATATTATTTAAAGTTGCTAATAAATGATTGATTGAGTGATACTATGTTTAATATTATTGTTATTATTATTATGATTATTATAAATATTATTATTATTACTGCTACCTACTACTATTAATAATATTATTATTATTACTATTATTATTATTACTAGGTTAGGTTAGAGTGGCAGACCTCTGGCACTATACAAACAGTCACAAGTAGTCCTATAAAGACCGTTGTAGTACCACACATGTTTCTCCGAACCGATCCGCATCAGCTTTCTGATGGTTAACGCTACGTATACCGTAGAATAATCTTGACAGCTTATTCAAACAGCCACGGCTGTTAATAAACTGAGTAAGTCGATCCAGTTGCAAGCTGCTCACTTTCTCCAGATCATTAAATAATGGTTCGCCCACGGCATTGAACCTTCTTTTCGCGAGGCCGGGGCATTCACACAAGAAATGTATACTTTCCTTCTCTTCTTCATCTCTGCAACTTCTGCAGAAGTCGTTAGCTGATATTTGCATATATTCGGCGTGTCTACCAAAGAGGCAATGTCCGGTGACTAACGGTAGTGATATTGTTGTCAGCCCTGTCCATCTGCTTCCCTGTCTATCTGCTTTGCGCAAGTTAAAAAGTTTATTATTATTATATTATTATATTTTTATATTTTACAGTCATGATCTCTTAGCAATACTTATATTATTTTCGTTTATCCGTACATATATAAACTATATGCAGACTTTTTCGCGGACACTGTATATTAAAGGAATATTTTTTTTCTGTGTACCTACTCTAGATTCATGTGTGTGGCTTTTAATTTGGATTTTAATTACATTAAAAACAAACTAAAGCGCTTAACAGTCATCTGCGAATAATTTATTATCGCGTCCTCGCCCCCTTTTCTTGAGACTGTCGACGGATTACTATTTGAAAAAGTGCGTGTATTGAGGTTTATAGCTTTCTTTGTGCGGCGCGTGCCGGCCAATAAATTTTCTGAAAAAGCCCTTTGACAAAACGGGTGCCACGTAGTCTCTTAAATCACAGCTTGAAATAAAACCCTCGGGCAGGGTTGGAATAGTAATAGTTTCAAGATATACTGGGATCAGTTCAAAGAATAATGATTTTTTCTCAGAGAGCACAGAATAACTTCCGTCCGGAACACTATGTATATTGGGCTCGACAATATTTTTGGATAGAATAGAGAAAAAATGTAACTTACTGTAAGCAAGACTGTGAGCAAAGCACACAACACAATAAAATATTGTTAAGCGGACTAATGCACTTTTTCTATATGTAACAGATGTATATAGTAAGCCTGTGTTGTGCTGTTATTAAGAATATTTTAAATAACTGAATGTAGAATAATTAAAATTTTTGTACTAAGTATAACAATATATTAATTTATGTAACAAGTCCGGAAAAACAGTGTCCGGGCGTGTTGCTTAAACTAGTTTTTTGGCAACCGTTTTTGTATTTCCCGGACTAGAAAGAAAAAGTACTACTTTCTCAAAAAAACAGCGTCCAAGAAGTGGGTTTTTTCCGAATGGTTGCAGAACAAATATATTTTATAGAACAAACCGTAGAATGACAATTTAAAAAAATTATTTTAATTTCGAGAAAAAACATAGAAATTACAGAACTTTTTAAATGTCATTGTAAATTTTTCGGCTTTTTTAATAAATTATTGGTAGGTACTATAAGTAATGTACCTAATAAGAAATACAGTCTGTGTACAAATTTACTATAATAAATCAAATTTTTGAAAATGTTTTTAAGAAAACCCCAGCAGACAAAATTTCTTTCACATGCAGTGATGAAAATTTAAATACACTTTCAGTCTTTCCGCACTAATAAAAGTAATGTAGTTAGGGAATATTAAAATCTCAATATGTTTTGCACGTAATAACATCGATCTTTAGGATATATAGTATCGAAGCAAGAGTCATACTGAGAAGAGAAAACTTGCTAATTAAATTAATGAAGGAACATAGTACCAGATTTATATCGTAGACTATAAGTGCAGAAGACATTAATTTTTATTTTTTAATAACTCTGTGTAAAATTAATCTCTTTCTTATTATTTTACCCTACGATATAAATCTAGTGGTATGTTTCTTTAATAATTCAATTAACATGTTTTCTCGGTAAAAGACTTAAGTTCTGTATAATGACCACCCATTTTCTTTAATATTTTCAAATAACTTCTGTACTGTATCTCCTGAGGATCTAAGTTACTACGTCCAAAACAAGTTGAGATTTTAATGGATTTTATTCTTTTATTTGACTTCCCACTCCACCTCAAAATTGGACTGTTTCTTCCGATTTAATATTATACCGGGTGTCCACGGAAGGTGGTTCGCCCCTCTAACTTTTTTGTTTTTTAAGATAATGGAATAAAATTTAGGGGATTTGTATACGACATAAAACTGCATTTTTTACAGGTTACTCAACATTATGGAACTTCCGGTTTAACCGGAAGTGACATAAACTTTTGATTTTTAAATGGGACACCTGGGATATTTTTCCTTTTTTGACTCCATATGATCTTAACATAGTATAAAACAAAGTCGCTGTCGCCCGTCTGTCCCTATATGTGCTTAAATCTTTAAAACTACGCAACGGATTTTGAAGCGATTTTTTTTAATAGATTGAATGATTCAAGAGGAAGGTTTTTATGTATAATATATTACACTGATAAATTTAGAGTTTTTTTCGGGTTTGTATTTATAAATCTTGACGTGATGGTGAACTCGCCTTATTATCTCAGGGAAAGCGACGTCGTATAATGCCGGGCTGCAACGCAGGCCGGGTACACGCTAGTAAATATATAATATAATAAATACTAAATATAACGATCTATCACTTGTCACTTTTTGTCAGCAAGAAAATGTTTTTTTCCAAATTTGAATACCATAAAATCACTTATTTTAGTCATCTTGGGAAAAATACAATTTTACTATTTTTGGCCCAATGCCATGTGCTGTGTGAAATTTAATCTTTAAAGTTGTTTAACTCATTTTTTTTTAAACGGCAACATGGTGGCTCATCGGGTTAAGAAAAAAGAGGATTTTATTACGATTATTTTGTTACCACACACTATTGGGTTTTAGAAAAGCTGCCATTAAAAAACTTTAAAAAGTTAACAGGGCACTTTCCTAAAATGAAGCATCTTTTGAAAACAAATTTAGATTTAAATGCATCAAGTAGCCTGTGACCAGCAAAACTGATAAAACAAAAATTGAAAATGAATTCTTTCTACTTTCTCCAAACACTAATAACATATCAACTTTTTCACTCCTTGTAAAACTATTATTTTCCATGTTTTTTAAACAAAAACCTAATTTACTTTGGCAGAAGCTGTCGGTATGTCAATTTTCTTTAAGGCATGATTTTGTTTTATAAGTTTTGCTGGTCACAGGCTTCAAGATGCATTTAAATCTAAATTTATTCATAAAAGATGCATCATTTTAGGAAAGTTCTAAGTTAACTTTTGAAAGTACCTATTTTAATAGCAGCTTTTCTAAAACCTAATAGTGTGTGGTATAAAAATAATCGTAATAAAATCCTTTTTGTTTCACCCGACGAGCCACCATGTTGCCGTTTAAAAAAAAGGAGTTATACAACTTTAAAGATTAAATTTTACACAGCAGATGGCATTGGACCAAAAATATTATTGTATTTTTCCCAAGATTAAAGAACTGAAATAAGTGATTTTAAGGTATTCATAGCTCTCTAGATAAAGCAATAAATTTGGAAAAAAAATATTTTCTTGATGACAAAATGTGATAAGTGACACATCGTTATATTTAAAATGTCATATGGAGTCAAAAAAAGGAAAAATATACCAGGTGTTCCATTTGAAAATCGAAAAATTATGTCACTTCTGGTTAAACCGGAAGTTCCGTAATGTTGAGTCACCTGTCAAAAAATGCAGTTTTATCTCGTATACAAATCACCTACATTTTATTCCATTATCTTCAAAAACAAAAAAATTAAAGAGGCGAACCGGTTTCCGTGGACACCTGGTATGTTCAATAAAGTAATTTTATTGTATATGTCATATACAGGGTGATTTACGGGAGATGGTACGTTAGACGTATATGACGAACCAGGTAACGAATCATTCTAGAAATTCGTTCGTTTATATAAACGTAACGTAAACATGCTCTATTTATCTAAAATATTTTTGACGATACAGTGTTG
This sequence comes from Polydrusus pterygomalis, assembly GCA_963969555.1. Taxonomy (NCBI): domain Eukaryota; kingdom Metazoa; phylum Arthropoda; class Insecta; order Coleoptera; family Curculionidae; genus Polydrusus; species Polydrusus pterygomalis. The sequence continues at coordinate 107,447,286 of OZ018378.1, forward strand.
CCACTTCTAATAAAAATTAGTAGCTACTTCGATATTTTAAATGGAAGACCCTATATTTTATTTTATTGGCTAACCCACTATTTTTCAACACTTTTCGCAACTTTCATTAACATAATCTCTTAGCGTTACTAAAATAATGATTAATTTCAATTTTTTTGACAGAAAACGTTAGCTTAAAAAATGTTTGAACTATTTATGAAATATTAAGACCTTGAAAGTGAGTAAACGGTTTAATAATACAGGAGGTTTTTAACCCTATGCCCAAATCTTAGTTGCGATCTACAATCATTCATCACTGATTTAAAAAGCTACTTAAATTGGCTCTTTATTTTTATATAATATCATATCTATTCCTAACTAGTCAAGTTTTTGACTTATAAGCGATAATTTTTAAAATTTTCTCGAAAATTTAATTTTTCCCATAGCGTATAATAAACCATGTAACTATTTTTTAAAAAACTTAGTTATCTGGTTTAAATCTTTATTTATATAGGTAGGCAAATCCTGTCCTGTATGTTTTACTGGCAGGAGAAAAACAGCTGTGTTGAGCGTGTATCATCTGAATGCATATCGCCGTCTTAGAGCGAAGGGTGAGGATAAAGATGTAAGCAAAAGAAATGAAAAAGGGCATATTACTTTAAAAAAGCCTGGCGGATATGGGTAATTAAAAAAATTATATATATTTCCTCTTGTTCCTCCTTGCAGATTAAAAAAATATATTTATGATAATTTTTGTTGTTTGACAGTAGCACAGCTTGAAAATGGCTACAGTATGAGATCTTTATATTTTTTCCAAGAGGTATTTTATTTATTTTTGGAATACAAATTTTAGTAGCAGATTTACCGGTGAAACATATTATGGGGCGATGCCCTACCTGAAAATATAAACTACTTCCTAATTACCTAGTAATTAGCAGTTCTGTTGTGAATTATCTATATACAGGGTTTCGATAAATAAACGGATTAGCCTTTTATATTATAGAATACCGCCCACTTAATCAAGAATCGCTCGGACCCGTCAATACATTTTTTTGAAATGGATGTTTTTATGAAAAAATATATTATACAAGGTGGATTATCAAAATGCTACGTGTATCAACTTTAATCGTTTTAATAAAACTTTTTGTTTATTTTTCTATTTTTAGATTCTACAATCAATTCTAGACATTTTTCATAACCTTATAACAATCTTCAACCAGTTACGAAATATATATATATATATATAACTTTTAAAACAAAATAGACAAACGACAAAATATAAAAAGAAACTATTTGATAAGATGTTGAAAATATCCTCCAACAACTGTTCTGCAGTAGATCAATCGATCTAAAAATGCATTACGTTTTGTATTATTGTGGATAAATTTCTCGTATTACTCGTCGAATTGACTCTTTAAGCGTATCGATCGAGCTGTGTTTAGATATATAAACTAAATTTTTTATGTAGCCCTACAAAAAAAACAGTCCAGTGGGTTAAGATTAAGCGATCTGGGTGGCCATTCTATTGACCCCCGTACCCCTGTACATGAGCGGCGCAATGCGGGTGTGCACCATTCTGTTGAAACCAAAAAATTATTCTTGATAAATCAGGATTATTATCATCTGGAATTTCGATGGAAATTTAGATATCATTCTCCAGTGAGGCTCTCATCAATGAAAAATGGTCCGGTTATCCTATTTCAACAACGTCCGCCCAGGCATTAACCTTTTCATGATACTGGGTGTCAGTGGGTGTGATTTTCTATGAACCATTAAGGATTTTCCTATGACCAGTATATTCTGTAATTTTGTCTATTAACTTGACCATTTAAAGTAAATATATATAGGAGAGAGACAAACGGACAGACAAAAAAATGTTGTATAGAGCCAGCCGTAGGTCAATTTATTTGGCAAGAATCCCCCAGCTCGCACCCCGTAAGACTGTCTTATTCCCAGTAGTGATTTAAGATAATATGGAACATGACAGTCGTTTTGTCTGAGAGCTTTCGGAAGATTTATAGGCCTGAGTCGCTTCTTACAAGGTAAACTACAAAACCTTATATTATTTCTTCTATTTTATAACACTAATTTTGTCCAGTGGCAACCATTAGCAAATAAAACAGGAGAAAGATCATTTTATTGTATAAATTACTAGATATAATAAAATAATTTTTTTTTAAAGTTACACTGAGGAAAATTTCTAGTAACTGCTACTGAAAATCGACTTGACACAGCTATAAATCGTAATAAAATAGGGAAGAAGTAATCACCGTTGCTGTGGTTACTAAAATAAGAATATTGGACCACCTGACTTGCCACAAGTACCGTGCGAGCAAAAATTATTTGCATCAAAGAGGGCTTGGATTAGAAAACGTAGAGCTTGGTTTAGACTATGGAGGACTTGAGGTAGGAGGCCGATCGCAATGCATTGGATTCGGTCCCAAATTAGCATCGGTCTATCAAATAAATGGTTTCTTATGGACGCGATAACTATTTTTATTTAAATTAGTTCTTTAAGGAACAAATAAGGACTTTTATATGAATTTACACTTACTTTGTTATACTTATTAGTAAACTCGGCCTGTATAAAGTTCCAACGATGCTTCGTTTTTAAAATACAGGAACATTCTAGCTAGAGGGTTTTACCTTTGGAGCTAGAAAGAGACTTATTTGGCTGAGTTTCATCTCTGAAGAAGATCCTGTCTTACCACCCCGACACAAAGCAAACTCTACTTTTATAAATTGTACCATTATTTATTATAAATATGGAAATTAATTACAATACAACGTTATTTGTCTTGTCTTGCCTTCAAACATGATTTTTTATTTCGAAAAATAAAATGTCAATTGTCAAAAGTAAAAGCACAGAAACATAAAGGGTTTAAGTAAAAGCTAAAAACTATAAAGGATCTAGGTTTTCCACATTAAAAACGAAGAAGAAGAAGACAACATCAGCCCACTTCGGACGCGAGAGCCATCTATCGGCCAGTAGCGAACTAACCAAAAAACCGGGACAGAATTTGAAAATGCTGCCATTGTCGCGCCGCCACTGTGTTAAATTAATTTCTTAATCTTAATTTAATTTAGTTTTCTAGCAAGTTAAATTCTTTTCAAGAATGGTTAGCTAAAAGCTTATTGAAAGGGAGCGTTTTGTAGTGGCTGCGACAGGTTACTATTGTTTTGAGGGTTCGGCTATTTTTCTAATGTTATATTTATCTGAAACTAACACCTATCCTGTGCTCTGGTCAAAGAAAATAATCTGCCATGGGTTTACTGAATAAATATATATTGTAATAGTTTCCAAATCATTTAGTACAAAATTCAAGCGATACATTTCTATTAAATCCATCTTTAGTAAACATTATATACTTCTTAAAAATAACTAAAATATTTATATAGGTATATTCAAAATGCGGTTTGCATGTACTGCGTCTTTTTCATATTGACTTAATTTAGTTTATAAAAGTTCTAAATTATACACACACGGCACTGCGTCCTGCGTTTATTTGTGTATATGCTTAACGAAACAAAAACGGTTCATAAAGTTCATTTTATCTAACCATAGTTCATGAGTCTATTTCTTTTTGTGCAAAATTATAGTTCTTTACTACATTAGGTTTATAAAAGTCAATGTCTATACGATGTGTATAACTTACATAGTAAACTTAGGAAAACGGATATTCCCATCTCTTTGCTTTTTGGGTAGGTCACCACGCTTAGATGTTCAAGTAGCACTTAGCGATAAGAAAGAAACACTTGTTAATTTTCATACCGACACTAAAACGATAGTTTGTATTTTTCACTTTATCCACCCCTTAATGAATTTAAAACACCCTCTGTTATAAACTTAGAAAGCACCTTGGGAAACTTATCTTTCCCATAGTTACGCGATGTTGTGTATTTTTAAGAACTGAAAATTTTTGTCTATTGTTCTTTTTTTCTTTGGCAAATTTAGCGTTTTTATACCATTTTTAATTCCTATGCCAATCCTTTTTTATATTTAAAGGTGTGGTTAATATGAAATAATACTATTCGATTGGTTGACCTAAATCACCAAAAATCAGCCATATTTGTTTGATTCCCAGACAACAAAGAAAAATCGGAAAGATGTATCGCTAAGTGCATTTGGTAATAAAATTTTATAGCCAAAAAGCTTTTAAGATTCCTAAGTTAAGAATGGGGGAACAATAGGTGGTACCTTTAATTTTTCTTAAAGCGTTACTGAAATTGTTAACACCCACTATTTGAAAGAGATAGAAGTATAACTGTCCTTGTCTTTAAATTTAGTTTTTTCGAGCGATCGTCGAGCATCTTTCTCCTTTACATTACCTTGAATTATTTTCATTTTATTTTTATTTTAATAGTAAACTTAATAAAAATATAAAAGGATGCTCGAGGCTCGACACCATTGTCGATCGGCCTCCTACGAGTCGCCGTAAGATGGCGCTCGTGTTCGAAGTGGGCATTCAAATAAATGGTTTTTATGGACGCAATAACTATTTTTATTTAAATTAGTTCTTTAAGGAACAAATAAGGACTTTTATATGAATTTACACTTACTTTGTTATACTTATTGGTAAACTCAGCCTGTATAAAGTTCCAACGATGCTTGGTTTTTAAAATACATGGTATTAAACAGTCTAGCTATACCTTTGAAGCTAGAAAGAGACTTATTTGGCTGCGTTTCCTCTCTCAAAAAGATCCTGTCTTACACCCCGACACAAAGCAAACTCTACTTTTATAAATTGTACCATTATTCATTTTAAATATGGAAATCAATTACAATACAACGTTATTTGTCTCGTCTTGTCTTCAAACGTTATTTGTTATTTCGAAAATAAAATGTCAATTTACTCAATTTGTCAAAAGTGAAAGTAAAAAACGAAGAAGAAGAAGACGACACCAGCCCACTTGCGACGCGAGAGCATCTATCGGCCAATAGCGAACTAACCACAAAACCGGGACAGAATTTGAAAATTCTGCCATTGTCGATCGGCCTCCTACCCTCTAGTTCTCCATAGTTTAGACTTTAGATCACAATGACATGGGGACGATATATCTAACCAAATCTAGGTTAAAATTTTGTCAAATTCATATTATGACATGATATGTCAAACTAATGAGTAAGTAATAAAAAAAGTAGACAAATACAAATTTATGTTTGTTGTTTACAAAATTAACAAAATAAGAATATACAGAAAGAAAAATAATTACATAAATTGTTGAAATTGGCCACCAAGCATAAATTCACACGTCTCTTCATATTTTCGAAAGTGTTGACCAGCATCTGCGGCTTGTATTTCTTGGAATACTTTCACTTTATAAGGAAATAAATTTAGCTGCTTCTTAAGACTAGTCCTGCATGTTCCATAAGATCTACCCACTTCTTGCATGGGACAGGCATCTTATACAATTTGTGGGCGTATTTTGCATTATTTCACAAACGTTTGCAACAAGTTATTCTGTTCTTACAGATGGTCTTCCTGCTCCTTTTTTGTATTGTATAGAACCTGTTTCCCTAAACACAGCAACGGTTCTTTTCAGGCAATGATAAAAATACCCAACAATAAAAGCAATGTTAGGAAAATGTTCGTGAAAATCGTCCATGCACAAACCCGGAGTGTATTGCCAATCACCATTTACTCTAACCCCGTTTCGAAAATACGCTTCAACCATGAATGTTTTGTGCTGTTCCGAAAAGCCCATTGTGTGAATTGTTTAAGAAATTGAAAAAATTAGCGATAAATCCAATTACTTGTAACGACTGTCAAAGATGACCGAATAACTGATTGATTGTTAATTCAGGTAGTTACTGACACCCAACAGGTATTAAGCTCTATACGGCTAAGCATTACGTCCTTAGATGCAAGGCCCCTAGAAAATATCTCGTTTAAGGCACTCATATTAAATGCAAATGTGTGAGTGATGAAATGTTGTAAGTTGTGTTAATTGAATAAGAATTTGTAGTTGTTACAGTAATAAGGATTTCTAATAATCATTAATAGGTGGTTTCAAAAATATCAATAATATACTATACTATAAGTAATCGGGGTTAGAAAAAGCAAATAAAATATATTGATGGTTGTAATTATTTAAGCTGTTTCAGCACAGAAATTTGGCTGGGTCAATTTTTTTAGCGTAGCACATTTTTTACTTTCCTCTGACGAAACAGTATTGTAATCGCGAAAAAAACAAGTTGTGAGTATCAGACGCGACGTTTCGGTGTCCCTTAAAAACTACTTGACAGGAATGACAGAACAATGTATACAGTGTTCGCGAAAAAGTCTGTGCCATATGGAAAACTATTTTATGCGTTTTTTTTCAAATTAAATAAGTCATAATAATAAGTAATTATACTTACTAAAGAAGATAAATTTAAAATAATAATTCTTATTCATGGCGAAGATAAAACCTGTTTGACTGTTTACATTTTTAATAAAAAATATCTTGAAAAACACATTTCTCATACGACAGTAAGACGTATTTTAGAAAAATTTAAGGAGACTAGTTCCGTTGAAAATAAATTTAAAATACATTTTAACTAGCAAGTGAATGCGCACGAAGAAAATGATGTTGTAGAACATAAAGTACGATCGCTTTCAAACATTTCTAATAGGACTGGCGCAAAGGAAACAACTGAGAAATATTTTAAAGAAAAATAGGTTCCGCCCTTACAAACCAAATTTTATGAATAATTTAAAAGAACGAAATTTTATTTAAGATTTGATTTTTGCGCATAGGTACAGGAAGAAATAGAAGACAATTAGATATATTTTCAATTCGATTTTCCTTTCACTACCTTAACGGTAAATTTATTTTTGATTCTTAAAAGTGGGACGAAAAAAGTTTAGTTTTTAAGCCAGTGGGACATTTCTGGGGGGGGGGGGGGGTATTTATACGTTTGTTTTTGATCATGTCATTGCCGCAGGCGAAAAAACTAATTAATTCAGACCCAATAAGAAATTAATTGAAAGAAATAAAATAGGATTACTTATAAAGCAAAATTAAAAAAAAAAAATATAGTAGGTAAATAGAAAATAGTTTCATTTGTCATTATTTTACTATTATGTTCTATCCCAATATCCTTGCGATTTTAAGGAATATTTGAAGGAGAATTTGAAGCAGGATTTGGATGGAGATTTGGAGGATGCGTTAGAGGGTGATGGAAGGGAAATCTAGAGGAGGATTTGGAGGGCTTTTTGTCGAGATGGGGGGGGGGTGTTACTGACAATATGTACGGTTGGTTATAAGGCGAAAATTGTCAGGTTCTTTATTGACATATATTTTTAAAAGGTGGTTTAGGTGGTTTGTTTACTATTGATACCTAGTAAATATTTCGATGACGGGAAGTTGGGTGAGGAGGGGGGGGGGGGTTAAAGTGTAATATAAAATATATTTTATATATAAATAACTACCAATTTTGCAAATAATTATAAATAATAGCACAACGGGCATAACAGTGATACATTACAAAAATTAATTCGAAAAGGTTTTGTCTGTTTCCTTCCGCCAAACCCATCCCCAGACGCGTTTCGCCGTTATTACGGCTCATCAGTGAGGCTCAGTTTGGCAGAAGGAAACAGGGCTTAAAGACAAATCACTTGTCAGGATCGATTATCAACGGGATTTATAAAACCCAGTGCGACATCTTGCGTCCCAGTACGGTACCTTAGAAAAGGTCAGTCGTAAAGGGTTATTCTGTAAAAACAGAAAATTTTGCAAGATGCCCTCAAAACCGGTATAAGTGCCGGACCACAGATATTAATTCGAAAAGGTTTTGTCTGTTTCCTTCCGCCAAACCCATCCCCAGACGCGTTTCGCCGTTATTACGGCTTATCAGTGAGGCTCAGTTTGGCAGAAGGAAACAGGGCTTAAAGACAAATCACTTGTCAGGATCGATTATCAACGGGATTTATAAAACCCAGTGCGACATCTTGCGTCCCAGTACGGTACCTTAGAAAAGGTCAGTCGTAAAGGGTTATTCTGTAAAAACAGAAAATTTTGCAAGATGCCCTCAAAACCGGTATAAGTGCCGGACCACAGATATTAATTCGAAAAGGTTTTGTCTGTTTGGATGGGTTTGGCGGAAGGAAACAGACAAAACCTTTTCGAATTAATATCTGTGGTCCGGCACTTATACCGGTTTTGAGGGCATCTTGCAAAATTTTCTGTTTTTCAGAATAACCCTTTACGACTGACCTTTTCTAAGGTACCATACTGGGACGCAAGATGTCGCACTGGGTTTTATAAATCCCGTTGATAACATTACAAAAATGTTTAAAATGCATTTTTAAATTTTTTCAAAATGGTAAATGTGGCTATAAAAACCCATGCGCTTTAAAAATAACTAGCGTGACTTACATTATTAAACTTGTTTTATAACTGTTTCACTTTAACGATAATAGCGGACAAATTTTCCAAAACACGATAACTTAACAATAATCTGCAAAAAGCCGTGGTATAAAATTTACTACAAAACTTTTGGACATTTTAGTTCGAAACTTCTGAACCTTTCTACTAAAACTTTTACATTTAACTTTAGAGAAACCTCAATAATTTTAGGCACTAAACCAAACTTAAGAGGATTCGAATTAAGCTTTATATTATTCGGTTTTGTAATAAACCCAATTAAGAGTCTATTTATAATGCCCGTGCAGCTTAAAGATGCTCAAGTTTTGGGGATGAGTTTTCCGAGCATCATGAATTCCGTTCAAAATTTCTTGCATCTAAAAAAATTACAAATAACCTCTTTGCCACCGACGAAACTACTATGGGAAATTGCTTTCGGCTAATTCTTTTTTGGAGATTTAGTATTTTGTAGATCTTGACGTTCTGAGTAAAAGTGTCCATGGCCGTAATACAATCTTGATACTTATTTTTAAATTAAATAATTATAGCCTTTTAAAATTGGAAATTTCATACTTTCAGTTTTTATGCGTTGTCTGGCTTTTTTTTTCTTTTAGGCACGTAAATAAGGAGGGGGTACGGGGAACAGTCCCCCCCGAGCCAGTTTGTGTCATTAATTATTGCTTAAAAATGAACCCCATTATCACTATGCTAATTTTTAAATGCTTTAGAAGAAATAATAGCACTTTCTATATGGATAGCTAGGGGGTAATTAGCCTGTTACTGCCCTGTTATATGACATTTAATACATAGGTACTTAATATACTTTTGCTTTTATTCATTTTATCAAATATTTTGTTTCTGATGTAAACCTGTAAGTAATTGCTACTCAAATAGTTAGAGACCGACAGAAGGTTCGTTTTCGATTTCGGCTAGTTTCGGCCAAAAAATCTAGTTTTGGTGACAGTTTCGGTTTCGGCTGAAAATCTTGTTTCGGTCAGACACTACAAATAGTATTTGGCCGCTTTTTAAAGAAAACAAAAAATAAATGAAGTGTTGATAAGAAAATGAAATGGCGAATGGGTCACTAGTGTTTTCTGTTAAATAAACGGTTAAAAAACATATTTATTGTGATAATTTTTTTTTCGTTTATAAGTGATAATTGAAGTAATAATTCATTAAAATTAAATTCTTCAACAATTTTAGCAAAATTTGGGAATGGTGCAAAAGTATTTTCGCCCGTGGCGATTTTGCATGCGGCGGGATTTCTGTGGTAGTTGTCTGCTCCCCCAAAATAAAATTCTAGCTACGCCAGTATGTGGGAGCACCCCTTCCAGGAAGAAAAGCTATCTACGTGCCTGTCTTCTCCCGTATAGGGGAAAAAGTTATTTATCAAAGAAAAAAAATTCTTCCAGAAACATAATGACAACTTTAATTTCAAAATTATTATTGATAGATTTTATTAATATTACACCTGGGACATTTTTTTTGCCCAATAATTATTTTTTAACACACACTAATTTTTTAAGATATAAGTACAGAGTGATCCAGTTACAATGACTTACACAAGTAAAAACTTATAAAAATAGGGATATTAAAAAAGTAGTTTCTTTTATGAAATGACGAAATATTAATGTTTAATTATAAAGATTTTTTTTTGTAAAATTTATATCTTGGTTCTTACACAAGACGCGTTCAGACTACCTTAGTAGTAATAAAATTTTGTTTTTTTTTATAATTAATATTGTTTTTGAGTTAAAGCAACATATTATCACCTTTTTTCTTGTTTCAACTTTTTAAATATATTTTTTTTAATTAAATGTAAAGTTCATACTGGCTCTTTTTCTAGAAGCATGTAAAATGTCTGGTACCTAAATATTTTTTTTATCTTACAAACAGGCGTAACAATAATGTACGAGCTTTTGTTTGCAAAATTCACCAAGCAAATCAGATTTTGTTTATTATTTAATATATAATATAGGAACTAACAGTTTATTTTATGTATTACAATAATAAATTTTGTTTCGAATTATGTAAAACTATATACTTAAAAAAAAATTTTGCTAATAAAAGTTTTCACATTCTGTATATTATAATAGTTTTTAATTTCGCTGTATATCACTTTGATTTTTGCCCATCAGAAAATAAAAAATTATTTACCAGATATTAAGATATTTCAAATGAATCTAGAGAATCAGTGTGTGCTTTATACTGACTAAAAAATTATTCATACAGGTAAAACAGGAAAAAATACTGATATTTTACTTTAATTTTAGAATATATAAATTATAGAAAAACATTATAATATGCCTCTAAGGTAGTGAACGCGACTTGTATAAGAGCCAAGATAAAAATTTATTTTACCAAAAAGATATTTTATAATTATTTAAAAATAATATATTGTCAATTGTAAAAAGACATAAATCTTTAATGTCCCTATTTTTAAAAGTTTTCACTTTTCAACTGGATCACCCGTATATATTAGATTATAATAGATAGAATAATTATTGTCAAAAAAAAATGTTACAGATTGGATAATAATTAAATGTATTAATTATTATAACATAATATATACTCTCAACTCATAACTCTATACCCACTTTCTAGAATAAATGATGATGTTACTGGCAACACGGATAAAAAGAAAGGTACAGCCTTGGTATCGCTTGACTTTTCTAAGGCGTTTGATACTATAAGCTATGAAATTTTAATTTCCAAACTAAAATACTATGGATTTTCCTCTGATGCAAGTTCTATTATAACATCTTAGCTTAGGTTAGGTTAGGTTAGAGTGGCTGACTTCTGGCATTGTCCAAACAGTCACACGTAGTCCTATAAGGACCGTTGTGGTACCACCCATGTTCCGCGGAACCTATTTTCATCAGCTTCCTGATGGTTAACGCGATCGTAGAAGAATCTTGACAGCTCATTCAAACCAGCCACTGCTGTTACTAAACTTAGTAAGTCGACCCAGTTGCAGGCTGCTCACTTCCTCCAGATTATTAAAAAATGGTTCGCCCACGGCATTGAACCTTCTTCTCGCGAGGCCGGGGCATTCACACAGGAAATGCTAAAATAAATACTTTCCTTCTCTTCTTCATCTCTGCAACTTCTACAGAAGTCGTTAGTTGGTTACGTTCAGCGTGTCTACCGAATAGGCAATGTCCGGTGACTACGGCAGTGATTATAACATCTTACGTTCACCAAAGAACACAAAAGTTTCATTTAACTCTAAGTGTTCTTCCTTGTCTGGTTTTCTCAGGTGTCCCTAAGGGATCCATCTTGGGTCTCCTACTTTTTTCTATATACATTGCAGATAGTGTTGACAGCGTAAACTATTCTAATATTCAAATGATTGCAGATGATAATAATTTATTTATTGAATTTGATTAAAAAGTGCCATAGCTGCTTCACCTCAATTAAGTGCTGATTTGAAAACCAGTTCTGTCTTGCGACACAATTTAAAACTTAACCCTATGGAGTGCAATTTAATTATTTTTAATAACAATAATTTTTTCAATGATTTTAGTATTCTAATTGATAATAATATTCTACTACCACAAGTGAGTACCAAGGGTCTGGATTGGTTTTGGATTAGAAACTGCAATGTACACAGCATATAAATATTCTACTTCCGCGTGCATATCCATCCCTGAAGCTCCTATATGTAAATAGCCATTGTTGCGATGTAAAGCTCAGAAAATTGTTGGGTGATACTTTGGTGTTGTCCTTATTCAATTATGGTGCTGTTGTGTACGGCAACTATTTGAACGCTTTAAATAGATATCGTATATAAAAATTCAGGATGCTTGCTGTAGATATATTTTTGGCCTAAAAGAGTGCTACACACGCACATGCAAGTCATCCGACTTGGCATGTACAAGCTAAGTCGGCCGACTTGCATGAGCGTATGTAGTAAAAGTCGTGGCTTGAATGAAGTCAGAAGTTGGGCTTGCGCTAAATCGGACAAGACGGATTTTCTTCAGACTTTTTACTGCAAGTTTGAGCGTGTGTAGCTAGTTAATAAAGTCGGCCGATTTCAAGGTTTATTTGCAAACGCGTATAGATGATCGTCTATTTGTAATAAAATTATTTCGGAATCGTTACCTTTTTTAAGATAATATAGCCTGACATGTTTCTGGGACTTCGATAGCGCTTGTGGAGATATTATAACGATAAATTTTAAATCTTCGAAACTTCTTCCTGTTGCTAAGAACCGAAGAGTAGCAGTTAACCGTTCATGTGGCGTTATTGCAGCTCTCATAACAGTATCTTCTTTTTTAATAATCGGTCCAACATAATTAAGTAATTCTTTATAGGTGGTGGCATCCATTCGAAGATAATTCATCCAATCACGGGGTTCTAATCGTAACTTTTCTAAAATGTTTATATGTGAATAAGTTCTACGTTTTTTCAACCCGTCTTTTGTCCATCGAGACCGTTTTTTCGTTTTTGTTTTGAAATATGGTGCAATGGCAGCAGCAACTAAAACGTTCTTAGATGCCATTCTATGATTGAGCCTTTAGCACAACTTAAATTAAAAGTCTATTTATGCATACACTGCTTGGGTAGGTACATGTGAAACTAAACAAAGTCGGCAGATAAGTTGGTATGTGTGGATACGATGCTGCTTGACAGACTTTTGCTTCAACTTGGCTTGACAAATCAAGTTGGACGACTTGCATGTATGTGTGTAGCGCCCTTTAGAGGAACTTTGATCATGTTTCGCCGTTCATAGCACGACTTAATTGGTTTAGTATGGGAAATAGGAGGATGGTACGGACACATTATGATTGAGTGTTTATACTTCTATAGTTTTTATTTTAATTTTTCATGTATTATTATTTCATTTTTGGTTAAGTGTTAGAATAGCAGATTCTCCTGGTCTCTACTAAACTTCGCCTTACTCCATCTATTATTTATATATTAATTTTATTATTATATGGCTGTTGGTACCGTATTCAACTCTGCAACAGTTATGCGACACCCAGTATAACAGTATTTTGTAATCCACGTAGTCAAAGACCTTATAGAGATCATACAACACTGATGCTGCCGTTGACCGTTAAGTTAAGATATCTATTAGCACCCTTTAGAAATCGAAATGAGCATAGTGAGTTCCCTTGGCATTCTGAAACCCAAATTGGTTAGAGTTTAAAATTTTGTGCTTTTGAAAGTAACTCATTATCCTGGTCTTAACGATCTTCTCCAGTATCTTGCAGAGAGTAAATAGATGGGAAATAGGGCGCAAGTTAGATAGCTGACCCGAATCCTTACCCGGCGACCGGCACTCGCCACATTGTGCGATCGCCGCGCGCCGTTTTAGTTTTACCGTATTTGTTGCGCAAGACGCATCGCTGTTCGGAGTCTCCTGTCCTGTCTGAATTTAAATTTTATAAGCCGTACACCTACCGAATTTTGTATTGTGTGTGCTACGAAATGGAAAGGATATTACGGGAATGGGGCTTAGACGAGCTTATTCCACAGTTTGAAGGTAGGTTGCTTGTTTATTACATACAAGTATTGGCACTCGTTAGGTGTTTTAAATTTATTTGCTATGATACCTAACCTACATTTTTTTTTAAATACAAAGGGCAGGACCGTAGCCAGGTTTTCGTTTTGGGGAAAGCTCACAAGAAAAAAATACGTACAGGGTGATTCATTAAGGGTGGCGACCGGCCATATCTCGGAAACTACTAGGCATAGAAACTTGTAGAAAAAAAAAATATGATTAAAGCGGTCATAAGAAAATTCTGGAAATTACTTTTAAGTTCCTCATTTCGCCGCAAGGGGGCACAATTAAATTTTCTTTTTTTTAATTCTAAATTTCTCCGAAATTTCCCATATTAAGGTATAACTCTGATTACATCATCAAAAAGCTTAGACAATTCTGCATCATTTTGGTTTAAGGCTCATTGGCGTACCGGCCTTGATAAGAGTGGGGGAAGCTATTGAATGTGCAAACATTAAAATCGCTGTAACTTGTAAACGACTTATCCGATTTTACTAAATTTAAGCTTGTTTGGAAGGGAAAGGTAAGTATTTTCAATCGCCGTATCCAATAGTACACCATAGTGTTTAATAAAATTGCTAGAGTGCGCAATTTGTAATAATAACAGTTTTTTCGATTTTATCCTGGAAATTCAAATCATACGGTATAACTATGACATCATAATCGAAAAGTAGATGAAATTTGTAAGAAAAGATGTGAAGACCGCAGTTCGATATCTTTGTTCGTTTCAGAGTTATTGCCAAAACAATAATTTTTAATACAAATTGCGCCCTCTAGCAATTTTGTTAGAAATTATCTTGTACCATTGGATACGACAATTGAAGGTACTTACCTTTCTCTTCCAAACAAGCTTAAATTTAGTAAAATCGGTTAAGTCGTTTAGAAGTTACAGCGATTTTAATGTTTACAGTTTCACTTGATAAGAGTGGGAGAAGCTATTGAAAGTGTAAACATTAAAATCGCTGTAACTTCTAAACGACTTAACCGATTTTACTAAATTTAAGCTTGTTTGGAAGAGAAAGGTAAGTACCTTCAATTGTCGTATCTAATGGTACAAGATAGTTTCTAATAAAATTGCTAGAGGGCGCAATTTGTATTAAAGATTACTATGCATTAGGCTTATGTAGGTATCTGATCAATAACTCTCTCGATATTCTACTATTTCTGGAACAAGCAAACTAGATTTCTTTAAAAAAAAAATACTGAAAATGTTATTAAAAATATATAAAATTTTGAAGAATGTGAAAAATAAAAGTTGCTTGTTTTTAATTTTACCCATATCTTTTATAACCCTTTGTTTTGTTTTATTTCTTAGCCTTGTTCGTTTTTCAATTATAGCTACCTAGTTTTAGGATTCCTGTATAACGTTTTTATACCACTTTTACAAACCTCACCTTTCGAACTTATATTATGTTTGTTAGTAAAGTTTCGTTTTTCAATTTAGTTCAATTATTGTTGTTATGGTATTTTTTGACATTAGAATCAGTAGTTCTTAAAATAAGGTTTAAAAAGAATACTTAAGGTTAAGGACGTTTTTTAAAAAGAAAAATGTATACAGTATTTCCGGCGATGTGGTAGACAAGAGGTCAAACGGACCAAAAATTTTATTTTTCGAAAAAAAGTTATTCTTTATAAAAAAAAGTATGCTTGCTGAAAAAATAAGTTTTTTACAAGAAAAAACTACTTAGGTACCATTATTCTAAAGTTTTTGGTCAAATGCTATGGACACCCTGTATAATTTTTTTTTTATCGACGATCTTACTTTTTCAGCAAGCACAATTTTTTATAAAGAATGACTTTTCTTCGAAAAATTAAATTTTAGGTCCGTTTGGTCCTCTTGTCTACCTTATCGCCGGATATACTGTATCATATTAAAAATATTTTTTTCTGCATCTACCTATACCTATGTATTTACTACTACTATTATGGGTAATAAATTGGGGCTCTTAGTAATTTTCCCATCCAATTCCATAAGGTTTTCTCTTAGACCATGGTTTTATTAATCTATTTTTTTATTTTCGAAAAAAACACTTTATTTCATAATTTTCGAAATTTTAAAAATTTTTTATTTATCCGCATTACATTTTCAAATAACAAAATAAAGATGTAGTATCCTCTAAAATTAAAAAAATTCCAACTGATGCGGATTTAATGTAAAAATTGTTTTGTAGTGTATTAACTTTATTATAACGCATTATTTTTTAGGTTGCTTTCGACTTTAATACTTCATGAGGCCAAACAAAGAAAAAGTGTCGTCCTTCAAAATGATTATGATGTCGATCAACAATTGGCGGCTCTATTAACATTACCATAATATATGTTTGCGCCGGTGACCATCAGGACGACAGGACCTCAAACCTCAATCTACGTGGAGGCCATCAAAAGCCGAAGTTGCAGAAAGTTTTGTGGTGTTGATTAAGGTTAATTTATATTTTGTTAGTATTTTAACACTAATGGATACCCCTAAAATCTTAAATTTATTTTACAACATTAAAACAAACATATCATTTATTTAACAATGTAAAATCCAGATTGACCTACTTCCTGGTTGAGTCTTAATCTTACTGGTCTCTTAAGTTACTAGAATATAGTACCCACAAACTGATTTATAGGTATATTATTGCCCTACAATTTTATTTTAATTTATAAAAAGATATTAGGCGCAGCAGAGGTTTCCTTTCTTTCGATCACACATAAAAATGTTTTTGATTTTTTTTGTTAATAAACGATTTTTTAGAATCTATTCACTTTTTTTATTTTACAACGAAAGTATCGCAACTTTTACAGTCCTATATAAATCCGTATAATAAAAATCCGTAGTTTTAAATTATTTTTTTGACTTTTTGTTTTGTTTGCAAGTACGTAGCAGCAAGTACTTCATTCTCAAAAAATATTTTAGTGAACAACCGCTTTTGGCAAACTCAGTACCTACATCTAAGGTTAACAGCAAATTACAAAAATAAACCTTATTTGCTTGCAAATATTATGGGATACAGTAAAACAACCATAAACTTGTAAGATTCCGCTTTTTTTTTCATGTTCAACGTTGTTCCATAAAATCGTGGAAATTTACAAGTTCAATGTTGTTTTAATGTATCCCCAAATATTAGTTTAATCAATTCTTACCAAAGCAATTGTCTCAATTTATTTTTCCTTTGTATTCACATTTTTTTAAACTTGCTTGATAAAGCAATAAAAATCATGAGTATTAAACTTTATAGTCTATTGACTAATTTTACCATCTCAGTAAACCATGTTGCATAATAGATATGCAACAGTATTGTTAAACGACAAGAACAATAACGTAAGTACTAGAAGCTATTTAAATTTATAAGAACTACAGAACTGATTTTTAGTGGTAAGTATATACTTTATTAACCGTAGCAAGCAAATTATTATCATTAATACCCAGTTTATTTACAACTGCCAGTCGGAGCTAATACAGTATATAAAACCAGATTATACCCCCAATAGAACTTGATAATTACTGTGAGTATCCAGAGCAATAATGGCTATAAAACCATTCTATGGTAGTAATAACTCTTATTTTCTATTGGCTAAATTACCGTGATATTACGACTACACAATGGTCTAGCAATTTTCGTTGTATAACAGTAGGAAAGCGTGTGGCTGTCACATATACAGGGTGTCCGGAAATGACGATGAAAAATTTTAAGGTATGATTCTACATAATAAGATATGTAAAAAAGTTCATATTACAATACAGGAATTAACTTCTACGTATAAGTTAGAGTGATTGGAGGTCACTCTTTGAAAATATCAGGTGACCCATAATTGCAACCAGTGGCGTGGGAACAAAGGGGTGGTTAGTTATTTAGGGTTATATTTTTTCGCCGAGTGTATTTTCGCTATCTTTTAAATAAATTATAATTCTTTGAACATTTTTACGTAAAAAAGGTTCGCTTGGTATAAAGTCGTATAGTTGACCGTTTTCGAGATAAACGGACTTAAAAGGACGACTGCAGTGCGTAAATACAGTAAACAGGCTATGTAATAAAAATAAGAAGATGCTTGAATACTATTTTAAAATGTAGTTATTCTTTTACACCCATTGCCAAAAAGAAAAACGAATTTACTGGTACCTACTACATTGGGTACATTTTTAAATTTACCTGTGGATTCCACCAAAAACTTAATTTAAAAATGTAACGCATAGGATAGGATACCAAGCGCTTCGCAACAAATCATAGTTGGCTTAATTCAAATTCATTGAAATGAACGGAAATCATTTTCAACACTTATTATAAAATTTATAATAACATTGAAAAGGATTTAAAAATTTAGGGACAGCGTTGTTTATTATTTTGTTATTGATTTGTTGGTATTTTTATTAATAAAATTATTATTCAAAAAAAAATCTGAGCATTAAAGTCCGTTTATCTCGAAAACGGTCGACTATACGACTTTTTACTAAGGGAACCTTTTTTACGTAAAAATGTTCAAAGAATCATAATTTATTTAAAATATAGAGAAAATACACTCGGCGAAAAAAAATATAACCCTAAATAACTAACCACCCCTTTGTTCCCACGCCACTGGTTGCAATTATGGGTCACCTGATATTTTCAAAGAGTGACCTCCAATCACTCTCACTTATACGTAGAAGTTAATTCCTGTATTGTAAGTAGATCCTAATAAATTAAATAAAAACCACTTTTATGACACCATCATCAAGGGCCTGTAGCTCCCTCTGGAAGCATTTCCGGACCTATGTTAATATAAACTTTTTTTCATATCTTTTTATTTTAAAATTTTTTATCGTCATTTCCGGACACCCTGTAGTATGAAACAGTTGTATAAAGAGTATGTGAATTCTTATAAGGAATAGAAGTCTTTTTTCTCAGTGTGTCCCTTTACCATGACTCGGTGATAGCCAGAGACAAAGCTTCCAAGGCATCATCAAGAATTTTCAAAATGCTCTTGCGGAGATACCTTCTATCGTCATCAGAAAATTTTTTATTACTGATGCTCTGAGTAGATTTTTGAATTTAATTTCCTGGAGCACTAGAGGATGAAAGAAAAATAACTCAATGATTTCAACTTCGTCAAGATTCAACTAATTCAATAAATAATGATATCCAATGGTAGGGTTTTAGTTAGGCGGGCCGCAGCATTATATACAATAATAATGATTAATAACATCGAGCTCCAAGTCAACAGCGGTTATTCCGGAACACCCACTATTACGAAATTCAATCATAATTGTATTCTATGTATTTAGTTTACGTGGTAGAAAAGCGGTTATTACTACTTATTACAATATTATTTGTAAATCGCCCTGATAAGTCAAGGAAAAACTCTATGGTAGATGCGTTTATCCACTATAATAGAATAAAATATGGCCATAGAATCTGGGGAGCGTATTTTCAAAATCTACTTAAGCACAACACTGACACGCTCTATTGGTTATTTCAAAATATACTTGAGCGCAACGCTATCATTCAAAATATATAAATATATATATACAGCACACTTCATAAATAGTTAAATACTATCAGCAAAATAATTCTTATGGCCAAAAAAATGTAAAAAAAAACCGTCCAATTCAGATTTTAGTGCCGACTTCATAATATTCTTTAACAAAATTTCAAGAAAAGTCTACCACCGACAAGATTCGAACCAGCAACATTATATACAAAAATCTAGCGACTTACAGTTCGAGCTAATCGTCCTTGCCAGAATTTGCAATAAATATGTTTCAGTAACGTGTCGGAACGAGGCGGAGCCTAGACGCAAGACAACCGACAACGCTGTTCTCGTTGGGTTATCTTAGATCTCCCATATTTTGATGGATGTGTCTGGTGTTGTGCTTAAGTAAGGTACTGGAGGCAAATATGGGCCAGCGGGTAATATGGGCCATAGTCTATAACACCCAAAGTTATTTTTATACGAACAATCTGACAACGTCGTATTACTGTCTAGGATGCAAGCACTTAAATATTATTTGGTCTACTCCACATAATCACGCGGCTACTTGGAAAACGATATTAATCACTAATGGCCGTTGATAGCAGGCGGTTATATAAATTTTCTATGTATTTTTGGTTAGGTTTCATTGTGCTTTAAATCAAATCTACAAATTGTTACCCAGTTAAAGGTAGAGGAGAGTACCCTAATATCGCACGGTTCCCTAATACCGAACAGTGGGATTTTTTAAAAACTAAATCATTTTATAGGTAGAAATCTATATTTCGACTAAGGAAAGTCCTCACCGAAGGCCATGCATTAGGTTCAGTGCCAATTAAACCTAATAGATGGCGGCAGTGTGTTGTTTGTTATGCAAGCCGATTGTGAGTTTATATTTTACTCTAATAATAAGTGTTTTTTTTTTGCAAAACAGGTAAGTAAAATGTGTTAACCCATATATATTATGGTTAATTTGGTATGTTTTGCTTATTATAATAATACAAATGTGGCGAAAACTAATTGTGACTATTTTTTTTTTGTTAACTTAACCTCATATGGGTTAGGTGCCCCAATATCGCACGGGTAAAGATTTCCCAATATCGCACTGTGCGATATTTGGAACCTTAAATATACAATTTAGTTTATTGTTCCTAATTTGTTCCATATAAAATGGCATCAAAAAATGGGATAAACAGTCAATGCTGGCAGCAGTTAACGTCGTAATAAGTATGGAATTGCAATTTCTGCGTATCAGGATAAAGTTGCCTAATGTCGTTTTCCTTATGGATGCCTAAATATCGCATATGCGATATTAGGCTACCATATTAGTTTTAGTCAAAAATGCTTTATATTGTTATTTTTTAAGTTTATAAAAAACTATTTGAAAAATATATTTTTTTTAGTGTGTGTTTAGTAATAACAATATTATCAATAACCTAATTTGGTTATATCAAACTATTTTTTTTATGTTAGATATCAGCTTCAGAAAAAAAGTGTGCGATATTAGGGCACTCTCCTCTAAGTGTCATAATGTTATGTATTTGTACAAAGACAAAAAATTAGTTTTTATTTCGGGTCCCCAATTTTTTTTTATATAAATTAAGTTATAATGCACTTTCGCGTAATATGGGCCAACATTTTGGCGGGTTATATGGGCCGTGGCCCCCAAGTGCTACATGGTATCACGAGGTATATGTAGGTCTTAAATCTGATGATACCGATGATTTTGAGTGCTGCTGATTTTTTACTAACAATAAAAATTTAGTTTTTTCAGTTTCTTTTAATGATTTAGGCTGACGATTTTTAACTTTGGTTTACCTACCATATTGTTTTGTTGCGTTTTTATGTTTTTAAATAAAAAATATGTTTTTAGTTTTTTCGTGTTTGTACTTGTCTAATATCATATTAGTGTATTAGTATGTTATTTTCTTTAAATATATAAATATTTTTTTAATGTTGTATGGTGCTTTTTTTTATTTTTACGTAACATTTAATGATGGCCCATATAACCCGATCAGGTGGGAAATATGGGCCAAATGCATATCTGACATTTTTTCAAGATGTATCCTACAGGAAATGTTTTTGATTGATAAATAAATAATAATAGTAATACCCTATATTATGTGACCCTTTGTTATGGTATAAAAAAGTGCCATGAAAAATTCAGGTATTAGAATAAAATATATTTTAAATTTATGTGGCCCATATTTTCCTCTAGTACCTTATATTATTATTTTGAAAATAAGCATCCGAAGATCTCATAATCGGATGCGACTGAACAATTTTAGTAAACTTATTAAAAACGTTAAAATTAGCTTGAATTCTCCCAAGACGGCGCGGCGCGGCGTCCTGAAGATTTACTTTTTACTTAACGAAATAAAGAGAAAATCGCTTCGTAGTTCAAAAATAAGTATATAGTGTTTATCCAATAATTTCTTAACACCCTGTAGATACTATTTTTAAACTACACTAAAAATGTGTTACCACTGGTCTTCTCACAAGAAACCTTGAAACCATTTTTTCCGTCTTGTAAAATTGTTTTGGCATAATATACGGTATTTAGGTACTTGCCAAAAACACATCTGTGTTTGCATTCGTAAGAATAAAACTCCCATAAAACCCATTGAGTTTTGATACCGTTATGTTTTCGTACCCAGTAAACACACGTACGTTAACAAGACGTACACCAAATCATTACAGAGTATTTTCATTACGTACATTCAACTTTAAAATGTCTCAACTTTAAGTACACGTTTTAAGTAACATGCTTAGTACAAACCTTTAGAATCAGTACATATGAAACAAACAACTAATTGGAAAATGCGTTTATTTGACGTTCAGATATAAAATTTTATTTATTTCTTAATAACGTACCATAAAGGTACAGAACATTTAAAAATACGCTTTAAAATATAATTAAATTTAAATGTTTATTTTTTCGTTATAGTTTTAGATATAAATAACGTTTAAATAAGGTTTGCAAATAAACCAGTAAAAATTTTATAATTATTCTTCGGATGACACCTTCAACTCCTAAGCCTTTTGAAGCAGCCAATCAACCTGCGTACCTAAAAAAAATTAATTATAACTATAAAAGTTAAATTATATGGAAGAAGGTTTTCGCCATTTTCTCGAATATAAAATGTATTGTAATAGAATAAAATTTTAATATCAATTAGGTTCTATAATGAGCTCTTGAAACTCTCCCCTACATAGCTAATTATTTCGTCAAACAACAAGTAATATAAGATATTTCAAAATAACATTAGTATTTATATTTAACTTTTACTTCTCACTGAACAAACTTCGTAAACATAATATTACATAAATAAATACTCCACACAAAGAAATACAAATGTTACACTTGATCTTCATTCACCATACGATTTCCCAGTCTTAAGCTTGTTGATTTGAATTTTAAAAAACGCGTAAATAACGTTTCTTTGATCATTTTATTTGTTTTCTTCCTTACTGTGTGTCAAAAGTTAGTGGCAACTACCAGATTTCCCGGTGTAAAAATTATAATTTTTAATTATTAACTTTTTGGGTAATTAATGGCCAACGTATCTGCAAAACCTTATAAAATATTTTAAGACACGCCTATAATAAACCTTTATTATAAATTTTATTTTATATATTTAAATGTTTGTTGTTACAAGTAAACATGGTTTAAAATTTGGTGTAAAAATTATATATTAGTAATACTTTACGTTAATTAATAGTTCACGTATCTGCAAAACCTCATAGAAATATTTTAATATGTTTCATATTTTATTATTTCGTTAAAGTAAACATTTTTTAAACGTTGCCTATTATTGTTTAATAAATAATTTAAATACGCTTAATATAACGTTGCAAGACTTTCTAAATACTTATTTAATGTAAAAATTACATATTTTTCACGTTATCAATAACGTGTATTTTTAAAACAAATAGTTAACGGTTACATATCTGACGTACACGGTTTATCAACCACCGACACGTTGTTAAAACGTATGTGTGTTAACTGGCTAATAACATTAGCATTGGTGTATGTGTCATCTTTGAAAATATCGATTTTTTGACACAGCCCTACGGCATCCGGCTGTTGTATCCGGAATACGCAAAGACCCACTTCCTTTTATTGCTGGATAACATCGAGATTTTATACGTATCTGCCT
Organism: Polydrusus pterygomalis; assembly: GCA_963969555.1. NCBI lineage: Eukaryota > Metazoa > Arthropoda > Insecta > Coleoptera > Curculionidae > Polydrusus > Polydrusus pterygomalis. The sequence continues at coordinate 107,470,710 of OZ018378.1, forward strand.
AGGACTGGTTTACTGGCCAGAATTATTGGATTTTCTATAAAGTTAAGTGAAAAAGTTTTGAGTGAAAATGTTGGGAAACTTTGGAAATAAAATATCTCGATACGACATAAAATGTCTCATAAAAAATTCTATAAAAATGGTTCGATTAGGAACTCTGATTGGCTATAAATATATTTTTTTAAATTAAGAGTTTAATATAGTACCGTTTAACAATTAGAACTTGTTCTTTTTCAAAGGTGAAAAACGCTTTAACTTTCACTCCCGATGAAATGCATAAATGTGAAACCCAAATTGCATGCAGTTTTGATGCAGGGTTAAAAATGCAGGGTGAAAATGCATAGGTATAGGTCGGCCTTTACGCGTAGAATTTATTGAATTAACGAAAAAGGCTTGTTGCTTGTTGTTGTTGTTATTATTTTCGGATTTTTTCCTCTTCGCTCGCTGCCAGCGCCATTCCCGAGGGGATCTACGGTTTAACGTGATTTTCTAACATTTTAAACTTATATATTTTTGTCTATCGTAGAAAACGTTTGAAAAATTCCTTTTTACTGGAGGGAGGCCTACGTTATAAGGAGAAGACATCCTCGAAATTTCGTAATTCCAGGATTAGGGGTTTAGGCTAGGTGTTGATAAATTAGTCCTTATTCACTTTACAATTTTATATATGTAATATTATAAGTATAGATTATCATATCGATAAATTACTTAACATGGTGACCGCAATAACAAATACCTAGGTGTAGCCTGGGGCGATATATAGTAAATAGAAGGAAATTCACATCCACAAGAAAAAGTTAATTAGGGAATTCTCCATTAAACTTCGCCGAATGTCCATTATTAGGAGACACACAACTGTGGTGGAGCAACTGCAGAAAGAGAATGGGTGAATAAGACGTTAATTATAGGGTTATATTATGAACTTTACTATAACCCTAAAAGCCCTATCCTGAACCAGAGATTCCGACGCGACGGTGTCGAAGAATACCCATTCTGCGCTGGACGTCTGGAGAAAGTGAAGAATCCGCTGTACTTTCCTTGGACCTGCAAGGTCCTGGGCTTTCCTTGGACCTGCGAGGTCCTGGAAAGACTCAGGCATCGGGTGCTAGGGTCGATTCTTTAAAAGGAAGAAATCACAGCCCTGTCCTGGAGTGGTAATTGCTTTCATAAGAAGGTCGGAACATTTTGGCGAGGCCCATATAGCGGTTAAAATGGTTAGGACAAGGTGGGCAAAAAGAATCGCTGTTGATTTACTTGCCAGGTTTTGAAATCTCAACTACTACTACTATTACTACCACCACTGCCAATTTTCTTTTTGCCGATGTTTTAATACTTTTATATCAATTCTCCTTATGATGGATGTCACTACGTTCGAAACACGTAGAGAATTTTCTAATTAACTACTTTTTAATATAATACAAGTATTTTTTTTTCTATTTGAGAGCAATTTTAATTAGGCAACTAAATAAAATTTTAGGTTTACACATATTTAGCTAAAATTCAACAACCCATCTGTATATGTGTAAAGTAAACTGTTAACGTTTTCCTTTAATTCTTAATTAGGCAAAGTGAATTTAAATGTGTTTCTGTTAAAAGCATTCCGTGGTAAAGTTTTATGTAAAAAATAAAAACAAAAACTGAGCAACTCCCAGCACAGCAAGTGGATATGTAAATAGATTTATTGGCTTTTATTTTAAGAGGCAGAATAATATATTAGAGCTTGCGATTTCCTTTTAGATTGATTTTCCAAACAAGAACAAATCAAAGAGATTGTTCATAACTGGTGGCCCTATGACTAAGTTAACTTTTACCAATTTTTCAGGATACCTTTTGTAAAATATTAAATTCCTATAACCTTGCGATCCTCCCGAAACCAGTCGCCGTCGTTGCACCGTCCTGGCCGATAGAATTTTTAATAAGTAGTAGAGTAATATGGTACGATAGAACTAATTTTTCTAGTTATGAATGAAACATAAATTCGAGCTAAGATTAGTTTTATTTTATTACGAGGACAAATAAAACAGTGACAAAAGTCAAATCTGTATCTGTTCTCGCCGATTCTTGAGCATCATTTTTCACCGTAAGTTTCTCAATTTCGGGATTTAAGCAGGTCCGTTGTTTGTATACGAACAATAATGAACATCGCTTACAACAAGAAGTACTTACACCAGAATAAAGGGAAAAATAAGGGTGTTAATAAATTGAATCGATGAGTGGAAGAAGGGTCCAAGTGACCATTTTTGACGTTTTAAAGTGAGATAGCCATTCTGTTAAAATAATATTCATCCATCGACTGAGCCGAAATACGGTCCAAAATTCAATACCGTTTGCCTACAATCACATACATGCGAAGCAGACTTGGCGGAAGACAGTCCATGTCGTATGGACCGTTCTTCCACTCAGTATGCAGTTCAACTGCGTCTGTCGTCTTTAGAGGTTATTTTCTATTAGTTATCGAGCCGGTTAACAAGTGCATGTGAAAAACGAGAAAAAATTATTAAGCTTATTCTAAAGCAGTGCCTATCAACGATAAAAAAATTCAGGACTTACGTTAGTGGTGAAGATTTAGAGTTCTATTACCATATTGTGTCATGGAATGTTGTCACTGCGGAAGCTGTCGAATAAAATTATTTGATTACACCTTGTATATTATACCTACTCTTTTATTATCCCTTATATTTTATAAAATGGAAATAAAACGAAATAAAAGAATAAACAATAAAAAAACATTAAAAAAATCAACTGGATGGAAGAAAGGTACAAAATCATAAAATATATTTTTTGCGAAAAGTCCTATATCCGATATTGTAATAAATCTTCTTTTTTTATAAAAAAAAACTCCAAGTACCATAAGGAATAAGTTATCAGTGCAAACCAACACGAAATTCTCCTTCCTTTTTGAAGTAATTAGTTTCTTTTGTTTCCTCTTAAATGTTTATTTCTGCACTAGACCCTCTCTCGACTCATCGATTCAATTGGTCGAAGCCATATGACAACCGGACATACGATTTACTTCTATTTAAAAATTGTAGGTCCTATCCTTAAACTCTGTTTCTCATGTAGCATATTTTCCGATTACCCTTTTCTTTTCAGCATATACTATAATTTTTGTTAGTATAAAAGTATTTCTCCCAAAGAAAAGCCTAATTTTAAAATCGGTGACAAGACAAACAACGTTTAAACCTTTAGCTATCCAGTGATATCAAGTTTATACCTGTTAATTAAATATCAGTGATTTAAGGTGGGAGAATCAACATGCTTGCCAATCTATAACTTATTTCGCGTATATTTATTTAATTTTTCTAGCTTTTACACAAAATTTAAATAAAATGATTATCGTCTTCATATTTTATAGGTAATAATTGACATATTAAATAAATATCAAGGGATTTCATTAAATATTTTAGGAGAATTGTATATCGAAAAATATCTGGTAAGATTTTTTTAACATTATTATGTCATTGTTCTTTCACTATACAATTATCCCAAAATTAGCAATAAAATGAATAGATATTGTTGTTATACGTCAGATATTACCTAAATATTGTACCGATGATATTGATTTTATTTGAATGTTAGGAAATCTAATAATAAACTAAAAAAGCAACGCGAAATAGGTTATAGGTGGGCAATAGATAGAATATACGTTGAGAATTCCACCTTAATATATCCGACCAATTCGAAGTTCGATTGGTAAACTGACATCTGACTGATGATTACGTTAAGAATACTTTGAAATGAAATTTAAATGCATTATCAAAATATATTTCTGGGGTTTTCGGTCAATTTGTTAATTAAATACATTTTTTAACGTTTCGGTTTATTTTGGTCTAAACCATCATCAGAACTAAAATTTAAAAAAATAAGAAGAGAGACATCTCGTCACTATCAAAATAAAACGAACTTTAGATGTAGGTAGTACCAATATAATCTTCTACTTCTATTTTTGTTTGCTACTAAAATGTAGTTAATAGTGCTGATGTGTAAGATAACTTAAGGTATGTTTTCTTTTTTTAATTTCCAAATTTTAGTGGTAGATTTAATGATGGTTTAATCAAAATAAACCGAAACGTCAACAAACTAACTTCCATGTAATTAACAACTATTGACCGAGAAACCAAGAAACATATTTTTATATTGCATTAAAAGGTCAGAAAAACAAATTACATTTTAAATGCATCCTTTAAAAAATTAGGGAAACATTTTTTCATTGACTTTTAAAAATTAATTTTTTAATAAACAAACCGTCAACGTCTTGTAAAATTAACATTGGTTACCTAACCTCGGACGCCGCTTTTTTTTCATGGCTGCAAGTATTATTTATCTTCACGTACATCTTAGTTATGCTTCGAGTACATTTTTGTTATCCAACAAAAATAATTTTATTCCTAGAAAATTTTTCAACAGCACATTATTTTCTATTACCTATGATAGGTCATTTGACAAATTAAAATTATGTTTTTTTAATATTTTTTCCCCTGGGAACAATAGTTAGACGGGCAGAAAAACAGACGGAAATGGAAAACATGCTTTTTAATGGTGTAAGGACCCTAAAAACGTTATTCCATTGCAATGCAATAAGGGTATTTGATTCGTCTTCATCCCATAAAATTTATTCCGCACGAAACGCCCAATGAAACTGATTTTTCTATTCTCTCTCCCCCCATTTATACCTGTTGGTCGCAATGAGCTGTTTGAAACGAACATTGTAGCGGACTTGTAGTTTAAACATAACTCTTTAACAGGGAAAGATACAATTTTTTGGCATTTGTTGCATAACATAGTCGAATGGAGCTAATTTGATAAAAATACTGTGTTAAAAACATACTCTTTAAATAAAAATGCAAAAAAAAATTTTGAATTAAAACAAAAATGTCGGAAATTTAGGAACTTATTATACAATTTGTTTCAGGTAATTATCTGCGAAAGTCTGGTGCTGAGGCTCTCCCAAACGGTCGTCTGGCCCTGGACACAACTGTACCTACAGATGGTCGCCTCAGTTTCCCTAAACTGTCGGCTGAGGTTAAGACCCTTAAGGTGGGAGTATCAACATGCTTGCCAACCTATAACCTATTTCGCGTATATTTATTTATGTTTTCTAGCTTTTATACAAAATTTAAAGAAAATCAGTATCGACTTGGTATTCTATAGGTAATAATTGACATATTTAATAAATATCAAGAAATTTCATAACTTATTTTAGGAGAATTGTATAGCGAAAAATATATGGTAAATTTTTTTTTTAACATTATTATGTCATTGTCACTCATTGTTCTTTCATTATACAATTATCCCAAAATTAGCAATGAAATAAATTGATATTTTTGTAATATATCAGATATTACCTACGTAATGGGCCGACGATACTGATTTTATTTAAATGTTAGTTTAAAAAATAATAAACTTGAAAAAACAAAGCGAAATAGGTTATAGGTTGGCAATAAATTGAACGACGAGACGCGACGTTGAGAATTCAACCTTAATATAATTTTTGCATGTGGCGTAATAGCTTGTATCAACTGCATGTTTTCTTTGACGATAAGAGGGGTTACTAAATTTCGTAATCTATTCGTAAATAAATAAACCAATCGCCCGTTTCCAGTTCCAGCTATTTTAATTGGTTAATATGAGAAAACTGGTTTCTTCTGGGCTATTCCTTCGCCAACTTTGTCCTTTTCTATATTGTTTTTATGGCTTGTACCAACGCACCGTTATTTCACATAGAATGTTCGTCAAGCAAAGCCGCAGTCTGTTGTCTACTTTAGATAACAGTATTAAATTTTTGATCCCCTTTGAGACTGACTTGAAAAATATTTGCCTGCGGCGCATGCCCTGCAACATTTTTTCCCTTTCAACTTGATGGCAGACATACAGTAAGTAAACTAGTGGATTCAATTCCCATAAGTACTTTACGTATTGCAATGAAAGTAACCAGTTAGTAAAGTCTGTTCAATCACCGCTGACCGCTGACCGTTACGTCACATTCTCCATATTTGCGGTACGTCGTAAATTAATTCAGTCAGTTTGACTTACCGGTGGGAAAGTTTATGATGTTTCTTAGGCTTGATCTACCTAAAGACGGATGCATGTGAAATAAAAGCTCGGTTTTTTCAAAATTTTAATTATTTTTCTATACTGTTAATAAAGTCAGAAATAAGTAAAGTCTGTTCACAGACCGATAACCGTTACGTTATACTCTCCATATTTGTGGTGCGTCGTAAATTAATTCAGTCAGTTTAACTTACCGGTGGTAACAGTTATGATTTTTCTTAGGCTTGATCTACATAAAGACGGATGCATGTGAACAAATAAAATATAAGCGTGTTTTTTTCAAATTTTAATTATTATTTTTATATTCTTAATGTTAGGGTAAAAGGTATCATGCATGGAATGATGGATTTTGTTATTAAAAATCAGTATGAAATTTTTAATTAATTTAAATTTACTGAAAAATAAATAAAACTCATTTATAAAATTTAAAATTGAATCATATTTTTTTTTGAAATGAGAGAAACACGACCCTTTAAATAAAGTTTTAATGAAGGGGAAATTATCTACATGTTTCAAATGTATATTATACATTCATCATCAGGAGAATATAATAAGGAATATACGAAATACAATAGGTGCGAACAGTCCCAACAGAGCTATAAGATGACGGAAAGGTAGAGTTCTAATTAAAGGGACTAATAAAGGAATAATTTTGTGTGAGGTCACATATTAGTGAAACAACACCATAAGTGTGAGAAGAGAAAATTATTATATATAAAATTTGAAAATTGTAGATGTTATAAAAAATTGTTTAAGAGTAATAGTTTAAAATCATGTGTGAGGTCACATATAAGTGAAACAACACTGTAAGTGTGAGGAGAGAAAATTATTATATTATACAAAATTTGAAAATTGTAGATGTTATAAAAAAATTTATCTGAAAAATAAAAAAAATTTAAGGTTAGAATTATATCAGAAAAATAAATTTGTGAAAACTTACGTCATGTAGAGATCCTTTGTTTAGGAATGGAAGTAATAATAGTTTAAAATCTTGGCCCTTGACATTTCTTAATTAAAAATTATGTGCGATATTTATATTTTTTTGTTTAGTGCATCTCTGATGCATCAGTCTATAAATTTTGTTTTAAATATTTTTATCTTATTTATAAAATCATTAAGAAGAAAACATATTAAAAAATTACATCACAACAAAATACAGTTTTTTAATAATTAAGGATTAAAGTGGCAATGATATGGAGGAATTCTTAAAACTCGATATGCATGTTACAATGCTAGTTCGTCCAACCTATTAAAATAAAATAAATAGGGCTTTCCAGATTACTTGAAACGTTTGGGTGGGATATGCAGCTTTACAGATCTGATCCTTCATTGCAAATTATGAAACCGAAATTTGTCTTTGATTTAACCATGCAATTGAAAGTAATCTTTTTGACCAACTTGTATTTGGAATTTTTTCAATTAGCCCAGAATGATGAGTGGCGTTATCCATGAGAACAAGCGACGGTTCTTCTAAGTTTGGTAAAAAATTTTCTTTAAACCATTTCTTTAACTTTTCACTATTTATCGGATCATGATAATCGCCAGATTTCAGGCAAGAATTGAATATCAAACTTGCATTATTTACAAATCCATTATCTGAACCAGCATGTAGAATAATATACCGTACACCCTCTGACGATTTTTTTAACTGTATGAAGAGAATCATTTTGCCAACTTCACCTAAAAGTCCCTTTACTGTATTATCCAGGTTTTATCCAGAACAACAGTTTTTAAGAAAAATTGAAAGTTGCCATTATTCTTAAATTCTTTTAAAAATTCCACTCGTTTTTGGGCTATATGGGGTTGCTCCATTAAAAAACGCCTGTTTGATACATGACATTTATGTCATTTAAATTTAAAAACTTAATCAGTCTGCTAATGAACCAGTGAATATTTCAACACCATCAATGATTTTAAGGTTTAGTTGTATTGAGCGAATGGTAACGTGTTCACCTGCTCTATACTTCCCATAAATCCGCTCTCTTATGGTATGTTAATGAGTTTCGTGAATTGTTGACCACTGGTTGACAAAATGGCTACATTATTGCAATTCTTTAAATCTACATCGTTCTCTATCCCCTTTGCCTTAATTCATTGGATTGTTAAACGAAACTTCCAAAGCATCAGAAACTCTCTAAAACAGATCGGTATTTATAAAAACCAGGCCAAATATTTTTCATGTTTATTATTTATGGTTTCACAATTCCTGCTTTATTATATTATTATCTACTTACCTCTTAAACTGCGTTAAAGGGTAAGAGAGTCTTTCCGGCATCACACCTTCTCTTTAAAAATAATCAAATAATTTTAAAATTAAGGCTTGATCTTTTTCACAATACCGTGACATTTTTGAAATAATGTTGAATAATAATGTCACTGTCAAAAAGACAATAAAACTTTTTTGACTGGTAAAATTATACCACATTCATTATTGAAGCAAATTTACTATCTTACCTAGTTCACGAATGTTAGAACGATAATTACTAGTCGTGACTCTGAGATACCCTTTATAGAAACTATTTAAACTCTCAGTACAATATAAGTTAACAATACAAAAATTAATTTCATTAGGAAACGCCATCGATGTTTGTTTTGCTTTAAACCATTTAACTTCATTTCGCAGTTTCCTCGCTTTATTAGATATTGTGTAACTAAAACTAGAAAATTACATGGAAGTATTGAAAGTTTTCCGCCACGGTGGGAAAAGTTGTTAGTTATAAACCGCCCCAACTTTCTGATTATAATTGTTTATTTGAGTGTATAACGCCGCATTAATGAAATTGAATGCATGCACATAATAATTGATTGCATACCGGGTGTACAACTAAAAAGGACACCGACTGTATCTTGAAAACCGTTTACCAAAGGGCTTGCGGGTAAAAATATTTGTTCAAAACTGAAAAATTTTTGCTCTAGCATTTTTGTTTAAAGGAGGAGGAGGGGACAAATATTGCTTAAAAAAATATTGACCACTTTCGCTTGGCATCAGAATTTGACAAATCTGAACTTGCTAAATGGATTTTTTTATTTCATTAAAATTTATAAAATAAGTGGTTTAGAATTCCGTTGTGTTAGGTAGAAAGCGCTATTTAGCAGAATTAAAAAATTCTTTATTTTTGTCAAAAATTTTATATAAAAGAATATATTTTTAGCTTAAGCAGAAAGAAGAATAATTAAGAAGAATATCTGTAAAAACCTTAAGTCATTATGTTTTTTTCGGATATATGGAAAGAAAATATAAATATGATATCTATAAAAACATTGGCATGAAAAATGCCACAATTAGTTTAAATGGTTTGTTTTTATTAGCTTATGGTGAAAAATAAAATGCTGCTATGTACCCTGGCTTCTTAAATTTATAAATATATTTAAGATAGTTTTGCGTCTTTAGATAGGTTGGTCGGGCTACAAAAATGCAAAACACCCAACTACTTCCTCTGCACTCTCAGCCTTCGCGTTACATAAAATAATTTTAAGTTTTTGTTCTCACGCATAAACCATTTTAAAATACCAACATAATTTTACAGTATCTTCGCTTACATAAAAAATTCACGGTCCTTTACAAAGATGCAATCGGGGAGGACATTAAAAATGCCGAAGCAGAGTGCATCGCTTGTGACTATTATTGTGAGATTTGAAATCTGCGAAAACTTATAGATCTGAATGTAATATTTAGTTGATCAAAGTTTTATTGATTTATAATATAAAAAATAGTAAAATAGAGGGTATAAAACAGGGTTGGTACATATCATGTTTATATAAATATTCAAATATCCGATATCTATACCTACATATACCGGAAATAAATATATCAAATTTGGATATTTATTTATATTTTTAAACTATTTCATCTGTTTTGTACTTAAAAAAATTGATATAATTTTAATATTCAAAATTACTTAATTTAATAAGTTATCAACATTTAAATTTGTATTTTAATTCTATTCTATTTAATGATAGTTGCCATAGGCGCCGATTCCGTGGGGACTCTAAGGCTTGGGCCCCAAGAGCCATATTTCTTTGGGGGCGTAGCCCCCATAGCCTAACCCCCACAGTACGTTTACATAATATTGATACTAATAGCAATTCGTTGGCTAACGTGCGTTACTTGAGATTTGATAATTTAATTTTTTTCTATAAAATTTATCTGCAGTTGTCGTTTCCTTTTTTAATTTAGCAGGTTATCATATTTAGGAAAAAATTATTTTGTCTTTGAAAATTAAATTTTGCTAGACCTGGCAACTCTGGTCTGCCACTTTGCTGAGAGCGCGTAGAGAATTTGGAAAGTCCCTGGTCTCAAGGTTGCCAGGTCTGGTGAAATTTCACTAGATTTAATGATTTCGAAACCTATCCAAAGTGATTTGATGAAAACTTTCGTTAAATACCCCAGTTTTAGTAGTTTTTCGGATTTTGTAGCAAATAAGACAAAGTCGTCTAAAATACAATATAAAAATGCAATATTTAAAAATATTTTTTTCAAAAACACGGCTATTTTTAATTATCCGCTCGATCTATATTTTCTACACGTTGGCAGCTGTGATGTCAGACCTGCGCATCAAGCTTTACGGTTATTTTACCCAAAAAAGGGAGTGGCACCCAAAAAATTTTCGCCTGCGGCGCAAATCCTTTTGTCGGTTTTTTTTTTAAACATATCTGGCAACCCTAGTTGAGATCCGGGCTCCAAGCCCCCAGAGCAATTCCGAAGTTCCGGCGCCACTGATAGTTGCTATTACAATATCAAGTTCTATTAATACCTTGTATAGGAATGTAAAATGTAGGTAAAAAATACTAGTTTATGAATATGAACACATCATATATTTTTGCATTTAACTATGATTCAACTAAAAATAAAAATTGAGAACGGAACAACAGCCAAAAGAAAACTAAAATATTATTTCTAACATAAAACTATAAAACGCGTAGAAAAGGCTGGCTGGGAACAAGTAAGTTTATCCCAGGTTTTAATCAGTCTGAGTAATGGTTGGCCCGAATATAGATTTGAATGTAATATTTAGTTGATCAAATTTTTATAAATTCAACTTTCAAAATTTAATAAATCGAACCGTTTTCAAATTAGGTTTTTTTTTTTAAAACAAACGTTCACTTTTAACACCCTGTATATCTAGAACGAGTAACATTTCTAAAAAACTTAAATGACGTTATTGATCTAGTTTGATGTCTAGTATCTCCAGTTACTCTATGGCCCATAAGTTATGGGACATCCTGTATATCAGGGTATTTATCACTGATATTATACAGGGTGTTAATTAATTAAGTTCGTAAACTTTAAGGAATTAATCCTTGATCGATTCTAAGACCAAAAGTTCATATAATTATAGTTCCGCAAGAGCTCCGTTTTGTAGATACAGAGTGTTCAACTTTTTAAAATATTTACTTTTTTCTAAAATATTATTGAATGGTAACAGCTACTTCATTGAAGCTTGTGACACACAAATAGATATTTAGAGGCTACATTTTGCAAGTATTAATATATTTTTAATTTAACCGCGAGCGTAGATATGGGTAACGGTATTAAGACTTTCAAGCAAAAATGGCACGCCACTGATTGTTTTAAACTTTTAAAGCATTATCTAGTAAGCCAGGCATAAAAAGTGTCTCTTGATAATTTTTGATTGGGCGTATCTTTTTCAAGAAAATTTCCTTATTAGATTTTCATGCACGCCTCTGGAGAAATTTAATTGTGAATTAAAATTGCTCAGATCCCAACAAAAATAAAGTACCAGATGCATCTTATAAAAATAAATTTAATAACTTATGAAATCCATTCGGGAACCGTTTGATTTCCAGAATGAAAGAACATTATTTTCTTTTTTAAATTATTTTATTAATAATTTTAACATATGAAAACTAAAATATTTCTTAAAATTGGCTAGAAACTAAATATTTTCTTTTTAGTTGATTTCTCAGCAATGATTCCCACTTAAATTTGTCCATAGGCGTACATAAAAACCTAATAAGTAAATTTTCTCGAAAAGGGCTAATCTAATCAAAAATTATAAAGATACACTTTTTGTGTACCTTTTACTTGGCTTACTAGATAATGCTTTAAAAGATTAAAACAGGTTACCCATATCTACGCTCATGGTTGAATTAAATATATCTTAATACTTGCAAAAAGTAGCTCCTAAATATCCATTAGTATGTAGCAAGTTTCAATGAAATAGCTGATACCATTTAATATTATAATAAAAAAGGGAATTTTTAAAAGTTGTATCTCGAAAACGGAGCTCTTGCGGATCTATAATGATATTAACTTTTGGTCTTAAAATCACTCATAAATGAATTCCTTAAAGTTTCCGTACTTACTTAATATATCCTACCAACCATGTTATAAAGTAAATACAAAGTTATAACTGTCAGTCGTACAATACATAGAAAAATATTTAAAGCATATTTAATCGCGGCAAGGGAGGAGGAACAAATCTTTGCTGAGCTGAGTTAAATTTTTAAAAGGAACGCTCAACTTAGCCGTTGGCTTTGCTATTTAAAAGCAGCTAAACGGAACTTGGTTATGGTTGATTGTGGGTGTTTATTATTTTGGATTTCGAGTTTTTGTGTACTTTTGTATTGTGCAGTTTAGTGAATTGTGGTTGTGCTATAAACAATAACTAAGTGGTGCCGAAAATTTTTTCAAATTTTTGATCAAAAAATTCTACTTGAAAATGTTGTTTTACACGTACACAAGTTTTAAGCAAATTGTTAAATGTTACCAACTAATGTTTGACTTGAGGTTAGGTATGTACATCGAGGATTGCTGTTTTGCTTGTTTTTTATTTCCGATTTGATAAGGTAAGTTTAATTGACTTGTTCTCTTGCTGTGCGAACTAAAAATAAAACGGCGAATCATTTTCAAAGAAATTTTAGAAACAAAACATTAAAAACGATTTTCTACCTCAAAATCTGATAGTTTAACAGCCACTAAATACACCAAAAATCACTATCATTTCTCCTAACTTGGACAAGGAATTAGAACACATTCCAGTTTCATGACAATAAATTGTGGCAAGAACTTGGGGAAAATTTTAGCTGTTTACACGCGAAAATAAATTGAAGGTCGACTTTTACAATAACTTAAGCAAGAGCTTAAATTTTAAAGCCCAGGTCTGCCTATTTTCCCATTTGTTTAATAAGAATTTTGCATTACGCATGCCTGTTCCTGTATGGCTATTTTTACATGCGCAAGGCCGTAAATTTGCCACTTTTGTGAGTATGGTTTGCTTAACTAAAGGTGCATATTTTTGTTCCCCGCACATGCATCATGGCCATGAGTTACGCTTTTACCCATTTAGATGGTATATCTATGTTATCTTGCTTTATATTAAACTTATTATTAATTTGATATATTATGGTATAAAAATAGTTTAACGATTTTTTCGCCTTACCTATAATATTGTTCCGTGTAAATCGAGGTGTAAATCAAAATGGCGACTCAGGGCCGTAGCCAGGGGGGGGGGGGTTAGGGGGGTTGTAACCCTCCCCGAAATAAAAAAAAATATATTTATTTTAGACTTTTAATCAGTATTAATGAGACTGCAGTTATATACAGTGCACCCGTCTCACTTTGTTGTTACACAACATAATAGTTAATCTTATTTACGGGCTACAATGGCTGCAGATCGCCTTAATGGTCTGGCTTTCCTATATGCCCACCGTGATATAAACGTAGATGTAAACAAAATAATAAATATTTTCTCTTCTAAGAACAGGAAACTTGATTTTGTAATTTGGTACAAAGGAAGTAGGTACTTCAGATATTTTTTTTGTTCTTATTGTTTATTTTTCGTTTTTATTCGTATTTTGTTTTTGATCTTATTATTACATAATATAATTTATTATAATAATTATTATACTTAGATATAATTATGACTTAATATAAGAGACATGTTAATTAGTAAAATAAATAGTTTATTGTTTATTTTGTCGACCGACCTTTCAAATTTCGAATTTATTTTAAATTAAAAGAGTGTTTTAAAGTCTGGCATATTTGCCGCAGATTAATCTTTACGGTTATTTTACCCAAAAAAGTGCGTGGCACCCAAAAAATGTTCGCAGCGCAATTCCCTTTCGCCCCCCTATAGAACAAATCCTAAATCCGCCACTGGAACAAACCCCCCCCCCCCCCCCCCCCCGGAATTATTTTTTGGCTACGGCCTTGTGGCGACCTCGAATGTTTATTATCAATAACAACTTCTGTTACCCTCATAGGTAAAAATAATTAATATTCTTAAAAATTAAATACATTTTACTTTTTTCTTAAAACCTATAAAATTTGTAATACCTATATTTTCCGGAGAAAATACCTTCCTATATTCATCAGTTCAAGGTTCATCTTTATGATATTTTTTATTTTGTATACGGCTTGTTAAATATTAATAAATCTTTATAATCGCTGTATAAATTTCCGACCCTCACTCGTTTCCTCCATTACAGCCCACTCTGTTTAAATTTAAAGTTCCTTGAAATGTAAATCTAGAGAGTGACAGACGTAATAAGATGAGTCTGACATTTATGAGTCTATGGATAATAAGCCGCGTTATCATCTCATTTAAATTCACCGTCTTTGAGAAAGTTTCAGGGAAATTTTGATTGTCAGGATTCAGTCCACGGTTGCCACGTTTAAATATTAGAGCAAGATTTCCTAAAAAATACGCTTATAAACATCCATTGAATTTGTTTTTATTCGTAACTATAATATGTTCTGAAACTCGCAGTTTCCTAAAGGCATTAGAAAGAATAATTTACGACTTATTTATTGGCTTTATAAAACCGGGTGCCTAAAGGCTACGACGAAGCCAAGTTCGGAGTTTCTAACTAAGTTCTTTAACAACATCTTCAATAAAATTATACTAATTTTATGTCATACCTTCTTAAAGAATCACTGTTTTTAATTTTTTTTTTTAAAGAATATAGGTCAGATTGAACGTTTAATTATTTTAAACAAAACCTCCAGCAGAAAATACATCTCGGCCTTGTCTTGTAACGTGATAATTATAGTCCGAAAATTACCAAAGACGGCATGAGAACTCATTGGAAAATATTTATTATTATTATTAAGAAGACTAACATTTTACGGGCAATTAGTACTTACCACAAAGTGCACACATACATTAACGACTACGCTAACCCCACTGGAAAGAAATTAATAATTGAAGTAGCAAACTGCTTACAGTCCTTTATTTATAGTGCGCATTTTTTGTAGGAATATGTGTTGTTTAGTTGTTCTCGCCAAGAAGCACTTAATGCAATACATACTTTTCACTAAAACTACTTACAAAAGCTAACATAATCCCGTTCCATCAAAACCGCCATTTTAACTACTTTTTAACGGCTAGTCAACTGGACGGATGCGGACGATGATGGTCGAATTTTCGAATTGGCACAAAATCCCTATGAACCGGTAAGACAGGGAGATATATTTGCCCCTCCCTGTTTTATGCGACAGCCTGGCCAGGCCTAGGCATATGAAATTTTTTCGGTAAGGCGTGCGGCGAAGCGCCAGGGAGGTTTCGCGGCGCCAGCAAGTTTTTGCATCATTAAGCATCAACGTCTTAAATTTTAAATTAATCACAAAAATAATTAACCTTCGGGAGACAAAAAAAATAATAATAATAATAATTGAAGACATAAGTGGATAAAGGTGTCATGTCACATTTTTAAACTTCGAAGTTATTCAATAAAACGCGTTATGACTTAGAACTTTTTTACTTATTATTTAATTTTATTTACTAACACCGCATAAATTAGGTAAAATTAACTAATTTTATTTGGTGCACTTTAATAATAAAAGCAAATTCATAGTTTTTTTCATAGTGTTCTGTAACAAAATTGTAACATGACACCTTTATTTACTACGACATGCTAGATGTTTGAATGACTTAACACCTTTATCCTTAAAAAAATCTTTTATCATGAAGAAAGCTGCATTTAAGGTTTACTAATAGTAAGATCTATACCAGGGATGCTCAGAAAGTAGAAAAAATAGTTTTAAAAAAATGCGACATAACACCTTTATCCAATTATGTCTTCAATTATAAGTAGATATGAATAAATAGTTTCGTTTCATGTACAGATAGATAGGTAGGGACATAGCACTAATGCTGTATTATTGGCATAGTTAAAGTGGCATGTGAAATTACCCAATGAATCGTTAAGATAAGAAATAAAAGAAATATATTCTAACGACTGCAACTAACAGCTGCAGTGATATAAATTTGGAATCATTGGATGGTTATGTGTCCTAACATTGTCACAATGACATACTACTCCTAAACTGTAATGCTGTGGAAGATTTTTGATTTATAATTTTTTGATTTGTAAAAAACCACATTGGTTGAAAGCGTACCTAATATTTTAACAGGTTTCTTTGTCAATAAAAATACCTATGATCTAATTAAGATAATAGGGATTCCAATGTGTTAGAGCTAACATAAAAGGTGATTCCCAGTATAGATATATGGTAAGTGCTGCAGTTACGGGCCATGCTATAGTTACTGGCCATTTCAGTATTTTTTTGAAAAAAATAACAAAGTGTTGCGATAATAAGTTGGTTAGTAATTTTGAAACAGATCAAAACATCAACTGTCAACGTGTAGTCAAAATAAAATGGTTCCTTTATTTCATATTGGCGACAAGTTGAGCAAACACGTGTTTCTGTTCTGTGTTTTCTATTGAAATTAATTTTTTTGACCGAAATCAGAGTCCCAAAACTAAGTTCTAGAAACTAGATTTATATTAAAAAGTTATTGGTTGATATTGTTATTAGACTGATACAATGATTAATAATCGATATTTTGTTTGTTGGATGTTAACTTTTTTCGTTCACCCTATAACTTTTTTATATTTATAAATATTAAAATAAAATTTGGAGATTATGCATAAGAGATGAGTCTGCATTTATTGGCATAATTTTCAATTTGTTAGCACTTCCAGTTTGACCGGAAGGGACCTTGACTTTGATATTTTAAATGGGACATCTTGTATATTTTTATTTATTTGGGTTTGTTCGGGTTTGTTCGGGTTTGTTCGGGTTTGTTCGGAATAACATTATGAGTAAAATGACACATCACTTGTCATTTTTTGACGTATTATAACATTTTTATGTTTATTTTTTATTTTCAATCTGGAGTGCTGCTACAAATTAATTAAATCTGTTAATTTATACTCAAGCAGTATATTATGAAAATTAAATTTATGTCATAATAATTGACTTTCTAAGTTTCGCGTTTAAAAAGCGTTTAAGCGTTTAAAAAATGATATTTTGTTTTCTTGACGTTTACTCCATTTTTCCAAATGGAACGATGGCGGTTCAGGATATTTAAAACGAGCATTTTTTTCCAGCAATTTGATACCATACACTCTAATGCTATTTTAAAATAGACATTGAAAAATTTGCCTTAAATCCCAATCGCAAATTTAAAAGCGTTATGCATTATTGCCGCCCTCTCTTTTCTAAATAAATATAAAAGCGGCGTTGAAAAACAATGAAATGGTTTTGAAAAGCAATATGGCTTTAATTTAAAGTTGTAATGTCATAAGTTTATAAAACATACAATACATACAAGCTTGCTTTAGTAGAATTTTTCTGGTCACTCCAAAAATTAGGAGCATATCAATATTATCAATTTGTTCATTTCTAGTAAAACTAACCATTTTATCTGATTTACAATGTAAATTTAATAAACGAATGACATTACAATTTTAATTTAAAATCATATTGGTTTTCAAAACCATTTCATTGTTTTTCAAAGCCGCCTTTATATTTCTTTAGAGAAGATAGGGTGGCAATAGGTAATGCATAACGCTTTTAAATTTGCGATTGGGATTTAAGGCAAACTTTTCAATGTCTATTTTAAAATAGCATACAAGTGTTTGGTATCAAATTGTTGGGAAAAAAATGCTCCTTTTGAATATCCTAGTGAACCACCATCGTTCCATTTGGAAAAATGGAGTAAACGTCAAGTAAACAAAATTTCATTTTTTAACCGCTTGTGAAACTTAGGAAGTCAATTATTATGACATAATTTTAATTTTCATATATTATAGGGGAGAGTCCCCTAGTACAGGACACCTTAGCTTTTTTGGAACTGGCCACCTTAAAAATGAAAAAAATAAAATAAAAAACACTCTGTTACTCGTAAACCTATACCATTTTAAGTACGTACTACATTTTTTTAAATATTTAAGGTATTTTTAATTAAAAAAATAAAATAAAAAACGGTTAGATTTCGATGATTCGAACAATGGTCACCCAGTACCGGACGCAAAGAAAAACTAACAGATTTTAGTTCTCCTGAAAATGTCTTCTTAAATCTCCCCGTTTTAGCAGGTAAGGTAACCTTAACGCCAGACTTTAACAGTTTTATTCTGTCGGCTAATGTGCTTTTCGGTACAGAAAAGTGTAATGCGGCAAAATCACTGCACACAGGCTTAAAAGTAAAGAATAAACAAAGAACATCACCATAAATTAACCTTTTCTTTGATAACTTCTGTCAAACTGACCATAGATTAAAACGCTTCGGAGAGGTAACATTAGTAACAGACGCGACTATAACTCTATACATGTTTGGGCGCCACCTATCGGCAAAGTGAAGAAACTGACTATGTCCGGTATTGGGAGATGTCCGGTACTAGGAGACTCTCCCCTACTACTTGACTATAAATTAACAGATTTAATTAATTTGTAGCACTCTAGTGAAAGTAAAAAATAACCATAAAAACGTCAAAAAATTACAAGTGAGGTGTCATTTTACTTAGAGTGTTATGCTAAATCCCAATAAGTAGAATTATTCAAGATGTCCCATTTAAAATACCAAAATCAAGGTCACTTCCGGTCAAACCGGAAGGGCTACAAATTGAAAATTATGCCAATAAATGCAGAAACATCCGGTATATTCACCGGTTTTGAATTAGTGGAGTAGGTCTATAATATGCATTTTAGGGGGACCAATAAATATAAAACTATGAATAATTAACAAAAAAATATTTACAAAAATAATACTGAGCTAGTGTAGTTAGGAAGCAATTCCAACCGACGACGGCCTTTAGACCCGAATGACGACTACACTAGCTCACCGACTGGCCGCGAAAGCCTAAACCAAAAATAATACTTTTAAAAACTTTTGTTATTTGAAAAAATTGCTAAAATAGGCTAAGGTTATATTTTCAAGAATTCCATAATTTAGTAATTTGCATTTTTTTTGACCAGTATTTTTGAAATTTTTAATAAACGGATAAATATTTATTTAAAAAACGTAGTGTTGTTATTAATCACACGTGAGGAAGATCCGGGCTAGTGGTCACATATTTCCTTTTTTCATATGGTGGGGTAGGTTGTCACGTGTATTGTAAATAAAAGAAAAAGGAAAACTTAAATTTTGAAATCAGAACATATTTGTATTTTGAAGAAATAGTCCATGCTTAAAGTGGAGTTGAAAGTATGGGAAAGAAAGAAAAAACTAAAAGTCTTCCTCCACAAAATTTAATAAAATAAAATTCTTTAAGGGTCTATACATATTTCGAACGTAGAAACGTTCATCATCAGGAGACAGAAAATTCCGGGCTAGTGGTCACATATTTCCTTTTTTCAGATGGTGGGGTAGGTTGTCACGTGTATTGTAAATAAAAGAAAAAGGAAAACTTAAATTTTGAAATCAGAACATATTTGTATTCTGAAGAAATAGTCCATGCTTAAAGTGGAGTTGAAAGTATGGGAAAGAAAGAAAAAACTAAAAGTCTTTCTCCACAAAATTTAATAAAATAAAATTCTTCAAAGGTCTATACATATTTCGAACGTAGAAACGTTCATCATCAGGAGACAGAAAATTTTCTGTATTCGTTAAGGTGTCGGCTAACACCTCTAAATTGATTTATATCAATAAACTGTCCTAAAAAATTAGAAAGAAAAATCACCAATTAGTTAAATAAATATATATATATATATATATATATATATATATATATATAACTTAACTGACAGACGGACATTCAAACATAATCTCAAATCAAAAAATAATACTGCCCGTTTGTATTGAAATTTAATCACTTTGTTTATTTTTACAATTTTTATTGGTTGTTTAGCCGCGTAAATTTTATTTTTACACCAAACCAAGCCTAGTGATGAGTGTTTAATACTGGGATCAATATGCCAGATTAGTTAGTCAGTAAAATCAAATGAATAAAAAAGGGCTTTTTTGAAACCAGTAAGAAGTCAATAAACTATGCCTTGCCAAGTCATCCTATGTTTGATACCTGGGGGTTGCTTGCTTATCACAGTTTGTCGTTTCGTCCCCGCAAACTGCTGAATAGGTAAATTGGACAGGTCGTTTCGGCCCCAAAAAAATAAGCCTACTTAATTCAGTGAGTTGTTTCGTCACTACATATTTATTAGCTAATTTCGTATTTAGGTATATATTTTTTTACTAAAAGGGTAGTAAAAATACACAAATATTTTAAAGAAATTTTATTACAAAATTTCTATACTCAAAACCCAATATTATAGGCAGTGACGTAATATTTGAAACCATGGAAACTAATGCAAACCGCCAATGATCATACAGTATTTTGGTCGTTTCCATGGTTATGAGAGCTACGTCACTGCCTATATTTTTGGTAATAGACTATAACTCCAATTAACAAGGAAGTTATGGAATAATAACAAGCTATTTTATTTATATATAACAGGACTGTTGATTAAAGCCCTTTATGGGCCGGAATTTTACGGCCCGACCCGACACGGCCCGGCAAGACATTGACGCGGCCCGAAAAAATTATTAGCTAAGAGCGAACAAACCGCCAATGACCATACAGTATTTTGGTCATTTCCATGGTTATGAGAGCTACGTCACTGCCTATATTTTTGATAATATATAACTCCAATTAACAAGGAAGTTATCGGCCTATCAACTTTTGCGTATTACTTACGTATAAAACATAAAAAGCCCAGCCGGCCCGAAAAGCTCGGTCGGCCTGAATAGCCCGGTGGGCCCGAAAACATTTATGAGGGCCCGACGGCCTGAACCTTTATTGATTAAGTGGCCCGACCAACCCGAACCGTGCAGGGCTCTACTATTGATCCTATTTAATTATGTAATACTAGCGTGTATCCGGCATGCGTTGCAAGCCGCTGGTATAAATACAAACCTGAACAAACCCGATATATTAGTACCCGGCATGCCACTTTCTGAAATTGCACCAGTGCGAAGCCCGGGTCGCTATTATACATAAAAACCTTCCCCTTGAATCACTCTATCTATTAAAAAAAACCGCTTCAAAATCCGCTGCGTAGTTTTAAAGATTTAAGCATATATAGCTGGTAGGGGACGGACAGACAGCGACAGCGACTTTGTTTTATACTATGTTAAGATACTTACTTACAAACAACAAAATTTATTTCAAATTTTAACATTTTTATTCATCCCAATAAAAAGCAATACTTACATTTTATTAAATCACTTCGATTAATTTAATTTCTACAAAATTTGGTAATTAAACAATCAATGCGGTTTTCCTTCTTTCTTACATTAATATTATTAATCTTGGCTGGCAAATGTATACTTTGTAGCTTTACATATAGGTGTCCATTTGAAATTCTTTTAGTTTTTCGATAAAAACAAATAAATTCGGGTGTGAGTGATACATAGAGTCATTCAAGTTTCTATGAAATGCCTCACATGTATTAGTTGTTCGAGTTAAACATGCTGAATTTTTTGCCCAAATTTCTGGAGGAAACAATGCATCATCAGAAATATACGTATCTGTTAAATAGTCCGCTTCATTATGCACTCTTGTGTCATTATTTGGCATGTCCTCAAACAAATTTAAAACAAAAAAAAATCCTACATCTTTTGGGTCTAAATATGTTAATGCAAACGTTTTTCTTAACCATTTTTTCTTTCGTATTCCTTAACTAAATTATATTTTTGAATCTTAGGAAACCAAGCTTGCAAAAGATGAAATCATCCAATTATAGTTAAATTTGTGTTTCAATCACGTTATGTATTTTTAAAGTCTACAATAACTTCATTTTTTCAACATTGTACCGTGAAGATTCCTTCAAAATTAGTTGAAACAATTTATTGTAAGTCGATTCTCTTTTATTTGATTAGATACATACTTAAACGTAGGTACATAAAAGGGTTGGTGTCGAAACGACCGGTGGGATTACACACACAACATTTAAAAAAAAATTAAACTACCTGCCCCCTTATCACATGGGACGGACGGCCCCATTAGATTTGTGACAAGCCACAACTTGATATAATATTTTGCGGTTAATAATGTCAGAAATAAAAGAGATCAAGGAAAATAAATAAATCAAATCAAAGATAAAAAAATATCAAGAAACATGGATATCATTATTTTATAATAATTTGCAATTTTTGTTAAAAAAAAGCATCAAATTTATGTAAGCGTAAAAATGTAACTACTCACATTAGCTATTTTAAAGTCTGTTGATCCGTAAATTATCTCTCATCACAGTTACATTCATAATAACTGCTATCGGTATTTTAAGCCGCATTTTACAACTGCAGGTCTCGGGCTGGCCAAGCTGTGTGAGCGTTGTGACAATTAACCAATGTAACTACCAGCCCCGGTCTCCCCTATGCGTGGGTATAGGTACCTAGTTTAATAAAATTGTAATCAGCGAGAATCAGATTGCGAGTCCAATTTTATTATTATATGACCAATGTCTATACCATCGGCAATATACTTTTCAAAACAAATTTAAACATATTTCTAAACTTTTTAGACTAAAAGTAATATTGGCATCATAAAAACTATTGCATATTTTTAATAAAAAAATTTTGCACATGGGTTATGCATTTCTTTTGGTAAGTGATAGTAAAATAAATAAATTTATCATCAACAAGCCAGTAACAACTGTAGCATTTACCCAAGGCAAAAATTAACTTAAATAATTTTGCCTGCAAGTCGACGGCGCCGTTTAAGTCCCACATACTGCTTGTTTGTTGGCTTCTTTGCTCGACGAAACATGTTTCCTAATCAAAGTCCGCAGGAGCGTGTGCCGGCGGCAGCTGATTAGCAATATGTGCAGTATATGGGCTAATACGCTACACACAAAAAAATCTAGTCTCCAGTTGAACCTAAAAGTTTCAAACTGAAACTATCATATACATGAATAGGAGCAATGCTAAAGTAAAATTAAATAGAAAATACCTTAGCATCAAAATATAGTTTTAAATTAATACTACATTATTTTAACTTGACTCTACTTTAGTTTTAGGGTAATAAAAATAAATGATCAACCTATCAATAATTTTAGTTGCAGATATAGTATACGTTAATATTGGTTTGATGCAAAGTAATGCAAATAGCATCAAAGAAATAATAAGGGTTTAGATTTTACTCAAGTTGTGTATAGAGACTGTCTTTGTGCTCGCTGTGAGAATACAAATTTATTTTTATTTTCAAACCCATCATAGTATATTTCACTTTGACCACAATACTTATTTTTAAAACAAGTATAAGATTATCTTGTTATGATGATAATGTAATCTCTTTATGAACATAATTTTGATTAACTTGATGATATAATTTAAAACTAGTAGTAGTTTAAAAATGAATATTTTTTAGGTACAAAATAAAGCAAGTTAGTTTCAAAATAAGGCTATTTGTTTGAGCATTACTATAAGCTTGGTTTGAGAGTAGTTTTTTTTGTGTGTACTACTACCTATACTAGTGTACATGCACCGTCCATTGTTTGTTCGTTGAGCAGCTCGTCGACAAAGGCAGCCAGCAACGCCGCAGTCTGTCGGCTCCTTTAAATAAATTTAATACACGATATTATAACAAAAAGTATAGCTTTCCAACAATACCACATAACATTGTCTACTACTACCTAGCCAACTTTCGAGATTTAAAATAAATGGCTATAATGTTAAGAAAATGAATAACACCAGTGTAATAAAAAGCCCTCAAAGCCGTTTAGGAAAAATTATGGGGTAATTTAAAATTGCTATGTGTAATTTATGGCTAGACGTTCGTTTGTTCACCTCTTATTACCAGACTACATCTAACATTAGTAAAGGGTACTGCTGAATATTTATGACCTGCTTAAAAAATGTCGAGTGCAAGGGTAATATTTTTTAAATATAAATTAATATTTTTCTGCAATGTGTCTTTATAACAAGATTTACGGGTTTAAAGACCGCACCATTATGGAACTTTCTTTTATTTATAAGATTTATTCAAATTAAATAAAAGTAATCGTTTCTTCTTCAAACTACATTTTTAAAATAATAGTGTAATTTTAAGCATGGACATGTACAAAGTGTCAGATGTCTAGCAAAAAGTTTAATATTTTGCTATACCTATTTTCAAACTAACAAGTTATTTTCATAATGTAAGTTTATTTTATGCAGGGATATCAGACTATTAGTTCATACCATACTCTATAACTATTTCATGCTTATTTTTTTACTGCTATGCTTTCTTTTACAGAAACATAAAATTAGAGGCAAGGAAATTTGACACGGGTGTGTGGTGCAAAGTTACCATAATTTTATTTTAATATCATTTCTCTGGAGATTTTATTATAAGTCCTTTTAATTTTTCGAATGTATTTGTCAATTCAAAAATGGAACATGTGACATCTATCCGGCAAAATTGTTAGTAGTAGTAGTAGTAGTAACAAGATTTATTTAGCAATGTGCTACAATTTAACAAGTTATATAAAATATTTGAACTAATTTAACAATATCATCTGTAAAAAAAATTTATCAGTCACTATTTTGTTTTTTAAAAAAATAATTTTCAATGATTTTTTAAAATTTTTCAAAGAGGTCTGTGATTTAATTAAAATATTCAAGTTATTATATTCACTTAATCCTTTATAGAAAACCGATTTATATGTCAAATGTTTTGATACCCTACCTAGACAAAAATCTTTATTATACCTGGTTGAATAGTTATGATTTTCCAAATTTTGAGTTATAAAATCTTTCAAATGAGAAGGCAGTAAGTTATGTTGTATTTTAAAAATAAAAGTACTAATCAAAAGAAATATTAAATTTTTAACATTTAACCACTGAAGTTTCTCTAACATTAAATTTATTTTCGTATATTTATCCACATTTAAAATTATACGCATAGCTTTATTTTGCAAAACTTGGAGTCTATTAAAGGCCCCATCATTTGCTGTATATAAAATAGTCGAACAATATAAAAAATGAGGTAAATAAACTCAAATTTTGACTAATTCTTTTTAAATAATTAATTTTTTTTCCAATTTTAGATACCAGATTTTCAAAATGTAATTCAAATTTTAACTTAGAATCAAAAATTAAATGTTTACTTTAATTACATGTTAAACCACTAGTGTCAACTTTTTTTGCCTTTAATTTAATATTTCCTAAAAAAAAAGCATAGCAGTAAAAAATTAGCATGAAAACTAAATAAAATATAGAGTATAGTATGAACGAATAGCCTAATATCCATAAAATCAACTTACATTATGAAAAATCTTATACCTACTTAATTCGAAAATATAGCAAAATAGTCAACTTTGTCCTAGACATCTGAAACGTTGTATACAGGGTGAGCTTTTTAAAGTGTTACAAGGCGATATCTCGAAAACGGTTCAAAATATTTTCTTGAAATTTTAGTGAGGGAATGGGGAGATGGGGGGACCTATTTAAACATATTTTTAATGTCTACCCCCTTTCCCCATTTTGAGGGGTGGGGGGTAACTTTGGAATTTTAAATGAGACAATGTACTATTTTTTGTAAATACGAAACTACGTAAAAACTACGTACGTAAACAAAAAATCTTTTGATTTGCTCCCCTGGTTACGAAATTATGATTTATTAGGTTATTAACACAAAAAATACTTTACTATTTAATTTCAACTTATTTATTGTCTGTCACGCTTCAGAAAATGTTCAAAATGTCTCCCTTCAACTTCCAAACACTTTGTTTCACAATAAATATCGTACCCGTTGTAACATTTTAAGTTTCACTAATAATCATGCAACGCGGATTCGGTTTTTCATATCATCTAAAGTTGTAGGTGTGGCCGCCATCACTTTATCTTTTATAAAATAAAAAATAAATAAAGAAAAAAGTCAAGGGGGGTAAAATTAGGGGACCTAGCAGGCCGTTTACCGAACCAGCTCAACTTATCCACCTGTTTTCAAACAATTCGTTCAACTCATTACGGGCCTGTTTCACATAATGCGGTGGAGCTTCGTCCTATTGAAACCACATGTCAGAACTTATGTTTTGGTTTAATAATTGGGGTAATTGTGTTTTAAAAGAATTTCGAAACCAGTGAAGAAAATCAAACCACTTTTTGTATACGTACGTAGTTTTTTACGTAGCTTCGTATTTACCAAAAAAGAGTACATTGTCGAGTGTTCGGTCTTCTTCTAATGATCTGCAGTGTTTCCTTCACTGCGACCAGGCCCAGTCCCAGCGCCCGGGCAACCCAAGCAGACGCCGGGTTCGCAAAGTCCAAGGGGCGCAAAATATTGCCATAAAGGTAAAACAAATAAGCGCCTGTATAACCTTCGATGTATGTACTATTTAAAAGATAAGGGCGCCCAAGTATTTTTATAAATTCTGAAACAAAGCGGGTGCCTTTAACCCATTTAATAGGGGCCAAAAAAAACATTGAAAATGGAACATAATATCACGTCAAAAAAATTAAATATTTTTGATGGTATAAGTATACAGGGTGTTCATTTGAAAACTTCCCACTTCGATTTTCCTGCTTTAAAATGAAAATGTGGAAAATCGCTCGGACCCGTCGACTTTTATTTCGAGGGGGACATCTTTTGCGTATATTGTCAATCTTGTTACTTCAAGCCCCTAGGAGGGCGGGAGGGGGGGGGGGGGGTAAGATCTAAATCTTAAATGGATACCCCTATTTTATATAATTTTTTTGCATTCTGCATAAAATTCTGAACATTTTTTAATAAAAGCATTATTAGTCTATACTTTTACTCTTGAATAATGACATTTTTAAACTTTGACAGCGTCTAGCTTTCTAACTGTACGTCTTAGAGCAAAACGGCTTATATTATGTCCCTATGTTCGATTTTTATTATCTTTCCAATAGTGTGAAATTTCGGTTAAATTGGATGTAAGAAATATAGTACTTCCAGTTGAAATTAAATAGTAAAGTATTTTTTGTGTTAATAACCTAATAAATCATAATTTCGTAACCAGGGGAGCAAATCAAAAGATTTTTTGTTTACGTACGTAGTTTTTACGTAGTTTCGTATTTACAAAAAATAGTACATTGTCTCATTTAAAATTCCAAAGTTACCCCCCACCCCTCAAAATGGGGAAAGGGGGGTAGACATAAAATGGATGTAAGAAATATAGTACCTCCGGTTTGACCGGAAGTTGACACTATCGGAAAGATAATAAAATCGAAGATAGGGACATGTAAGCCGTTTTGCTCTAAGACGTACAGTTAGAAAGCTATAGACGCTGTCAAAGTTCAAAAATGTTATTTTTCAAAAGTCAATATCCCGGAAACTATTAAGTATAGACTAATAATGATTTTATTAAAAAATGTTCAAAATTGTATGCAGAATCCAAAAAAATTATATAAAATAGGGGTATTTATTTAAGATTTAGATCTTACCCCCCCCCTCCCTCCTAGGGGCTTGAAGTAACAATATTGACAATATACGAAAAATATGTCCCCCTCGAAATAAAAATCGACGGGTCGGAGCGATTTTCCACATTTTCATTTTAAAGCAGGAAAATCGAGGTGGGAAGTTTTCAAATGAACACCCTGTATATATGTCGTAGGCTGATAGTGAAATCCGTCATTTCATGAAGCGCCGGCAGATTGTGTAATTCCGTCTAAAAGGTATATTGATAACTGGTTTGTTCGTTGTTCCCCAGAGCATTTTTTTTTTAATTAAATTTTTTCAACTAATATTATTTTATAAAAATAAAAAAAAATGCTCTGACAAACCCGAACAAACCAGTTACCAATATACCTATTACACAATCTGCCGGCGCTTCATGAAATGACGGATTTCACTATCAGCCTACGACATATATATATTCAGGAAAAAATATGAAAAAAAAATTTCGAGGGCGCTAAATAAGACTCTTGCCCGGGGGCGCCAGGAGGTCTAGAACCGGGCTTGCTGGGACGTTAGTGTAAAGACTTTCCACGTCGAAGCTTACCAATCGGTCCTCTGGTTGAATTTCCATTCCACTTATCATCTCGACGAAATGCTGTGAATTCTTTACATATGATGCGCTGTGGCCTTGGAGCGGTTGTAATATTGGGAGCAGATACTTGGAGAGTTCGTAAGTTGGAGAATGTCGGGAGCTTGTAATGGGTCGTAGAGGCATGTTGTGTTTGATTATTTTTGGCAATCCGTATAGATGTGGGGGTTTACTGTGATGCGGTGTTAAGCGTGTTCGTGTCCTTTCCGGAATGTGTGGTAATGGGGTCCTTTGGAATGGAAGCGATGACGAACTTCAAATCTTTCTACAACATATGAACAACCTGGCACCTACAATTAAGTTCACCATGGAGAAGGAGGACAACGACAGATTACCGTTCTTATAGACGTCGTAGTACAGAAAAACGGGATTGCAGATATTAGAAACATTTGGAAGCCCTTGCTAAATAGGTGTAGGCTTAGATTGGGTAGTGATGGAAGCGTAATGACGTAAGCGGATGACGTAAGCAGATGAATAAACATTGTAACGTAAGCAGATGACTCACGACTGCACCCGATCACACGTCACTAGCTCCCCCCCCCCCCCCCCCCCTCTTAGTAGTATTAATAGGTTTGTAGCTTTGTAGCTTGTTTAGTATTCACCTGAAGACGACTGGAGATACTTACCAGTTGAAACGTTGTGATATGAAAAACTAAAGGCAATGGAAGTCCAAAACACGTCTATTACTCAAGATACATCATTGTCTACAACCTTCAAACAAACACATGTTTAAATATGTCCCCCCATCTCCCTATTCTCTCACTAAAATTTTAAGAAAATATTTTAAACCGTTTTCGAAATATCGCCTTGTAACACTTTAAAAAACTCACCCTGTATATACCTAAAATTACACTAGAAACAAATTTTTCAAATAAACATTTTTAGAAATTCGAAATTCGAAATGCCGTTTCTCAGCATTTTATTAAGAAAATGTCAGGTGCCGAACGACAGGATGCTGACAGTTGAATACATAATGTTTATTCTAATTTGAAGCAAAAACGATTGCCGTTATTTAATTTAGAGAATGTTCCATATTATGGTGCGGACTTTAATGAACACTGTATGATAAAACCACATTTATATATACCAATGAAATGTTTATGTTTTAAATTTATGCCTGGGGAGCTTATGTTATTATAAAAAACTTGACAATTAATAATTTTTCACAAAATATGTTTCTGTCTAAAAAGTGATTTAAAAGAAATTCTCCATTTTTATACCTAATATAATTAAATTTGGCACAAGGTTTTTCTAAACCAAAATATAAAAAAATGGCTTTTTACTTTAATGTTAAAGTAAATTACAAAAATAATTTTTTCTGAAAGTTAGGATAACTTCTTTTTCATTTTTCGGCCTTTCTAAATTATCTGCATTACAAATATTTAAAATCAAAGTACATTAACTTCAATTTAATACACCTTATACACTATTATACAGCGTGTCTAAAAAATATGGATACAACGTTTGATGTTAGACCCGCGGTTTCGCTGGGGTAATACGATTGTTATCAGTTGGCTATGCGAACAAAGCTGTGGATATCACACTTATCTACTACCCAATGGAACCTTTAATATTATTTTCTGTAAAAAATACAACTTGGCAGGTATACATTTTTGAAAACGGACGGCTAAATGCCATTCATGAGTGTAGTCATACCAGTCTCGATTTTAAAGAAGTGTCTCTTCACAAAAACACTTTGACGGGTCCAGGTTGGAGGGAGTCCCCCAGGGGTCAGGTCCTCCACAAGCGGCGCATTTTAAAGTCAGCGACACGAAGTTTAAGGTTTGAGGTTAGTTTTGCTTGTCATTTAATGGCAAGTCGCCAGGACGATGACTTTCGTTTCTGTATTAATTTAATATCTTGAGGTTAGTTTTATGACAGGACGTTGACATTGCAGCACCATATGACCGGTTCGCTGCCGCTGATTATGCAAGCCATAAAATGGACGTATAAAAAAATAAAATAAAAACTAAAAACAGAAATGTTCTACCACTTGCAGCAAACTTAAAATTTATGTAAAATTAAATAATTTACTATGTTAAGTCTTAGAATTTATTTCAGCGTAATTACAATAAATAAAAATCAATATAATATTATTGCTACCGAAAGCTAATCGAAGCTGCGGAGCAAACCAAATCTCTTCATGTACTTAGCTATATGATAAACCAATAAAATTTTAATTATCTACCAAATGTGGTAAACCAAAATAACGTAAAATGAAAAAAATATACTATGATTATATATAGTTTAATAGAAAATTTCACACCAAATTGTGTTTAAAATAAAATAATTTTAAATTTAATAAATCAAAAATAAAATTCAAAGAAAAACACAATTTGGTTTGGAGATTTCTTACCAAATACCGCGCAAGATTAAATCATCTCGTCTTCGACTCAGGATAATTTTCAAAATATTCATGAGCTCGAATAAATTTCTGGAAATAATTTTACATCTTCTGTTCTGGTATTACTACTTAGTGATATTTTATCATATATTATAAAATTAAGCATAAATAACCTATTTTCAAGTCTCCTGTTGTTTTATAGCCTCTGAGTTATGAGAAACAGGCATAAAAGAAAGAAAAAAAATAAGAAGAATGAACAAAACAGGCATAAATAATTAATACATCTAAAAACGCACAAGTTTTCTTTTAATACACCCTGTCACTGTTCTCGTAAAGTATATAAAATACTACTTAGTTTACTGCACTGTTAAACGTATATTTCAAAGAAGAAATACGACATACTTAAACACATATAATCCTTCTTTATGACGAGATAATTTAATGTATCCGATATTTTGGACCAATTTTATAGCCCATTTACAGAAGCCGTGCTTCGTACAACTACAAATTTAATAAGATTTTGTTAAGTGATGGCACTAAATTTTATTAAGGGGATTGTACATTAGTAATTTTTTACTCTCAATTTTCCTTCGTTAATATACATAATACCAAAACATACTTACGTACAAAAGCCACAGGGAACTGCTATATCTAGTAAGAAACAAGGCCAAAAATTTTAATTAATTTGGAAATAGGATTGCAAATTTTAAAATTTGGAGGTATCACGCTTGTGCTTTTAATTACCATTATAATTAATCAGTATAGATATACTAAACAAAAAAAATTAACTCAAAATAATATAGTTCGTCCATAATTCTGGAAGAAGATTTTGCTGAGAAACCCTCTGTCGGCGCAAAACAACTAACGATGCGGCGGCAAAAATATGAACAAGTTGGTAGGCGGAGCGCCGCCGAGTGATAGTAGTGTACTGTACTGTACTCGAATGGTAAAAGGGTGAAATTTCTTTTCACTAGCTATCATCCATAAATAAGCTTTCGTAAAGGACGTGATAAACGGTCGATGGTTGGCCGTGCATGAACGAATTAATTTGTCTTTTTAATTAAATTATAAAAAATAAAACCTACTTCAAAAACGCTATATAAAGTTTAAATAATTTTATTATAAAGAAATTACAACAATTGATTAATGTTTATACTTAATAATTATAAATAAATCCTTCTTATACTAAGCTTAATCATTAATAAAAAGATTGGCAATAGATAGGTACTCATATTTTTTAGTAAAGTCAAAGTCAAAGTCAAATAATATGCTTTATTATCCAAGACAGAATCTTATTGACAATGCTGAAAACAATTTACAGAAAAATAAAAAATAAATAATAATAATAATAATAAAAATATTTAAATATAATAAAATAATAAAAGCAGGTAATCCAAAATTGGAAACCCAAAAAGGAGGAACATTAAAAGTACAGATGCGAGTACACACAGTTCTGTATATAAAAAAGTATATTACACAGAGTCCTGCAATAGTATGTCAGGCTTCCATAGCCCCTATACGAACTAAGTTAGGAATTTCATGCATCTACCTAAACTATATTATAGGATATATTTCAGAAAAATATTTTCGCATATACAGGGTGGCCTAAAAAGTGTGATAACAAATAGTTGTGTTTTTTAAATGAAGTATTAATTTAGTACAGTGATTAATCATTTTTAGGTTTGTATAACTGTTCTTTATATTAATTGTTTATTGTTTTATTAAATTTCCTTTATTAATTTAGGAGTAATAAATTAACCAAAAGAAAAACTTTTGCTGTCATGGAAAAAAATAAAAACAACAATCCAAAAGCATTTTTTTAATTTCGACATTATGTGAAATTCGTGAAGGTGTTAAAAAATACTAAATATAAAATCAAATGTTATACAGGGTGTTCATTTGGAAACTTTCCACCACGGATTTTCCTGCTTTAAAATGAAAATGTGGAAAATCGCTCGGACCCGTCGATTTTTATTTCGAGGGGTACATCTTCTGCGTATATTGTCAATCTTGTTTTTCAAGCCCCTAGGAGGGAGGGGAGGTAAGATCTAAATCTTAAATGGATACCCCTATTTTATATAATTTTTTTGGATTCTTCATAAAATTCTGAACATTTTTTAATAAAAGCATTATTAGTCTGTACTAAATAGTTTCCGAGATATTGACTCTTGAAAAATGAGAGTTTTGAACTTTGACAGCGTCCAGCTTTCTAACAATACGTCTTAGAGCAAAACGGCTTACATGTCCCTATCTTCGATTTTTATTATCTTTCCAATAGTGTCAACTTCCGGTTAAACCGGTTGTAAGAAATATAGTACTTCCCTCCCTCCCAGAAGCTTGAAGTAACAAAATTGACAATATACGCAAAAGATGTCCCCCTCGAAATAAAAATCGACGGGTCCGAGCGATTTTCCACATTTTCATTTTAAAGCAGGAAAATCCGTGGTGGGAAGTTTTCAAATGAACACCCTGTATAATATACGCAGTTTAGAGTTTGCTAGCAGTGCAGGTTGGTTAAACTCGATGTTCGGAAATTACGAAACGAGAAATAACAAATTTATTTTAATACTTACCAGGATAAAAACCAAAAACAACATGCAAGTTTGAAGAGTAAACCCTTTCAGGTCGCAAACCGACTTTCCAGTTAACCATCGAAGCAGTAAAAGTACATTTGGTGATTTATTGAGTTCATTATGGTATTAGCTACCGAACATTTTTTTAACAAAAGTGCATTTTCTAGTAAAAGGCACTTTATTGTTTTTACTACTTAATAAAATATTGAAGTCTACAAATTATATTTCTAATTTTAAACTAATAATAGACAGGGTGTCGTCCATGAACCGCCACAGTACTTCCCTGCCAGTGATTGGCGCATTTATTAGGCGGTCAGGGAAACGTACACATCTACCTGTACGCGTAGTAGGTACTGGAGCAGTGCCGTCGAGGATAAAATAATGTACCGCTATCTTCATTTTCTGTGGATGTCTGTGGTTCATAGCAGTTTTGTGAACGTGTGTGTTCGTCAGTAACCACGTATGCTGACTTAAGGCGGTCGCGACTAATACAACGGTGTTTTTGCCATGTACATGTACAACAAACTTTTTGTCGTAGCGCTGGATTATTTTGATCGGACCCTCGTATGGTTGCTAAAGAAGTTTTTTTAACGCAATCAGTGCGTACAAAAACATAGTCAGTGTAGTCAGGTCTTTGATTATAAATGTATTTTTTTCTCTGTGGAACAGCCCGTGTACCGAGCCAAAAGATATTTTTCGGTACTTTTTGAAATAAAGGGGCGCACAGAATTTGTACAAATATCACAACATACATTTTTATTGGAAAATGGTTTGTTTACAAGTTTGATAATATGTAAACTGGAATTCCGAGATAAAATTGTCATCAGCTTCTCATCGTGTTTTTGGTCTTTCTTTAATACGTGACAGGGCATCGGCTACACGTTGTCACATGGCGAATATCGGTTGTTAATTGATTAATTCAATCCAGGTACCGGAACTGTCTAGCTGAGTACTGTTTATAATTTTTACGAAAAGTAAAGGTGATTAGTTTTTGGTCTGTTGAATTGTAAAATTGCGGGCTTCTATCATGTGACCAAAATGTTTAATGGCAAGGTAGATCGCTAAAAGCTTACGATTATACGCACTGTATTTCTTTTCCACCGATGAAAGTTTTTATGAGAAAAACGCAAGTAGTTGCTACATATCATTAACTCGTTGTTGTAAGGCTGCACCGACTGTGCA
The DNA here is from genome assembly GCA_963969555.1 of Polydrusus pterygomalis. Classification (NCBI taxonomy): domain Eukaryota; kingdom Metazoa; phylum Arthropoda; class Insecta; order Coleoptera; family Curculionidae; genus Polydrusus; species Polydrusus pterygomalis. The sequence continues at coordinate 107,505,091 of OZ018378.1, forward strand.
ATCTGAAGAATCCTAGAAAATTGCTTAAGGAGCATCTATGTCGGTGTGTGCAAGCAGTGCTGCCTGCGCTATGTACTTTTTTTGCAAGCATGAAATGATTTGATTGCCGCGTTGTTCTAACTGATTGGAGTCCTGCATTTAATATTTCCTTGTAGCAGGTCAGTAAGTGATGTATGCACCTGTGCAGCGTTAGGTATAAATCTTCTATAAAAGTTAATCATACCTAAGAACTGGCGGAGCTGATTTATTGTTGTCGGTTGAGGATACGAGCGAATGGCACCGACATTGTCAGGTAGGGGGCGCGTTCTATTACCAGAGACACAATAACCTAGAAAAGTTACTTCTGGTTCACCAAACACGCACTTTGATGTGTTTATGACCACACCGTATCGTTAAAGTCTATTGAACACTATTTCCAGGTGTTGCACGTGTTCATCGAATGACGATGACGCGATTAAAATAATATCTATGTACACGTAACAGAAATCTACATCGGCCTGGACCTGGTGTGGTAATTATTTGGTGTTTTGTATTATGTACAACAATGTCTATGGGTGTACCATCAGGCCTAGTAATGTCTAGGAAGCGCGATGCAAATTGATGGCACCACGACGAACCTGACAATGCTTTAATACTGTTGTTGTCACTGCTCTGAAGTACCTGTCCAAGCAAGGTGTGTCGAGTTGTAGCGTCTAATAGGCGGCGGTTTCGCACATCAACCAACAAGTTAAAATAATTTAAAGTCTACACCGATTATTGGTTTTGAAACACTTGCCATGACGAATCTTCAGGTAAAATTGCGACGTAGCCCCAGGTTAAGTGTTTAGCTACTGAAAGTTCATAGGCTGATTTTTCACGTGACCCTCGTAAAAAGTTACGGGCATAGACGCACAGATCCGCACCGGTTTCCCATAGAGTTTTCCGCACTAAATGTACATGGTTTTTCGCACTTTTCAGCACTGCCACCAAATTTCCAACGGTACCAACATTTCTCGGATGCACCACTACTACAGCTGCAAAATCGTGCGTTTGATCGCGAATGGGATCTCGCGCGATGTTTATTAGCTGATGTAACCTTTGCTCTAACCTCGACAACTTTACTTCTTAGTAAAGCTACCTGCTCTGTTAGAGTTTCTGTAAGTTTCTTAAATGCTGATCCAGAGTGTATGGATCATTGACTCAGGTAAGCTCGTGCCTGTTAATCCACGTAGGTGTCTCAGAAATTGGGAATGCTGGCGGTCACCTATTTCCTCGTGTTCAAGCAGTTGACGTGTTTTCTGTTCCTGAGAAGTACTTAATCGTCTTATAAGCTCTAATTTAAGCATCTCGTACTTACCAGTCTCGGGTGGATTATTCATGGTGTCGCGACCTTCCTGTGCTACCCAGCACTTCCAGAGCACTTGTAACGTGTACAAATTGTGTACTGTCAGAAGTTACGTTTAATAACACAAAACATGTCTCTACGGTGGAAAAACACAACTCGGGATCATGGTTATTAAATGGAGGTATACGAACTGCTACTCGAACAATTGCTAGGCTTTCTATGGCTTCCGCTATGCCGCCGCTAGCTTCCATGTTTACGACGCGACGCGAACTACGAATTAATACTAACAGCAATAACAAAAGCTGCACTAAAAATCCACTCACTTTACTTAGATCAAGTCGGGCTCACCACTTTGGGGCTTATTAGCCGTGCAGTTTGGTTAAATAAATAAAACTCGATATTCGGAAAACAAGAAACGAGAAATACCAAATTAATTTTAAAAAGCTAGACGTCCCAACAAACAATTATAGTCTAAAAAAGGTGACTTTTACCTAATATTTTAACTATAAAGCTCGACGGACCGCTTTACATAGTCAGAAGTTAGTAATTTATACCACTTTATCACCTAGTGGGGAATAAAACCAAGGTAATAAAGTGGTAAGAAACACCTGTCATTAGGAGAATTGTTCTTCATAGACGAGGCCAAGTTGTCTTCTCCGTGGTAGTTAAGAGGTGTTTTTTACCCGTATTTAACCGTAGTGGGCCTATGTTGGGCCTGTTATGGGCTATGAAGTTTATAGAAAATCATAACCACAATTTTAGAAAAAGATAAAAATAGTATATTGTTTTTATGTGTATCAAAGCACAGGAGGCAGGAGGGTTCTTAAATCAGAACATGTCATGTCAGCCGCTATTGATTTTTAAAATGGAGTGGTAGTATATAGATAGGTATGTACTTATAAAAATCATTATTTCATCGATGTGAAGTGAAAAAATGGGTGCGCGTAAAAAATTTTCGTATAGATTTCAATTTTACCTAGAAAAACTAACCGCGCCCCAGAAAAAAAGGCATTTAATTAAAAAAATCAAGGTAAATTAAAATTAAAAATACCAAAACTTTAAAATGTAGCCAATATTTAGTGCTTGGACGAGTAAGTTAGCTCGTTTCTGTGCTCGGTTTTTGTAATATATTTGTTGTTGCTTTAGTGTTACAAGTAATCTAACAAAATTAATTGAAAATAATACACCATGTTGAAAAAAATATGGCGTCAGTAAAATATTTTTCCTAAAGGTCGTGATTTCCTGTCGTTTGGGCCTTAAAAAAAATTGGACCTATAAGTCAACCCGTATTAGGTTACGCTAGGAGAAAATTTCCTATTTTGTATCTTCCGTCTTGATAAGCCTAAATTAGGAGAAATATTCGTTTATATGGCATAACTTTATAATAATAAGTGTTTATGAAGCCTAATTTGGGGTTTTTAAGAATTCTGCAGGCCCTATGTACGGCCAATTACTCCATAAAACGTTTCTATCGGGGTTGCTGAATTAATGTCTCGCAACGGATTAATAGCCACTATTATAATGTAACTAACCTTACTTTTTGGAATAGTTCGAATATAAACGTACAACGTTTTTTTTCTTTGTTCCGGCGTTTTGTATAGCTCCTACGCGACCCCTTTTATTTCGCCGAAAAAATGGAAACTGATTATTTTAAAATGGAGAGGGTCAAGCTCCTCCTTGGATTATTCTTATGATCCCACAAGTGGGAAGATTACCACAGTGCAATAAACTTTACAATCATCATTCAAGTTTTCTAAGCCAGAATCTCTTTAAAGACATAATTTTTGGAAGATACGGCTTTATATCCGGTAAAAATCACTTTGAGGACAAAATATTGGGCTATAAAGAAATTATTTAAATCATAACTATAACCTATTTTATACTTTAAAGCCTTCTGGGCTTTAAGTACAAAATGTAAGACTAATATAGGGAATACATCACCTTAGAAAGTGTTCACATTATAACCTGACCATGAAGATATATTAAAGACAAAACGAAGTAATTTGTTCTTCATTTATGGGCCTAAAAGATTATTGGGCTTTAAGGCCCAATCTAAGGTAAAAAATAACCTGGTTGGGCGTTTATTACTGACTTTCCTTAGACCTAACTATCAAGTCGATTTACAAGGTAATTATCTACTCTTTTGGACCATCTCTTGGGCCTCTTATATTTTCCCACTTTGAACACGTATTAATAAGTTCGAATTACTTTGTTTTGACCAAACAGTTAGTCTCTTTGGCCGTTTCGTCTAAAAAGCCGATTTGGAGGTAAAAAATAGACTATTTTTTACTTAAATAGGTCATTTTCTCCAAATGAGAGGTCGCCAAGGCTTTAAATGTTTGTTGGGGTAGTTCAAAAACATGAGGTAAACGATCTTGCACCCGTTCAACATGAAATGGGTGCAGAACTTGTTCTCAGGTCACCTTATCTACAGTATCTTTGTATACCCCAAGCTGTAAGCCCAATCGTCTGCGGCTGAGTTTAGGATTTTCTTCAATCCGATTTAGGATATTCTTCTCGACTTCTGGAGTTCTTACCGTACGTACACGACCATAATTAATAGAAACAGGTGCAAACCTACCCGTTTCATAAGGACGTCTTTTAAGAGCCGCGAATGTTTTATAGTTTGGTAAGCGACGATTCGGAATTCTTTCGCAGTATAGTCTGCAAGATTCTAAACCATTTGCTTGGCAATATCCAAAAACCAATAACAGATTATCAGTCATTTCTTCGTTTGTATACTGTACGGCTATGACGAAAAGAAACGTGAAAATTCTCATTTTTTAGTGATCGTGTTTTTAACGCCTTCGCTGCAAATTGTGCTTAAGTATTAAAATAATTTAGACTTTATAGGCCATATACGCCGGGAATTTTTTTTAATTCAGATATCTCAAAAACAACTGCTTAAATCAACTCTTACCACGTATACTTTTTTTAGGTAAAAAACGCTAGAGAATAAGAATGTTTATTTAAAAGTTAAATACATAGTGCACCAAAAAAGTTATTTTAATTTAAATGTGTGCAAGGTACCCCCGATGGCGCCCTCTAAATTTTATAGGAAAAATAAAAAATGATTGCAGATTTTAATTTTTCACCCCACCTTTATTGCCACAATACACCAATTATTAAAAAAATTATTTATGAAAAACTAAAACCAAATTGAACTTTTGACACTTTGTATCTCGGAAATCATCCACTTTTGGATTAAGGTAAGTTAGGTTAGATCGTCATATTTAGGCATAAGAAACTTGTGGTAGCATTTTTTCCGCACCTTTGAGAGTATAAGTATATAATATTTATCAATTTTCGAAAATATTCTTTTCTCAAAATTGCTAATCTTCTTTCGGCTTTCTAATTCTTTAATTTATTACCGACATGTTATTAATGGCCCTCTAATAACCATTTATTTTGAAACAAATACCCTCATTTATTTGTCAAACTTACGCCTAAAAAATATAGAAAACGCCTAAAGAATAATTTCTTTACAATAAATATCAAACCACCCACAGGGCAACATATTGGTTCTGTTTTTGACATATGAAATGAAACGCAATCGAGTCTTCTTTTTTTAGAGAAAAATAAATTTATAACCTTCACAAAAAAAGAAAGTAAAAAAGAAATGCCGACAACCCATTTTTTATTGCAGACATTAATGGAGTGCTCAAAGGAAATGAAAACGTTTTCCAATATACTAACTAATGTTTGCCATTTTTCCGGTCAACACTGGGAAAAATAACGCCACCGAAATAAAAAATATAGATCCTAAGTATTTTTTGTGGCTGCGGGGTTATCTTTACAAATCGCCTTCATTTTGCGTGAAAAGAACATTCCAAGTTTATTTTCCAAAATTCATAATGTTTAGCTAAAATGCCAACATTTATTTTGTTAGAGTTTCTATAGTAAAGTCTCATTCGCAGTGCCTATTTCACCATTAGGTATGGCCCAATATCAAATAAGGTTTAAAATCGCCTCAACCAATACTTCTTTTTGTAAAATAAATTTTGAAATACTGGCGTCACAGCTTTTTTCGTATTTTCTGTTTTCATATTTATTTGCTATGGCATTATTACATTTGGGAAAGACCTCTCGATCAATCTTTGGGTTGCCTACTTTATTACAACATACGATTTTAGGAATTTAAAGAAAAATTAATGATAGGTTTAAAAACTGGTTTTATGATACAAAACGCCCCAAACTGTTATTATTAACAAAAAAAAATTAAAAATTTCAATAGAGACTTTTTGCAAACAAACTAATCGATTATTTAAACGCAAATTTCTCAGGAAATGTTACCTACTAAAATCAGGTTTTTATTGTGTTAAAAAAAAGTGTATTCTCCTGAATACGAGTTAGTGTTGACAAAGTTACTATATATTTAAGTTTAAATATTTAATTAGCGTGTTTGAAAAAACGGTTGGCTCGCAATGAGAATCTAGTGAATCACTAATACAATTTTGTGCCAATCATGACCTTGCTAACCAGATAATTGTAAAAATTACACATTAACTAATGATAGTAAAATCAAATAAATTTAATTAGTTGTTAACCAGAAATTTTTTATTTTTTATTTTCATGTCTTTATCCGTTGAGCTAAAATAATTTATATTTGGCTGTGACATTTTAGACCTGGCTGTGATAAGTATAGTATAATATAAAATAATAATATTTAAAAAAACTAATTACGGCCTAGCCACATAAGCATGTTAAAAGACCTTTTATTTTTTAAAAGTAGTAACATGTTTTACAGTAGAAGGAAAAATTATTATTGTATTGTACTAATTTAATAAAAGCAAGTAGTTAAAACGAAATAATAATTGCGAAAAAACTGAAATTGATATGTTAATATTCTGAAATTACAATCTTTAGTTCTTCCAAATTTTTATAACGCACATTTTTATAAATAACACTTTTAATTTGAAAGGCCCAATAGGAAAAAGTCGCTTGGTGTAAGATCAGGAGACTTAGCTGGCAAATTTATGGTGTAAATTATTCATATTGTGCGTTAATCAAAAACATTTTGGACATATTCTCTTACTTCTCATGCATTGTGCGCAGGACATCCGTCAATTTAAAACCAAATATCTTCATTCTTAGAAGCAATTTCATCTAATGCAGGTCCAATTTCATTTTGTAAAATTCCCCAAAAAAATTACTCAATAATCCGATGACCCAATATGCATGCATGCATTTATCTTTATAGGGTATTAAGTCTTTGTTTGTACAAATCTGTGTTTATTTTCTGTACTCCAATATCTACAGTTTTGAATATTTGGAACATTTATTTATTTATTTATTTATTTATTTATTTATCGACGGGCAAAACCCAATTACAATTTTTACTTAACAAACTAATAGTAAGTAATAATTATTATAACAGTTAAAAAAACAAAACAAGATAACTTAATTTTAAATTAGCTCTCCCATAATAAAACAAGAATATAATTCTTACAGTGTAAGTTTGGAAACATTTCTCTTAAAGGAAGTGAGGGAAGAGTTAAAAAAGCCAATACTAATTTTGTTCCCATTATTAACGATTCCCGGTATGGGAGAGGATTTACCGTAGTTGCATCTATGGTGGTCAAGTGCAAAAAGAAAGTGATTTCGTGTGTCCCTAGGTGGAACTCGAAAGTTAACTCGATGTAATAGATCTGGGCATTCAATTATTCCATTTACTATTTTAAATAAAAAATATATGTCAAATTTGATTCTGCGTTCAAAAAGCACGTCCAAACTCAGTCTCCGCCTTAGACCATCATAGGAGTCAACAGGCAATCTAAACTTGTATGCAATAAATCTAATAAATTTTTTTTGTACCTTTTCGATATTTTGAATGTGTATTAAATATGACGGTAACCACACACAAGAAAGGTATTCCAAACATGATCTAACAAGAGTTTTGTAAATCGTATTCAAGCTGTCCATATTTTGGAAATCTCTAGTATTTCTACACATGAAGCCCAATAACTTTAATGATTTATTTACAATATATTCATAGTGAATATGGAAATCTAACTTAACATCCAAGCAAACACCTAAGTCACACAGAGTGGTAACTCTTTCCAAGATGCAATCATTTAATTTATAATCATAGTTAAGTGGCTGCATTGTGCGATGAAAAGTAATTATTTTACATTTTTTAACGTTTAAGTCCATTTTATTTCTAACACACCACTCATACACTCTGTTTAAGTCCTCTTGGATCCTCAGAGCAACATAAACTGACTTAACAACAGCAAACAATTTTAAGTCATCAGCAAAGCACAAACGATGTGAAAATAAAATTTCCAACATTAAATCGTTGATAAAGATTATAAATAAGTAAGGACCCAAATGACTGCCCTGTGGTACGCCAGATGTAACGGATATCTCCTGTGAAACAAAACCCTTCACTTTGACAAACTGTTTTCTATTACTTATATAAGATATTAACCACTTAAGTAAAGTTCCAGAAAAACCAAAGCACTCCAGTTTATTTGCCAGAATATGATGATTCACAGAGTCAAACGCCTTGCTAAAGTCTGTATAGACAGCATCGACTTGGTATCCATTTTCCAAGGCTTCCAACACCGTTTGAGTAAAAATCATCATATTTGTAGCCGTTGATCTACCTCTACAGAAGCCGTGCTGTTCCTGAGCAATAGAAAACATTACTGAATTCTTAATATGATTACATACTATCTTTTCAAAAAGCTTTGGGATTGAACTCAAAATAGAAATCGGTCTGTAATCTTTAGCATCTGACCTGTTACCAGACTTAAACATAGGAGTAATAAAAGCGTATTTCCACTGTTCAGGAAAAACACCACTGTTAAGTGAAAGTTTAAAAAGCAAGTATAAAGGCTTTGACAGAGAATAAATACAGTTGACCAAGAATTTTGGAGTTATACCATCAGGACCTGGTCCTTTATTTTGATTCAGATTTAGAATATTTTCAAAGACCTCTCCCAACGTGACTGAAACGAAATTCAAGTGCAAATCGCTGTTATTAGTGTGACCTGTGGAGTTGTTATGGTCAACATCAAGTTTATATACACCTTGAAAATGCGTCCTAAACACTTCCACTATTGACTGCCCATCAGTTCCCGTCTGCCCGTCCAAATGCACACAACTCGGGATACCACCGCTCTCCCTCTTTGAGGTCACAAAACTCCAGAATTTTTTTACGTTATCATTTAAATCGTTTTCAACGTTCTGTACATAATTAGGATAACAAGTATGCTTTAAAATATTACACTGCGATCTCAAGAGGGAAAACCTTTCATAGTGGCACCACAATTTAGTTTGTTTATATTTTTTGTGATATTTTTTCTTTTCAAATACTAGGTTTTTGAGTTCATTTGAAAACCATTTCGGGAACTTTGGGTTTTTTAAACGGTAAACAGGAACAAACTGGCTAATTCCACAATACAATAACTCATCAAAAATGCTTTTCGCTTCATTCACGTCTCCGGCGGATCCTATAACATTGTCCCAATCAATTGAATGATAAAAGTTATTTAGACTAATATAATCAGCCCTACCAAAGTCATAAGAGTAAGTATCATACTGCAAATTTTCAGACCTAACTGAACAAGGCACGTCAACTGCTAAAGCAGGATGGTGCCGATCACAAGAAAGTAAGCACTCATGCGCAATATTTACAGAGACAGACCTATCATGCGCAAATACTAAGTCTAACATTACATTATTAGCATTTTGAATGGTATTAACTTGAAAAAGTTGGTTATAGGCAAGGCAGTCACTAAGCGATCTAACAACTTCTCTATTATCGAGAGGTGCACACACACCCAGTTCGTCGTTTACCCAATTAACATGTGGTAGGTTGTAGTCGCCCAGCAAGCACAGTTTCTGGTCTGGATATTTCTGCAGCATGGAATCAATAGTAGAACAATGAGCCTGGACAACATCGACGGATAGAGGTTGAGGCAGATAAACTGCCCCTATGATCAACTTTTCCGAGCCATTGTAAACAGAAATAAATAATTGCTCTACATTATTTTGTTCATCATTGATTAGGAAGGATTGGAAATGGCTTCTCACTGCAATCAACACGCCGCCACCCCAACACTTAAGGCTGGTCAACTGTGACCTATCCTTTCTATACACTATATACCCATTCATACCAATCTCAGCATCATGTATATCTTGATTTAACCAGGTCTCTGAGAACACTACAATATCATAGTCACAGTCAGTCATGCTTAATTGTAATTCTCTTAATTTTGTCCTAATTCCCCTTACGTTCTGATAATACATGCTCATATTAGCTTTACCCGCCGAAGCTAGTTTTTTTGTTCAATCTGGACTGAAGTGGATGAGACAATCCTTGGTGTACCCTTAATGTATTTGATGGTTAAGTTATTCTCACCATTGTTAAGTCTATTCTGCAGTTGGGCTTGCAAGTTTTTGAGATGCTGTCTTTGGAGATATGTTTGATCAGGACCAATTTTAACTTCTCGATGGGTTATTTTGGACCTATTTTTCAGCACTTTTATAACACTCGCATTACTTGTCATGATAGCTTTAGCAGGCCTTGGTTTCTCTCCACGCTTCCCAACCCGTATGATTTTGACTACTGCACCATCATTCACAATGCCCTGTAGAACTTCCCTAACCTTTGCTGAGTCATGTTCGATGCGGACTTTGGGGTCATTGAAAGTAGATTCACCGATGTTATAAAACATTAGGTTTTTCTCGCGGCGCTTTTGATCTTCCATCTCCTCGATGACGTTATCGCAGGCTATCTCTCCAGGAACTCCAGCATTTAAGGTTTCAACGGGCTTTCGAAGTTCTTCAACGGTTTGCTTCAAAGTAAGAACTTCATTTTCTAATCTATTAATAATGTTAGTTTTGTCTCTAGACATTTCCCGAAGTTCTTGCAGAGTGTCGCGTATTTCGCTTCTTTGATCCACCATGACGGACAACATTTTAGAAATTAAGGAAATAACTTCTTTATTACTGGCATTATTTTTACTTTGGAGAGTGGTGACTTGATTTTTAATTTCCGTGATGGAAGGAATAGACTCATCCGTAGCGGGAGTTTTGCGGGCGCTATTCCTTGTATTATCGCTTGATCTTAAGGAACCATTGAAAGTCGAAGATTTCGACTGGTCGCTAATGCCAGAGGAATGCCCCATGGAAACCCGCTTTACCCCGCTTGCCCTACACGTTTTGCATTCCCAATCATGGGATTCGGTCTTTTCAAACTGTTGCCATATCTTATTAAACTCAGTAGTGCTGAGTCCTGAGCAACCCTTATGTATCCAGCAGCAGCAGGTTTTGCATTCTAATGAGTGTTGATTTGATTTAATATCGCGATCGCAAAAAGGACACTCACAGCGATCCGCCATTTAGGGAAATTAAAACTTGGATCAATAAACCAGATTATAGGCTAAATGTTCTGCACTATAGCATAGCTGCCCAAAACTTAACGCCTATATAGTTGGTAATTTCCGCTACACTAAAATTGGAATTCCAAACATATCAACAAAAAAGTTAATGGTTTTTGGGTAGAGATAATAAATTTATGGATGTTTAAAATATTTAAAAATTGCCTTTATATTACCAATTATAAGCTGTCATAAGAGGTTTAGCCACAATGTTTTATATCATAAGAATTGGTGTTTTTTTTGTTATCAAAACGATACCAAACTCGACTTTTATTTATCACTAATTACCAATCTAAAGACACATTTAATGGAAGCAAAACTCAACGATACACGCACTTCACTTGTTCATACAACATTGCGTGATTATTCCCTAGCATTATTTACCCTTTCCATAACGTCAAAAAATTGCCAGCTATTTGATCATTTTTAACAGATTTTCACTGAGCCAGAAGATTGAATTGAGAATAATGTTTTTTACTTATTATTACCACCCAGTGTGGAAAAAATGACTTAATCTGAACTTAAAAAAATAAATACCTACCAATAATACCACAGTTAAGGCATTAAATCCTCATCGTCAAAATGTTTAAAATGCTATCTACGCCATTTTTATACTTCTACACTCCTTATTTTATTATTATGTACTAATATATTTTATGTTATGCGAGGTACTAACGTTCTATTCTACGTATTAAAACTATTTTGCGGTTCAGACAGACTTTTAATTTTCCTTATTCAAAACAAAAGTTTGCTCTTTGTATTTAATGACCTTCCCTTAATTCCTAATGTTATGAATATTAACAATAAACTCACCGTCAACAAGACATTGGCCTGTGAAAATCAAATTTTAACAGTTTGACATTAGGCTACATCATTTATCGCGGGGAAACATCCGGCTTGGTACTGCTGGACTATAGTAAGGCGTTCGACACTCTAAAAAACCATCGTCATTTATGTGCTAAACTTCATTACTACGAGTTTGCGACTAACTTAAAGATTATCTCTCTAGTCGATTACAGCGTGTACTTATTGACAGTAAATTATTTGAACCCTTAGTGCTCAGTACCCCAATGGTCGATTTAAGGGCTACACCACTGGTAATCAGGAAAAGAGTAAATAAAAGTAATGCTTGCATGTTAACATTTTTAACGGTGAGATAAGTTCGAAGGATACCATTATTGGAACAATTATTATTGTTATGGTAATTGGGTGTAGTTTTGAGGGTTTAAGCATGACATTAATAATTTGGACCTTATGCATATATATTACTCATTTTCTATGGAATTTGAAACATTCAAGTGTAAAATAACATAAACCTCGTGCTCACCCCGCAACGTCGCTGTTTTAGGGAAAGAACCAACAGCGGTGGTCTGCGCAGAAGTAAGTGGGGCTCCCTCATAAAAGCAGGAAGCAAAAAAAAATTATACCTTTATTTTTATCCTTGCATGTTAACAAAAAATATTTCTCTTTCGACACCACTTTAATTTATACAAAAATAAGGAAATTTTTAGTTCATCTCTCAAGCAGCAATTATGCGAGTCTCTATGCAAATATCGTCATGCTTTGATTTTCAGTCCAAATGCACAAATTTCTTGAGACCGCGCCTCCTCGACACGCGGGAGGTGCTGATATTTCGCTCTTTAACCCACAACCGCGAATCTCGCCACAAAGATCAACTTAACATACTGCCTCACCGAGCAGCTCTATATGAGCGTTGTTTTTCTTATGTGATTCCCAAAATATTTAATTCTGCAGTTTGAAACAGGTTCTCTAACATTAGCTATATATCTTTTAAACTACAGTTTAAAGCCTGCTTATCTAATAAACATTATTAAAACCTAACGCTCCAACACGTATAAAACTATTAAATTTATTTCCAAGTATCAAAATCTAAAATTCGGTGGAACTTCCTACAATTGAATTTGTAAAAAGACGCAAAGTCACGGTTTTTACAAATTCAATCTTAATGAGGTCTCTTTGAGAAAAATGGTCGATTTCATCGAATTCCTACAATTATTATAGTTTAATTTAGATTTAATTGGGGTACGAAATCTTTGGTTAATTCGTAATCCAATATAATATAGTATAGTACTGCTGCCAATACTCTTAAAATAGGTACCGATCAGTAAATTTATAATATTGTATTGTATAGGCTTGATTAAGTAAATAGCAGGCGCTGCCCGAGATATTTTTTACAGGTGGGGTAAATATTGATGGCAGTAACGTTACAAGCAAAATACAGTTTAGTGCATAGTTTAACCAAGGAAAAATAAAACTGTAATATTTCTTAAACTGTTAAAGTCATTGTTCTTTAATACAAGTCACAAGTAAAAGTTAAAAAAAAAAGAAAAAAAAGGAACGAATTAGATAAAGGGTTAATCGCATACGGGATATTCGGCATCGGCATACCTGATTATCTAAGACCTAAGGAAACAAAACCATTTATGCAAATGTTGCAAATACAATCCGCATATTTGGTAATTAGTTTTTCTTTGTCTAACACAAAGTTTTAATTACCGTGATAAGAATACACAGAGCGGTTCGACTGTATTTCCATAAATGCTTATTGAACCGCATTCGACCGAGCACGAAGCAACCCGAGATCAAGCGAAGTCGACGGCCGGTAAGCACGTATGTTTGTTTCGCTCTTAGTTGCCAATTCATTCGTGTAATCTTTTATTTGAAATAAACCCACAAGGTCAACTTACAATACAGTCTATATTGGGGAGTTTTTGTGTGACACTTACACTTTCGAACTTTTGAATTCATTTTTATTTGTTTTGAAAAATAAATTAATTAGGTGTGTCATTGACCAAATGACCTTATGGACAAACCGCGTCTGGTAAATAGCGATGCTGCTCTTCACCGAGTTAAAAATAAAGTCGTTTCTATCTATTTATCTATTTCTGGTACATCTTGGAGAAAAATCGCTTGCACAGTCCTACAACTTTTTATTCTTTATTCAAAAATTCCAACTGTTCAACTTAACACAAATAGAAAGGGTTTAAATTAAAATAACATCTTTTTGAGTTTAAAATGTATCTTGTTAATTTAATGGTTTAGTTTATTGCATATTATTTTTTATATTTAATGTCTATTTGATATAGGATGAACACCTAAAAATTTATATATTAGCTAGAAAAGATGCCAGGCAAATGTATTTGAGAATTTTTAAAGCTCTGTTTTTAGCTTCTGGACCTTTTAAGTGTTTAAGTTTAAACGAGTAAAAACTGTTATAATGATAGTGCCGTTAATGGGACAGTGATTTACGAGGTCCCTGTTTTATTGATAACCGTTTAATAACGTCACTGCGGCTGTCAATTAATCACTTATTTACATGATAAGGGAGTTAACTTGTATTTCCGAAATTGGTCTATTAGAAAGGTTTCCATTAACGATTGTCTATCATTTGCATGCATTTTACATAAACGATATATGTCCATTTTAACACTGTCTTTAAAATGGTAGACGTTATAGTAGGCACAGTTACAGTTACCAGTTACAGTAAAAATGTCTATAAATTAGTTGAATTTGAGAACTTAATACAAATTAAAATATATTGCACTGCATTTGGAACAATTTGGCTTAGTTTTTGTTTTTGGTGGTTGCCTAACAGAACCACAGCCCCAACTATTTACGGTTTTACCCGATCGCCTTCATTGTGCCATAGCCAGACAATTCCCCCAAAAAATTTAGCAATTCCAATAGCTCTAGTAACTGCTTTAATAAGAGTAATCCGTAATTATTTCCCTTATATAACTAATAAATTTATTTATCAGGAAATATTCTACTACTTTGCAAAAGTCAACAAGAAAATAGTAAAAATTATTTCTATTGTAATCGGCAACATGCATTTTATTTTACAAAATAAATATCGCGTAGGTACTATTCAAAATTCTAAATGAATGAAATTGATCTTAGGAGGTTTCTGGTTTAGTTTAACATAATTGAAGGCTATGTTGGGTGATTTTTTTGTGATTTGTGTGAAAAATCTTGTTCAGAAATAAATGATCATGGTTAATGCTTGTATAAAATGCTAAAAGTGAATCAAATGAAAAGGAATTTATCCTTTTATAGGAAAGTATGGTTATGTTTTAGAATTTACGTCTGCGAGTAAAAGAACATGGACGCTTTGACTACATTTTTTTTTTAGAAATTTTGGGAAACATAAATGTTTTTCCAAATAATCATCGACGTTTTTCAACAATAACGAAGGTTTTTTATATTTAACTGATGTTTTTCGACACTACCAGATGATTTCCGATAGTAGCCGAGGTTTTTTTATATTAACCGATGTCGACGATCATTGATATATTTTTGTTTGCTCTTTTTCCAACATCGATATCCACTTTTGATGTTATCACCGATGCTGGATATCGATTTCCTCGTTCGATGTGCCCAGTCCCATCTGTCTTAGGGCTCGGAATTGTATTCGAATAATTCGAATATTCGAATATTCGACTAATTTAAATTCGAATTTTTTGTTAGTTAAAAAATTCGACTATTCAAATATTCGACCATTCGAATATTTAACCATTTGACTTTGTTCGGATATTTATATGTTCGACTATGAAACTGTAAATTTTAACGTAAAAAAGAAAAACAAAAACAAAATTATATAGTCAGCAAGCAGTTAAACCACTTCTACCATGATTAAACGACTTTATTTCGATATTTAAATAGACGACTATTCGAATATTCGACTATTTAAATATTCGAAATTCGAATATTTTACTATTTGACTATTCAAGTATCTATTCGACTATTCGAATTATTCGACTATTCGAATTATTCGACTATTTGAATTATTAGACTATTCAAATTATTCGACTATATTCGACTATTCGAATTATTCGAATTATTCGACTATTCGACTATTCGAATTATTCGACTATTCGAATTATTCGACTATATTCGACTATTCGAATTATTCGACTATTCGAATAACATACCAAACGACTATTCGGATACTTATATTTTAAAAATTCCTAGCCCTAATCTATCTGTCTAACGCCAAAAGTAGAGCGTTGAACAGATCTGATCCTCCATAACATTTCAAACAATAGCGGATCGGCTTTTCCGGCGTTTGATGATTGAAGCGTTGGGTCTATATAGTTTACATGGTCTTTAAATTAAACTAATGTTTTCTATATACAGGATGATTCAGGAGGAAGTGTCATGATTTTAGGAACGTATTTGGGGACCCAAAATAAACATAAAAGTTTCTATAAATATGGGTCCTATTCCCGGCCGTTGCCGAAATACAGGGGTAAACAATACTCAAATTAAACTTTTTATTAAATTATTTATAACAAGCATGCTAAATTTTCCAAAAGTATGTTCTGTTGCTTTTGCACTATTGCTTAGTGTTAGTTGCAATAGTAACGCTATTAGGTATTAAGAAGAATAGTATATGTTACTGTCAAATGTCAAATCATCTTCATCATTTGTATTTTCTGACAATTCAAACATTAGATCCATTTCATTATGCCTGCTACATTCTTCTATTGTAAATATGCTAATATGATATTTATTTATCTTATAATCTTAAATTAATAGATTCGTGGGAATATATTAATGGTAATGCAACTAGATTCACCTACGTACGACAAAATTGGGAGTCAAAAATTGATAGGGCTTATATTACCCAAGAGTATATTAGTTTGTTGCACAGTATTAAGAATGTACCGGTGGCATTTTCTGATCATAATGCATTAGTGTTGCTTTTAAAATCAAATAGGGTGCAAGTCAGTACACACGGTTGGGGATATTGAAAAGCTAAACAATCTTTAATAAAAAATTATAATATTACTAATAATTTTATACACATCCTAAAAACAAAGAAAAGCTATGCTAAATACAAAACCAACCTAGCAGACTGGTGGTTTAGCACTTTTAAACCATCTTTTAAAAAATTTTATAGGCAAACAGAAATTAACAGAGCTATTGAAAGAAAAAACACACTGAATCATTATAACGAAGTTCTATTTGAACTATATCAAATGAAAAAAAAAACAACCTGAAATATTTTGCAAATAAAAGAACAAATTCTAGATGAAGACTATATGAAGATAAAAATAAGGACAACATTTCAGGTAAGTATTCATTATATGATATTATCAAACAGCGTAAAAATAACAATAATATGCGCATAGAGAAAATTCTTGACGAAAAAAAAACGAGATAGCAGGTAACAAGCATATTTTAGAATACACAAATTGAACAAATTTGAAAATAAAAAAATTGAAAAAAAAGAAACACGTTGTCTATTAGCCCATGTAAAAAATAAACTAAGTAAAACAAACGGTAACTCTTTAATCAAAGATATATCCAAACAAGAGGTATACAATACTTTAAAAGAATGTCAAAAGAAAAAAACCCCATCGGTATCGATGGAATACCATATGAAGCTTATCTAAGGTTATGGGAGGAAATTGGCACCGAAATAACGAATATCCTAAATTTAGCGATACAAAAAAACCAGAGGGAGTGATAATATTAATTCCCAAAGACAAAAATCCACGCGAATTAAACCAATTTCGGCCTATAACACTAAACACTGATTATAAAATATTAATAAAAATACTTGCAAATAGAATTAAAAATATTTACAGGAATATAATCGGGAAAGAGCAAAATTGTGGGAGTAATGGGTCAATTTTTAACCCAATCATGCTTAATAGAGATTTAATTATGAAATATGAAGAAAACAAACATAATATGGGGGGCACTCTTGAGTTTGGATTTTAAGAAGGCATTTGATAGGATATCATATGAATATTTGTGGCAGGTCATGAATAAAATGAATTATCCTAAAGAAATAAGTGTTGCTATTTAAAGTCTATATAGAAAAGCGTCCTCCAAAATCCAAACTAATGGATATTTGTCCAGTGGCTTTAAAATAAACTCATCGGTGAGACAGGGTTGTCCGCTATCAATGATACTTTTTGCTATAACGATAGAACCTTTTTTAAGGTTAATAGATCATACATTAAGCGGTATAAAAGTTAATGAAAAAAAAATACAAAAATTCAGCATATTCTAATGACGTAGTAGTCTATCTCTATTATAACAATCATCTACTAAACTTTATTAAACTACTTGAAATTTATCAAAAAGGTTCTGGCTCACTTATAAACCAAAAAAAAAAACATACATGCTTCGTTTAGGGGCATGGGAAAAACAAAAAAATGTAAATAAAACTTTTTAAAACAATAGTAAGATAAAAAATATTAGGTATTTATTTCTGTACTTCAATTAAAGAAACCTTAAAGGACAAACTGGCAAAACATAATTAAAAATATTAATATAATGATATTTGAAGACCTAACAAAAAGTTTAGACATAACTAGAAAAATATGGTATGTTCTCTCCAAAGTATGGTATACTGCACAGGTCTTACCGATGCCGGAGATGTATGCGCGAAAAATAGTACAAATTGTAGGGAAATTTCTGTGGACGGGACATTTATTTAGGGTAAGTAGACCACAACTATATTTAGCACATAACCAGGGAGATTTAGGGTTACAAAGTGTCGGAATAAAATCAAAAGCTCTGTTAATTAAAACGCAGTCCGCAGTTTAAATCGTGGACAAAAGACAAACAATTTTCCTATAATTCCACTATAAATAGTATTTTTGAAATAAATGCCAAAGCTAATGTCAGCGAGGCTTTTAATAAAATTGTCGAAATAGTTAATAGTCTAAAAATAACAAAATCTGATAAGGTGACAACCAGACAAATATACTCACAAGTATTAAAACCAACACTTTTAAAACCCAAAATTGAAGAAAAACATGTAAATATAAATTGGAAAAACGTATGGAGTGTGTTTTCAATCCGCATTATACCCACAGAGTGGAAATCGGCTGTCTATAGAGCAGTAAAAGTGTGTACTCTACAGGAAAAAAGCTAGAAAACTATGGACTAACCGACAGTTCGCTTTGTAAGAAGTGTAATGTGGATGAAGACACACTAATCCATAGAATTAAGAATTGTATTTAAGTAAAAGAAAGTTGGAAGTGTATACAAAATATCATAGTTAAAAAATTTAAAGTAAACTTGGGTGGATGCGACACCATCTATGATCTATTGATAAAAAATAAGATACCGAATAAAAGTGACTCTGATATTATCAAATGGTTCGTGTCGGCAGTGATTTTTTACAACCTGGATATAAAAACAATTGTCTGAATGAATTTAAGAATATTTTAATAATAAACAGATATTAAGCTTTTAAGGGAAAATAAGAATTTGAACAAAAACATTTTATGCTTTTGAGGTAAATTTTTCTAAACAATCAAATTAGTATTCTCTCTTAAAACTGTTTATTTAGAATTAGGAGCACCAAAAACAGGAATTGAAATTTAATTTGTATATTTTATATTTTTATTGTTTTGTTTGAATTAGTTAAATGTCATTGTTAAAAAAAATGTGATATATGATTAATAAAGATTTTATTAAAAAAAAAATATTCTGCAACGATGTAGCAGGCGCCGAGTACGAGCGTTAATTTCCGAATCGGAGAGCACCAGGAAGGGGTTTTTAACAAGTTTTTACTAGTGCTGGAAAACCAGGTATATTTCCAAGTGCGAGAATTGTATCTGAAAGGGAATCGGGACTTGATGTTGAACTAAAACTATCCTTAACGCCATCGAAAATGTTCCAAGCATAAGTGCAATACGAATTGCCGATACTTATTAAATTACACAATCGTCTGCTTGGAGGGATCTTCACATTACTAAATTGTTCATACCCATATCACTTACGAGATCAACATTTGCAAGATGGTGATTGCGTTAAGGATGCAATTCTGCAATTAAATTAATGCAAATCGAAGAATGTATAAGTATGTTCTGTTTACTTATGAAGCACAGTTCACTCGCGATGGTATTAATAATCTTCACAATGAGCACCGATGGTCCTATAAAAATCCTTACGCTACTGTAGAACATAATTTTTAATATAAACTCAGCATTAATATATGGTATGGTATGTTAAATAGTCAATTAATCGGTCCATTCATATCGGTCCATTCATAATCGACGGGGTCATCTAACAGGACAAATATACTTAAATTATACAGAATCACTTGCAATACCTATTAGACGATGTTCCAGTTAATGTATGATAGAACATGCATTTAAAACATGATGATGCCCCTGCACACTACAGTTTACGAGTACGAAATTTTTTAAACAATAACTTTCCAAACCGATGGATTGGTCGAGGTGGTCCGCATAACTGGCCAGCTAGATCGCCAGACCTTAATATTCTGTACTCTTTGGGGATGGTTTAAATCATTGGTATATTCAAGTAAAGTAAACACTGGAGATGCATTACTCGATCAAATAATAATTGCAACAGCAACTATAAGAAACATACCCGCGTCCATTCATAGAGCGACCCGAGCTATTCATCAGAGAGCTGACTTGTGTTCAGAAATAAACGGTGGCAATTTTAAAAACTATAAAACCTAGCCTACTTGTTATAATTATTTTTAAAAAAAATTTAATTTGAATATTGTTTACCTAATAAGTATTTCGGTAACGGCCGGGAATAGAAATCATCTTTATAGGAACTTTTATGTTTATTTTGGGTCCACGAATACGTACCTAAAATATTACCATTTCCTCCTGAGCACCCTGTATCTTATAGTTAAAATTTCGCACCCACCAATTTTATTTTAAATCGTTACTTACCAACGCAACAAAAAAAAATTTCGGAAATATTCATACTCTTGAACTTCTGGCGGCCAAACTAGACTCGAAATTTAATTTTATCACTATAAATAATTATTATTTGTCAAAGCAAAAAAAAGCATATTTTTAAGATAAAGTGCACTTTGGATTTTTACTATTATCCGGGATTAGGTTTTGAATTTCTTTCCTAATAATAACTTGACTTTCTTTATCAAAACGAGACATTTTAAGAAACACTAAACTTTTTACCTGACTCAGAATAATTATTACAGTGACGCGATGACAGTCCGTTGCTAAGGAAACAAGTAATGAAATTTTTTCTTATTCATGGATCACTATGTTATTTTAAATGTTTTTCATTCATAATAAAAATGTTAAATCGTCGAGTAATATTTTCCAAGGCGCAAAATTTTCTTACCAAATCTCCATCGTAATTAAATTATAAATCCGGAATAGGTATTTTCCTGATTCCCAAATTTTTAAAAAAATTTTAAAAATAATTCGCGACCATTTTTTTTTTCGGAAATAATTCATGATTTATGGAAATTATAAGTGAAAATCTTCCTTAAAGTGCATAAACAAGGTTAAATAAAACTGTTTAGTAGTAGGTAATATTTGAATGTAGAAAATGACGATAATTTGACACAATGTATATGTGTTATAACAAAGTTAATTTACATTTGCATGGCTACTTTGATTTCTTACCAATTTTTGATAGTAGGAATATTTCCCCTATAAAACTGAATTATCACAAAAAGCAGTGAATTTGGGTCAATGGTATGCTTAATAAAAATGAAATAATCACAAAAATTTTTATAAAAGAGATATAAAATGGATTATATTCTACTTGTATTATCACAATACATGCAATTTACATTTTAAAAGTAAAGTTGGTTTAGTTTTCATCCGTGTTTTTTTTCCGGATGGAAACTAAATAGCTGTTAAATCAAAAAAATAATCAAGTTTTTGTATATTTTTAATTAATAGATGGATTCGTTGTTATTGAATTTAGTCCAATTAAAAGAATGACCCTGTATACCTAAGTGGTGTTTCAAGTTCCAGTGAAACAGGTTCCTGTGATAATTTACCTCATTTATTTAACCGTACATTCCAAATAAGGTAAAGGACACGTGGACACGTGAATAGTAAATTAAGAAGTTTTAAACCGCTTGACCAATAGAAATGCAAGAACAATGCCGCAGATGCATCGTAGATTATTACTTACTTAGACCGTTGGATTGGAACTCATAGTTGAGTAACTATTCATCTGCCATGCAATAGGTATAATAATATGAAAAAAAGTTCAGATTTCATTTATTTAGTCATAACATCTTATTTTCATTTTTAAATTTACATTTTACAAGAAGTTGTTTGACAATTGGCAAATAAATACCCAGACGAAATTCTCCGAAATAAGTACAACACGTTTAGTTGCCTTTGTGATTTCGCCGCTTAGCCTCTATTGGTTGAAATTTAATCCCTTGCCACCCGCAACCCCGCACGTCTTGCAATCCGTAAGTAAG
This sequence comes from Polydrusus pterygomalis, assembly GCA_963969555.1. Taxonomy (NCBI): domain Eukaryota; kingdom Metazoa; phylum Arthropoda; class Insecta; order Coleoptera; family Curculionidae; genus Polydrusus; species Polydrusus pterygomalis. The sequence goes on from OZ018378.1 coordinate 107,527,028, forward strand.
TATTATGAATAATTTCGCAGTTAGCAACGGGGAGTCGTTAAATTATGTCGCGCTCGCGTAAGAAGGACTCTGTACGGATCTGTACCATTTTCTGTACCATTATGTATTATAGTACTTTGAATTTGAACACCGGAATCGAGATAATATTAAACGATTTCGGATATAATTGTAAGAAAGTTAGGCCTAATTGTTGTGAACAGATTGTTTTTTTTTTGTTAAACTTTGCCGCGACTTCTAATATGTTGGGTCAGTAAAGGACCTTCCTACGGAAAATTTGCATTACCCTACCTTAAGAAAGTGTGGATAATAATTACCAAAGTGCTAATAAATGTGTTTGTACTAACATAAAAAAATTAGTGTGTTATTCAAGAACAAAGTAGACTGCAAGAACGCAAAGTTGCCCCTGCGGTGGTCGCCAGGGACAAAACCTACGAACTGTTGATAGGATATAAATTAATTTTAAAAATAGCCCAAGGTTAAAGGTAAGTCGTTATGATAATTTAATCCGTTATTATTATATTATTATGTATATAGGTAGGATCCTATCGAGGATCATATTTAATATTATTAAGTTCGGAAATTAAAAGTGACGTTTTTTCAACTTTCCTGCCATTTGATATCGTATAAATTTGTATTGGTTTGTAAAACTGTAAAATTTCGTAGCTTATTATATGTTATCGGTAAAGTGTTTTTTACAGAAAAAAGGCCGTATTACACCAACAATTTCTTTGTCAAATAAGTTCACGAAGCGACTTCATGAAGAAATTTGATATATGTAAAGCCCAAATTTGACATCAAATAACTTCACGGTCGTCTTCGTGAAGAACTTCACGAAATTAAAACTTGTTCTAATTGCGTCAAAGTTATTCGTGAATTTCAGTAGTGCCAACAGCAAAAATAAAATGCAATGGAAAATTGATGGAATTCTATTTTTAATTTTATTCATAGTTCAATATAAAATAGAAACAAAACCGCATAGCACAGCTCAAAATAACGAAAAACTCAAGCTTCACAAATAACATAACCTTAAAAGTACAGTTTAAATTGTTATGTTGGTATAACTGTTAAATGACAGTAAAAATAGGATGAAACTTCGTGAATTGATTTGATCAGTGTAAAGCGCAAAACTTCATCAAAGAAGTTCATGAATAAATTCATGAATTAATTTGCGAAGAAATTGTTGGTGTAAAACGGCCATAAGACATGAAATAGTCGCTTTTGCTGGTTATGTTTATTTTTTGAAACATTAAAAGAGTGTTTTATATAAAACGAGGGGTAATTCACTGGAGAAAATGGTGTACAACTTTTAGAAAATACAAAAGAAAATACGAGGAAAATGAAGAAAATACAGAAAATGCGATGAAAATACAGAAAATACAAGAAAAATACAGGCCAACATAAGAAATAACCGACTTAAGATTCTGGAAAAGAACAACGCTGCTGACTTCTAAAAAAAAAAAAAGGTCGCCAGAACCCCGACGAAGAAAATTCGGCAATATGGAAAATGGTGTACAAATTTTTCTCAGTGAATTACCCCTCGATATAAAATGTTACCTTTAAAAATAAAAAACCTACCCAGTTTTATATATACAGTGTGTCCCCGGATGGAGTTGACAAGAGTAAAAAGATCTTTATTATTGATTTTACGACGAAAAGTTGTTCTTTATAAAAAAATGCTGCTTATTAAGAAAATTAATTTACCATATAAAAATTTTAGTAGTACCTAAGGTAGGTGAAGAATCCGATGTCAGTTGCATTCAAACAGTCGTGTTTGATTAGAAGGTATCTGTTATTAAACAGGGTCAGTTTAAATCGCTTGATAATGTGCTATAATCTAATATTTATATTCAGATAAATATATCAATGAAAAGCTTGTTTCTTTATGATTCTTTTGACATATATTTGTCTTAAAAATAATTTGATATTATACCAAAAATTAACAAAAATGTTGTTCACGTACCATATAGGTAATATGCCCATACCCAAGTGAAGTTAATATGCCCCCTGGGCGTATTACCTGTACTAATTTTTACTTGGTTATTTCAGATGTTTCTTACATAATTATATGATATTATTATGTGTCTTCGATTTTTATTTAATAAGTAAAAAAGATTAAAGCAACCTTGATACGTTTCTCTCACTTTACAGAGCTGCGCATATTACGAACACCCCATGGGCATTTTACCAACATGGGTTGCTAATATGCCCAGTTTGATTGTTTTTAAAAAAGTTGTAAAAAGGTTAAAAAACAAAAAAAAGTTAAGAATTATTTCCAAAAACTGTTACAATAGCAGAAAATTAATTTAACTCTCATAGAATAAAAACAACTTGTATTTTTTTCTATTTTTTATTAATGAAGGCGCTTAAGAGGGGCATATTCACCTCACCTACCTTAGTAGTAACATGTTTTATTTAGCAAAAAGCTACAATTAAATATTTTTTAATAGATTTTTTTAACACATTTTTATAGATTTATTTTTAAATTTTAAAACGCAACCTTCTTTTAACAAAAACAGACAGAAAAGTTAAACATTTTGCAAATTGTATCAAATATTACGTATCATTTTGTTTTATAATTAAATGTAATTTAAAATTTTTTTAAACAGTTGATTTTTGAGATTTAATAGAATTTTCCAAAATATTCTATCAAACCTTTATAAAAATAGATTTATAAGCTAATGTTTTAGACACTCTATTCACATAAAAATTTTGATTATTTCTTGTTTTATAATTATGATGGCCATAATTAAAAGAACAAAATTTTTTAAACAATCAGGCAATAAATTAGTTTTAGTTTTGTGAATAAAGATACATACTAAATAAAAAATTAAATTTCTGACATTCAACCAATCTAAATTTTTCAACATAAAATTAATTTTTGTATATTTGTCACAATTTAAAATAAATGCCTTATTTTGTAAAATTTGTAATTTATCAAATATTTCCTCACTAGCACGATATAAAATGGAAGAAAAATAAAGAAAATGTGGTAATATAATACTAGATATTAAATACCTACAGTTTTTTTAGAAAACAAACTTAAATTAGAACTGATTCTATTAAAATAACCTACTTTTCCGGCAATCTTCGGTATAAAACTTTTAAAATAATTAAAAAATTTTAATTTTAAATCAATGATTATCCTTAAATATTTAAAACTGTTTACTAATTCCAATTTTTCACCATCAATTACAATATTTACATCTTGACATTTTATTATTACCCATAACCATAAATTTAGTTTTTTAAATATTAAGTTTTAATTTATTTCGAGATTTATTTACTTTTAGCCAATTTAATAATATATTTATCTCAAAATTTAGAGTATTTAGACCATCAAAAATATTTAAAACATTAATGTAAATTAAGGTGTCATGAGCAAACATTTGTAACTTACACATTTTTAAAACTAAAGGCATATCTTTGATGTCTATAAAATAAATAATATTGGACCTAGTATACTTCCTTAAAGAACTCCTATATGTTTAAGGCCACAAAATATAAATTTTAGTTGCGTCGTCCAAAGTGGATACGCTACTGATTGAACTTATTCCAGATTTCTTCTACTCATTAACAATTTGTTCAAGTATACCGAAAAATAAATTTTAATGCATTTCGGTTCTAATTTTAGTTTCTTAAAGATTTATTGTCGTCTGCAAACCCCGCAATTGCAAATTACATGAAATCAAGCAGCGTTAACAGGCACTTGTCTCGATAGGGGCCTCGTTGTAGTTGTCGCCAGTTTCTGCCTTGGCTTTATTTGCAGCTCGATGATAAAGTAGGTTTGGCGAGGTTTGGTGATGTCTGCAGATTTATTTACGACATTTTGTAAGTAAATAAACATTCCTGTCAAAACTTATTGACATAAAAATTTGTGAGTTTTACAAGAAAAACCTCCAAATAATTTTTTGTATAACCCATTTTAATGATTTCTATACATGGTGTCCGGAATCTTGATAACGTTTGATGACGAACTCCTGTGTTAAAATAGGTTTGACTCTAGACAACCTATATTTAAAATTGTTTAGTTTAGCTAGCAGAGTCGTATTGCCGAACGAAATTCTTTATTTGGATCAGGCAGTAACACTGTTTTATACCGAATGTATCTACATTTGATTTAACATGATCTAGCGCATACACCATAATTGAAACTACCCAGAACTACCTTTAATTATTATAACCTCAAAAACAACCACCTGCTGAGAAAACAAACAGATAACTTATCAAGTTTTTAGCGTGGCGGAGGTATTTCTCCATGCACCAGGGAATAACTCTATATATTTGAACATAATTATTGTAACACCGTCGCCGTGAACAACAAGGTAAGTTTACTTATCTACGTATTAATAGTGTCCGACCGAAACAAGATTTTCAGTTTCGGCCGAAACCGAATCTTCGGCCTTGGTCTCAGTTTCGGCCGACACCGAAACTTATTTATACATGTTAAAAATTTTATTGTATATACCTACCTACTGAAATTTAATTTATTTTATATAGGACGAGATCGATCTTGGGAACGGATTGAACTCTTCCCACTTAAAAAAAAAAGTCGACAGAAAAAATCTATTTATATAGACAACACTGCCTACGAACCCACCCAAAGTTTGCCGAACGGTGCGCGACAATTCACGAACACTGAGTTTCGTGGAAGGTTCGGCCGGTTTTTGGCCGAAACCGAAACTGTCACAGAAACTAGATTTTTTTGGCCGAAACCGAAACCGAACCTTCGATCGGTCTCTACTAAAAACTAATATTAGCAAGAAGTAGAATAACTTAGTTTATCATATTTAAGTAAAGCATACATTTTTGTTATATTCGAAAATTCACATGTTCAAAGAATACGTAAGATGGTCGGTAAGATGAGTGTTATTCAACTTATTTGCTTATTCACAAAAAATATAATGGTTTGTTCTACAGACATATTTATGTAAATATATTATTTTTGCAAATTTGGTGACTTGTTTGCTTATTCACGGGGGCCAGAGTCATGGGCGTCCATAGGGGGGTGCAAAACGGGCACTTGCCCCCCCCCCCCCCTAGGCGCCCACATTACTATTTTATTTCATAATTCAGTATAAATATTGAATAGTACAGTGGTTAGTTAGTAGATAAAAAAATATTGTTAAAGTTTTTGCCCCCCCCTGAAAAACGCTCTATGGACGCCCTTGGCCAGAGTATCGTGTTTAGTACGCTCTCGCCTATTAAGCGATGTGACTGATGGACTCTTCCATCTTTCTAACTTATGTAAATTAAGGTCCCAGATGTCTCTAGGATGTGTAATGTTTTGATTCGGAGTGCTACTAAGAGGTCAGGGATGAACAGTACTTTTTCTCTGCTGCTAGCAGGAAGCAGATCACTCCTAGGGAAAAATTTCGTATTTCCTCCTAAAGGGGATTTTAGAATTTTATTAGAAATAACTTTCGGGAAATGGTAGTGCTTGTATTATTTATTCTTATGCTTTGTTGCTGTGAGATATAATATGTGATTTACAAGACGATTTAAACCTACCTCACAAATCCAAGACCGCTACAGAATGTACAACTATAATAAAACTAAAGAAATCGTTATAAATGCAATCAACAAATTCAGTTTTTCCGCATTTTCTAACAAAAACAACTAATTATCGCTATCTAACCGGACATTAAAAATTCTTTGTTAATTCGTTCATCGCCGTGGATGTCGTTTTGGTTTAACACTTTATTCTTCATACTTCTATTTTTTATTCAACAAAATACTAGGTACTATCACTACAACCACAGAACTATTAAAAAACTTTAAACACTTAAAAGGCTGGATAAATGGCACACTATAATATCTCTGTACTATTGAGATTTTGGTTTTTTTAGGTTGCCATCCACTAATTTTAGTTGGCAGCATCATTTCAACTGACTGTAACTTCAATATTACTTTCAAATGCAAAAAAAAACAAGATTATTGGAGCTTTCATAAGCTTTAAATGGAATTTTAATTTAATCTTCTAGCTTAATTATTTAAAATACTACACAATTATAACTGCCCATTTTATATTGTTGCACAAGAAAGACAAATTCCTGTAACTGACAAATTCCCATTCTCTTTCGTTTTTAGCTAATTTTAAATGGTAAAAGTAAGTAAAGAATAACAAATATTTATCTTGTACATAACGCAGTACGCGAAGTTGTGGCTATCCGCTAGGTTCGAAGGTGTAATATGTATTTGAGATTAGGTATATTTATTTGTCTGTTTCTTTGTTGGGTTGACTATTTTAAGGATTTGTTGTCTGATTTTTTGAAAATGTTATGTTAGCGATAGTTTTGTTTCAGTAGGAAACCAGGTAGCAAGCTGCCCCAAAAACGACAATATTTTTAGGGGATATTTGGCTCGATATTTGGTCATTGGACGTCATCCGACTAATTAAGTACGTAAATTTGACGTAAGTATAACGTCGTACTATTGACCAAAGAGTCGACATTTAAACGTTAACTTTTCGTCGTTACATCAGTTTAAAAAATGCATAATGACATTGCGACCTAAACTGTAACACAAAACTTTAATAAAAAAAATAGGAATCGACTCATATCATGATAGATAGATAGATAGATATTTATTTGTGCTATCAATTCATACAAATTTTACACATGTCAACTAAACTTACAGAAGAAATAATGGCAATAATTAAAATGATAAAATCAACTGCCCAATACAACAATAAAAAGTCAATACAAATACAAAAATAATAATAAAAAAACAACAAAATCATTACACACCAATACTTAGTACACATCACATCAACACACTAACAACGGCTCAAGTCTGCCCTTAAAAATTCATCGATCGAATAGAAACATTAATTTATTAACATATACTTTATTTTAGCCTTAAATTGCAAGGGTGATAAGCTCTTTAGGTTCAAAGGTAACTTGTTGAAAAATCGGGGGGCGTAATAATTAACTGAGTATCTACTTCTTGTTAGTCGTATAAAATCAGGCTCCATAAGAGAGGCATGCCTTGTGTCGTAGTTATGGATGTCACCACGCCGATCAAAAAGGTCCTGTCTTTCATGTATCCATAGTAGACACCTAAATATATAAATTGATGGTAGTGTCATTATTTTTAGACTTATAAAGTAGTTCTTGACATCTGCGCGAAAAGGCAAACTCCTTAGTATTCGAACCGCCCTTCTCTGCAGACTGAAAAGCCTGCCAGAGTGCGCAGAGTGACCCCAGACAAGAATTCCATATGACAGATGAGAATGAACAAGACCGAAATAAGCACTCATACAGGTCACATGATTGGCATGTTAACTCATGTCAGAAAAAACCTACGAATTTAGTGTCGCCTTGTTGTTATTGAGTAATATTCAAATTTACCCCTGAATTCTACTACTTTTCTTAGCGTATTACCAATATCTTTTAAATCGTGGCCATCTAACACTACAGAACAGATCATTATACTGTCCTTGGTTAGATCATTTGTCTCAACAAGCATAGCTTCTGTAATCTCGTTACTACTCATTGACTCTCGGGGCTTTTGCGTAGTCGCTGTTTGCTTAGTGAGAAGCGACGTGAGAAGTCATGTGGTCAAGAGTACATTGCCAGAGTATACACGGAAAGGAATTGCTACCAAGCTTTTGTTGTGCAATAAACATTATTATTATAGTGCAATGTGCGGAAGCCGATTGTCACTAAAATTTAACATGTTTGAAATTTTTGGTTTAAAGTAAAAAAGTTTCTATATTGCGGCGGTCATATTTATTTTAATATTTTTGTAGGTAATATAAATATTGTACTATACTTATATTTATAACATATCCAAAAATTTGCATATTTTAAGTTTACCTACTAATTTTAATTTTCTATTAACAATAAAATTGTTATTTAAAGTGTATAACAAAAATAGCAACTTCGGGTTTTGTTTCTTTCGTTTTTAAAACTTTTTTCTGTATAGATGTTACTTGGTAACAAGCTCGGTAACAAGGAAATAAACATTTTTTTTTAATGATAGTGTTTGGATTGTTTTTGCCAAAAAAAACTTTAGAATTGCAGGATTTTGTATTAGGACTTACACATAATTAATACACATTATAAGACCAGTCCAAATTCACGACCTTAAAACCTCATATTTACGTCACTAATGACGTATACGTCGTCTAGAAAAAGCCATTTTTACGACACAAAATGACTATATCTTGACGTAAACAGTAATTTTCACGTTGCAATTATTGATGTGGTAGGTATATACGTATATGTAGTTGCCGTAAAATTGATGTACTATAACGTAAACTGTCTAAGACTCAGGTATGTATTTTTAACATCTTTTTTAAGTCATCCTGTTGGCTAGTATGACGTAACCGGTGTCAAAAAAACGACATCACAAAGACGACCGTTTGCATGCTATCTGGGAAGGGGAAGCATTCAGGTGAGCAGCGGCAACAAAATTTAGAATAAACTCAGATACTTGTATATTTTAAAGCGGAAAATCACCTAAGGTATTTAAGCAAATATTCCAAAAGGTAAACTTTTATGCGTCAACGAAACACTACTATATCGCTATTCAAATATTTTTTTGGGTACAGCGCGACGGAACGCAGGTAACTCCATAATCTCATGAACATGTATGCACGCTCCCTTTAAGCCAAAAGTAAAGATTCCATAGAATATCGTTAATGAATATTATTCTTTTTTCTGGGGATATTGCAATTAAGTGAGAATTAAAATATAACTTTACAGAATGCCAATTATTTTCTTGTTACACAAATTTATTGGACCTAGAAGGAAATGTACCGGAAATAATAAAACGTTCAATTTGCTGCCGGATATGCAATTTAATAAACCCTAATTTTCGGCTTCTTTTTCCGAATCCATTTTCAGTTAAATAAATGAAACAAAGGATAAAATAGGAAAACAAATGAAGCGGAAAAAGGATGATTGGTACGATAAAATTCAGGGATATATATTATAGAAAATATTTTGTTAAGCGATTTTACGGGCAACAAATAGTTTTATTCTATTTTTATTGATTTTAAAGATTCTTTTACGGCACAAAAATTGGGTTAGTTTTAATCGAATATTTTGATTTCGCAGGTTTACTGAAAAGTTTATATTATCTTTATCATAATAATCGCACCATCGCCTGGTAAAAGAACATACAGAGTTATGATAAAGTAGCGGATCAACATTTTATATAGAATTATGCCTACCTAATCAAGAATCGCTCAGACCCATCAAATTTTTTTTTCTGAAATGTCTTTTTTTTTTTTTTTAAATTTCAAAGTGGAAAGTTAATAAATATTGTATATTTTTACATTCTACAATTAATTCTAGGCATTTTTCATAAATTATGCTCTCTCTATACCTATCTTCAATCGTTTATGAAATATTAGCTTTTCAAACAAAATATACAAACGACACAGGATGACAAGAAAGTATTTTATAAGATGTTGAAAATATCTTCCACCAACAAACTGTTCTGCAAAAGATCAATCGATCACTCGTGCATTTTGTACTACTTGTAGAGAAATTTCTCGTCGCTCCTTAAGCGTGTCTATTGAGTTAGGTTTCGATTTATAAGATAAATTTTTAAAGCAGTTCCACAAAGAAAGTTCATTAGTTTAAGATCGGGCAATCTGGGTGGCCACCCCAGTCGATCTATCCACCATCCCGGTAAAATTGTATTCAAGTATTCGTTTACATGAGCAGGATAATGCGGGGAGCACCATCCTGTTGAAACCATAAAGTTAAACTTGTTAAATCAGGATCATTATCATCTGGAAATGAAGTAAGTGTAAGAGTCGGAACAAGATCATTTCGAAGGAAATTTAGATATCTTTCTCAAGTGAGGCTCTCATCAAAGAAAAGTGATCCGATTACCCTATTTCCCCAATGCTTGTCATGACATTAACCTTTATTTTAATGGGTGTGATTTTCTATGACCCAATGAACATTTTCCTTTGCTCAGTATCTGCAGGTTTGTCTATTTACCTGACCATTTAAAGAAAACGTAGTTTTATTTGAAAAACAAATTCTATGGAAAGAATTTATTGATTATAATTATCTGTCACAATCGTTATTTCATAAGATTGCTCTAGCCTATTAGAATCATCGTCCAATAACTCTTGTACAATTACTTTATAGAGATGAAACTTCTCTTTAAAAAAAAAATAGGTACGGTGGTTTGGTGAGAATCGTAGTAACGCCCAAGTTATGTGCATGAACCTGAAGCTAGCGGCCAGCGGCCAACGGCCGAATAAATAAATATTTCGCGCGGAGTGTACCACATAGGCAGTGTATGCTTTCCCTGATTATAAATATGTATATCTTTTATTTATAATATAATTGTGGCAAAATTAGAAAAACTATTATAGTCTATAAGAGGTGGAGTGTGCGCAATTTAATAGGCGTTATTATTACCAAAAAAATAAACTACAAGGTAGATTCAAAAATGAGGGAAAAAACTATTTCTGTAAAAATGGCATTTCACAATAAAACTTCGTGGAGGGCTTTATTATATTACAAACTACAACATACTTAAAGAATTTTTCCCTAAATAGCCTCTACGGGGTTCATTCAGAAATTTAAAATAAACATGTTTTTACAAAAACCGTAGTTTTAACTAGTTCACGTTGAAACTTCGTAGAGGGCTTTATTATATTACAAACTACAACATACTTGAAGGATTTTTTCAGAAATAGCCTTTACGGGGTTCATTCAGAAAATTAAAATAAACATTTTTTTACAAAAACCGTAGTTTTAACTAGTTCACGTTGAAACTTCGTGGAGTGCTTTATTATATTACAAACCACAACATACTTGAAGGATTTTTCCCTAAATAGCCTCTACGGGGTTCATTCAGAAAATTAAAATAAACATTTTTTTACAAAAACCGTAGTTTTAACTAGTTCACGTTAAAACTTCGTGGGGGGCTTTATTATATTACAAACTACAACATACTTGAAGGATTTTTCCCTAAATAGCCTCTACGGGGTTCATTCAGAAAATTAAAATAAAAATTTTTTTACAAAAACCGTAGTTTTAACTAGTTCACGTTGAAACTTCGTGGAGTGCTTTATTATATTACAAACCACAACATACTTGAAGGATTTTTCCCTAAATAGCCTCTACGGGGTTCATTCAGAAAATTAAAATAAACATTTTTTTACAAAAACCGTAGTTTTAACTAGTTCACGTTGAAACTTCGTGGAGTGCTTTATTATATTACAAACCACAACATACTTGAAGGATTTTTCCCTAAATAGCCTCTACGGGGTTCATTCAGAAAATTAAAATAAAATTTTTTTTACAAAAACCGTAGTTTTAACTAGTTCACGTTGAAACTTCGTAGAGGGCTTTATTATATTACAAACCACAACATACTTAAAGGATTTTTCCCTAAATAGCCTCTACGGGGTTCATTCAGAAAATTAAAATTAACATTTTTTTACAAAAACCGTAGTTTTAACTAGTTCACGTTAAAACTTCGTGGAGTGCTTTATTATATTACAAACCACAACATACTTGAAGGATTTTTTCAGAAATAGCCTTTACGGGGTTCATTCAGAAAATTAAAATAAACATTTTTTTACAAAAACCGTAGTTTTAACTAGTTCACGTTAAAACTTCGTGGGGGGCTTTATTATATTACAAACTACAACATACTTGAAGGATTTTTCCCTAAATAGCCTCTACGGGGTTCATTCAGAAAATTAAAATTAACATTTTTTTACAAAAACCGTAGTTTTAACTAGTTCACGTTAAAACTTCGTGGAGTGCTTTATTATATTACAAACCACAACATACTTGAAGGATTTTTTCAGAAATAGCCTTTACGGGGTTCATTCAGAAAATTAAAATAAACATTTTTTTACAAAAACCGTAGTTTTAACTAGTTCACGTTAAAACTTCGTGGGGGGCTTTATTATATTACAAACCACAACATACTTGAAGGATTTTTCCCTAAATAGCCTCTACGGGGTTCATTCAGAAAATTAAAATAAACATTTTTTTACAAAAACCGTAGTTTTAACTAGTTCACGTTAAAACTTCGTGGGGGGCTTTATTATATTACAAACTACAACATACTTGAAGGATTTTTCCCTAAATAGCCTCTACGGGGTTCATTCAGAAAATTAAAATAAAAATTTTTTTACAAAAACCGTAGTTTTAACTAGTTCACGTTGAAACTTCGTGGAGTGCTTTATTATATTACAAACCACAACATACTTGAAGGATTTTTCCCTAAATAGCCTCTACGGGGTTCATTCAGAAAATTAAAATAAACATTTTTTTACAAAAACCGTAGTTTTAACTAGTTCACGTTGAAACTTCGTGGAGTGCTTTATTATATTACAAACCACAACATACTTGAAGGATTTTTCCCTAAATAGCCTCTACGGGGTTCATTCAGAAAATTAAAATAAACATTTTTTTACAAAAACCGTAGTTTTAACTAGTTCACGTTAAAACTTCGTGGGGGGCTTTATTATATTACAAACTACAACATACTTGAAGGATTTTTCCCTAAATAGCCTCTACGGGGTTCATTCAGAAAATTAAAATAAACATTTTTTTACAAAAACCGTAGTTTTAACTAGTTCACGTTAAAACTTCGTGGGGGGCTTTATTATATTACAAACTACAACATACTTAAAGGATTTTTCCCTAAATAGCCTCTACGGGGTTCATTCAGAAAATTAAAATAAACATTTTTTTACAAAAACCGTAGTTTTAACTAGTTCACGTTAAAACTTCGTGGAGGGCTTTATTATATTACAAACTACAACATACTTGAAGGATTTTTTCAGAAATAGCCTTTACGGGGTTCATTCAGAAAATTAAAATAAACATTTTTTTACAAAAACCGTAGTTTTAACTAGTTCACAATAAAACTTCGTGGAGGGCTTTATTATATTACAAACTACAACATACTTAAAGAATTTTTCCCTAAATAGCCTCTACGGGGTTCATTCAGAAATTTAAAATAAACATGTTTTTACAAAAACCGTAGTTTTAACTAGTTCACGTTGAAACTTCGTAGAGGGCTTTATTATATTACAAACTACAACATACTTGAAGGATTTTTTCAGAAATAGCCTTTACGGGGTTCATTCAGAAAATTAAAATAAACATTTTTTTACAAAAACCGTAGTTTTAACTAGTTCACGTTGAAACTTCGTGGAGTGCTTTATTATATTACAAACCACAACATACTTGAAGGATTTTTCCCTAAATAGCCTCTACGGGGTTCATTCAGAAAATTAAAATAAACATTTTTTTACAAAAACCGTAGTTTTAACTAGTTCACGTTAAAACTTCGTGGGGGGCTTTATTATATTACAAACTACAACATACTTGAAGGATTTTTCCCTAAATAGCCTCTACGGGGTTCATTCAGAAAATTAAAATAAACATTTTTTTACAAAAACCGTAGTTTTAACTAGTTCACGTTGAAACTTCGTGGAGTGCTTTATTATATTACAAACCACAACATACTTGAAGGATTTTTCCCTAAATAGCCTCTACGGGGTTCATTCAGAAAATTAAAATAAAAATTTTTTTACAAAAACCGTAGTTTTAACTAGTTCACGTTGAAACTTCGTGGAGTGCTTTATTATATTACAAACCACAACATACTTGAAGGATTTTTCCCTAAATAGCCTCTACGGGGTTCATTCAGAAAATTAAAATAAACATTTTTTTACAAAAACCGTAGTTTTAACTAGTTCACGTTGAAACTTCGTGGAGTGCTTTATTATATTACAAACCACAACATACTTGAAGGATTTTTCCCTAAATAGCCTCTACGGGGTTCATTCAGAAAATTAAAATAAAAATTTTTTTACAAAAACCGTAGTTTTAACTAGTTCACGTTGAAACTTCGTAGAGGGCTTTATTATATTACAAACCACAACATACTTAAAGGATTTTTCCCTAAATAGCCTCTACGGGGTTCATTCAGAAAATTAAAATTAACATTTTTTTACAAAAACCGTAGTTTTAACTAGTTCACGTTAAAACTTCGTGGAGTGCTTTATTATATTACAAACCACAACATACTTGAAGGATTTTTTCAGAAATAGCCTTTACGGGGTTCATTCAGAAAATTAAAATAAACATTTTTTTACAAAAACCGTAGTTTTAACTAGTTCACGTTAAAACTTCGTGGGGGGCTTTATTATATTACAAACTACAACATACTTGAAGGATTTTTCCCTAAATAGCCTCTACGGGGTTCATTCAGAAAATTAAAATTAACATTTTTTTACAAAAACCGTAGTTTTAACTAGTTCACGTTAAAACTTCGTGGAGTGCTTTATTATATTACAAACCACAACATACTTGAAGGATTTTTTCAGAAATAGCCTTTACGGGGTTCATTCAGAAAATTAAAATAAACATTTTTTTACAAAAACCGTAGTTTTAACTAGTTCACGTTGAAACTTCGTGGAGTGCTTTATTATATTACAAACCACAACATACTTGAAGGATTTTTCCCTAAATAGCCTCTACGGGGTTCATTCAGAAAATTAAAATAAACATTTTTTTACAAAAACCGTAGTTTTAACTAGTTCACGTTAAAACTTCGTGGGGGGCTTTATTATATTACAAACTACAACATACTTGAAGGATTTTTCCCTAAATAGCCTCTACGGGGTTCATTCAGAAATTTAAAATAAACATGTTTTTACAAAAACCGTAGTTTTAACTAGTTCACGTTGAAACTTCGTAGAGGGCTTTATTATATTACAAACCACAATATACTTAAAGGATTTTTCCCTAAATAGCCTCTACGGGGTTCATTCAGAAAATTAAAATAAACATTTTTTTACAAAAACCGTAGTTTTAACTAGTTCACGTTAAAACTTCGTGGGGGGCTTTATTATATTACAAACTACAACATACTTGAAGGATTTTTCACGATTACATTTTTTAGTAGCTTTGCCACGATTTCGATTAATGAAATTTCGACATTTAATGAAATTCTTATTTTCGTAAAAATTATCTTACAAAAACAAAACTTTTGAATGAATCCCGTAAAGGCAATTTTTTCAGATATGTTGTGGTTTGTAATTAAATAAAGCCCTCCACGAAGTTTTAACGTGAACTAGTTAAAACTACGGTTTTTGTAAAAAAATGTTAATTTTAATTTTCTGAATGAACCCCGTAGAGGCTATTTAGGGAAAAATCCTTTAAGTATGTTGTGGTTTGTAATATAATAAAGCCCTCTACGAAGTTTCAACGTGAACTAGTTAAAACTACGGTTTTTGTAAAAAAAATTTTATTTTAATTTTCTGAATGAACCCCGTAGAGGCTATTTAGGGAAAAATCCTTCAAGTATGTTGTGGTTTGTAATATAATAAAGCACTCCACGAAGTTTCAACGTGAACTAGTTAAAACTACGGTTTTTGTAAAAAAATGTTTATTTTAATTTTCTGAATGAACCCCGTAGAGGCTATTTAGGGAAAAATCCTTCAAGTATGTTGTGGTTTGTAATATAATAAAGCACTCCACGAAGTTTCAACGTGAACTAGTTAAAACTACGGTTTTTGTAAAAAAATTTTTATTTTAATTTTCTGAATGAACCCCGTAGAGGCTATTTAGGGAAAAATCCTTCAAGTATGTTGTAGTTTGTAATATAATAAAGCCCCCCACGAAGTTTTAACGTGAACTAGTTAAAACTACGGTTTTTGTAAAAAAATGTTTATTTTAATTTTCTGAATGAACCCCGTAGAGGCTATTTAGGGAAAAATCCTTCAAGTATGTTGTGGTTTGTAATATAATAAAGCACTCCACGAAGTTTCAACGTGAACTAGTTAAAACTACGGTTTTTGTAAAAAAATGTTTATTTTAATTTTCTGAATGAACCCCGTAAAGGCTATTTCTGAAAAAATCCTTCAAGTATGTTGTAGTTTGTAATATAATAAAGCCCTCTACGAAGTTTCAACGTGAACTAGTTAAAACTACGGTTTTTGTAAAAACATGTTTATTTTAAATTTCTGAATGAACCCCGTAGAGGCTATTTAGGGAAAAATTCTTTAAGTATGTTGTAGTTTGTAATATAATAAAGCCCTCCACGAAGTTTTATTGTGAAATGCCATTTTTACAGAAATAGTTTTTTCCCTCATTTTTGAATCTACCTTGTAGTTTATTTTTTTGGTAATAATAACGCCTATTAAATTGCGCACACTCCACCTCTTATAGACTATAATAGTTTTTCTAATTTTGCCACAATTATATTATAAATAAAAGATATACATATTTATAATCAGGGAAAGCATACACTGCCTATGTGGTACACTCCGCGCGAAATATTTATTTATTCGGCCGTTGGCCGCTGGCCGCTAGCTTCAGGTTCATGTTATGTGCTTGAACTATGAGAATCTTTCTGTACCTACTGATTATAATATGTTTGTTTTTTTCAGGTATACCGAAATATCTTTAACAGTAAGGGAACTTCTCCACTTTATTGCTACCCTAGATACTGGCTAATAGGCTGGTGATTTTGATATTTTTCATTGAACATATCACGGACGTCTCTATGACATCTACTTTTATCTCCACAACCCTTGATAATCAAATTTTCTATGCTTTCATATTCAGCGTGGTGCATTTTGGATCTAATATTAGCAGAGCAAAATTCAAATTTGATTATCATTTACTGAAATTTTTTGACGTCTCAAATTTAAATAGCAAATTGCTATTGTGAATGCCTTTCAGATTATGAGTTTAGTTGAGAATATTGCTAAGTCGAGAAACAAATCGATGGTGCATACCAGCATTAGAGTGTTATTATTTTGTAAACGGTTGAAGATATGTATAGTGGCATAGTTTATAAAAAACGTCTAGAATTGATTGTAAAATATAAAAATGTATAATATGTTTTATTAAAAAAATAAAAGTTGATATGCATAGCAATTTTATGATAGATCCTGTATATTTTTTTTAAAGAAAAGCAGCATTTCAAAAAAATCAATTTGACGGGTCCAAACAATCCTTAATTAAGTGGGCGGTATTCTATATAACATTTTCTTCTGTCTTCTATATAAAAGGCTGACCCGTTTCCTTATCGGGCTGTATAAATACTAAATAGGGTGGTCTCGGGTAGTATGGAAATGACGAATTATATTTTAAAGAGTGTCTCCTTGGGTTTTTTTTAAATCGGCCGTAGGATTTGTTATCACCTGCCCAGATTTAAATAATGTATTGAGAAGAATAATAAGTTTTCATCTTTGGTAAAAAGGTTGACTTTTTTTTTTTTTTTTTTTATAATTGGCAACTTTATTTTATTTAAGTTTTCTTGTTCTACTTACATTATACATTTTTAGTATATTATATTTGCGACCTTATATTTATTGTATATGAGTGAAAAAGCTTATTAATTTATTTTAGACCCAAATAGGTTTTTGAAGAAGAGAGATCATAATATGATCTGACACAATAAAAAAATAATATTATTATTATTATTATTATGCTTTAGCTTTTCAGTTTTTACTTAACACCTAAAACCCAGCTTTGTTTATAAGAATATAATGTTCTTTAAAATAATAAACCATATTTTATGCTCATTTAAGTGACGTATTTAAACTAAAATGTTAGGCTTTAATTTTAGGATTAATTTTAGACAAAAATTTAAATTGGAAAAGCAATATCGAGTATATTATAACTACGATGTATCCCTTGATATTGCACAAAGCTAAATGTTACATTCATTTGTGATATCAAAAAATATATTTTTTTCATTGATTTACAATATTTAGCTTCCGCATGGGGATCTGATTGTTTATCAAATTAAAAACTTTTACAAAAACTAGAAAATAAAATTATTAAATGCATAAACACACTCTCTCAGTGTGTTACTCAACATATTCGGTGTTATAAGTGCAACTTTGATGCAAGTTCTTTCGCAAATCAAACATATTTTCTGGACGATTTTTGTAGACACGATTCTTTAAATGACCCCACAAGAAGAAGTCTAGTAGACTAGTAAGTGGAGTTATATCAAGGGATCGAGGTGGCCATTCTAATGAACCACGTCTTCCAATCAGCCTGCCTGGAAATTGGTTGTTGAGAAACTGCATGGCTACCCTTGAAGAATGGGGTGGAGCACCATCATGTTGGTACCATATTTCACCTAAATTTGTATTTTGTTGAATGGCAGAAACTATACCTTCTCTTAAGGAGCTCCAAATACTTTTGTCCTGTTAATGTATACCTTCTATGAAAAATGGTCCGATAATATTTCAGCCCAGATGTTAACTTTCTCAGGATATTGGGTGTGAAGTTCTTGGATCCAATGGGTGTTATCTCTAGACCAAATTCTACAATTGTGCCTATTAACTTGGTCGTTTAAGCAAAAAGTAGCTTTGTCGCTGAATACAATTTTGTGTGCAAAATAGGGATTTTCATTAATATTTTCCATCATGATCGCGGCGATTTCATTGCGGCGGTCAGGATCACCTTCTTGCGTGTAATGAATCTTGTACGGCTTTTGTCTTTCTTTAAGATAATCCTTACAGATTTTTGACAGATTTTAGCATTTACAGCTAACTGGCTGGTACTTACTTGGTGATTTTCCTCTATTTGTAATAAAACATTTAATTTATTTTCATTACTTGTAGCAGTTTTTGGTAGTTCGGTTTTAGGTAAACTTTTTATAGACCCTGTTTCCTGGTAACGTCAACAAGTTGTGTGTACGGTGGACCTATTAATGAGTTTGTTAGGATAGCAATCAATAAACAAGTCGCAGACTTTTTGATAATATGTCCTTGTTTTATTTTCGTATCCACGAAAAATCAAAATATCAATACTTTGGGTCTCTGATAGAACAAAATTTATTAGAAAATTATAATTTTATAATGAATACCATTATTAAGCTGCTTTACTGACAGTAATATAGTTAATATGAGATTGTTGTAGCATGGCGACGCGACGGCAATTGTTTCCCAAAAATAATAGGTATTCAATTTTCGGGCGTATCCGATAAATTTAATGTTCATTCTAAAATAAGTCTCAGAAATTTTCTAACTAGTATCTTAAAGTGCAAACAGAATTTTGAAAACTTAGAATCTTTCTAAGTTTGAGACGCTAAATTCATTGCAGTTAAAATAAATGGGGCATTCCATTTAAGATAACAAAACCACTATGTGTAGCGCAAAATTGGGAAGTCTGGCAATAGTGTCGATATCGTTGTTCAATTCGCCATATCCAGATACCTACAAATGCCAAATTTTTTAAGCGCAGCTTTAACGGTTTTAAAGATATTTGCGCGTTCCGGTACTTTTTACTGAAAATGCGGTGTTGTCATAGCCCAGCAACTAGTAAGAATAAAATTTTGAAAATTTAGGATCCTACTAAGTTTAAGACGATCAATTAACTGCAGTAAAAATAAATGTGGCATTCCATTTAAGATAATGAAATTACTATGTATAGCGCAATACTAGGAAATCTGGCAACATTGTTCAATTCCTCATAACCAGAAACCTCCAAATACCGAATATTTTAAGAATAGCTTTAGCGGTTTTGAAAATATTAAAGTGTATCGGTACTTTATACTAACCCGGTATGTAGATATTCCATTAAAAAAAGTAACTTAGCTTTGCTATGACTTTTTGGCTCATTCTGTATACTTAATTTTTTTTAAATTCTAATAGACTTTAAAAACCCCTAAAACTTGAGTTTAAATTTTTTCGCTAACTATCTTACTTTAAGTAATAATTGACAGTTTTCATACATACCAGCAACCCTAATACATGGTGGAATTTTTAACTGGAATAAATTTAGTAATAGAAAGAAACCCTCTTTATTTACTGAAAAAATACAGAACTATGGCTGCGTTTATTTTTATTTTGGAATACTTTTTTCGTGACTTCATGGTAACAGCAGGACGGTGTTCCGCCCCATTGCCATAAACGTTCTACAATATTTAAGTAAAGTTTTTACAAATCGCTGGATATGTAGAAGGGGTAACAGTGAACGGTCGCCACAATCGCCGGACCTTGATTCTCTAGATTATTTCCTTTGGGGTCACCTAAAAACCAAAGTTCAAATTTTAGGTAACAAAGCCAGAAAATTTAGTGGTACTTAAGCAAGGATACGAAATTCGCCAAATAATCCCGAATATGGTAAATAACGTCAAGAATGAATTTTGCTTTAGATTAGGGGTTTGTCAAGAAAAAAATGGGCAACATTTCGAACAATTTTTTATATTAAGAATTTATAAACTAGACAAATGCTGTAGAAAATTAAATATTTTAATTGGCAGCGAATTTGAAAATTGTGCCCTTGATTAATTGATGCGTATTCGGAATAATTAAATATATTTTGACTGTGTATGTGCGTGCATTTATACACACATAATTACGTAAACATTCATAATCTCTACAAAGCGAATGCTATGTTTTAGTAAAAAATATCAACATATTATATTCGACAAAAAGTATATTGGCCGCATTTATTTAAATTAACTTATAATAAAAAATTTAAATTATTACTTTCCTCGCAAAGAAAGAAAACTTTATAACATCTTCGGACTATTATATAGGGAAGAAACCAAGTGAAGTTGCTATAAGATTTCCTATACCTAAATCTACATATTTTACACTTTTATATGAGGCTGCTCATTTATGGTACATTTTGGAGAAAACCCGTTTGGATATACCCATCTTAGTTATCTATTCTGTATTCAAAAATTCTATTAAACCTAAACAGAAATATGAATTTAAACAATAATAATATATTTTTTGGGTGTTACAATTATTTTAGTTATTGCAATATTCTTTATATTGAAAAAATCTGACCCTACCTATTCGATACAGAGGGTATTTTTTTTTACGGAACACTTGACTGTATTATTTGTTTTCCTAATAAGCACCAGGCGCGGCTTGCTCACAAGGTCATTTGGTCAACGACCGACATAATTAATTTATTTTTCAAAACAAATTAAATTGATTATCCTTCAAAAAATGCAAACGTTACAAAATGTGAGTGTCAAGCAAAAACTCCCCAATATAGATCGAAGCGCTCTGCCGGCTGCCGTATTTTTAGTTGACCTAGCGGTTTTATATCAAAAAGAATATTACATAAATGAATTGGAAACTAAGAGCAAAACAATCATACGCGCTCGCCGGCCGTCGACTTCGTCTGCTCTCGGTGCTCGTGCTTAGTCGAAGGCCGATCAATAGGCATCTATGGAAACACAATCAAATCGGTCCGAGAATTATTATTATTGCAAGCGAAACTTTGCGTCAAATTAAAAAAATTAGTACTAGTTACCAAATATGCGGATTGTATTTGCCACATTTGCATTGCATAAACAGTTTTTTTTACTAGATATGCCGTCGAATCGCCGTATGCCGTTAATCCTTTATGTAGTTCGGTTATGTTTATGTCTTTGACTTGTACTTGTGGTCATTAAGTATGCCGATTCCGAATCGCCCATATGCCGTTAAACCCTTTATGTAAATGTTTGTGTTTTTGACTTGTATTAAATAACAATGACTTCAACAGTCCAACAATATTACAGTACAAGCGGTGCATTAACATTTAAAAAACGTTTAGAAATGAAAGAAAATAGACTCCCCAAACCTTTTTTGGATATGAAACAAATTAGAAATTAACTTCAGTGAAACGTTTTCGGAAGGTGTAATATTACTAGAACTTTTATGATGACAGTGGAAAGTGAGAGGTGCATTTCGACACTAAAAATAATTAAGACTTTTTAAAGAAACGCAATGAGGGAGTCCATTTAGCTATGTTGAGCATTGAAAAACCTTTTATAGAAGTATTTATAATTTTATTGACCTAGTGAATATTTTTCCAAACAAAAGTATAGAAGGATCGATTTGATATACATACACTTAACTACATAAAGGTAAGAGAATTGTATAAAAAATAAAAATGTTTGACGTACCTAACTTAAAAAAAAGTCAGAGCAAAAATGCAATAATTTTCGTATTTTATATTTTTTGCCGTGCTTATCAAACCGGTTGCCGATACACCTTTTAGACGGAATTTGTTCCTCTTAAAATTAGCAGAACATGGCGGTATTTTTTAAAATCCTTAACTAATTAAATTTTTTTTTAGAGATTTAATAAGCACCTAAAAAGCATCTAATTTTGGTACTACATTTTGTTCTTGATTAGCTTATTGGACAGTAATGTTCTGCTAGCTTAACGTTAATGTATACTAAATATCACGAATAGTCTCGTTTTAAAACAGATGACAGCGGTTATTTGTAATCGATCAGCTAATATTGGGACATAATAATATCCCTAGATTTGTAGCGGACCGTAATGAGCCCAAACACCGAGTTATGAATTGCGTTTTTGTTACATTTTAATTACATTTTAAAAATTGTAATTTAATTACTTTTGTGTAAGTACCTACAATTATTATTCATTTGACCAAAAATTTAGATTAAGGTTAAAATGTTTTAATTCTTTTTCATTAGGGATCATAATTATTAATGTGTGCCTTGCTCGTTAAGTTGATTTAATCGATAAGTAATAAGTTTTATTTCATCTGAATGCCGTTTTTGTCGAAAAGTTAAGGTTGAATTCTCAACGTCATTCAATCTATTGCCAACCTATAACCTATTTCGCGTTGATTTTTTGAGTTTAATATTTTAATAACTAACATTTAAAGAAAATCAATATCGTCGGTACATTATTTAGGTAGTAATCTGATATATTACAAAAATATCAATTTATTTCATTGCTAATTTTGGGAGAATTGTGTAGTGAAAGAACAATGAGTGACAATGACATAATAATGTTAAAAAAAATCTTACCCGATATTTTTCGCTATACAATTCTCCTAAAATAAGTTATGAAATTCCTTGATATTTATTAAATATATCAATTATTACCTATAGAATATCAAGTCGATACTGATTTTCTTTAAATTTTGTATAAAAGCTAGAAAAAATAAATAAATCTACGCGAAATAGGTTATAGGTTGGCAATCATGTTGATTCTCCCACCTTAAGGTCGATTTATAAACTTGACGTTCCGTTTGCGTTCGCCGTTTGCGTTCGCCGTTTGCGTTCGCCGTTTGCGTTCGCCGTTTGCGTTCACCGTTTGCGTCGACACGAAATTAGACTGTTTATAAACTTGACGTTGATGGCGACGTTCAAAAAATGACATAACCTGCTTTTCTTTTGACTTTCCGTGTGATTAATATTGTGTTTTTGTTATTCTCAAAATGAACAAGAAATATTTTGAAGATTAATTGCCGGAGTGGGAATTATCCTTTGTACCTATGTGGTCTTAAAACGACAGACACAGAACATAAACAAACTTTAAAATGGCTGCAAATCATATGGTAAACATCACATGATAGACAAATACGATTTTGATTGGCTCTGCTCATCTGCTACGACGTTTCTACGAACGGCACGAACGGAAAAAGATAAAATTGGTTTATGTTGAACGGAAGGGAACGGCAAGACCGACGCAAACGGCAACGTCAACGTCAAATATAAATGATCTTCTGGAACTCTGTGCTTTTAAGTTGAAACGGCGAGCGCAAACGGCGAACGCAAACGGAACGTCAAGTTTATAAATCGACCTTTAGTTTGTAAAATTTTTGTTCTTAAAATGATTGTTCGTTAAGGTTTCTAATGTATCCTTTTCTGTTTCAAGAAAAATAAGTAGAAATTAAGTATTTCCCTGACTTAGGTAGGTAGGAGAGAGTTGGACAAAACCGGGTAGGTTGATAAAACCGGGTATCGCCTAGTTCTACCATATGCCAAAACAGCTTTCCATATTATTAACCTTTAAAAAGCAGCTATTTGATTTTGATGGAATTATTTTTATTATTGTTATTAGTAAATATTATTATTGTTTGGCAATGATAAGGTAATAATAAGTAACATTATGTTACTATAGTAGTTAAAATAGCTAACCATAGTATGTAATAGGATAGCGAACAAATATATAATTCTATTTTCTGTGTCTACGTACCTTACATATAGGTAAGTGAAATTATTATTTGATATTACTATTATTATTGTTTGTATGACAATAAAATAAAGTTTTTAGCTTAAAGTTAGCCTACATACAAGTTTAGAAATGTAAATGAATCAATAAATTGCATTTTAATAAACAAATTGCATAAAAACCACTTTTGGGTCTACGTACCTTACGTAAGTCAAAAACTGCTAAAGTAGGGTTTCCACTGACAGAAAAATTTAATCCCTGGCTAAACTAAAGCTTTTAACTTTATGTTAGCCTACAAACAAGTTTAGTAATGTAACTGTATTTTAACCAACAAATTCTATAAAAACCGTATTTGGGTCTTCGTACCTTACGTTAAGTCAAAAACTGTTAAATTAGGGTTTCCATTGACAGAAAAATTAAATCCCTAGCTATATTGAAGCTTTTAACTTTATGTTAGCCCACATACAAGTTTAGAAATGTAACCGTACCATAGCCAACAAATTCTATAAAAACCATATTTGGGTCTACGTACACTGAGAAAAATTTCTTTCTGGTGGCAATTAAGCGATTTTTAACATTTCTAGTATTGCTTTTTTAATTGGATAAATAAGATTATAGTTCACTACACTAAATTACTCTTGACATAATTTTGTAAAATATTTTTGATTAATTCGGGCAACTAAAAAATCGAATTGGAATATACATGGTTAAATTAACAAAAGTTTAATGCAATCAATTACAGTTTACTAATAATATTTACTTTCAATTTTCTTAATAAATATTTTATTCAAGGAATTTAGATATTTGTTAGCATAGTATGCTATAAGAAATCTAAAGATTATAATTTAATACTGCAAATAAAACAGATATTCCAAAATAAATTTATTTTGCCAGAGTTCCGCGAACTAAATTTTATTGTAGGCAAGTTAGTTGGGGATTCCCAGAATTACGGCTCGACTCTCAACTGAAGACGATCGCGACGCGAAGCATTTAATTCGAAGCGCGGGGGTTGGTGTCGGGTGTCGGTATTCTCTTTTGTTTGTCTTCAAGTAGTCCAATTATAATAATATAGTTATGGATGAAATGGAGGAAATATTAAAAACCTGGGGGTTACCCAAGTTAGTACCTGTGTTTGTCGGTAAGTCATCAATTATTATACCTATTTTATTATCTAATATTTTAGTTGTTATCTACTAGGTAGGTATATGGTTCTAAAAGGGCCGTGCCGCGCCGGGAAGATGGCGTACATTATTATATGTATGTGTTGCGAATTGCGCTACGAAAATCCAACAATTTGACTAAATTTTCCAATGCGCCCGCTATATAACCGTACCAATTTTTCTAAAAATAAAATTTATTAATGCATTTATAAATATTCAATGGAATTTAAACCAAATTATTTTTAATAAGTACCTAAGTAGTTTGAGAAATCCTGTCTTAAATAATTGTATATAAAATATGGCTGCCAAAATAAATATGATAATAATTGTTTTAAACTTGACGATTATTTAAAATTTAATTTTTTAACCAATTAATCAGAAAATGGTAAAATAAAATAAATATGCACATAGTAATTTAAGTAAATGCATTATACAGGGTGTTTCACGGTAAATGGAACGTTAGAAAATTATAGAAAACGGGCCAATATCTTGGAAACTATTAAGTAAATATACTATAATAATATGCATTTTTATTAAAAAATAAATATAATTTTCCGTATAGAATATACAGGGTGGCTCATTAATAAGGGACGCCGGCTATAGGTATCTCAGGATCCGTTAATCGGACGACCCTGAGAAAAAAAAATATTGCTAAATCAGCAAAGTCCACCGCTAGAGGGCGTAAATCCAACCTCGCAGCAGAAAATATTGTTTTAACCAAAATTGTTTCAAGTGAACCTATATTAACATTTTTCTTTTGTAACCTACTGAAAACATCACAACTTTTTTGTATTTACGTTTTTTCCCTACCTTGTCAAATAAAGGGTGGGGAAGGGGTAAACGTTGGTTTGAAAAAGAGTCAATAACTTTTTTTTTGGAATAACCGATTTCAAATAACTTTTTTTAATTTTACAGCACTTTTATAGGCGCTCTACTAGAATAATAACATTTTGAGTTCAGTTATTTTTCGTGTCAGTATAGGTATAGGTGGCGCTTTATGGCAAGGTCGCAGATTTTTATGATTTTCTCGAAACGTTGAAATGGTATTTTTATTTTTCTCTAGGAAGAAGAGCATCAAAATATTGCAGTTACTGGTGAAAACGGCTGTCCGAAATGTTTATTCCTTATACAGTGTCCGGCAAAAAGTTGAACCCATATGGGAAACTTTCTTATTATTAATTTTACGTATATATTATAACAATTATAAATTAATTTTAAAAAATACCTTGAGTATTTTAAATGGATCTATAAATAATTGTTACTTAATTTAACTTATTTTAGCACAATAATACATTATTTCTAAAACATATTGTTTTATTTCTTACAATCTGATATAATTGCGCTAATAAAATAATATTATTCTCAAATGCATGCAATAGTTGACTAAATAAAATTAACATATTGTTACAATTATAAATTAGTTTTAAAAAATATCTTGAGGGTTTAAAATGAATCTATAAATAATTGTTACAATTAAATTAACTTATTTTAGCACAATAATACATTATTTCTAAAACATATTGTTCTATTTCTTACAATCTGATATAATTGCGCCAATAAAATGATATTATTTTTGGAATAACGCATTACTTTTAAGCAAAATTGATTTCGTTTTTGCAAACTATAGTATAGTTGTCACAAGAATATTTAAATCTGTTTAAAATAAAATATAATTACCACAAAGAATTATTATTCATTACATGAATTAAATCGTCATTGTGACAACGAAATTTTAATTTTGCTAAATATGCACTATCCAAAAATCAAATAAATTATAATTTACGCAATTTAATTTCTATTAAACATTTTTGGTATAGTTGTGGATCAATTAAACCTTTATTGAAATTCCAATTAAATTATATAATTCTTTGAATTCGGTGATTTAGTTGCTCGTTACCAACTCGATTATTTAGTTGGATGAAATATATCTGGGTATTGGGAATTAATCCTTTTTCTCAGTGTACCTTACGTACACTGAGAAAAAGTTCTTTCTGGTGGCAATTAAGCGATTTTTAACATTTCTAGTATTGGTTTTTTAATTGGATAAATAAGATTATAGTTCACTACACTAAATTACTCTTGACATAATTTTGTAAAATATTTTTATTTAATTTGGGCAACTAAAAAATCGAATTGGAATATATATGGTTAAATTAACAAAAGCTTAATGCAATCAATTACAGTTTACTAATATTATTTACTTCCAATTTTCTTAATAAATATGTTATTCAAGGAATCCAGATAGTTGTTAGCATAGTATGCTATAAGAAATCTAGAGATTATAATTTAATACTTCAAATAAAACAGATATTCCAAAATAAATTTATTTTGCCAGAGTTCCGCGAACTAAATTTTACTGTAGGCAAGTTAGTTGGTAATTCCCAGAATTACAGCTAGAGTCCCAACGTGAAGACGACCGCCACGCGAAGCATTTAATTAGAAGCGCGCGGGTTGGTGTCGGCTGTCGGTATTTTCTTTTGTTTGTCTTCAAGTGGTCCAATTATAATAATATAGTTATGGATGAAATGGAGGAAATATTAAAAACCTGGGGGTTACCCATGTTAGTACCTGTGTTTGTCGGTAAGTCATCAATTATTATACCTATTTTATTATCTAATATTTTAGTTGTTATCTACTAGGTAGGAAGGTATACGGTTCTAGAATTGCCGCGCCGCGCCGGGAAGATGGCCTACATTATTATAATATGTATGTGTTGCGAATAGCGCAATTTGACTAAATTTTCCAATGCGCACGCTCTATAACCGTACCAATTTTTCTACAAATATCATTTATTAATGCATTTATAAATATTCAATGGAATTTAAACCAAATTTTTTTCAATAAGTACCTAAGTAGTTTGAGAAATCCTGTCTTAAATAATTGTATATAAAATATGGCTGCCAAAATAAATATGTATGATAATAATCGTTTTAAACTTGACGTTTATTTAAACTTTAATTTTTTAACCAATTAATCAGAAAATGGTAAAAATAAAATAAATATGCACATATTAATTAAAGTAAGTACAGGGTGTTTCACGGTAAATGGAACGTTAGAAGATTATAGAAAACGGGTCAATCTCTCGGAAACTATTAAGTAAATATACTATAATAATATGCATTTTTATTAAAAAATAAATATAATTTTCCGTATAGAATATACAGGGTGGCTCATTAATAAGGGACGCCGGCTATAGGTATCTTAGGATCCGTTAATCGGACGACCCTGAGAAAAAAATTATTGGTAAATCAGCAAAGTTCACCGCTAGAGGGCGTAAATCCAACCTCGGAGCAGAAAATATTGTTTTAATCAAAATTGTTTCAAGTGAACCTATTGAAATTTCTCTTTTGTAACCTACTGAAAATATCACAACTTTTTTGTATTTACATTTTTTCTCTACCTTGTCAAATAAAGGGTGCGGAAGGGGTAAACGTTGGTTTGAAAAAAAAGTCAATAACTTTTTTTTGGAATAACCGATTTCAAATAACTTTTTTTAATTTTAAAGCACTTTTATGGATGCTCTACTTGAATAATAACATTTTGAGTTCAGTTATGTTTCGTGTCAGTAGGTGGCGCTTTATGACAAGGTCGCAGATTTTTATGATTTTCTCGAAAATTTGAAATGGTATTTTTATTTTTTTCTAGGAAGAAGAGCATCAAAATATTACAATTACTGGTGAAAACCGCTGTCCGAAATGTTTATTCCTTATACAATATCCGGCAAAAAGTTGGACCCATATGGGAAACTTTTTTTATTATTAATTTTACGAAAAACAGTTACTTATTCTTCATAAAAAGTTCCGCTTGGTCTAAAACCTAAAATGCAACTATCAAATATTAAATTTTTCCAGGCGTATACGAGGTTTATCAAAAATAAAGGTTATTTCTAAAGCATATTGTTTTATTTCTTACAATCTGATATAATTGCGCCAATAAAATGATATTATTTTTGGAATAACGCATTACTTTTGAACAAAATAGATTTCGTTATTGCAAACTATAGTATAGTTGTCACAAGAATATTAAAATCTGTTCAAAATAAAATATAATTACCACAAAGGATTATTATTCATGACATGAATTAAATCGTCATTGTGACAACAATATTTTAATTTTGCTAAATATGCACTATCCAAAAATCAAATAAACTATAATTTACGCAATTTAATTCCTATTAAACATTTTTGGTATAGTGGCGGATCAATTAAACCTTTATTGAAATGTCAATTAAATTATGTAATTCTTTGAATTCGGTGATTTAGTTGCTCGTTACCAACTCGATTATTTAGTTGGATGAAATATATCTGGGTATTGGGAATTAATCCTTTTTCTCAGTGTAAGTCATATGTGGGGATTTTCTTGACAGTGAATGTAATAACTTGAATTCAATTAAGGTAGGTGAAGGGAATACGCCCATGTTGGTTATGCCCAGCCGCTGTATTTTTAGGTAGTTTGAATTTTCGACGACAGATGGCTGACACGGTGCTTATATACGATAACCTTTACGGCCAAAGTTACGTGAATCCGATGTCAGTTGCATTCAAACAGTCGTGAGTTTCGCATGGTGTTTGATTTGAAGGTATCTGTTATTAAGCAGGGTCAGTTTAAATCGCTTGATAATGTGCTATAATCTAATATTTATATTCAGATAAATATATCAATGGAAAGCTTGTTTCTTTATGATTCTTTTGACATATATTTGTCTTAAAAATAATTTGATATTATACCAAAAATTAACAAAAATGTTGTTCACGTACCATATAGGTAATATACACATACCCAAGTGAAGTTAATATGCCCCCTAGGCGCATTACATGTACTAATTTTTACTTGGTTATTTCAGATGTTTATTACATAATTATATGATATTATTAAGTATGTGTCTTTGATTTTTATTTAATAAGTAAAAAAGATTAAAGCAACCTTGATACGTTTCTCTTACTTTACAGAGCTGCGCATATTACCAACACCCCATGGGCATTTTACCAACATGGGTTGCTAATATGCCCAGTTTGATTGTTTTTAAAAAAGTTGTAAAAAGGGTAAAAAACAAAAAAAAAATAAGAATTATTTCCAAAAACTGTTACAATAGCAGAAAATTAATTTATCTCTCATAGAATAAAAACAACATGTATTTTTTTCTATTTTTTATTAATGAAAGCGCTTAAGAGGGGCATATTCACCTCACCTACCTAGTTTATGTTGAACTGTAGGTATTTTACCTATAGGCAGTGGCGTAGATATGGGGGGGGGTCCAGGGGGTCTGGACCCCCCCAGAGATAGTAAGACAATATCACGATACGTAAGTTAAACAATTAACAATCAACATATTCAAAGCCACAAAGAAAAAGGATTGTTGAAAAAAAGAAAATTATCTCCTTTTAATTCCATTAGTGCTTATCAAAATAAAAACGCCAAAACGCTCGCGTTACGTTATACAGTGTCCGCAAGAAAGTTCGAATCAAATGGGATTTTTTTTTATTATTAGGTATAGGTAAAAATTGAAAAAGCAGTTAGTTTTTGCTTACCTAAAAACCAAAAATGACGTATACTGAAGCAGCTGCACGACTTGCGTTACCTGTCAAATATGACATTTTTAAGAAAATAGGTTCAAAAATGCCATTATTTATCAAAATATCGAAAAACTTTATTTGAGAAAGTTGTTTATTTAGGCATTTTTAGTCTCTGTACGAAATTTTGACAGTCTAATACAATTTTTATTTTTTGCCAGGTTCTTGAAAATTTTGATCAACCCTCGTAGATTAACTTTTATACATCGAAGTAAAACCATTTGCCTTTACTTAATTTGTAATCTTAATGCAATTTTGTGTAAAGTTTTTGTTTCCTATTATTTGTTTTGCTTCAAAAACTGAAATTGTTATTGATTAGTATGTAATGTTTGCTTGATGCAAAGTTTATCTAATTACATCAGTTTTGCCAAAACAGACGTTTCTCATTTTTCTTAAGTTAGTAAACAGATGTACAAAAAGAAAATATTGGAAGCTTTCGTTGAAATTTTACTTAATGCCTAAATAATCAACTTTTTCGAATAAAGTTTTTCGATATTTTGTTAAATCAGGGCATTTTTGAACCTATTTTATTAAAAATGTAAAATTTGACAGGTAACGCAAGTCGTGCAGCTGCTTCAGTATACGTCATTTTTGGTTTTTAGGTAAGCAAAAACGAACTGCCTTTTCAATTTTTACCTATACCTAATAATAAAAAAAAATCCCATTTGATGCGGACTTTCTTGCGGACACTGTATAAGAAATGGGTATATTTTTTAAAAAATCTATCCATTTCAAAATAACAGGGAAAACTTTGTTAAATTGATACTTTAAAGCTACATTTTTGAGAGCTCAAAACAAAATTTTAGGGCGTGGCACCCCAAAAATTTTTCGCCTCCGGCGGTGCGCCTCCAGCAGGGGAATAGCCCGAGACCCCCCCCAGAATGAAAAGCTATCTACGCCACTGCCTATAGGTATAATCTGAAGAAATAAAACAAAAAAAAATCTATTATAAATATGAGTGACAGAATCCTATTTTAAGTTGTGTTTCAGTTAGTTTAGTATTTTTAAGGTTTGGATATTTATAATATTATAAACTTTTTAAATCTATTTTGACACTTTATCTTTAAACCATATAGAAATTCATGCTTATTACCTATTACCTACCTTAAATTATAATATTTATAAAACATAACTTTCAAAAGAAATTATAACCTATTACTTATTATTTGGCAATATTAAAGCGGTAGAACCGATGAGGCTATTGCATAAATTGTTTTAGAAGGTATCACATGTATAATTTTCAAGTCCGGTCCTATAATTCATGCCAACTTAAAAAATTTAATAGACCAAAATTGACAGAGTGTCACGTGACTTTGCCCCCATCTGGCGAGAGTATTCAAGATTTTTACTATAGCAGAACAACACAAAAATATAATTTTCTCAAGAACCATAGGAGCACCTAAATTTTAAACTTGGCACCTAATTAGCATCTAACTAGCACCTAATTTTCCATGCAAAAATTTTCAAAACGAAAATGTTTAATATTTGCTCTATACAGGGTGTTTTTTTAAGGTGGACGAGCGGCCATATCTCGGAAACTACTGGGCATAGAAACTCAGGAAAAGAAAAATGATAATTAAAGTGGTCATGAGAAAATTCTGGGAATAATTTTTAAGTTCCGCATTTTCCCGCAAGAGGGCGTAATTGAAAAGTAAATTTTAAAATTTTACATAACTCCGAAAATTCCACATTAAGGTATATGTTTGATAACACCATTTTAAAGCTTGGACAATTATGCATCATTTTGGTCATATGCTCATTGGCGTACCAACTTTAATAAGAGTGGGGGAAGCTGTTGAAAGTGTAATCATTTAAATCGCTGTAACTTATAAACGACTTATCCGATTTTAGCAAACTAAAGACTGTTTGGAAAAGAAATGTATGCACTTTCACCAATCGTATTTAGTTATACATAATAGTTCTAAAAAAAAATGCTAGAGGGCGCAATTTGCAATAACAATACATTTTTTGATTTTACTCCGAAAAAATAAATCATACGGTATAATTATAATACCTTAATCGAAAAGTAGATGAAATTTTCTAGAAGAAATATTAAAACCGTAGCTCGATATCTCCGTTCGTTTCAGAGTTATTGCCAAAACAATCATTTTTAATACCAATGGCGCCCGCTAGCAATTTTATTAGAAACTATCGTGTACCGTTAGATACGACAATTGAAGGTTCTTCCAAACAAGCTTAAATTTAGTAAAATTGGATAAGTCGTTTAGAAGTTACAGCGATTTTAATGTTTAAACTTTCAATAGCTTTTCCCACTCTTATCAAGTGAAACTGTAAACATTAAAATCGCTGTAACTTCTAAACGACTTAACCAATTTTACTAACTTTAAGCTTGTTTGGAAGAGAAAGGTAAGTACCTTCAATTGTCGTATCCAATGTACAAGATTGTTTCTAATAAAATTGCTAGAGGGCACAATTTGTATTAAAAATTATTGTTTTGGCAATAACTCTGAAACGAACGGAGATATCGAGCAGCGGTTTTAATATTTTTTCTAGCAAATTTCATCTACATTTCGATTATGGTATCATAATTATACCGTATGATTTATTTTTTCGGAGTAAAATCAAAAAATGTATTGTTATGGCAAATTGCTCTCTAGCATTTTTTTTGAGAACTATTATGGATAACTAAATACGATTGGTGAAAGTGCATACATTTCTCTTCCAAACAGTCTTTAGGTTGCTAAAATCGGATAAGTCGTTTATAAGTTACAGCGATTTAAATAATTACACTTTCAACAGCGTCCCCCACTCTTATTAAAGTCGGTACGCCAATGAGCTTCGGACCAAAATGATGCATAATTGTCCAAGCTTTAAAATGGTGTTATCAAACATATACCTTAATGTGGAACTTTCGGAGTTATGTAAAATTTTAAAATTTACTTTTCAATTACGCCCTCTTGCGGTAAAATGCGGAACTTAAAAATTATTTCCAGAATTTTCTCATGGCCACTTTAATTCTCATTTTTCGTTTCCTGAGTTTCTATGCCCAGTAGTTTCCGAGATATGGCCGCTCGTCGACCTTAAAAAAACACCCTGTATATTTGATTTTTCGGGCTTTGGGACTGTTTTTTTTGATAAAGAATTATAATAATTTCAAAGCACCTAAATAGCACCTAATTTTGGATAAATAAGTTATTATTTGTTAATCCTTATAATAAAACTGTTCTGGTAGCTCAGCGTCAACTTAGCAGAACATGGCTTTATTTTTAAAAAACCTTAACTAATTAATTTTTTTTTAGATATTCAATAAGCACCTAAAAAGCACCTAATTTTGGTACTACATTTTGTTCTTAATTAGCTTATTTGACAGTAATGTTCTGCTAGCTTAACGTTAATCTAGCAGAACAACACAAGAATATAATTTTCTCAAAAACCATAGGAGCACCTAAATTTTAAAGTTGGCACCTAATTAGCACCTAACTAGCACCTAACTAGCACCTAATTTTCCATACAAAAATTTTCAATTTTGAGCACCTTGTTTTGCTAGGTTTATAGAGGTTGTATTAACTGCGTGTTTTGTTTGATGATAAGAAGAGTTAAAGTTGCCACAGTGGATCTTTGCCCGTGCGTCATCAATCAACGATCAGGACTCGACGTGGTTAATAACTCTGCATCCTTGTTTATTACAGTAACAAGTTTGAATAAAAGCATAAAAGAACGTCTCCAAAATTCCGCAATAATAAAACGTGCTAGACAAGGATAAAACTATAAACGTCAGTTAATTACTTTCTTTATTTGTTTAGTTGACAACCGTTGTATTTTAGAACGTCATTGTCAACCTTATTTTGATCTGCCAATCTAATTCGTATTTTGTAAATCTGTGTGCCTTAGAACTGTTCCTGTTTCTAAAAATAGTTCTTTTTAGAGGTAATTATACCCACCATCTGTTTTGGCGGTAAGTATTTATGGATTTTTATAATAACTAATTTATTTATTTTAAATATTCTAACCGTGAAAGTTCTTTGAAACGTTTACGGCAGTGGCTTAATTCCCTTAAATGAAAGGATGTTAAAAATTTGACTTTTGCGATTTTAATAGTCAATAAAACACCGAACTTTTGTAGATTTTAAGCTTTAAAAATAGTATTAAATGTATAAACTTTGTTTGTCAATTTCTTTTAGATAATAGAGAATGCCGGACAAAACTTAAAATAAATAATAATTTTTCGTGATATTATGTAGGTACGTCAAACGGTAGGCAGGCACGTCCATTTTATGAACTTAACTTAGTTTTGACTTTTTTCGTCTCGTAATTTTGATTTGATTCATACGATTTTGATGACGTAAAAGTGATGACGCACGGGAAAAGAACCACTGTGGCGACTTTAACTACTAATTTTACTAGAGTACAATGGACTTTGTAATCCATTTGACATAAATAAACCAATTTCTCGGTTCCAAATTAAGATATTTTATCAAAAAAAAGAGGTTGATAGAACCCCCTAAAATTAAAAAGAAGTCTTAATCAAAAAGTATTTGCTATTTAAAAAAAATGAATTGTATTTAATTTTTTTACATATCGCTCACCGGCGACAATAGTGGCACATCTCAAAAAAGTACAAAACACATTAAAACACGTGAAACAATTTAAAATTTGATGAAGTTTCATCCATCAATACTGGCATAAAATTAGTTCAGATAGTCTCTTCGAGATGGCGCTTGTGCCACTACGGACTGTCTCGGACACCCGCGTGCCGAGCTCCTTAAGTCGCATCAACACTGGCATATTTTCAATGTGCCGTTGACTGTGCTTAGTTATGCTTCGTTATGTTTGAGCAATAGTGACCCATCTAAGAAATAGTAACAATTTGTTTCTGCATTAGTGGCACATTTAGAGTTGTGCCACTATAACTTTATTGCAGTTTTCATATGTTTTAATCAAAACCGTGTCACTTGATTACAACAATAGTGGCACATCTTACAAATATCACCTTTTTTAAAAACAAAAAAGTAACTTAGCAGTACCCAATAATTTAGCACATAAAACCCCACCAATAATCACAGTCAAGTTGATTGATGATATTGAAATGGCATTACAACATGAAAAATTAAAATACCGCAAAATTTAAATGCAGTTTTCACCATAATGTTCAATTTTGAGTTGTGCCACTATTGTCGCCGGTGAGCGATATATAGTATTTATTTATTCTGTCTTTCAGAAGGTAATGTATATGGATTAAAACTATCCCGTAGTAAAAGTTTTCGAATATTTGAAGTTTCTTTTGGGTTGTACGTAGCACCGCGCATTTTTAAATTTTTTTACGTAGTTATTTTTCATTTTACTCATTAATTGTTGCATTTTAAAATGCCACATTTTTAATTTTAAATGGTTTGTTGTTATTAGCTTATGGTGAAAAATCAAATGATTGTATGTTCCCCGAATATTAAATCTATCAAAAATATTTTAACATAGTTTTGCGTGTTGGGGCAAGTTGATTTAGCTAAAATAATCCAAAACACCCAACTATTGCCTCTGCACTCTTAGCCTTTGCGTTACATAAAATAATTTTAACTTTTTGTCCTCGCCCATAAACCATTTCAAAATACCAGCAAAATTTTACCGTATCTATGCTTATTTGAAAAATTCAGCCAAAATAGAAAATTAAAAATTTAAACATCGCGGTGGGTGCTTCACTATTAGAACGTATTTTTTGTTATGGAATGCAACGAGATGGAATGCGTACTCGAGCTGAAATTGGCATCGTTGAGTCATCGTCAAGTTAAAAAAAATCGATCAACTCGCGCCAAGTCCATTTTGTATTAATTTCTTTACATTGTAACTTTAGGCTTGCCAGTATTAAATCAGTTTATTACGACGATAGAGCAGTATGGATATTTTATTCTCTTTATCATAACAAGCCAATAAGATATCAAACTCAATGGTCCACAAGATTTCTCACGATTTCCACAATGAAACTACGTGAAAATATGCAATACTTTTTGCTCTAGAATAATACCCTGTTACTGAAGAATACAAAGAATCGCCCCTTTTGGGTTTTAATATTTTACATTGTTTATAAGGATATACCTACTAATAGCGCGAACCGTCGCGGGTACCAGCTTGTATTATATAAAATTGTTAAAGCATTTTCCGTAGTAATTTTTTTTATTATGGACAATTTATATATGTTCGGTAATTGAATCAGAATAAAAACTCCAAATTAAATGGATAATCAAATAAAGCAGTGGCTGTAGAGATTTAGGAACCTCTTAGCGGGTTTAACAAAGCTTTGTGCCATTGTCAATTAGAATTTATCTAAGTGAAAGGGGACGATGTTTGGGAAAGCTGTAAAAATAAAATGCCTGAAGTGATTGGGATTTTAAAAGTCGATTAAGTCATTGGATTTAATTAATTAGAAAGTAATTGTTTTTGTTTCAGCTTTTCAAACAGTTATATATTTTATTTTTGGCCTTGTTCAGATAATCGCTTTTATGACATAAAAAACTTATAATTGCATTTTAGTATAAAAAACATCACTAGGTATGACAAAAATATATAATATATTATAGCCAAGAAATAAAATAAATTTGTCTGTGGGCTGTAACCTGTTGCTGATGTATATTTTCTAGCAGCTAAAAAAATAATATATCTGTGATGTAGCCAACAAACTGCGGCTTTGTTGGCTGCTTTGATCGACGCGCCGCTCGACGAACAGATTGTTCGATCAAATACGACGCAGTGTTTTAAAGTATAGGTAGCAGTATCGTATTAACCTACAAGTTGCAGGTTTAAACTGGCTTGCATATTGCTAATCGGCACCCGATTGTGCCTCTAATATTAATAACTAAACTAAAAATCACCTGAAAATATTTTTAATTTTTGATTTTTTTTATTGCCTTTGTTTGTACCGCACTCCTGCACAATGTGATATAAAAACCTATAGCTTAAATTGTCAAAATAACAGCTTCCCTTGTTGGAAGATTATTAACTTGTTTGGGCCTTTTATCACCCCGTCAACTCAGGCGTCGTAGCCACAGACTCGTAAGGCGGACTACGAAGGAATAGCTTTTAAAGAAAAACCAGTTTTCTCATATTAACCTATTAATATACCTCAAACTGGAACCGGAAGATTGGTTTATTTATGTACGACTGGATTGCGAAATCTAGTGTACTCTTTTAAAAAAAGTTAATACAAGCTGATACAGCACACACTTGCAGCAACTAATTAAAATATTAAAAAATGTTTAAAAATATTTAGTTTATTTTTAGGTAAGTACAAATATCGAAAAAATCGATTTTTTGAAACCGGTAATGGGGTATATTCACTAAAAGTTGGTGGAGCAATGTCACTATAAACAATTACCCGCAAGTGCAGTTGGATCGCGTTCGTTTTTTCTATCTTCTTTATGAGCCCATTAATTGGACCCGTATACTGTATACCCTACCGGTAAAAACTAAATCACATAATAGTCTATGACATTATGGATGTTTCAGATGTTATGCGTTGCATGTTTGCTTTTGTATATATTTATTCCATTTATCCGGACGAGGCATCTCTCCCGGGAAAATCCTATTGGATTTGTATTATATTATTATAATAATGTTTGGTTGCACAAAGATTTAAAACAATAATTAACTAGCCAGCAACTTTAACTATGATATAAATGACATTGGCAGAAATGATCAGAGTGGCCTGGTTAGCTTGATTCTTGATTTACTAATTAGGCAACTTTGATTGCAAGGAAATATTGTTTACCAATGTCATTTATGTCACAGTCTAAGTTGCTTGGTTAGTTAATTATTGTTAAAAGTCTTTAAATAACCAAAAATAAGAGCACAACATGCACGAATCTGATACATGGCAATCACTTTAAATAATATTTATTGATTAAAATAACATTTAAGCAAATTTGGCAACCCCTTTAAATAAAGAAAGAAACCAAAATGTAAATTTTCTGGATGGTCCTAGAAGCAATATTATTGCTAGCAGCAATTAATTACCAGCAATATAATATTGGCGACAACAATAAATTATCAGGATCAGACCCCTGATGAACTTTCTAAATACTTCACGCCCCAACATTGCCCCCTTTAAAGCAAAATAATTAATAATTGACAAAGATATTGATGTAAATAAGCTGTGCGAACGCAGACGCTCATAAATCTTATTGACAGAGATTCATTTGTTTCCATTTTTAATCCATCGTTTTGATGCTGTCGCGATTAAAAGACAATTTTTCAAAGTTAAAATGCTTTTAACAAATTATTAAAGGGATATTCACAAAATGTTTTAAATTCTATTACAATTTGAATAATAAAAAATAGACTGTTGATTTCGATCTTCCTAAAATTCATGGCGGCATGGCCTAACTTTACGGTATTTTACGTGGACAACTATTTTAAAATGAAAAATTACCTATTTTTACTTAAAACCAATTTTCAACAATTTAAGTAGGTGTACACAGAATTAGTGTGACAGTTCGTGAGAAATGGTAAAAACTTGGTGTAGCAGTGGAGCAGCAGCGAGGTGGTATATAAGTCTTTAAATGCACACCACAATGGTAAGCACCACATTAAACCAACCATAAACCAGTTATAAAAATGACGTCCTCGAAGGATAAAGTTGCTATTTTAATTGTACAGCTTGATAACCTTATCACTCAAAATCAACGCATGTAAAAAAAGTATTGGGTTTATACTCTATGGCAGAAAACTGTCAACACAAAAAAACTTTTTTATCGAATGCAGAAAGTAAGTGACATTTTTGAAATTACTTGCGTCCTATGTTAAAAAAAAGGAAAGATACAAACTTTAGAAATAGTGTTTTTCCCGATAAAAGATTTCTAATAACTTTGCAGTAAGTAGCAAACAAAATAATTAATTAACATATTTATTACCCAAAAACTAACTTTTATTTTTTTCTAACTTATTTTTATATTATACATATTGAAAATGTGATGGTGGATCTTGGGATTGTAGTAAATGTATTATTGAAAACGGAATGTCTTTATATGATGGGTGTAAATCAGGTTCCTCAGTTCGAGATGGAATATAATTACTACATGCTGTGGATGAACGGCTAGACTGATGAATAACTATCAGAAGTTAAGGAAAAAAAAGGTGCAGGTTTAAGAGAGCACAGGCCCATCCAAGTTTGATTGGCAAGATTTAGAATTTCCGCTTTATATCTTCGTTTCTGCTTGTCTGTAATTTTTGTAAGCTCTGGCAGTAGTCTTATTTGGAACTATACATCCGCATCAATATTTCTTGAAGCTGATGGTCTATACGGTGCTTTCTTGCTTTTTTCAAAATATGCAAATGCAGATTTATTAACGTCTTCCAAAATTACTGGGTTATGAGAGATGTCTTTTCTTTTGGGCATATTTTCATTAG
Organism: Polydrusus pterygomalis; assembly: GCA_963969555.1. Lineage (NCBI taxonomy): Eukaryota > Metazoa > Arthropoda > Insecta > Coleoptera > Curculionidae > Polydrusus > Polydrusus pterygomalis. Next base: position 107,567,023 of record OZ018378.1, read on the forward strand.
AATATACTGGTGACATCGGAAAAGCTGTTTTCTGTTTTGAAAGAAATGATTGTTTTTTTTTCGAAATATTTGCTGATTTGATGAAATTATCTGCTCTCATCCTGGTTGACCTCTTTAATGATTGACTGTTCTTTATTACTGGCATTTTGACTTTTTTGTAATCCCCACCCTTTACATTTGTACTGGGTTGTTCTTTAATCTCAAGTTATTTAGTAAAAAATTCCTCATCAAGTGTATTCGGTTCATTACTCTTTGTTGCTTCAATATTTTCTATTGTTTGGCGTGGATTTACTGTAAAATAAAATTCTTGTACTCCGTCAGATAGTAGAGACGTTTCAGATAGTGGTGGGATTAGATACTTTTTAAATATTTTTTGTAACTTCAACGTACATTTTTCATCTATTTTTTATACTATATACATACTACTTTATGTACAAAATTGTGTGCGGAGTACACATCAATATCCCCTGTCCATTAAAAATCAGGTTCTCAATTTTTTAATTAAAAGGGTATTTTCTATTATTTTGATGTCTTTGTCAGATGCAGATGGTCGTTTCTTAACCATTAATGTGGAAAAGAATGGCCGAAATAGTGACGGAAAGGTAGTAAAAGAAAGTAACTTTGGAAAAATATTACTGAATAGTATCTTAGACTTACCACATTCATCTCTATTACCAGGACAAGACACAAAATACCAGTATATTTCGCTGCAGACCAAGCTTTTTTATTAATGTCTAATAGGATTAAGCCCTACACTAAAGGAGGCTTAACAGATTGGAAGAGTGTTTTTCACTGTACATTATCTATCTAGAGAGTTTAAATCAGTTAAATTTTTATTTGGAATTAGGTCATTCAAGTTTAGAATTTTATACACAAAAATTGCCCTTAACAGCGAACATTATCGTTCAATCAGTAAGCGTACTGCATAATTTCTTTAAAAACTAGGAGAGGGTGGTTTGCCGCCCGCGCGGAGGAAAGAAAAAAAAAACGATTCTGATATGAACGTCGAAAATGACAAACTGCGCACTCGGAGACTCTTTAATCAAAGAATAGCTACTAATCCGGATAATGTGCTGTAAGACACTGCAGAGATAGAATCACTACGACTATGTATAATAAGCATACCTTTTACAAACAGAAGCACTGTTTATATTCTTGCAGTGCTTAACTACTGTATTGCTTCCTTTTTTTGAGTGTCCACGAAGCTGTTGATTGTAATTTAGATAAAATAAATTTCATAATTTATAAGAATAGTAATCCGTTAGTATTTTAGAAGTTTCTATTATATCACCCCTAGTTCTTCTTTGCTTTAGAGCAGTTAGCCCAAATCTTTCAAGTCTTTCGGGATAAGGTAGTCCTCTTAATTCAAATAGAATTCTGGAACCCCTCTTTGGACCCTCTCCAAAATTACAATATCTTTGATGCAGTAGAAGTTCGAAATATTGTATCCGTATTCAATTTTTAGTCTAATATCGAAAGTGTACAATTTCTTTACAATCTGTAGAGAGTGATCTTTGAAAGTCTTTTGCATCATGAAAATAAAACCATTAACTTTCTTTATCATTTTTATAATGTGTGCTTTCCATTTTAAATAAGAAGAAATTAGAAAGTTTGTTCTGTAACGCTAATACGTTGAAGATTATTTAGCAAATATAATTCACAAGAGTTATTTGGGCCAATATGCAATACTGTACATTTTGATACATTAAGATTCATGCGCCACTGGTTTGATCATGACTCAATATGCCTTAGATCCCTGCCTAAGCATTTCTTTTGCGACAGTGGATTACAGAGTAACCCCCCCCTTATAACTGGATCTTTATTGGATAAAATACCTTTGACCCTTACTTGATGGAAGCGGTTGGTGAGAAAGTCACTGATTAGATTAAGAATCTAGTCTCTTATGCCAAAATGTTCAAGCTTGTAGAGGAACAATAAATGTGGTAGGTAGGTAGGTTTATCAAATGCTTCCTAATTTTTTGCAATACGTTTGTCATCCTTCTTATCAAGTAGAGTAACTACTGCTTGTTTATAAATTTCTGAAGTTTTTCCGGAATTCATACACTCCTGAAACTGCACTTTTGTAGAAATATTGTCGGAAAACCATCCTGGCCAGGACTGGAGTAAGATTTTATTTCACTTAGAGCTTTGATTACTTTTTCTTCTATGAATTCTATGCTGTCTAAAGTATTAGTTACTTTTGGCGCGTTTGGTAACACTGAACACTTTATAATTTGTACAGCGAATTGTTCCCCAGAACCTTTGCTGGAAAATTCTTTATGGAAAAATTCACAAGTAGGTTTTAAGTAGGTAGGTACACTATAAAATTTTCATATTAAAGTTTACATTTTGGACACTAAAAACATATTTATCTGAATCCATCGTTAATACAAAAATAAATCAAGGAACGTAAGTACGTACCTACATTAAATAACATTTTGTGTTTAAAGCAATAACAATTACTGTTTACCAGTTCTGTTGACAATTTACCTTAATATTTATTACGTAACTATTCTTAAGCCAGAAAAAGCAAATCCAGCCACGAATCTCTACGACGAATACCGAAGCCGGTTGTTTATAATTGATCGGCATGGGCCTTGAATTAATGTATCCTCAGTTTGGGACATACTGTATATTTTTTAAAAAATTTTACAATCCATACATTTCTATTTAATTAATTTTTTTCAGAACTTTGTAGACTCATTACTGCCGGCAGTGCATTAAAGTAATGTATCATGATACTTCAGTTTCAATCCAAACAAATGGCCGAACTGATACCACGCACTAATGACCGTTAAAATAATATTATGTAATTGGAATTGTGTGTTTTGGGTTTTGTAGGCACGTATAAGGGCTAGTTTGGTATGTAAAATAGTCGCCGCGAATGAATATGCAGAACATTATTTATATACACTACCCTACTTTAGCGGTCCTATAGAAAATCTTTGCAACAAATGTTTGGTCACAGGATAGGTACAGATTTCGACTAATATTGGCGGTAAAATTTTTACATTGAATAAGTTTTTTTTGGTTTTCTTTTTTATGGTTAATCTAACATGATTCGAAAAATATTAACAACGCCCTTTATTAATTTAGCTTTGTTTTCAAAGCTGTTTTGTCTGAGGTATACTTGTTTAATATCAATTTCATATTAACACGTGCATCATAAATTAATTGGTTCTAAGATTTAACATAATACTAATATTAAAATTAGTCTTTGTTTGTCTGTCTGCCATGTTGGCTCAAAAGCCTAAAAACTATGTTGTAGTATTTTTAAGTTCTATGGGTTAAACGAACTAAAGTTGCTGTAAGGTCTTATATGGTTAAATTCGATCGATATATATGACATTTTCTACTTTTTGACAGGAAAAAACCGATTGCACATTCCTATCTTAACTTCTATTTTAGTGAAAAAAAAAAAATTCTGATTTACCTGATAAACTAGAAAAACCGGTTTTACGTTAAGCAATGATATTTTTTAGATTTAAAATGTGTCTTTCGGAAAAATGCTATTATTTGATTATTGCATTATTTCCAAAAAGTAAGTTCCATGGACGTAGGACGTACATAAAATCCATTTTATGAGGGAAGGATGTAAAAAGAACGTCTCAATTCCTACCAGGCGGACGTCCTATGTACGTCAATTTTACGTCGCAAAGCACGTACAATGAACATAAAGTAGACGTAAATTATGTAAGTACGTACTATTTATGTACTGTATTATACGAAAAATGAGCGTATTGTGGCTATTAAGTAAGTACAATGGACGTAAACCGTACGTACGTTAAGGTATTGAAGAAAAATGGGCATAAAAAACTTGTATTCTTTTATAAAAACACAATAAAATATTTTCTTTTCGTAACTCCCTACTCAGACGCAGATCACCATATATTTATGGCTTATCGTCAGTAAACTAAGGCTAGGTTAGGATCTAGGATCCGAAAATCCAACGAAATGAAAAATAAATAAGAGAAAGCGTGTACCACATAAAAGCTGTAAAGTACTTAAATGGCTGAGAGGATGCAACGCATGGTGACCTCTAGACACCTTTAAGCATATCTCTAACGATAAAACTTAGTCAAATAATGTTTAGTGAAAGATCGTTCATTTTAATATTGAATCATAGAATCATATTGATTACAACTTAAAAATAATAAGATAGTCGGGCAAGTTAGGCCGTGTTGGATTTAACTTCCAAAATGGGTTCCATTTAATATGTAGGTACAACAGACGTCCGATAGATGTCTCATAAGAGAAGGACATAAAATGGATGTAAAATGTACGAATAAACATGTACGCTCAACATACATGTAAAGCGTACATACCTACCAAAATACGTCCCTAGACGTAAAATGGAAATAAAATGTACGTCCTTTGGACGAAGTATGGACTATCTAAGTTTGAGTGGATTTAATGCAAAGTAAATTACTAAAAATATATATTAATGAATTAGTCAGGTAAGTGCCAGACCAATGTATTTGCCAATTTTTTTAATGGTCTGATCTATATAATGAAGTGAAATGATAGGTACCTATACCTAGACAATTTTTAAAAATATCTAATTTTGAATTTGTGCCATACCTCTTCCTTATAGTTGTTATATCATCTATTAGGCACAATTGAATTTTCATAAATATCAATAACCCTAAACGAGATAAGTTCCACTTAATATTTATGATAGAAATTTTATTCCACTCTTCTTCCCCCACTATTTTATTATTATTATTTACCAAGAATGGGTACACGAATTTAGTTTCTCTGATATTATCGATCCCGAAAACAACACAACCAAATAACTTTACTGCCAATACTATTAAGGTCCTAATAAAATTTGTCGAGTTTGGGTAATACTTCTGCAGCCATTTAATAAGGAAGAAAAAGTCGAAGAGCTGTTTTATTAAGATATTTGATGGGCAGTGTATAAGCTATGATTTCCCACAAACAAATTTACTGGTCGTTTAAATTATCCAATTGGTAAAATAGGCTTTATCACAGAGTTTACGTACACCATATCATAATCAGTAATCAGATGTCTGTGGTTCTTTTATATTAGAGTCCATTTTTTTTTAAATTGGAATAATTATTCCACTAGTTCTAGGATGCCTTCGTATAACAAATTAATAGCGAAGAAAAATTGAAAGAAATTTATATCGAACGTAGAAAAATATATTATGTAGAGAAATAATTAAATATATTTGTTTAAAAAGGGAGACGCCCAGCCAAACTGAATGGAAGGAGAAGTAAAATAACATTTCTAAAAAGAAGATTTTAAATAGGACCATAAGGCTTAGTAAAACATACTTTAAGACTTGATAGATAGACAGAAAGAGATTAAATCAAAATAGTTGAGACTCTACATCTTACAGATTTTAACAAAATTAGGATATACGTATCTTTCAAGTATTTAAGGATACTTTATTTTGTTTTATTTAGTATTATGGTTTAATTTTGAAATCTGCTTTTTAGAAGTGTTATTTTACTTGCCCTTCCATTCAGTTGATTTGGACTTCTCCCTTTTTTTAACAAATATGTTTAATTATTTTTCTACCTAATATAGTTTTCTACGTACTTAGTACGATAAAGAGTTCTACCAATTTTTCTTCACTATTCATTTGTTATACAAACACACCACTTTTTTTTTATATTCCAATAAAGCTCCATTAGGGTTTGTTCGGGTTTGTTCGAATTGGTTTTCTGCTAACACCATCAGCAAAGCTATGTCTGTCTCCTGATGATGAACGTTACTGCGTTCGAAACATGTAAATACCATTAACTGCATATTTTATTCTAATAAATTTGTAGAGGAAGACTTTAAGTTTTTCTTTTGTTTCTATACTTTTAAGTCCACTATAAGCATGGACTATTTTAGTTGGTTCAATCCATAGAATTTAAAAGTACTATAACTTGCCACAATTTTTTTTACCCAAGAGCAATGCCAACTTTTACCTATTTAACATATTTCACGATCTAGGGCCAAAACTGTAGGAATTAAGATAAATGTTATATTATATTAATAAAATTAATAAACGTACTAAAAGATATTAAAATTACTTTCCATGCTTTCAGTGTAGCTAGGGTAAATCTAATTAATAATAATAAAATTTGGATATTCTTCTAATCGAAAAGAATGACATAAAAGTATTTATAATCGATATAGTGCCCACTAACACACAACCTTTCTAAAACCGAAACGAAGAAAAAATCAATTAAGTACTCAAATTTAGCCATAGAGATAAAAAAATATTATGGAAGCGTAAACAAATATACATAATGCCAATAATAATATCAGTCAAAGGAGCTATGACGATAAAATTTTAAGCCCAACTTAAAATAATTAGGTCTTTTAGGCTATTTGTATCAACAAATTCACTCCAAAGCTGTGAAAAATAGAATAAAAATAATATAAGTAAGACGTTTATTAGTCATTTATAATATACAATAGTTGATAAATTAAGAAAATTGTGTCAAGCAATTGTTGATTTTTTAACTGAATTTGGTAATTAATTAGTATTATTATAGATATAGGTACTTTGAAAATTAATTTAATCTTACATGTTTTTCTATCCAAAAAAACAATTTTTATTCATTAAACATGTTACTTTAATAGAAATTGTGTTTCACAACCAGCCTATTCCACCCATCGTCGAGTGAAGGCCTCCCTTAATATCTGCCAGTCTCCTCTGTTATTGGTTTTCCTTATCCAGTCATATCCAGCCAATCTCTTTATGTCATCTGACCATCTCGTTTGCGGTCTACCTCTGCTCCTCTTGTTTTCCCATGGTCTCCATTCTATCATCCTTCTCGTCCATCTGTTGTCTGTCATCCTCCCAATATGTCCCGCCCAATTCCACTTTAGTGTACATATTATTTCTATAACGTCTTTAACCTTTGTTCTTTTTCTTATTTCTGTGTTGGTAATGCGGTCTTGTAGCTTGATGTTAAGGATTCGTCTTTCCATGGCTCGCTGCGTGACTTGTAATTTATTTATAATATTCTTGTTGAGTGCCCATGTATCTGTTCCATAAGTGAGCACCGGGAGGACACATTGATTGAAAACTCTAGCTTTTATTATATTAGGCATGTCGGATTTAAAGACGTCTTGCATTCGCCCAAATGCTGACCATGCCAAGGATATTCGGCGTGATAAATCTGCGGTCAAATTGTTTTTACTTATCTCTATCTTTTGGCCCAAGTATATATATGATTCTACTTTTTTAACTGGTTGGTTATTTATGGTTATAATATTTTGAATCTGATTTATATCATTGGTTAGGTACTTGTTCTTGTTAGTGTTTATTTTTAGGCCTATTTGCTCTGTTTTCTCGTTTAGTTCTTCAATCATGCTTTGTAATTCATCGTGATCCCGTGCTATCAATGTGATGTCATCTGCAAATCTGAGGTGATTTAGCCTTTCGCCGTCTATGAGGATACCTTTGTTCTGCCAGTTTAACTCTTTGAACATGTTCTCCAGAGCCAATGTGAATAGTTTGGGGGAAATCGAATCCACTTGTCTCACTCCGCGTTTTATTTTTATTTTATTTGTTTTTTCCTGTGTCGTCATTATTTGTGATGTAGCGTTTTCATATATATGTTTGATAATGTTTGTGTATCTATCGTCGATCCTCGCATTGCTTAAAGCATTCAGTACTGCCCATATCTCTACTGGGTCGAAGGCTTTTTCATAGTCTACCATTGCCACCCAGAGTGTTATATTGTACTCATTTACCTTTTCCATTAATATTTTCATAACCTGTAGATGGTCCATAGTACTATAGCCTCGTCTGAAACCCGCCTGTTCTCTGGGTTGGTATTTATCTAATTTATTGGTGAGTCATTGTGTAATAATCCTCGTGAACAACTTGTAGAGCACTGATAACAAGCTTATTGGTCTATAATTTTTGAGTTTGTACTTGTTACCCTTTTTGAAAATGAGAACCACAACAGCATTAAACCAGTCTTTTGGTATTTTCGATTCTTCCAAGCAATAATTGAACAATCTTTGAATGTGGGCTATTACAGATTTGCCTCCGTACTTTATCATCTCTACCATAATACCATCTTCCCCTGGGGCTTTATTGTTATGCATGTGTTTGAGGTTGTTTTCGATATCGAAGTCGTTATTTCGGGGATATCTTCTGATCCTACATTTCTAACCTTGACCCTATTCTTGTCTTCTCTTCCTGGTGGTGGTGTTTTCTTATCCTCATATAGTGTTCTATAGTAGTTTTCCTCTGTTTTTGTTATTTCTTCCACTTCCGTAATCATTTCTCCCTTTTTATTCAATAGCTTTGTTATTTGTTGCTTTCCTTCGTTCATTTTTGTCCTTAATTGTTACAGGCTTTTGTGTTCTTCTAGAGTTTCTTTTATTTTTTGGTTTTTGTATTTTCTGTTAACCGCTCTTACTTTTTTCCTTATTGTCTTATTTATTTGAGGTATAGTATCTTTGTTATTTGTTCGATCCCTTAACAACGCCGTCCTTTGCTCAATTAATTGCTGGGTTTCTCGACTTAGTTTTTGTTTCGTTTCAGAAATTCTGTTTATCTCTATTAAAAAATTAGGTTTCGCACAGGTGTAAATAATACTCATATTAGATTTGAGGGTAAGCTAACAATACCACAACATACAACAAAACTTTCTAAACGATGTTTCCCTTATAATATTGTAAAAATAATTAATAGATAACCCGATATCAGTATGTCAAGACTTAATTTTAAAAGATTTGTTTATAAAAAATTGTACGCGTAAAGTAATAGGAATGTTTAATATTTGCTACGGACTGTGACTAGAATACCTACCTATATATTAATATATAATATTATACATTTATTATTGTTTCTCATCTGATTTGTTCATCAAATGTTATTTTCTGATATTTTTATTTTATTTTATTTTTATTTATATTTTTCTGGGTTAGTTGAACAGACGTAATGCTGCAGTAATGTAGACACGACGAACTGAACCTCGCCCATTATAATATATTGTAATACATTGGTTATATAGTTTTGAATAAAGGCCTTTATTTTATTATTACTATTATTATTATTATTTTTATTTTTATTATTATTATTATTATTATTATTATTATTATTATTATTATTATTATTATTATTATCCTTCTTTTTCTCACATAATTGTGGTTTATTTTATTATATGCACTGACGGGCTATGCCAAGTCAGCGCATATTCTATTATTACTATTCTGAATTAAGGAATGATCTGACAATATGGCATGTTTTTAGAATGACTGATTTCTGAAAGTTTCGATGTATGTTTGTGTCGATTCCTAGTTGTTTCAGGTGTGATTTAAATGTTCCTGGTGTAAGGCCTGTCACTGACATAATAAGAGGGATAATAGTGACTTTTTCTTGCTTCCAAAGTATTTTTAGTTCCATTGCCAGGTCTGTGTATTTGGAGATTTTCTCATTGTATTTCGTTTGGATGTTTTTATCACTAGGAACAGCTATGTCAATTAGGTATGTGGTTTTTTTCTTTTTTTAACTGAAGAGTGATATCTGGTCTATTTGCGGATATTGTTTTGTCTGTTTGAATATTTATATCCCAGTACAGTTTGAAATATTTGTTTTCGAGTATGGATGTTGGTGTGTATTTGTAGTATGATTCTGAGTTTTCTACGAGCTTACACGCTATGGCCAGTGCTTGGTGAACTTTATTATTATTTTTATTATTATTATTATTATTATTATTATTATTATTATTATTATTATTATTAATATTATTATTATTATTAAATTACGGATCACGCCGCGCGCCGTTGTTACCGGCATCGGTCGACCTGGCATTACTCATACTTCTCCACTTCATAGTGGCTTACTTCAGTATAGTGAGCAACGTTGCCAGAATGTTCTGCAGTGGCAGTTTACACTTTCAGAAAAACGTTTATCAATTTTCATTTTGAAGTAATTCGTAAGTTAGTAATGGATGCAAAAATCTCACATCATTTTATACAATATTCACACTTATTATCTCATCATTTACACCAACTATATATTTAATAAAAAATGTAAAATACAAAACAAATACGCTTTAGGTGCACTGCCTAGTCATGACATTGGGGGATAAGTAAACAAAATATAATACAGTAGGCAATTTTCGACTGTTTTTAATTAATTAAACAGTGACACGAAAAAGGGTATTACGGAAATATCAGAATATTTTAAAAACACTACACTGCGTTCGGAGACATAGCTTTAGATTAGATGATAAAATATTATAACTGATTCTACAAACGATGGAGATATTATTATGTCAGGCCAATAATAAAATTTTGCAAATCGGTATGTCTTAAAATTTAATTAAATTATATAAGGACTTTAATTTATGACGCCTATGATTACGTGCTACCTACGTCAAATTAGCTGAAATGTACGTGGATAATCCAGCCGTAACTGGAACCGGTACACCGGTATACAGTCAAAAGGATGTAGTACTTAGCTTCAGAGGACATCACCTGTAAAAACACAAGTCACAATTACAGGAGAGCCGCTATGCAGAAAAGAATTGGTAGAGTCATGTTCAAGAAAAGCTAATTTTCCATAGTTTTCATATGTTATTGGATGACGAAACGTTCAAATTTTAAAATCATTTTAATAGTATTAAATTTCTAAAGCTTGTAACTTCTTATCAAACCAGTTTAGAGTTGGGCACAAATTCTGCAACTGGGCTCCCCAATAAACTGCATCCGTGGCTCGGCCATCCCTGCCCGCCGATAACAGTTATAAAATCTCGTTGTGGCTTGTGGCATTGCCTATTTTACCATGTGGCTTATCTGATAACGAACGACTACAGCATATTTGTTCGGCCAAAATTCGAGCACATTAAATTAAATATCCTGTCACAGAAATAGCCAGGATTGGATTATAGCTCGGACAATTGTACTGGTCGAGGTATCCTTTGAATCGCCTATGAATATCCTTGATTCGTCTATGAACCAACGGACGAAAAGAAAAACAAATGCCTTCTATTGACAGAAAATGATATTACCATTACTAGTGGTGGGCAAGACGGATCTATTTTGGGATTCGGGTCACCAAATCCGAATCAGCACAAAGATCCGACTCAATGAGCCGGATCCCGGGTCTTGTCCCAAAAATCATAAAGAAAATCTTATCGGTTCTCGGCTCGGTTATTCTGAGTCACGATCCGTGTCATTGATCATTATTTTAAACGATCTTACGCGATAGCGCCATTTAACATTATTCAAAAAATAAGAACCCCCCAGTGATCACAGAAATGGACAAACATTTAAATGAACCGCTTATTAAAAGATACGAAGATTCTTTAATATGGTGGTTTCATAGAAAAAACTTATATTCCAGACTCTATGAAATCATCAAGAAATAAGTGACGCAACCCACAATACAATAAACACAACAGTAATAAATCGCCACGCTTCGTTTTCTTTTCCAACGCTGCGACCCGCATGTCAGGCATCGGAACGACTTTAAAAAATCTTTTAACGGATCCGAAAGCCATCCATCGCAGCTCGTGGTGCCGTAGCAGTGAATTCTATCCCTACGCCGAACGTGAACCTAGCGGTCGACAATAAAATCAAATAGATCCGTCATATCCGTGATCCGTCTATTTTATTTTGAGAGTCGGATCAGTATGAATCTTGCTTAAGATCCGACTCACCGATCCGGCTCAGATCCGATCCGCCCATCGCTAACCATTACGCAGGTAAAATTAGTTAAAATTGTGTAAGCAAACCTACAATAAATTTGTATTTTCTAGGCAAGTTAGTTCTCTCTTACTGACTAAAAACCCCCATAAGAATAAAGTATTTACAGTGTAATGCTCAATAACAAGGTGCGATTAAAGCCATGTTGTATTGTAATAAACTCACTGTCTAAGCTAGCTTACCATCAAGCTTTTAGTTAATGTTTAGATTGCAATTTGGATCTACAATTGTATTGATTGTGTATAATTTAATATAACTTCTGTATATATTTTTTTAAATTGCAGATTCTAGCTTACTGTCTCGTAAATATTTCGTTTAATATAGAGTTAAAAAGCATCTTCAGTTTTGTAGGAGCAAATGTGACTTATTGCAAAGTTACGGAATTAAAATATATTGTCATGCCATTTATAAGCCTTAATTCTTAATTTATTCTTTTATTTTCAAATAAAATGTTATTCTACGTTCAATCGATCATATTATGCGTATCAGCCAAGCTGATATTTTCACGCAAAATGTATTTCTGGAATGGAAAATACTGTATGCGGAAACTACAAAAAAAATTAGACGTTACTGCAGCGTTTAAAAAATGCGTGTTACGTAAATACAGATTAAAATTAAAATTAAAAAAATTAAAACATTTATTTTAAATTTCTTTGCGCAAGTGTAGTAATACTGCAGGTGTGTCTTTAGATGGAACCGAAAAAATAGTTCTACAAGTATCTGCCGCATTTTATGTTTTTGTTATTATTGCAGTGTTTTTAATCCAAAATTAAATTTGATTTCTTTATTAAAATAAGTAGTAGTTAATATCCCATTTTTTATACCATTTATACCATTTATAAAATTGCAAATAACTTCCGCATTTGCATCAGCAGATTCCGAGCACAGCAGCAGTAATAGTTTATTGAATGGTTGTTTGAATATTTTTTATGATCAATTAGAGATTGTGTTAGAAAAATTTGTACCAACATACTCAAAAAATAAAAAAAAATCAACGTTTCATTTTCGAGTAACAGTAGGTAGGTGAGGACTGTTTAAAAAAATATAAAAACTAACAAAATAAAGACAATGGAAGTCCGACAAGGTATTTTTTTGACATCTGGGAAAGTATTGCGATGAAAATGGCTTTTTTTGTCACCCTATCCAAGTGTATCTTGACTGTATTCTCGAATTTATAATCAACTTACAACCGCTTATCTAACAAATTACACACCATTAAGAAAAGTTAGCAAAATAAAGGTTTTGGAGTTACATTTGAATGTAAATTACTCTTTGACGACCACATTGAATCTGTATTCATTGCTTTTTCAAAATTTACATAGTACGAAAATGTAAATTTCTATTAAAGACCGACCGAAGATTCGGTTTCGGCTAGTTTCGGCCAAAAAATCTAGTTTCTTCGGTGACAGTTTCGGTTTCGGCCAAAATTCGGCCGAAACTTAGGGTTCGTAAATTGTCGCGCACGTTCGGCTAACACTTTGGAGATCTTCTCATCGTATAATTTTTCTCTGTCGACCTTTTTTTTTTTTAGGTGCGATGAGTTCAATCCGTTCCCAAGCTATATAAAATAAATAAGATTTCAGTAGGTATACAATAAAATGTTTAACATGTGTTAAGGAAAGTATCTTTTTTTTATCGTTTTTATAATTTTTCTTAAACTAAATTAGTTAACTTTAATTTGGGCTTTATATTGATATGGTAACCATTTTTCTATTTTTTTTAACTAATTAGTTTTTATTTTAATCAATCAATTTATAACTTTTTGTCGCGAACGCACAAGTTCTCGTTTTGGACTCTAGGAGGAGCGCAGAGTCGCTCATGCGAAGTGAGACGTCCAGTCACAAGAGACGAGGTCGAGATCGCAAGAAGGGCAACTCGGTAAGGTTGCTTCGCCGATCCGTTTTTTTAACATTGTAAATGTTTATGTTCGTATATGGGGACCAAGTTACGCATTTTTCGTACAAGGTTGTAAGACAATTTCGTTCAAGGTTGTAAGACAAAATGTCGCGTGCTTTGTTGCCGTGTGTTGGTTTTGTTGGAATTTCTATTTTTCGGTGTTGCTGATTGCGAATGGACAAGGTACCTATTTTCTAAGGAGACGTGCATCGCGATTTAGAAAAAGTACCTACATATTTTAGGATAATTTTTTAAAAAATTTTATTTAATAATTGATTTATAATTGATGAAAGGTAAATATATTTTTTTAAGAAATCATCCGCTTCGGGCAAGCCGGCAACATCGCGCCAATTGCTTCTCATTGGTAATATAATATGTGGTTGCATAAGACGTAGTATTCATTTAATTCAATTTTTGAAGAAAAATGTAGGTACCTATTTAAAAAAAATTAAGGTATCTTGTTTTAGCTATTTATCCTACATTTATGAATTCTGAAAGACATTCTTAGTAGTAATTTTGTAAAATGCTTGACATCGAATCCTAACACATTTTTCAGTGTGGATCATTGATGTGGCGTTTCATTGTTTCTAGTTTAAGAGTCAGACCGGTCGGTGCATGGTATTCTAGGTTTGTTTATTATACTTTTGGGAGATTGGGGCGGTTATTTTTTGTAATAATGGATTATAAACGTTCCACAAACAGTGAACGATGTAAGCGATCTGGTTTTATACACTGTAATAGTTCCATCTGGCAGTTGTAATGAAACTTAACATTAATCATAATAATATTTGCTTGCTACAGTTAATAATGCATATACTTACTGCTAAAACTCAGTACTGTAGTTCTCAAAAGTTTTTGTTTCTAGTTTAAAGAGTCAGACCGGTCGGTGGTATTCTAGGTTTGTTTATTATACTTTTGGGAGATTGGGGCGCATATTTTTTGTAATAATGGATTATAAACGTTCGACAAACAGTGAACGATGTAAGCCATCTGGTTTTATATACTGTAATAGTTCCATCTGGCATGTGATTGCATAAGATGTAGTATTCATTTAATTCAATTTCTTAAAAAAAATGTTGGAAAATAAAAAAAATAAGGTATCTACCTACCTATTTAAAAAAAATCTTGTTTTAGCTATTTATTTTACATTTATTAATTCTGAAAGACATTCTTAGTAGTAATTTTGTAAAATGCTTCACATCAAACCATAACAAATTTTCCGTGTGGTTCATTGATGTGGCGTTTCATTGTTTCTAGTTTAAGAGTCAGGCCGGTCGGCGGTATTCTAGGTTTGTTTATTATACTTTTGGGAGATTGGGGCGCCTATTTTTTGTAATAATGAATTATAAACGTTCGGCAAACAGTGAACGATCTAATCGATCTGGTTTTATATACTGTAATAGTTCCATCTGGCAGTTGTAATGAAACTTAACATTAATCATAATAATATTTGCTTGCTACGTTAATAATGCATGGTACCACTAAAAATCAGTGCTGTAGTTCTCAAAAGTTTTTGTTTCTAGTTTAAGAGTCAGACCGGTCGGTGGTATTCTTGGTTTGTTTATTAGGTATACTTTTGGGAGATTGGGGCGCTTATTTTTGTAAAAATGGATTATAAACGTTCGACAAGCAGTGAACGATGTAAGCGATCAGGTTTTATATACTGTAATAGTTCCATCTGGCAGTTGTAATGAAACTTAACATTAATCATAATAATATTTGCTTGCTACGTTAATAATGCATGGTATATACCACTAGAAATCAGTGCTGTAGTTCTCAAAAGTTTTTGTTTCTAGTTTAAGAGTCAGACCGGTCGGTGGTATTCTTGGTTTGTTTATTAGGTGTACTTTTGGGAGATTGGGGCGCTTATTTTTTGTAATAATGGATTATAAACGTTCGACAAACAGTGAACGATGTAAGCGATCAGGTTTTATATACTGTAATATTTCCATCTGGCAGTTGTAATGAAACTTAACATTAATCATAATAATATTTGCTTGCTACGTTAATAATGCATGGTATATACCACTAAAAATCAGTGCTGTAGTTCTCAAAAGTTTTTGTTTCTAGTTTAAGAGTCAGACCGGTCGGTGGTATTCTTGGTTTGTTTATTAGGTGTACTTTTGGGAGATTGGGGCGCTTATTTTTTGTAATAATGGATTATAAACGTTCGACAAACAGTGAACGATGTAAGCGATCTGGTTTTATATACTGTAATAGTTCCATCTGGCAATTGTAATGAAACTTAACATTAATCATAATAATATTTGCTTGATATGGTTTTATATACTGTAATAGTTCCATCTGGCAATTGTAATGAAACCTAACATTAATCATAATAATATTTGCTTGCTACGTTAATAATGCATGATATATACCACTAAAAATCAGTGCTGTAGTTCTCAAAAGTTTTTGTTTCTAGTTTAAGAGTCAGACCGGTCGGTGGTATTCTTGGTTTGTTTATTAGGTGTACTTTTGGGAGATTGGGGCGGTAATAATGGATTATAAACGTTCGACAAACAGTGAACGATGTAAGCGATCTGGTTTTATATACTGTAATAGTTCCATCTGGCAATTGTAATGAAACTTAACATTAATCATAATAATATTTGCTTGCAACGTTAATAATGCATGGTATATACCACTAAAAATCAGTGCTGTAGTTCTCAAACGTTTTTGTTTCTAGTTTAAGAGTCAGACCGGTCGGTGGTATTCTTGGTTTGTTTATTAGGTGTACTTTTGGGAGATTGGGGCGCTTATTTTTTGTAATAATGGATTATAAACGTTCGACAAACAGTGAACGATGTAATCTATCTGGTTTTATATACTGTAATAGTTCCATCTAGCAGTTGTAATGAAACTTAACATTAATCATAATAATATTTGCTTGCTACGTTAATAATGCATGGTATATACCACTAAAAATCAGTGCTGTAGTTCTCAAAAGTTTTTGTTTCTAGGTTAAGAGTCAGACCGGTCGGTGGTATTCTTGTTTTGTTTATTAGGTATACTTTTGAGAGATTGGGGAGCTTATATTTTGTAATAATGGATTATAAACGTTCGACAAACAGTGAACGATGTAAGCCATCTGGTTTTATATACTGTAATAGTTACATCTGGCAGTTGTAATGAAACTTAACATTAATCATAATAATATTTGCTTGCTACGTTAATAATGCATGGTATATACCACTAAAAATGAGTGCTGTAGTTCTCAAAAGTTTTTGTTTCTAGTTTAAGAGTCAGACCGGTCGGTGGTATTCTTGGTTTGTTTATTAGGTGTACTTTTGGGAGATTGGGGCGCTTATTTTTTGTACTAATGGATTATAAACGTTCGACAAACAGTGAACGATGTAAGCGATCTGGTTTTATATACTGTAATAGTTCCACCTGGCATGTGGTTGAATAAGATGTAGTATTCATTTAATTCAATTTCTTAAAAACATTTTGGAAAATAAAAAAATAAAGTATGTATGTACTTACCTATTTTTAAAAAAATCTTGTTTTAGCTATTTATTCTACATTTATGAATTCTGAAAAACATTCTTAGTATTAATTTTGTAAAATGCTTGACATCGAACCCTAACAAATTTTTCCGTGTGGTTCATTAATGTGGGGCGTTTCATTGTTTCTAGTTTAAGAGTCAGACCGGTCGGTCGTATTCTAGGTTTGTTTATTATACTTTTGGGAGATTAGGGCGCTTATTTTTTGTAATATTGGATTACGTTCGACAAACAGAGTGAACGATGTAAGCGATCTGGCTTTATACTGTAATAGTTCCATCTGGCAGTTGTAATGAAACTTAACATTAATCATAATAATATTTGCTTGAAACAGTTAATAATGCATATACTTACCACTAAAAATCAGTACTGTAGTTCTCAAAAGTTTTTGTTTCTAGTTTAAGAGTCAGACCGGTCGGTGGTATTCTTGGTTTGTTTATTAGGTATACTTTTGGGAGATTGGGGCGCTTATTTTTTGTAATAATGAACAAACCCGACAATCAGCGATCTGGTTTTATATACTGTAATAGTTCCATCTTGCAGTTGTTATGAAACTTGACATTAATCATAATAATATTTGCTTGCTACAGTTGAGGCATATACCACTAAAAATCAGTAATGTAGTTCTCAAAAGTTTAAGTAGTTTCTAGTGTGATATTGTTATTGTTTAACATTGCATATTATGTAGGTATTATGATTATCTATTATACAACATGGTTTACTGAGATGGTAAAATTCGTACATAGATTAGAAAGTTCAATACTAATAATGGGTTGTGCGAAATAATAATCTTATATTGCTTTATCTGACATGCAAAATTTAAAAAAACTTAAATACAAAGTAAAAATTTATTGGTGCGATCAATAAAATTCAGCTAGGACAGCTAGAGACTCCGAACAACGATGTGACCTGGGCAACAAATAGGTTAAAACTAATACTAAGGCGCGCGGCGATTGCCGATCGCTACGAACCACCAACAACGTCTTGTGGATTATAGGTTCTAACGGATACAATTCGTTTTTTGGGGACACTTTTCTGCTTTCTTAATTGTAGAGAAAGCGCTTCATAGGGAACAAAATGCGTCGCATTAAGAATATAGTACCTATAATATATTTCTTAATAAAATTGCTGTGTTAAAACTAGTTCATTTTTCAATAAAACTGTGCTGCTGATGGAACTACCAATAAAAACACTGTTTTAGCAAATCGGGAATTAATATAACACTAAAGCGGGTTTGATCTAAGAATTATTGGTTTGATACACTAGCAATGTATTTAGTATGTGTTAATAAATAAAAAGCTATTAATACAAACTATGTCTTAGCAAACCTGCGTTGTATTAGATCATTCTCCTCAGTCTATGTTATTTACATATTATAACCTTATTAGTTAGTTGTTAATAATAATAATAAAATTATGTTTTATATATAATTCAATCATTTACGATGTCTCCGCTGGTTGCAAGCATTGCGAAATCTGTGAATTTTTATCATAAAACTGCGTTAATTGAACATTTTCTTCGAGTTTAAACCATATAATAGTGTTAGTGCACATAAGTTAACAGAACCACAAAAGAAGTAAGAGGGCCCTCTATGCCGCCACGGCTTCTCAGTCCAAGGTAATAGTCTCAACACGTTTATTTTGTGCGTATTCTCTTGTTTTTTCTTAAAATTAACATATCTTTGAAATACAGTCCACTTTTACATGCGTTACCGTATCAACATGTATAAATAAGTTTCGGTTTCGGCCGGCCGAAACTGAGACCAAGGCCGAAGATTCGGTTTTGGTTTTGGCTGAAAATCTAGTTTTGGTCGGACACTAATTTTTTTATAATATTAAACCAATAATATTTGCCTATTTAATTCCTTTGTTTTACGCAAACTTCACTTTGCTATAGCCTTGTTTGAAGCCCACGGCAAAAAAGCTATGTTGACAGGTTGGAAAATACTAATATAAATTTATCAAATACCTACCTTTCGGTAAACAGAATTTTAATATATGCTGGCAAATTGATCTTCATAGATCAGAAGCCATAACCCACGCAAGACAAGAATTTTAATATACCTAATGACGATGTTTCTCTGGCCCAAAATCATTTTCGTTGAGCATCCCTAACTAATAAATAAAATAGAACTGATAAACTCTTTTTATATAAGCTGTTTAATATTACAGTACAAAGGCCAGGTACCCTCGAACAAATTTAATGTCCCCCAGAGGTCTTTAAGGACAATTTTTGCCATTTCTGCACACTTATTCGACTCAAAACTCTCCATTGTGTAGAATTACATGAAATAGTAATGTGTTTGTTGATATTGATAATTATTTTGTAGATTGGTTTTCTTGTATTTTTTTTTCAATTCTTCATTTATATTCAAGGTGTCTCACAGTAACCGTTTATTAGAATATTTCGGAAAGTAATGCGATTTGAATCGTACAAATTTGTATAATGGGGTTTTTGAAGAAGCTCTCTTCAAATAAAGTAACAGCGACCGTATGCGACTACCGGTTATACAGTGACCGGCAAAAAGTTGGACCCATATGGGAAACTTTTTTATTATTGGAATTATAAAAAAAAAATTTATGCCGATTGTCTCTGCATGATTGGTGACCTAAAAACTCATTGTGACATTTGTCACGTGACTACTCGTTTGGCTGGAAAATTGAATAATATTTATTTTGTCGTAGAAAACTGGTATTAGATGATGAGATATCGAAAAAAGTTATTTGAAAGAATTTTTTAGAATTTAATTTTATGCTAGATTGCAAAGTTTGAAATAAAAATAAGAATTTTTTTTTTATTTTTTATTTTTAAAAAATAAATCAAATGTTACTTTTATACTTTCATCAATTTAATGAAAACGTGTTAAATGATCGTAAAACAATGTTACAATCTATTATTTAAACATTTTTGTTATTTAGAAAAAAAATTATTTGCTGAAACACACAATTTAGCTCTTTATCATGTTACTGAGTGCGTTCAGGCCCTGTATCTAGCAACCATATTTACCAATTATAGGTATTTCTGGAACAATATGCTTACGAAAGGTAGTTCTTTCTAGTTATTAACAAGTTTTACCGTGTCTCCTAAAGTTGCTTCTACGAAATAAAAAATGAGAAAAAATCATTCTTGGAATTATTTTATTTATTTAAAAAAAAATTGTCTTAATGATTATTATTTAAATAAAAATGTACATAACATTATTAAAAAAATATTAGAACTCGACATGTCCACCATCACAGTCCATACATTTAATTGTTCTGCTTCGCATCTTTCGTAAAACATTTCTTAATATATCAGGAGATATCTTGGCAACACAATTTCTAATTACCTCTTCCAAATGGTAAATGTTTCTAAATGGCCTTTGTTTGTATACCTTGTTTTTTAAATAGCCCCATAAAAAGAAATCCAAGGGAGTCAAATCGTGTGACCTAGCCGGCCAAGGATTCACTGAAGAACGTCCAATCCACTTGTTACCAAAATTTTCACCTAGCCAAAACCGTACATCTGCAGTACTATGAATACTAGCCCCATCCTGTTGAAAATATAGATCCATTCTTTCTCTTAAGGATAAATTATCTAAAAATTCTGACACCTCTGTTTCTAAAAAGTTCAAATATCTCCTAGCGTTTAAATTTTCTCTGAAGAAAAAAGGACCGACATTTTGATTATTCAATATTCCAGCCCAGGCATTTGTTTCAAAACTATACTGGTCCTTACTTTCTATGACAAAATCTGGATTCTCTATTGCCCACCACCTACAGTTTTGCGAAGAAATAGTTCCATTTGATGTGAAAGTTGCTTCGTCCGTAAACAGTATTTTTTGGGGGAAATTTCCATCATCTTCTAGGATTCCTTGGAACCATGCACAGAAGTAAAATCGAGCATCATAATCCCTTTCTTTTAAAACTTGTACAAATTTGGGTTTATAAGGGTAGAACTTATTACTTTTCAAAATTCTTCTTACGGATCTTTTTTCCATGTTAGTAGCTTTAGAAATATCTGTAACTGCTATTTGAGGTGTTTCTGTAACTGTTAACAGCACGTTTAATGTTGGTTCTTCAGCTGTTACAGGTTTTTCATAAGAAACCTTATACTTGTTGTCAACACTACCTGTTTCTTTAAACTTTTTAAATATTTTTGATACCGTCGAATTGTTTAAATGTTTACCAGGATGCCGTCCGTTAAAAATGTCAGCAGTTTCTCTTTTATAATTCTCACCATGAATAAGATCTATTTCTATTTTTTCTGGAAGTGAAAGACTTGGAGGCATTTTAAAATACAGTAGCTTGACATTCAATAGAATAATAATGGCGATTAATACTGTCTGTTGTTATTTATTAATAACATTTCGGCTGTTTTCAAAGCCTTCTTTGGTAATTTCTAAAAGACATAAAAAATTTCTTATGAAAAGACATGTTTTTTTATGAATTTAGGGTACCAACGGACTTTTATAAAACTAAGTGAGATTATATCGACCTCACAATTAACACATTTTCATTAAATTAATGAAAGTATAAAAGTAACATTTGATTTATTTTTTTTAAATAAAAAATAAAAAAATTTTCGGTATTTTTATTTCAAACTTTGCAATCTAGCATAAAATTAAATTCTAAATACTCAAATAACTTTTTTCGATATCTAATACCAGTTTTCTACGACAAAATAAATATTATTCAATTTTCCAGCCAAACGAGAAGTCACGTGACAAATGTCACAATGAGTTTTTAGGTTACCAATCATGCAGAGACAATCGGCATACAAATTTTTTTTATAATTCCAATAATAAAAAAGTTTCCCATATGGGTTCAACTTTTTGCCGGTCACTGTACCGGAAGTGATCTCAAACTTGCCTATTTTATATAGAGAACCCTCTATAATATATTTTTTGCGTTCCTATCTTTCCAATAACTTTTCCTAAAATCTTTTACCCTACTTTCTTGAAAAACATTGTTTTTCTCAAAGTTTGACCTTTAACAGAGTGTCGAATCAAAGATAAAAGAGCGATACTCGAAACTCCGTTTGCGCCATTATCTATATAATAATTGTGCTCCATAATGAATTGTCGAAATATGAAATTTTAAATACAGAAAAGTGGAAAAGTAACAATTTTTGATCTTCTAGAAATAAAAATAAAATATTTTTTTTTTAAATACGATGCTACATTTTTTGCTTATTCATTTAATGGATAGGCGAGATCATTTCCCACCTGTCCACATAATGTGCTAACTATTACCTAACTAGAAGAGTTTTAAACTTATTTACGAATTTTCGCATAATCCTCCAAAGCAGTCTTATTGATTTTTGTCAAGAAGGCTATGATAAACAAAGTAATAATGTGTAACTACAGACGCGTGTCATCGTCAGTTGTAAGTAATAATATGTTTATAGTGACCTTCTTGCCAAAAATCAATAAGTGTTTGATATTTGGAGGATTTTGCGGAAAATCGTAAATAAGCTTAAAACTATTTTAGTTAGGTATAGGGACACCTTATGTGGAAGTATAGAAAATGTTCTTCCCTATCCATTGAATGAACCAATACAGTAACATCGTATTTAAAAAAATAAAGTTTTTAAATTTTTTGACAAATATCAAAAACTGTTACTTTTTCACTTCCCTGTATATAAAAATTTTATCTACGACTAATGTATAATGTAAGTATTATAGTTGTGGTTTTCGCAATATAATGCCACCTATTAATCCCATAGGGAATAATGACAAGGGATTAATAGTCCTTATTCCCGCTCCAATCACAAAATTTCTCAAATCAAATATTACCATGGAAACAAAATACACCAAGTCAAAAGTGTCACTGTCAAACGCGTAGTGTTTATGTATTCGTATTGGGATGGATGAAAATGAAGAGGCTTTTACTTGTACACCTCCAGAAATTGTACAACTGGCTACAGCAACAACATCTACTTTAATACCGGAAACATCGAAATCTATTTATAATAAAACATAGGCAACCTTCAACGAATGGCGTCTTCGAAATAACACAAATTCATTTTCCGAAAATGTTCTACTAGCCTATTTCGCTGAACTAAGTGCAAAATACAAACCATCTTCATTGTGGTCATTTTATTCAATAATTAAATCTATGTTGAGAATAAACCATGACGTTGTTCTGGAAAAATATGGAAAACTACGAGCGTTTTTAAAAAGAAAATCTGAAGGATTTCAAGCAAGGAAATCTTTCACTCTGACCCCGAAAGAAATTAAGACATTTATTGACAAAGCTCCTGATGAAGTTTTTCTTTTACATAAGGTAAATATACATATAGGTATTTAATCTAATCTATTCAAAAACTCATATTCTTATTTGCTTCAGGTTATATTAATTATTGGAATTATGGGCACATGCCGCTCAAACGAGCTTTATGAAATGAATATAGAAGACGTAAAGGATCTTCAAACAAACTTCTTAATAACAATACCCAAGACTAAAACCAAAATTGCACGAACATTCGCCATAAACAGTACGTTTTACAACATTATAAAGAAGTACATCGATCTCCGCCCGTCACATGTAAAAATCAATTCATTCTTTCTAAATTATCAAAAACCAAATGTACAATACAACGTATCGGAAAAAACAAATTTGCAGACATTGGTAGACAAATATTTAAACTTGCCAAATCCTCAAACTTTTACCGGCTATTGTTATCGCAGATCATCTGCCACTACTTGATGGAGGAGGCGATATAACTGGATTAAAGCGTCATGGGGGCTGGAAATCTACACAAGTAGCTGAAGGTTACATTGATCAGTCTATGAGAAACAAGACAATTACAGCAGATACTATTACTAAACAAATAAATAGTGATGAAGCATCTTCTTCCTTTGCAGCAACCGACATTCCAAATATTTGTATTGAAAACTCTTCCAAACTTATTCATAGTTCACGACCAATACAGTTTATTAATTGTACTATTACTAATTTTAATGTTATTGACAAATAAAGTTGTTCCTTAAAAATCTCAAATTAATAAATTAGTCGTAGATAAAGTAGAGTATACTACTCACAATAATGGCTTTTTTCCACTACTAACCTATAACATCGCCATTATTGACCGATTAATTAACGCCAGAAATCGTTTTTCTCTCCCTTCTCAGTTGCTATTGACGACGGTCAATAATAATGCATTGAAATCCATTATTGACCGATCTATTTAAGACCCGATAACTTGATTTGTTAATTCCCCAATAAATAACATGAAAGGTGACGCCAAGCCAACTGACAAGAGAACAAATTATCTTGCCAATATGCCAAAGCAGGTAACTTGATTAAAATATATATTTATACCTACCTAATATTTTTTATAATTTATTAATACTGTACAAAATAAAAGTGTTAGTAGTGGAAAAAAATTTATATTAACCACGGTTTAGACAGCCTATAGCCCTCGCGCCCTAAATCCCTCGTCGCTCCGCTCCTCGTGATTTAAACTTGACGCTCGGGCAATAATGATGGCTGTCTAAACCTTGGTTAATAATATACTATTATTACCTCAGAATATTGGTTTCTTATGAGAGAAAGCGATCAGAAATATAAACGAAATCAGCATTTGCAAAAGAGTTATGTACAAAAGACTTATTTTTATGTGAAATTTTGTAAAAAGTCCTGTTAATATCTTGTTTCTTTTTTCTATGTTTGAACTTACGTATAAAAGGTATATAAAAATGTTAGTACAAAATTAAAATAACTAATATATTTATTCTATAACTCAAAATATATACGTGATGGAATTTTTTTGTTGTTGAATGCTTAATCAGGATGATTTAAACGCACCGGTCATTAGAACATCAGTGGCATTTTTTTTTGTATTTGTTGACAAGTGATTAAGCCCAAATCAAATAGAATTATGAGCAGGGTTATAATTTAATTCACATACAAAATTTCTTTAATATCAAATTCCTAAAATTATATTAATTAATACCGTATGTTTTGTCGGTTTAATTTTTTAACCTTTAACATTTATTATTGTTTAGGTTTTAATTAAAAATAATTTTTTTATGAATATTCCAGTTTTCCTATTGACTCTTTATACAAAGTGCACGCACAATTGGTTTTTTATTATACATTTCTATTAAAACCTTGTTTATATCTGTCTTTGTTATATTGAAAACGTTGCCTTTTTTAAAACACCAAAAAAAGATTTTCCGCTCTGTAATTATTCTTTTCCGTGCGCTAAAT
This sequence comes from Polydrusus pterygomalis, assembly GCA_963969555.1. Taxonomy (NCBI): domain Eukaryota; kingdom Metazoa; phylum Arthropoda; class Insecta; order Coleoptera; family Curculionidae; genus Polydrusus; species Polydrusus pterygomalis. Next base: position 107,592,315 of record OZ018378.1, read on the forward strand.
CATCAAATAAGCATTGTTAGTTATTAAGAATTGCTACGGAAATGTGAGTGGCATGTTTTATGAATTTATAGGATTGGCGGGCAATATCAGGAAAAAATGAATGTTATTCGTAATTTTTTTTGTAAATGGTTACAATAAAAAAATTTAATATTGTTCCACTGCCTTAAGAAAGTGCCCTCACAATTTAGTGACAAGTGTCATAACTCATTACTTTTAAGAAGTCAAGATCTACTCAAAAATTTTAAAAAAATTAGGTCCGTATTTAAAAAAAAAATAATTTGATGATCTAAACAACAAAGCGTCGTTTTTCCTAAAAAAAATAAAAGGAACCTATGAAATTACTCTTGGTTTTTCAAAATAATCAGTACCTATTTGTCGTAAAAAAAAATAAAAACCAAAATTCCATTTTTATGGTTTTATAATAAAAAAACCTTATCCAGGCACTATCCACTGTGAGATTAAATAATTTTATAGGAGATAAAAAACAAGGCAACTTAACGAGCTTTTAATGTGGGTGGTATAACTCAATAAAGTATCTCTCAGTGTGCATTTTTATATTATTTCCCGTAGGATAAATCCCTTGTTTAGGCGACGGGTTGCTAAATTTTAAACCGTTAACACTTCGGGAAGGCTGCAGTACTTAGCAAAGTATCACAATGTGAACGAAACAACTGATTCTTGTTTATAAACTGTGCCATGCGCTATTTGACTTCGATTTTTATTCTATCGCATAGAGCAGTGGTTCCCAACCGCTGTTCCGCGGAACACCGGTGTTCCGCAAACCTCTTCCAGGTGTTCCGCGAAATAATTTAGTAATATCAACTAATCTGAATCATGAGAGAGTATTTTTTGTAGACCAGGGTCGATAATTTTAAAACCAAAAAAAATAGTAGTAGGATGAAACCCATTGGAAAAGGAAGAGAATATAACAAAAATAAAAGGAAAATAATTTACGGGCGATCCGAGTTCAGGAAGTGGAAAGGGGTGAGTTTTTAAGGGTAGAAAACGATTTATCTCGATTTCCGGCAAAACTACAAGTTCTATGGAAAAACGTTAAATAGCAAAGTTGTAGGTAATAAAAAGATCTACAACTTTTGTATTTACACTTTTTCACATAACCTCAAAATTTATGTGAAAAATTCAATTAAAAATGATTTTCTATTTTTATCTTTTACAAAAAAAAAATTTTTTTCGAAATTTGGTGAAAACGTACAATTTTATGTCTTAAACACACTGTAATTTTTTTGATTTAAAATATTTATTTTTCACCTTATTTTGACATAATATCGAAAAGGCACCCTAATTTTCAATCAAAAATTCTCACGTCAAAATATCTGCTTTTTAAAAAAGTCGGTGGGCTTTTTGTTCGTTGAAATCTCTACTTTCTGATGGTGCAAAAAATATATATATATTACTATGGTAAATGTTCTCAAAAAATGGAAAGAAACGAAAAAAAACTCGAATTAGAATTTTTTTTTTTAATCATTATGTACAATTTTAAGTAGTAGTAGTAGTATAGTAGCAGAGAAAAATAAAAAACCAAAAACTTGGTTATTTGAATTTTTCACATAAATTTTGAGGTTATGTGAAAAAGTGTAGATACAAAAGTTGTAGATCTTTTTATTACCTATAACTTTGCCAATTAACGTTTTTCCATAGGACTTGTAGTTTTGCCGGAAATCGAGATAAATCGTTTTCTACCCTTAAAAACTCACCCCTTTCCACTTCATGACCTCGGATCGCCCGTAAATTATTTTTCCTTTCATTTTTGTTATATTCTCTTCCTTTTTCAATGGGTTTCATCCTACCATTATTTTTTTTCGCTTTTTACCATTTTCAAAGGCTTCAGCCCTGGGTCTATTGATAAACTGATTACTTCACCGCAAATATGTTGACAAAGGTGGCGTTCCGCTGTTTTCTTATTGCTACCACAAAAAGGTTGAAAACCACTGGCATAGAGAAAGAACAATAAAATTTTCTACGGTTTCAGATTTTAAAATTTTGAAATATTTGCTGAGAATATAATTAAACAAATTATGCTCTCTAATAAACACTCGCGAAACCAAGTGATCAACACAAATTTACACAAAAATATTATACAAATAATAATCCTAAATTTAGAATTGACACTTAGGTGGCTTGTACAAATGTTCAATGAAAGACGATGCAAAGACCTTTGGGCCCTAAGGAGGAGTAAGTGAAACAGGATACAAGCTTGTTTACGAAAAAAAGCATGTAAAATTTTGAAGTTTAAATCATGGACAACATAGTTTACAGTCTTTTACTACTAGGCTACTAAAGATTGAAACCACTGGTATCAAAGAGTAATGCATTCTTTGCTGGTATAGCCGAGAAGCAAAACAAAATGGCAGTTGAATTTTAAGATTATAACGTCTTGTCATGATTTGATAAACAAAACTAACCTGAAAACATACCGATCTCAGCGTCCTGTCATAGAAGTAACCTCAAAATATTGAATTAATAACTAAACGGATATCAATTTTATTTCCTGGGATCTAATCATAATTTGACAACCAAAACTATCGTCAAATTATTTAGTTGAACTCCGTGCCGCTGACTTTAAGAAGCATTGGGCCGTGTGGTGGACCTATGGAGAACTATAGGGTAGGAGGCCGATCGACAATGGCAGCATTTTCAAATTCTATCCCGGTTTTTTGGTTAGTTCGCTATTGGCCGATAGATGGCTCTCGCGTCCGAAGTGGGCTGATGTTGTCTTCTTCTTCTTCCTTTTTAATATGGAAAACTAGATCCTCCATAGTTTTTAACTTTTACTAAACCCTTTATTTTTCTGTGCTTTTACTTTTGACAATTGACATTTTATTTTTCGAAGTAACAAATAGTTTGAAGGCAAGACGAGACTAATAACGTTGTATTGTAATTAATTTCCATATTTATAATAAATAATGGTACAATTTATAAAAGTAGAGTTTGCTTTGTGTCGGGGTGTAAGACAGGATCTTTTTCAGAGAGAAAACGCAGCCAAATAAGTCTCTTTCTAGCGCCAAAGGTATAGCTAGAATGTTTAATACCCTGTATTTTAAAAACCAAGCATCGTTGGAATTTTATACAGGCCGAATTTTCTAATAAATATAACAAAGTAAGTGTAAATTCATAAAAAAGTCCTTATTTGTTCCTTAAAGAACTAATTTAAATAAAAATAGTTATTGCGTCCATAAGAAACCATTATTTGATAGCCCACTTCGAACACGCGCGCCATCTTACAGCGACTCGTAAAGCTGAATTACCGATGCTAATTTGGGACCGAATCCAATGCATTGCGATCGGCTTCCTACCTCAAGTCCTCCATAGGTGGACCACACGCCTCGGAGACACCCTTCCACCTGAATCCGTCAAGTGCCTTTATGAAGAGGCTAGTATATTATGCTGTCTCAGTTACTTCTTTAAAACAGGGTTGTGATTTTGTCCACTTTTTTTGATTTTGTCCAGGACATGGACAAAATTGGACAAAAACGGACAAAATCGGACAATATTGGACAAAATCAAATTTCATTACATTTTATTAAATTTGTTGATTTAGGCAACCCAAAATACACGTTTGTATTGTGTATTATATAAACAATAAATACCAAATTAAAAATTCCAGAAAATGGCTATTTGTTATTTCATTATGGGGCCTTAAGGTAAATTTTCATGCGTCCGTCATCCGACGGCACGATGATCCGACGGTATCCCGTTATTGTTGTTTAAGTTTTGTTTGACACCCTAATCCTAATATAATAAAGTTTTTTTCATTTTATATGTGTTTAATTTGATTTTGTACAATTTTGTCCATTTTGTCCAGAACAATTGATTTTGTCCGGACGGACATAATTGGACAAAATCGTCCAATTATGTCCACTTGGACGAATTCAACCAACCCTGCTTTAAAACCGATACGGCTGTGGACGCTACCTATTATTATATACTTTCAGAAACTACAATAACAACGTTCTTGGAGAATTTTTTTTCACCAGAATGCCCAATGGAAATTTGGGTCACTAACAGTTTTTTTCCTACGTTATCAAATTTTAACAAAATTCGTGGAAAGCCAAATTGAATTAAGTTTTAATAAAAGAAGTCGAGTGAGATAATTACAACGTCATTATTTTTTGTCAGTCGTTCCCAGTTTATTCTGCCTAAAAGAATTTTGATGATTGTGTTGAGAAGAGATAAAGATTAAAAACCTAATTACTTCTGCCAATTAACAACAAAGAAATAGATGGACTTTGTTAAGGTTTAAAAAAAATTATAAAAAACAACCGATAAATTCAAAAATTAAATTTAATAGCATTACCACAGATATTTATGATATTCTTGTATTGGGCAGTAATAGATTTTCCAATATCAATATCACTGGAATCGTGGTACCACTTAACATTTTAATACATTTTTGGTCCAATATTATATACGTACACAAAATTGATTTCTTTCTCGACTAAATTAATAAATCTGTAGTTTATTTTTAATAAGTAGTACAGGGTCATCCAACCAGAACTGAACAGTGGCCTATGTTGTTATGTTGAGTTTACCTGTACTTTTATTACAACAAATATAGCCATCTTGTTTATGTGTTACCGTAGAATCTAAAATTGCCATTTAAAACCCAACTCATCTTAAAACAAAAAAATTGAGACGTAAAGTTGTTGTTTTATCAATGGAACACCCTGTATATTTTTTATTTCTATTAAAGGTATTTCTTTACTGGTTTCATAATGTTATTGTTTGGAAATATTGGAAAAGAAAAGTCCATTAACGATGCATTAAAATAACGCCACGGAAGTGTCGGCAAATAAAATGTCGATATGTCTAGAACGCCTTGACAAACAAAACCATGCAAAATGCAAAGTCCAAAGTTTTTATAAACTTTAGTTTGTAGTATGTATAAGTAAGTATGTATTATCATTGTTATTATACACATATAAAATCTGTAGACTTTAACATATTATATTATTTACATGGTTTTGTTTTTCACGGCATTCTACACATACCTATCGAAACTTTACCTCTATGAAGTTTTTGTATTGCATCGCCATTATAGTTCTTATTTTTTCCAAGGTATTCTAGATGTACTAAACTCAATTGAATACAGCTTTTTAAAATTTGATCGCTCATATCTTAAAAACGGTTTGCTCCAGTATAGACAATTTGTGGAGTCTCGAAAGAATGACCTTTTATAAAAATTAAAAATATACATTCCATTGAAAAAACAACAAATTTACGCCTATTCGCTCTTTAAAAGGCAATTTTAGCTTCTACTGTAAAACTTAAACAAGATGGCTATATTGGTTTTAATAAAGATACAGAGAAACTAAAGAAATAGGCCCCTGTTGAGCCCTGGTTGGAGGACCCTGTACATAAAAGAAAATGTTTAACAGCCACTGCACATTTTTACAAGAAAATAAACTTGTAAGAGTATTTTCGGAAACCATCAGAGAGTAACAAAAACTTACAGATACAAGTTGAAGAAATCTTTGGAGTCTAAAGTTGTTTTAGGGGACGCAATGTTGTCGACATGAGATTATCTTTCTCGTTAGGACTAGGGTAAACTTGAAACTTTAAACATTTATTTCCAATAACCATAAATCTAAGTCTAGTGAACGGCGTAGCTTTATTTTTAACCTTATTTTTTTAATACGTCTACTTGTATTTTACTTTTCGGTTTAAAACCATCAGTCACAGAATTTGTCAGATTTTGTAATACGCTGGCCCAATATAATTTATAATAAATATATTTAATTTTACACCGTTTCTACCTTCTTATGGACAATCCCATATCATCTACACTTCGCTCCGTCAACAAATAACTTATCTGCAGTAAGCTGATGTTTGTGTACCAGCTCTCGCTACAGTAAGAGAAACAATGATAATAATATAAAAACGTTGCTGGGAAAATCGAAACAGTATTGAAAAAGCCTTTGAAATGAAACGGTAGGTGAAACTCCCTAGAAGTCAATGACCTGCTTAGCATACGCAAGTACTTAACACGAACTAAAGGGAACTTTATATGTTTTAACATTTGGAGACAAGGGGAAAAATAACACTTTTTAAAAAATACCTTTTAAGATAACAACTGCTTTAAATGAAAACACAATATTTTTTAATCAAATGTTCAAACAGTCCTCCGTTTACTGCCAAGTAGCATCATTAACGTTAATCTTACGTGTAACGTAGTTTTTACATTGTTAAGTTGCTACGTAGAGTTTCGATTTTAATGGGACCCCCACAGGAATAAGTCGATGGTTAACGATGAGGCGACGTAGAGGGCTATTTATTATGATTTATGATACAACCTAATACTATTGTATTTACATCAAAATTGTCCATTTGAAACCAAATATTTCTTCTTAGAAGCAACTTCTTCCAATGCCTGTCCAATTTGATTTGTAAAGTTTTAAAAAATTTCTTTTCAATTTTGTTTAAAAAAATGCCCAATAATCCGAAATTCAAACATTTACCTTTTGAGGGTATCGAGTTCTTGTTTGTACACAATTTGTGTTCATTTTCTCTATTCCAATATCTGAAATTTTTAACATTTGGTTTATTGTTTAATGCCAAGGTGCATTTGTCGGAAAAATAAATACAACATGAGTATTCATAATTGTTACTTAGGTACCTTTTCCATAACTTCAAAACAAAGGTATGCCTTTTGTATTGCATTACCTTTCCTCAATTCTTGATTTTTTTGATACTTTTACGGATGATATTTAAACTTATGTAATTTGCGCACTATGGTCAGTGGCGTATTTAGGGGGGGGGGGGAGGGGGTCCGAGGGGTCTGGACCCCCCCCCGTGGGCTTAACATTAAAAAAACTCAGAACAGATCAGATGCCTTGTTGCATTTAATTTCTAATTTAAGTGAGTAAAATAATATATACATGGTGATTGATAATTCGATTAATTCCTCGCAGGAGGTAATTTGTTGAAAATGCTTGGTTTTCGAGTTATTTCAATTTTTTTCTTATTTTTTACCTGCGTGTCTAATTTATTTAATTTTAAAAAATTGAAATGATGTTCACTTAGTTTTGTAATTTTTTTGCAAACTAGAACTATTAGCAATACTTTGTTTTTACAAATAATTAAGTAACTGTGTCACAGATAACAAAACAACATGGCCAAACTTGGCAAAAAAAAATGGCAAAAATACCTTGAAAACCAATCATTTTCGGAATCGGTCTTATTATGTAGAAATATATATTTTTAAACATAAATATTTAAAAAAATATATATTCCCATTATTGCGTTTATATTTAAAAATTTCTTAATTTCTTTCTTTTTTGGGTTCAGCTATCAAAACATAGAAATTATAAATTTTGATAGTTCAAAATAGGGCGTGGCACCGAAAAATTTTTCGCCTGCGCCGCTTTTTTAAAGAAAGAAAGAAAGGAAAAAAGAAAGAAAGATAACACGAAAGGTATAGACCCCCCAGTGGCAATATTCTAAATACGCCACTGACTATGGTGGATGGATGCTTTCCTACAGTTTTGCCAAGAATCCTGATACTAATTCCAGTATGTTCTTCTATATGGAGTAAAAGGTCTAAATCTGCATTATTTTCTTCTGCGGTACTACAAAATACATCATTACTTTGCGCTAAGCAGTTGCACTTATTAATTACAGTACCTACACTCTCAAAATTACGAAAAATATTCAGGACTGTTGTTTTAATTGGAATAGGTTTACCATTTTCGATGTAGAACCCCTTAATCATTGTTATTATTTCTTAAATACCGTGGAACGTTAAAATTAAAAAAAAAAAAAAAAACGTCTGGTAACATTTGATATTCATAAGTCATAATTATTACTATTTTATTTTTAATCATTTTATGAAGAGTTTTTTTCTGTGAGTTAACTTCTAACGATACTATTATTCGAACAATTATTTTTGTCATGGTAGTATCGTTATGTGGGGTCAAGCTGGATATTAATAATTTTAACCTTATGCATTTATTTTACTTTATTTATTTACTTTTTTTCTATGGAATTTGAAATATTCAAGTGTGAAAACATAATCTAGGGCTCCCTCATAACAGCAGAAAGCAAAAAAGTGATACTTAATTTATATCCTGGAATGTTAACAACAAATATTTCTCTTTCAACAATTAAAGTACTTTTACTGCATACCAGGGTATATACAAATATCATCAACGTAGTTATACTTACATGATTAAATACAAAAAATAGAATATTTCTTATTGTCTTTAATTTAATTAATTTCATTCATTAATAATAACACTTTTAACACACATTTATAAATCGCCTAGGCTTTTATCAAATGCTTCTTTTAATCTTTATTTAAGTAAGAATTTATTAATACTTTTATTAAAACGTTTTTAATTATTACTTATTTATTGTGCCTATTTAAAAAAAATTATAGCCTAGGCTAGAGCAGATTCCATTAGTAAATATAGCAGAGAACTCCTAGTTCTTAGGCTAGTATGACCTGATATTTTGATGACTAGTTTATATTATTTTAAGTATTGCATTATCCTTTATATTTTAAATGGGTATCTAAGTTTATTTGATACATGCAAAGTGAACCACACTACAAAAACATTATGAAACTTTAAATTAAAATGAACTCAGTAATGATTAAGTCCAGGTTGACAGCAGATTCATTTAAAACATTACCACTGCCTACTGATATCAACAAGTCCGTGATTAAGTTGTCTTATTCAAAACTAATTAATGTAAGAATTCCTACTGATTATATTTTAATCAATTTATATTAAATATTTTAATCAATTTGGTTCCATGGGTAATAATTTAATCATATTTTTTTTAATCTTAAATCATTTTTGATTAAATTTAAGAACCTTACGGACAATATTTCAATAATTGATATATAACTATTAATTATATATCAATTTTATGACACCCCTAAATGGTTTCTAAACCTATACTTTTGTATAGGCTGAACTAGCATAAAGTAGTTTTAATGGATCTGCCTGTTGTTGTTGTTTGAAGGAACTAATAAATCTGCAGAGGACATAAAATAGCTTCTCTCCAAAATGACTGATTAGAGTGTTTTGATTGACGCTAGGAAGAAAAAAAAATATTATAAGATATAAATACAACGTTTTTATTTTGTTGTAAGATAAGGGTATGTTCCTGATGGGTTGTCAAAATAAGGAAACCTAACCTTACGTGAGTATTTAAAAAAAATATCCATTCATTAGACAAAATTGGTATAAGCGGGTAGTTAAGATGAACATCCGGACCTCTTTCTTTCGTAGCAGTACTGCAAAACTCGCCTTTAGTGTTTTTATAATCACCCACTTCTTAGGTAAAATACATAGACAAAATGAACAGGCACCATAAGAACGACACGTCAAAGCCAACGACTGACTGCCAACAAACTGTTGACTTGCTACAAAAAAGTTATTGGATGGTGCTTCCAACTGATTAAATTGTTGTATGTTACGCATGCGTCTGCAACTTCCAAGGCACCCCTCAAATCAAACATGATTTAAAATATTGGGATATTTTATACAATTGATCACTCTTTATTTAAAGTAATCCAATATGATTATTTTGTGTAAATAACAATCATACAATTGACTTACGAATTCACTAAAATTTAAATAAAAAAAACTACCAAATAAATTAAACCAGATTACTGTTCTGAATTGCTGTTAAGCAATTAAATTGTTTACTCTGCATAAGTATTAGCATATAACGTGTCGGACAAAGGTTTTTGATAATTTTTAAAGTTGACAAGGGAGTGAGGTGCATTTAAATATTCTGTTGAAGTCCCATGCAATATCTTCAATTTTTATGAAGTCTGAACTTGTGAACAAAATGTTTTTCTTGTACTTACCTACAAGCTCTCCCGACTAAATTAATCTTTAAAATATTTAAATGAGCCTTAATTTTGCACAAACAAATGATCCAGTTGCACGGTATCATATTGGCCAATCGCTGGCATGCCGAAGCGAGATTTTTGGCCGCCCGTTATTATTAGCAGCCCCGAATTTTAATGTTCTTAATTTAATATGCTAGTGAAATCAATGCCTTTTTAATGACTGGTTTTGAAATAGCAACGTTTTTATGTTACATTTGACCATAAACAGGAGCAGTGTGCACTTTATTATACAAGGTTCCCCATTTAAAACGAAACAGGCTAAATATCTGGTTCTACGTTAATTTAAAAAAAAAACGCTCGTACCCGTCGATTATGATTTCGAGGCGGACATCTTTTGCGTATATTGTCAATCTTGTTACTTCAAGCCCCTAGGAGTGGGGGGGGGGGATAAGATCTAAATCTTAAATGGATACCCCTATTTTATATAATTTTTTTGGATTCTGCATAAAGCATTATTAGTATATACTAAACAGTTTCCGAGATATTGACTCTTGAAAAATGAGATTTTTGAACTTTGACAGCGTCTAGCTTTCTAACAATACGTCTTAGAGCCAAACGGCTTACATGTCCCTATCTTCGATTTTTATTATCTTTCCAAGAGTGTCAACTTCCGGTTAAGCCGGTTGTAAGAAATATAGTACTTCCAGTTCAACCGGAAGTTGACACTATTGGAAAGATAATAAAAATCGAAGATAGGGCCATGTAAGCCGTTTTACTCTAAGACGTACAGTTAGACAGCTAGACGCTGTCAAAGTTCAAAAATCTCATTTTTTTAAGAGACAATATCTCGGAAACTGTTTAGTATAGACTAATAATGCTTTTTCTAAAAAATGTTCAGAATTTTAGGCAGAATTCAAAAAAATTATATAAAATAGGGGTATCCATTTAAGATTTAGATCTTACCTTCCCGCCCTCCTAGGGGCTTGAAGTAACAAGATTGATAATACACGCAAAAGATGTCCCCCTCAAAATAAAAATCGACGGGTCCTAGCGTTTTTTTTTTTAAATTAACGTGGAACCAGATATTTAGCCTGTTTCGTTTTAAATGGGGAACCCTGTATGTACAGTTATTACTTATCGACCATTACTTTTGGGTAGTTTCCACTAACGCCTTGCACTTTTTACTCCAAAACTACTGAAACAATATTTAATTAATTTGAAGATAGATTTGACGTTTGTCTGTCACAAGTCATACAATTATTATTAACACTTTCTTTATTGGTTATCCAACAGTGAATTTCACATGTTGTGTATTTTAACTTTTTTTTTTGAAATTGTCGACAAAAAAAATTACTTAAACTATCTTTTCTACAAATTCTCCTTCTTTAAAAAAAAAATAAATAAATAAAACAATAAAAATACAATCGCAGGTTTAACAAGTTTTGGAAAGTTGATTGGCTTGGAAATTTATATTTAAACTGCCTTTACTACCTGTCTTTTCTTCTTCTGCAGTTGGGTTCAATTAACTCCATATTGTGTTCTCTCTTGGCAAACTTTATGTTTAACTGTTGAAATCTCTCGTCTATAGGTTGTAATGTAAGTGTGTTTTTCTGTACAGAAATTTGTTGCTGGTGTTGTGCAAGTTTATTTAAACATACCTTGCTAATAAGAGTAACAGAACGAAAACTCTATTATCGCCTTCAGTGCACTCCAACTAAACAAAAAATTATTCAACAACCTGATTCCGCTAGCACTTTATGCATCAGTAATTCTTCTGAGATTCTGCCTTGCTCTTCATCTGATAGTGCGACCCTAATAGATCCTGATATTGCATACGAGATTATTACTCTTAAAGGGGCAGAGACGCAAACTCCGACCATGGGTTTAGTTGGCACAGTAACATCCAAAAATTTGGAAAAAAGCTTCGTGAGCCTATAAAGGTTTCGAGGGTTACCTAAAGCAGGTCCACAAATAAAGGGCGTACAAGGAAAGCGATTATACTTGAATTTATACTAAGTTGTTGTATTTGTTCTAAGATACTCAAGAAGATATATTTTTAAATTACAATAAATTGTAAGCTTCGGAAACTTTTATAAAGTTATTTAGAATATTATAGTATAGTCTTATGGTACAAATAAATGAGTTATACTATGAAAACAATAATCTTCTACAGTGAGGCCTAGTTGATTCATTGTTACCCATGCACCGATTCAAAGTGACCCACTCCTGGGTCACCGTAGATCTATTCCTAACTTTTTTTTCAAAGGTTCAGGGTTGTAAATTATTCGCCAAAAATGTCTTCTTCTTTGAAGCATTAATACTCCTTTTTACAATAATTATAATTACAATTTAAATTGAGGGATCAGTGATTTATCGATAATATACTGTAACCCAATCTCGCCTTCCTAAATCATAAAATGTATCCCAATTTGGAGATATTCAGTGACAGAGGAGAGCAAAAAATGGGATTAATATACAAGCCTTGTGAAATCGTAAAACTTTACCAAACGCAGTTTGAAAATGCATACAACTACTATATTAATTTATCGTATTTTGCACCTTGGTGACTATGATGTGAACATAATATTTAAGCTTTCGAGCCAACAGACAGAACGGGAATGGAAAACATTCCGCGATTATGATATTTTATAAAAGTTCAGGAAATTGCCTATTTCTTACATGCTTACACGAGGGAAAGCGTACCTGCGGACTTTTCCCCAATCTCTATCCGCCTCTGAGTAGTGCTTAACTAAATTTCATTTAATTAATATGCTGTTCTTGGGTAAATTCCATAATTGATAACTAGTGAATACTGAACTTAAACATGCCATCTCATAACAAAAACTTGTTGCTCCATTTGGTCATTCCCATTAAGGGTAGAGTATCGAGAATGCCTACATAATTACTAAATCAATATTTATGTAGGACTACAAAGTTTTGGATTTGTTCCTCCTATGTAAATAAACGATTAATCGACGAAGACAAGGGATCCGATTGAACGTTTGTCAGCGAAGCGGTGTCTCGTAAATCTTTATTAACAGCGGTTCACTAGTCTACTTTTTCCCTTTTTTCGCTGCCAAATGTAATTAAAACGGCCTATTAATTTTTTAAAGCTAAAAATCCACTCAATATTTATTAGGTGGTATTAACGCAATGGGCATTAGGTAATGCTGCGTAAAATAGCTAGTAAAATGGACTCCGAAATAAGCAAGTAAAGCCATGTGTATGTCGTAGTCCTAAAATTTTTCGCTTGCGCCGAATTTCGCTCGCTTTTGTGTCCCCCTAATAAAAAAGCCACGAGCCGCCACTGTAAGCACCATGGACGGGGTGGCACGCGGCAAATGGGTTAGAGAACAAATATTGTTCGCTATTGTTTAAAACAAAATTGTTCGATGGATACGCCGGAAAACGCCGGCAAAAATCAAAAATAATTTCGGCTTTCTTGTAGTGTCAACATGAATAAAAACTAATTTATATTATTTTCTTTAGTAGCTTGGTTAAATTAATTTTTATTTATGCTTTGCAAGCGTTATTAGTATTAGTGGTAAGGCAAAAATAAACTGCTAATTACATGGACTGGTAGCTGGTGGGCATCGACTAGTTAGGCAGTGGCGGCAGCTGTACGCGTGCCGTTCTGGTCAGGTGGTAGCGTGATTCAGTTGTTGGTTTGTAGGTCGCGATGCGTGTTGTTTTACTTTGTAGTATTTTTCTTTCTAAATTTTCATAATTTAAGAGTTTTTAATTGACAATCAATTTTCTACAATGTGTTTGGAACAAATATTGGAATTTAAGATCTTACGGCGGCCGTTCCCAGATTTTAAAATGGAAAAAACTCAGGTCGGACAAAAAGTGTGTGTGCGGAAATTTAATAAAAGTATTTATACAAAAAAATGTTGCGGCACGCGTAAATAGTTTTTAACCCTACTTTACTAAAATGTCACGAGACCAATGCAGTAAGTGGCTGGGGGCATTCACCACCCTTTAATACCTCCTGGCTATGTCACTGGCACTTGGCCATATCAGTTTGTATTTTCAAAGACACGGGACCCGTATTAACTTTTAAATCCATTTTTTCAATACGTTTTTTAAATCTATTACTTGTTTTTATACTTCATTCGGGTAACCATACAGTTATTTTACTTTATTGCACTATTGAGTCCCTCTGTAGTTATGTCATCAGTGGTCTTGCTATAATGTAAATAAATAATAATTAAGCTGTGAACGCATCGCACTAAATCAACGTTGGTTGTAACGAAGAGCCGTAAATCTCTGTAAACAGTGGTTTATTTGTTTACATGTAATCAGTGTCGACGGGTTTCAAAACTGTTTTATTAATTTCCAAAGAATCGGATGTTTCAAATTCAATGTTTTATCTCATTAAAGTTCAACATACTTATTATTAACTTTGGAAGGTATGAAATGTGCATGTTTGTTATCAATCGCCGTAAAAAAATAGCTAATACATGACAATAATTAAATACGCTCTTCTCCGACAAATTAAAATTTACGTAGCATAATAAAATATGATCAGTTTAAAATATTAGTTCTATTTTTAAGCTACACAAAAAAAATCTTTAAAGAAACATAATAAACATAGTTTAAAGAAAATAAAGTATTTCTAAATAACTATTCGTCAAATACGATGGGAGGAATATCGTAAAATACCATATTATACTATAATATACATTGTGATTCACATCAAGTGGCCTATTAAAAGATGTATAGGAAACAATTGGTCATTAAAAACATTTTCGCAACAGACATAAGTGACGTAACTTTTAAAATATTATATTCTGACGTTTGAATCACATCCGGTTTTTTATTGAATGTAACGTCACTTTAGTACACATTTCAAATAGAACACTCTCGATATTTTAGCATTTTTTAATGTCTTTTACTTTTACTAACTTCCGTTAAAAATAATCTCTATTTCTATCCGTTTTTAGGAATTTTTTTCTTAAATTAATATTTTACGTAGGAACCTAAGGAAAAAAAAGTGTAGTAACTTTGAAACCAATAATAATTAAAATTTAAAATTTTATTAGCTTTTGACCAAAACATAGACCTTTCTTTTCATAACTAATGTCTCACATTTTTTATAGAGGTTGTTATTATAATTGTATCAATTGGGCCACGTATATAATTGTGCTTAATAACGATTAAAGATAGGCATATAAGACTTTTATATAGAAAATTTGTTTATCCACCCGTAAGTAAAATAAAACACAGTTGCCAAAATTGCTGAATTTCTTTTCAAGATATTTAGTTTTTAAGATATTATATGAGCTATTATATATTTTTTTTAAATCTTAATAAAAGAATGTAATTATTAAATTAAACAAGTTAATGTGAAATGCAAACTGTTAACATTCAAAAAATTATTGATAACATATGTGGTGCATGGGTTACATATTTAAAATTTTCTCTCCCTCAAAAACTAAACACATTTGTATTATATAAAATCAAAGTTTATGAAATACATTTATTTATTGTATGGCATTTTGGCTCTAGTCCAGAAAAAAACATGATTAAATCCATAAAAAATATATTGCTATTTCCAAACATGCATCCGCTTTAAAATCCAGTAAGCAGTATTAAGGTTAAAAGGTTTTTAAATTGAGGTAAATTTTATACTTCACGTCATCGTCAACCTGAAACAGGACATTTTTCATTGCTAGATATAGGGATCGATTTTTCCATCACACTCACAAAATAGTCATATTTTTTATCACTAAAAAGTCCAGATACTATTAGGGTTGCCAGATGACCGTTTTTCGACCGGATAGTCCGGTTTTTCCGATGTCTGTCCGGTCGCGAAAATGCTGGTAAACCGGACCGAAGAATGTCCGGTTTTCTAATGACTTAATAAAAATGTGTGTAAATTTATAAAGAATTATTGTTAATACCGGCAATACAGACGAAAGAAATCGTCTATCTGTTGAAACTGTCAAAAGTGAACTTTGCGTTTTTTTCAATATAAATGCCACTTGGGTGTTTCTTTCAAAAGAAAGACTTATATTAAAAAACAAAACATATTTGAAATGTAGATATTATGTACTTCTTAAACTAGGGACTTAAACAAATCATCTCATCGTAGTTAGGAAGTTTAAAGAGTCTGCTAGATACTGGTTCAGGGGGAAATTCTAGTCTCGACAGAATTCCAGTAAGTTTCAGTTTTTGACGATCACAAGTCTGTGGCCAAAAAAAACGTTTTCCGCTCTTGGACATAAAATTCACCGCTAAGTCATCTTCATCTATTTTCTCGATAATTCCTAAAGCAAAAGAGATGTAATTACATTTTTCATTAAGACTGAGATTTGCAATAACTTACCTGGGTACCAGTCATTGTCGAATATGGCTGCGACCCAAGAGTTTTTCTTAAAAGCTGGATTCTCGGCTGGATTAGAAGTTGGTCTGCTCGTTGGTCTGCTAACTACTGCCGTGTCTTTATCAGGACTCTATAAGTTTTTGACCTGTTGCGTTTCATAGATTTTCTTCCTTCAATGTTTTGGCGTGACGCGGTACTTGTGTTGCTACTGCATGCAGAAACATCAATAACGGCGAGTCTATTTTCCTCCGCAGGTGCTACTTCTTCCAGATCACTAGCAGGAGGCGAGTTATCCTCCTGACTTTAAAAAAAAATTTCGATCTCTGTAACGTTTTGAGTTTACTTTTCAAGACTTTCTTTTTGCTTTAAGCTCTCTCCTAGATAAACCCTTTTTTTATTTGAGGTATCCTTTTTTCTTGGCTCTTTCATATCTCTGATGCATTTTTTCCTGTTCCATTTTGTATCTATCTGGATTATTTTTAATATTCTGTCTTCTTCTTTCGCATTGCTTTTTTTTCGTCAGTTTGTTTCTTGCGCGCCATTTTTAAACTTCGTAGATCTACAAAAATTATTACGATGTATGCTATGATTTGCGTGTTTTTAACGTCATTAGCGTGGATTTAAATATCCACGCCAATGACGAAAGTTAATAACCACGCTAATGATAAACGAAGTTTTTTTTTAACTAAAAATTTTATTCTATTAAATAAAAGATTCATATTTTGTACATGACATACTATCATAGTAGCGCATATAAACATAACACTTACTTTGTTTAAAAATAATTTTTTTGGCAAAAACTTACCTTCACACTAATGACGTTGTTTAAAAACACGCACGTGTTCAACCGAATATCCGCCTTCTTTCAACGACACGATGCAAGTGAAGACGCCAATAGCTATTTAAAAGGTAAAGATGGCGTGGAACTGCTTCCGGTGAGAGTATTGCCACCTACTTAAAATATATTTGGCGGCTAATTTAATCTAGTTTTGCTTCACCCACGCTAATGATGGTAATACTTAGGGACAAACTTTGAGTTGAAGTCTTTCACTTATAAAATAAACTGAAAACATTAATATTATGTCGGTAGTTTGTTTTAACTTTACTAAATATTGTGACAAATTTGCAAGGGTGAGTCAATTTAGCTTGCTAGCAGAATTAATGTTTCTTGATAAAAAGTATGGCTAGGGGCATCCACGCTAATAACATTTTGAGTATATTATTGTTATTTTTAACATAACAACAATTTTTTTTTTGGTTATTATTAGTGATTAGGAGGGGACACAGTTCATATTAAATAGTTCTATATCAAAAATGTATTTCAAATTATTGTTAATTGAAATATTGCCTAGGGACGCCAAAATGTTAGTTTTGGTAGAAACAGCCACTTGCACAGAATTTAAAAATGATATATCAGGCAATAAAAAAATGTTAAAAGCAGCGGCATCCAATGCAAAAAACAATTGTAATTTTTTTTTTCGCTTTATTTTCATGTTCTGATTTCTTTATTATACATATTTTTGTTTTATTTTAGTGTTTTGACTTATGTTACAATATTAAAACATACTACATCAGTTGCGTAATTACGGGGGAGGCTCAGGGGGCCCGCCCCCCCCCATATATGTATAGTACAATTGTATAAACAAAGTTCATCTGTCACGGATAATGCCCTCGAAGCTTTTAAAACTTGTTTATTTTGTCGCCCTTTCAAATTTCGAATTTCTTTTAAATTAAAAGAGTGTTTTAAAGTCTGGCATATTGCCGCAGATTAAATTTTACGGTTATTTTACCCAAAAAATTTTCGCCTGCGGCGCAAATCCTTTTGTCCGTTTTTTTTTTTTCAACATATCTGGCAACCCTAGATACTATCTATATAAAAACGATATGATATTGCAAGAAAGCTAGCAACCTACTAGAAAAGGCAAAGCGATCGTTTCAGTTCATTTATCAATGCGGTAACACATCGTCGTTAATTTGACTAAGTGGCGTATATCACTTTTGTTAACTTTCCAGGAGAGCCTTTTAAAGATTTAAGTATATTTGACTTGCTCGTAATTATGGAACTAAAACTCATATAATAATCAGATTAGGTATATCGATGAGTCCTTTGAACAGTTTGGCAAAGGTATCTATGAAGATGTAGTATTACTATATACAGAAGAGATATAGCTAAAAAAAATATATACGCCACTCTGTAAAATTATTTTTTATTGCATTTTGATATACGCCTATTGCATTTACCAATATACGCCTACTAGTAAAATAATGTATTGCTCAATTTTTATATAGGCCGGTATATTTCTTAAGCATGTATGTACCGATCATACATTATTATACATTAAGACTACTGGTTTAAATATTTTTAAACCATTTAAATCCTTGCCACTTGAATGACCGATTTCTTCTTTAATTTCCTTACCTATTATCTCTTTAAAATGAATTAGCGGTAACTCATCTTCCGAATCGTCATCATTTACATTTTCGACTGCTACAGCTGTTCCATAGTATACCATTTTTTTTATTCTAACATTTTAACCTGGCTCCCTTCTTGTAAAGTCTTATCTAACACTACCAACTCATTGAAATTGACTACTTTTTGTGTCCCATTCCTCCATTTAACGAGTAGGTACATCCATTTTTTTTACCAATTAAGTCAATTATTTATACTATGCAATAGAACACCAAAACAATGAAACTTTGTCAAGTTAATTTAAAATAACGACTAATTTTGAGGTTAAAACCTTATTGGCATACGTCCTCAAACAGGCGGATATAGGCATATACGTCTCATAAAGTACAATGTTGCCATTTGACGTAGGTTTACTGATAGACGTATATCATATATGCCCGTTAGCGAAAGCGATCCTAGCGCTTATGCCTGGATCCACATACATCCGTGATACCCATCCGTTCTGTACCACATGATTAATATGAACCAATCAAATTTTAGGGAATAAAATTTCATTGGTTCATATTAATCATGTGGTACAGAACGGATGCGTATCACGGATGTATGTGGATCCAGCCTATTAGTCGTACGCCTAAACGAAAAAACGGAATAACTTTTAAACCATTGGGAATTGAAATACGCCACTTAGCGAGCGCATGCCTCATGTCAATTCACATATACTACCGTAAAAATCAAAATATCGCATTTTTGCATATACGCCAGTTAGTTAAATTAACGACGACATGTGTCTCGACCCTCGACAGTTTATTTTGCTTTAATTGTAGTTGCACAAACTTTATTCAGTTTTTAAAAATGCGGTGCAGAAGAGACTATATATTATTAATAAGTAATATTCTTTGCTTTGTACTCTCCATAAACCAGAAAAACTTTTATATACCTAAATAAATTAAATCAGCAAGAAACTCTTTGTTGTTGTTACTGTTTGTGCTTTTATTACCGTTATCCATGATAACCTTGTCATTAATACCTCAAAGAACTTAATAATGGGATTGGGCCGAAGCCTGAACTACTTACACACGCACAGATTTTTTTAGTTTGCGCAGGCCAACACTGAACAAAAACTGAATTCAGAATTCAATAATTCGGCTTTTTAAGCCGGCCACTCACGTTCTGGTAGACCTGTGCGGGTGCACCTGTGTAGGTGAAACTGTGCAGGTATTTATACCGGAGACCTGAAAAGTCCACACACGCGAAGGTCAAATTCTAGATTTTATTTAGTTTGATAATGATGATATCGAAAGATGACGACGCATTGGCAGTTCTGGACCTCTTATTAGTTATACATAAACGTGCGAAACCAAAAAAAAAACGGGAAAAAATGATGCAAAGATTGGTTACTAAAGCAAAAATTTACAGTCATATTATTTATTGAACGAGTTGAAATTTACAGCCAAAGATTTCCAAAACTATTTACGAATGGACAAGGAATAAAATTGCTTTCTATGCTTGGTCCTTTTAATGCAAAGAAGGATACAGTTAGTAATGAGAAATTGCATTTCACCTTATCAGAGATAAAGTGTCACTTTAAGATTTCTAGCCACTGCAGGAAGAAGCTATGAAGACATGAACTACTCTGCAATTATTTCACCTCAAGCTCTTGGTAAAATAATTTCCGAAACATTCGGCTCAGGCGCGTGTCAAACGGGCCCGCAGACCACGCCACGCGGGGGGGCCCTCGGTATATTGGGGGCCCCCGGGCCCCCAATATACTCTGTAACGGGCCAGGATGTGCAGGCTGATTGTAACGCACAAACTGCTCGTGATCCAAGGGTTGTACTTTATTAATATTAAATAAAACAAATTCTTGCCAAATTAGAGAGTCTCAGAGAAAATTTTGAAAATGTGTATGAGTTATCTATTTCAACTGCGAAATCTTGGAATATTGACCCTCAACTGAAAAGCAAAAAAATTTTTGATGAGATTGCAGCGGATGAACCAATTGAAAATAATAAAAATCGTTTAAAAGTTACAATTTTTAATGCTTGTTTGGATATAATATTAACTCAGTTTAGAATCAGGTATGAAGCATTTAAAAATATTTATTCGAAATTTGAAATTTTAAACCCACAAACATTGATAAACGCGCAAGAATATGATATTTTAGCTAATGTCAGAGAAATATCCTAACGACTTAACTTAAAATCTAGGATTAGAACTAATACAATAATTATAAAATTTACTTTACGAAAAGATTAAAAATTTTCATAGCTAAGAAATTTTCAGATTTAATTTTTGAAAAAAATCAATTACTAATAAGTAGTATACCTGAAATTTGCACTGCGTTCCAGTTGTTTCTAGTACTTCCCGTTACATCAGCTCAACCAGAAAGGACTTTTTCAAAGTTGAAGCTAATAAAAAGCTTTACGAGATCTAGTTTGGTACAAAATCGCCTTAGCTCATTGGCCATAATCTCAGTAGAAAATGAACGAGCGAAAGATGTAGATTTAGACAAAATAGTTGACAAGTTCCTTTCGTTAAGGTACAAACGTTAGGATATTTTATAAGTAGTTTTTAATATAATGCATATTTAATTCCATATCTTTGTACTTATTAGTTAAATATTTGTTGTATGTTTTTCTTGTATTAGAAGAACATTTTTTTTAGAACTTTTCAATCATCCCTCCTATATTATAATAACATATAATAATTTATAGAAATAAATTTAGTTTCAAAAATTCGCTGTGTTTTTTGACTATTAGATAATGATATTGTGTATAAATATTTACTATAATGGGATATTTTTGGAAAATATAATAGTGACATAGGGAGCCTCAAAAAAAAAGTTCGCGGGAGGGCCCCCAAAAAATTTGACACGCTACCGATTCGGCTATTACTCTACGTTGCTCTTCAGTACTTAATGCCATTTTATAACAAAATCTATGTACAAACACGTGCTTTCAGTACAAAATTATGATAGAGAACTGAGACCTATGCAGGCTTGTCGGCACACACATTCCGGTCCAACGTACAACAGCAGTCTGGTGCAGGTCGACTAAATCGATTTTCAATACTGCTCCGGTCGCCTGCACAGGACCTTTGAACTGCACAGGTTTGCTCACACACGCGTTGCGATATACCTGCACAGGTGTACCTGTACAGGTCTACCCCACTGGTCTACCAGAACGTGAGTGGCCGGCTTTGCCAGGCAGAATCCACAGTAGCCATGAGTCGTTCATGAACGACCCGTTCACAATGACCGAATATTTCGAAAGACCTGTCATTCAATCAATCACGCTCTGTGACCATATTATTCATATTTAAGTAAGTCGTCTTGTCTATTCAGTGTTGTTTGAATATTGATATTTATTGTCAGTGTTGCAATTCCGAGTTTGCATTTTGATTGTGCACGAGACGTTCATTTAATTTTGTTTTTGGTTTTTTTTTTGTCATAACTTTAAAATTGTGAGTAGTTATGTATACATTTTTAACTGACATGGAAAAAATGTGAAGCTCTCAGTTCGTATTTATTTATTTATTTATGTTTTTCCATCAATATATCTTGGGAACCACCATTAAAATATGTTTTGTTGTTTTGTAGATTCTGTTATAAAATTGGTCCCGTTCTGAAAGTTTTATTTAAAATTCAATATAGCCGAATCAATAACAGTTTAAATAAGAGATAAATGGAACATCCAATATGGTGGATAGCATTATCTTATGGTACAATTTTAATAAAACCTACTTCATAAGGGTTTTTGGGGTTTGTTCGATAAATTTAACTTAAAAAATAAATAACTGACTTAGTAGGTCGCTACTTATAATATGATTTCTGTACAGTATCTGGTCAGAACTTTATTTTTTAATTTGAAGAAGTAGTCCATGCTTAAAGTGGAGTTAAAAGTATAGGAAAGAAAGAAAAAACTAAAAGTCTTCCTTCACAAAACTTAATAGAACATAGAAATTCTTTTAGGGGTCTTTACATGTTTCAAACGTAGAAACGTTCATCATCAGGAGACAGAAATTTATGTAGTGCTGATGGTATTAGCAGAAGAGAAAATGGTATAGAACCTTAATGGAGCTTTTATGGCATTGAAGGTTCTATACCATTTTTTCTTCTGCTAATACCATCAGAACTACATAAATTTCTGTCTCCTGATGATGAATGTTTCTACGTTCGAAACATGTAGAGACCCCTAAAAGAATTTCTATATTCTATTAAATTTTGTGGAGAAAAACTTTTAGTTTTTTCTTTCTTTCCTTTATTTTTTTAAGCTACAATGAGAAAAAAACGTTCCACATTATCATTATCACTTGTCTTACTAAAAAATATTATATAGAATTGTTTTATCCATTGGTTGTATTGCTATGTATGTGACCCACAAAACGGACACATGTCTGGTACCGATTTGGATGGATTAAGGGACGCCCTAAATCAAAATATTTGGTAGTACGGACGGTTTCCCGTGGAGTGACATTTCAGTTGGTTATGGAGGCTCTTCGAACTTCAGATCGCACCGCGGATACATAATAGGCTGCCGCCTTCGAGCACTGTGGTGGACAAGAGATATTATAACAAGACCAAAAAATGTGCCGATAATAACATCCAATGGTAAAATTGTAGTTCGGATCCCAGGTTAAACTGTATAGGTTCCGTTTGGCTGACTTTGGTTGGCAAAATGGATCGCTCCGACATACTTGCTTGGCTAACATATTTATAATGTTAAAGATTTTAGGTTTATTTCTTTTTTAGTTAGGTATTAAAATATTTCACACACTTAAGGTTGTCTAAAGAGATATTTAGACATTTTTTATGTCGACAGGGATGTAAATAGGTAAAAAGTTACTTCTTTTTCTAGAGATTAGATTATTTATTATTTTAGAAAACCGGAGAATTTTGGGAAAACAAATACACATTTAATCCAATTGTGAAAATAATTAATGTTTAAACAAACTCTGTTTGCAGAGAATTGAGAAAAATTAATATTAACAACCACATTACTGTTTCTAATAATTCTAAACAATGGAGAATTTTGAGCCGAATAAGTGTGCCTAAATGGCAAATAAAATAATTTAGTTGCCCTTAGAGATCTCTGGGGGACATTAATATAGACTTGTTCGAGGATTTCTGGACTTTGTACTACGTTATTAAACAGTTTATATAAAGAGAGTACATCAGTGGCTTTTCTTCGATTAGTCAGGGACGCTAAATGAAAATGATTTCAGGCCATAGAAATATCGTTGTTGGGTATAATAAAAGTCTGTTTTAACGAAAGGTATTTATTAAATTTATTCTGAATATTTTCCAACCCATCAACATATAACTTTTTTGCTTGGGGCTCCAACCAAACCTATGAAACTTTATAGAACATAGAAATTAAATAGAAAACGTTTTCAAGGCAACGTGGACGACGAGTTCAACGTGTTCGTATTTGGAATCAAATGAAATGGTTCGTCGATGTTTATGACTAACGTGACCCCGTTTTCGTCCTTGGTATGGTTTAAAACATACCAGTCATCGGTTTTAAGTCCTGCATTTTGGGTTTTTACCAGTTGCAGGATCTCTTTCGGCGTTTTCATCCGTAGGTTTTTGGGGCCATCATTAGTAGGTCTTTAGCCATCCCTACTTTTAATTTTGCGCCTTCCCATAGCTTCAGCTTAGGGGCCTCGGTTTGCACCCAGGTTTTAGTCCCTTCGCCTATGCATGATAGGATGACTGCTCCTTTGTCAAAGTAGCAGCTATTGAATGTGGGCCCAGATCCTTCCGGTCCAGGTTCGATCACATCCAATCTTGCCATCTGCCATTTGCATTTGATCCGCTCCTCTGTCAGGCGTGTCTCAGGGAAGTCCTGAGGAACAACGGCTAGTTTTATGGCTGTTAGGGCGTCTCTAAAAGCTATCATGCTTTTGTCATCCCTTCTTCTCTTTTCGGCCTGTTGAGCATCGGGGGTGCTGCCGTCAGACCGCGTTCTTTTGTTTAAAGTAGCTTTGAAAGGAGCGTGTGGTACGTGAGGTACTGGCGGAGTCTTTGGATCTAGAGTGGGCGTAAGAGCCCTCTCTAAGGAAGGAATCCGGTTGTTTGTGAGCCGGTCTTTTGTTCTTGTAGCGAATCGGCTCACCTCTTTCTCTCGCAGCCTGAATTGCCAATTTCCGTCGCTGTGCTCTAGACATTCGCTTCAGGCTGAGTTTTTTCAGGTCGATATTTAGGTCAGGATCGTTGGCCTTAACAGTATATTCCTTCGATTCTGAGATCAACGTCGTGTTGTTATCGTCCTTGTCGGTTGATGCAGGACTGTTAAGTAGGGCGCCTTTAAGTTCCCTGCTTACCAGTTGGTCGTCTTTTGTTGTTTTGTTTACATCCATAAAGTTCCCACGAGTATGGAGGAGATAAGAGGTTAACACCTGCAGTGCCTCCTGTACAGGTGCAAGGCAAAGTTACTTCGTAAAAGATGTTGATTGGTTCAGGCTCAACACCATCCACCCCCTCAGCTCGGTTCGCATAACACCTTGGGGTTAAGCCTGTGAAACGGTGTACTTCTGTATGTAGGTGTGAGTAAAAGTGTACGTGTGCGTGTGTGAGGACACCACTGTGCGTTTGTATTCCTCTTAGTCTGGCTTCTACCCACAGAGACCTGTTCGGCATGGGAGATCCTTCTGGTAGTTACCTACCGCCGATATAGCTCCCTGAGTCAATGAAGCTCGCAAGCCCCACCGGTACGGCAAACCGGGAATACGACAGGGGGAGGTGAGCATCATACATAAATACTTATTTAACATACCCATGTAGAATAAGTACTAACATAACATAAATAATTTATTCATTAATAGTATATTAAAGTATAAGTGGATATTAAGGTCTTTAAAACACGCGCGATTTTGCAAGCACGACGGCGCAGCCGGAGTGCTTGAAATAGAGCAAGTGTTTTAAAGACCTGTTATCCACGAATACTTTAGATTATTTTTTTTTATTGGTACACTTATTGGTATTTATATTACAAAAAATGGATATAACAACTTGGTAAGTAAGTGAAATGGTCGCATTCGTGATGTGATATACTTACCTGTCGTTGTCATGAAAATGAGGAGAACAAAAAATAACTTCCAATCTGTCACATAAGATTTATTGTTGTCACCGTTGACATTGGTTGTGTATTGCTTAAAAAATATTTTATTTGACGTTAAAAGGTAATTCTGTCAAATCAATTATTAAAAAGTTGACATATTTAGACTTCACGTTTCACGGGTTGTTGTTGTTGCCATGGTAACTTTAAAACACGGGCGTTTTTGAAAGTGGAATTTAAACACGCTGAGGCTTACTTTAAATAAGCGAAATAGGGTATCAATAAAAAATAGTATATTAAAGTACACGTTTCATAAGAAGCGGTTTTAGCGCACGCGTCTATTTTAAAAAACGAGCCACGAAGTGGCGAGTTTTTTAATTGACACGTGCGCTAAAACGCCTTATGAACCACGTGCTTTATACTATTTTTTCTATTTGTAGTTTTTTCAATAAAAAATGCATATTTAAAAAGAAAATAAATCCGCAAATTTTTATGTCTAAATTTTATGTTGGTAATACTATTTTTTATCATAGTAACCTCTGGATTTTAATTAAGAACGGTGTGCCTGAGGAGATAAACTCAAGAAAACATTTTTATGTAGAATTGACCAGGCTAATCAGAAATAATATCCACAAGGAAAAATGTCAGTGGTGTACCACTTTTTATCTTAAAAATATCAGAGGATATGTTTGCAGGGAAGCCACTGGTGAGACAAAAAAACTTTTCTAACTAAAACATGTGGTTTTATGTCCTATTAGCACATGCTAAAATTAAAAATATTATCTAAAGTACTTTCGGAGATATTACAAAAAACGCATTAAAGAAGAAAAAATTCAACATCCTGTAGCAAAAAATTTAAGCCGTTTAGGACATATTATGTTTATATGAACTTTTCTTCATAAAATGTCTGGAGAAATCACACCTTAAAATATTAGCACTTCATTAAGGAACACACTGTATAGGTAAATTTTTGGTAACTATCTATTATAAACTCACCACGCCAAATTTTATGATTTTTTTAGGAATGATACATTTTGGGGCGTAAATTAAGCATCCAAAAATTATTTTCGATGGGAGCGCTTCGTTTTTAAAATATTTATATTCAAAGTGCCTACCTGTTAGGTTTTTAATTAAAAAATTGCAGTTACATCGTTTTTGTTTCAAGAATTATTAAAAATTAATAAAACGAGTCGTGATCGATACAGTTTGGTACTTTTCTTTGAAATTTTATGATCATCATCAACGTGGTAGACGTATAAATAACATTGTTACAAAAAAAAAACACGAATTAACTTGTAATAAAAGAAAAAATAAAAAACAGTGGTGACATATATTGAAAAATAGCACTTTTAGGAGGAATATCTCAAAAACTAAGCACTTCCGGAGAAAAACATTTTCAGATTCGTTCTACGCACCAAAATTTATCATTCTCGAAAAATCGTCAATTTTGGCTTGGTGAGCTTATAATAGATTTTAACAATTTTTGTATAACACGGTAACCCAACAATTGGGCCTACTCAACACCCATCAAAGCACCTTTGAAACAGCTGCGAACGCCACTGCAATATCTTCTACAAATAATTATTATCTGCTTCCTATTAAATCGCTGTTGGGTATTTCCCACTCACACATTGCACTTATACTGCAAGCTTAGCTCGAAAATATTATTTTGCACACACATAACCATCAAGTCCTGTTAAAACACAGTTAAAAATGCGTAAACAGAAATTGGCAATTTATCAAGCAGGTATCGTCGATGGCACTACGGTTCATACCAACCAATGTTATTTTGTTTGTATTGTCAGTATTACGCTTTTTTTTTTCAAGTAGAAAATCTAAAGTTTTTTGAAAAATTTATAAAAATATGCAGTTGTAGAAAGAGAAAGTGAATAATACTTGTCTTCGGCTTAGTCCATCAAATAGAGTTTTCGTCGGAGCTTCAATCAGGAACTTTCTCGGTATTTTATTTAACATGGCGGAAATCGTACCAGGAATTTAAGACATTTAACTGGCCCAATGTGACCTAATTTATTAAATTATAATCAGGGGGTCGTATTTTTGAAAAGAACAATAATGCTTACGGCAATTTTTGATATTTAACTAATTTTCAGCCTTTTTTATCTTACCGCATTTAACATTTCAGTGAGAGGGGAATTGCCAACACAAAAACACTAAATTATAATTTCATTGCTCATGATTGATGAAAAGTAAAAAGTGTCGCTCAGTGACTTGGGTCAATTTCTCCTTATTTTTAACCAAATGTATGGTTTTTCTGCCACATATTTGAGGCATGGCCAAGCCATACGACACCAGAATGAAAAGGTTTAATAGAAATAAAAATACAAGTACCATTAAAAGCTTATTACGGTACTGAAAAAGCTTTATTTGAAACTAAGAACTAATTAATTTTAAATTATTGTATGGAATCATTCGACAATTCGACATAAGAGCAAACATATTTTTATGTATTATTAAAAAGTCTTCCCTTTCTTTGCCATAGTGGGTCTTTTAAAGGCAGAGAGGTTTTTCAGCTTTTCGTTTCTCTGCGTCATTACACAAACATAAAAAGAGTCCCGCAAAACCGCTGCTTTTAATAAAATGCCCTCAAAGAAAATTTAAAACCTAAAAATTCAATTTTCCAACTTTTCAAACGCCGGACTGTTAAAACTTCTTCATCAAATAAAAAGGCTTAAGTTTTCATTTTGATCGAATTTGTTAATAGTTGGCGTTTATTATTAGCACCTATTTTAATTTCTTTTATATACTCTGAATAGTGCTGGCCTTTTATATAGTTAGAAAGTGGTAATTTAAAAGCTGAAAATACTGAAATGTAAATTTTTTTAAAACTTCTCCAAATTTTATGTGTTACCTCAAATAAATGATGAAACAAAAAATGGTTTGCTCCCTCTACCGGCTAATCGAGGTAATTTCGAATATAACTAAGTTGGCTTGAAGCAACCTATTTTATTAAAGTCTTTCATCAAACGTTGCACAGGTATTTTAAGAGCACTCTGTATACATACCATTTTCTGTTCGATCACTGTGATCGATGCCTCGGCAAGATCGGGCACTGTTAGGCTAGTGTGTTAGAAATATTACAAACGGTTTCACGTACGCAGTCAAGGTCATGCGCGATGTCAGATGTGTGGAAATAGGACATATTTTTGGGAAATGTACTCTACTAGCTACCAACAATAATAACAACAAAAATACAGTCAAATTTTTAAAGAGTGAAGCAGCAATTATAACATTAACAAAACCTTCTATAATAAATTTACTTTATTGTGTACTTTAATGCGCAATTAAAAACCAATACGCTTTGCTATTAAACTATTATTATTTTTGATTTCTTATGCACCAATAAACTTGTCTATGTAAAAGTATACTAAAAAAAAATTATTAATATACAACTTTTATTTTGCGAGATGATAAATGATGCACACAAATTAATAATGGACGGGTACAAAATCAGAAATACTACTTTACGTATTGTATTGTATAGTTTGTAGAACCTCTTCCAGTGAGTTTCAGTGGAGTCTAAAAGGTATTTCATTCTCAGACACGGATTTTAATCTTGAATTTCAGCACCTTGTTTAACGTTCGTCGTTCACAAAGATCCGGGGTACATTTTTGTTCATTGTGCCTTTGTATTATTTTCGGTGCGGTTAACTGAACATAAAACACATTTAAAAATGCTACTTGCTCATGATTAAGTTAACACACACTTTAAAAGTGCTAGTAGTGCAGGACTAAAAACTATATACAATGCTTGACCTTTGTCATTTTTACAGTGGAAGCTCAGGAGGTATAGATAAGAATTATTATACTATAAGGAAAATATCAAACACGTTCCCATTTAGAATAAGAGTTTTTCTTTTTAATTCGTCAGAACAATCCCCCAGATGCGTTTTGCCCACATAAACTTTGCATGGCGGAAGTTAATTACATTTTTTTCCTTTGAGGGTCCGTCTATTTGCCGGATGCACGCACGTCGGCCAGGATTGGCCCATTGTGCTCGCCCTAGTTGGTCTTAAACCCACTCATTAATTTCAGTTTCTTGCACTAGTTTGTGTAGCTCAACTGGGGAGACTGTCGGTATATCCTCTGGTTTTAGTCTTGGTTGTCCGAGTATTTGGTACCTTTTTCGATCCAGTGCATCGCATTGGTAATTTAATTACATAAGATGTTCAGAGATGCTGGTATGCTTTCGAAGTGTCTAACGACACGAGAGGTCGCGTCGCACTCTACATGCTCCCTTCGATATTACCACTTATTTAAGGGCACACCCAATTTTAAATTAATTTATTAACAAAAATTATATTTTACTTTATGACAAGTTTATTGAATTCATTGACTAGTCCGTTACTTTGTGACAATACATGTAACTATGTAAAATAAAACGAAAAGTATACTTTTGTCACTAATTTTTATTTAAACATTTTGGCGTTACGGCCGTTTCGTAGTACAACTACATCTTCAAGACGCTAATCTAAAATTTTACTAACTAACAAATTTTAGAAATTCATGAATTTTAGATTAGCGCCTTGAAGATGTAGTAGTAGTTGTACTACGAAACGGCCGTAACGCCAAAATGTTTAAATAAAAATTAGTGACAAAAGTATACTTTTCGTTTTATTTTACATAGTTACATGTATTGTCACAAAGTAACGGACTAGTCAATGAATTTAATAAACTTGTCATAAAGTAAAATATAATTTTTGTTAATAAATTAATTTAAAATTGAGTGTGCCCTTAAACAAGTGGTAATATCGAAGGGAGCATGTAGAGTGCGACGCGACCTCTCGTGTCGTTAGACACTTCGAAAGCATACCAGCATCTCTGAACATCTTATGTAATTAAATTACCAATGCGATGCACTGGATCGAAAAAGGTACCAAATACTCGGACAACCAAGACTAAAACCAGAGGATATACCGACAGTCTCCCCAGTTGAGCTACACAAACTAGTGCAAGAAACTGAAATTAATGAGTGGGTTTAAGACCAACTAGGGCGAGCACAATGGGCCAATCCTGGCCGACGTGCGTGCATCCGGCAAATAGACGGACCCTCAGAGGAAAAAAATGTAATTAACTTCCGCCATGCAAAGTTTATGTGGGCAAAACGCATCTGGGGGATTGTTCTGACGAATTAAAAAGAAAAACTCTTATTCTAAATGGGAACGTGTTTGATATTTTCCTTATAGTATAATAATTCTTATCTATACCTCCTGAGCTTCCACTGTAAAAATGACAAAGGTCAAGCATTGTATATAGTTTTTAGTCCTGCACTACTAGCACTTTTAAAGTGTGTGTTAACTTAATCATGAGCAAGTAGCATTTTTAAATGTGTTTTATGTTCAGTTAACCGCACCGAAAATAATACAAGGGCACAATGAACAAAAATGTACCCCGGATCTTTGTGAACGACGAACGTTAAACAAGGTGCTGAAATTCAAGATTAAAATCCGTGTCTGAGAATGAAATACCTTTTAGACTCCACTGAAACTCACTGGAAGAGGTTCTACAAACTATACAATACAATACGTAAAGTAGTATTTCTGATTTTGTACCCGTCCATTATTAATTTGTGTGCATCATTTATCATCTCGCAAAATAAAAGTTGTACTATAATATACAGGGTGATTCACGGTGGATGGAACGTTAGACGTTTCTGACGAACCAGTAAAGGATTCGTTCTAAAATTTTGGTCGCTTACATAAACGGACATGCTCTACCTACCTAAAATATTTTTGACAATACAGTGATGCCGCTTCCACTGCCGCTTTCAAAATAATAGTAATATATTTTATTTTCGAAACTCCCATTACTTTCCTTACAATTTTTATTAACTCTACTCTATACTTATCTCTTACCATTTCTAAGAAATAAAATAATTTCCGTTTTTTTGTCCGAAAACGTCACTTTTAAAAATGCTGATAATTTTGAACTCTAAAACACTGAAACCCTGAAATTTGGTAAAGAGTTAACTAATACCATAGGGCTCTTTGCCCTAGTCCCAAATCTTAGTTGCAATATACAGGGTGATTGAAAAATACACTTATTCTGGTAACTTGAAAAAGTGACCATAAGTCCTTTTTTTCAAATGTAACACCCTGTATATTATTACGGATTTGAAAAGCTGCTAAAATTTCCCTTAATTCTTGTATGTCATACACACAAAAAAACTACTCTCAAAACAAGCTTATAGTAATGCTCAAACAAATAGCCTTATTTTGAAACTAACTTGCTTTATTTTGTACCTAAAAAATATTCATTTTTAAATTACTACTGGTTTTAAATTATATCATCAAGTTAATCAAAATTATGTTTATAAAGAGATTACATCATTATCATAACAAGATAATCTTATACTTGTTTTAAAAATAAGTATTGTGGTCAAAGTGAAATATACTATGATGGATTTAAAAATAAAAATAAATTTGTATTCTCACAGCGAGCACAAAGACAGTCTCTATACTCAACTTGAGTAAAATATAATCCCTTATTATTTCTTTGATGCTACTTGCATTAATTTGAATCAAACCAATATTAACGTATACTATATCTGCAACTGCAATTATTGATAGGTTGATCATTTATTTTTATTACCCTAAAACTAAAGTAGAGTCAAGTTAAAAGAATGTAGTATTAATTTAAAACTATATTTTGATGCTAAGGTGTTTTCTATTTAATTTTACTTTAGCATTGCTCCTATTTATGTCTATGATAGTTTTAGTTTGAAACTTTTAGGTTCAACTGGATACTAGATTTTTTTGTGTGTACTTGTACCTTACTAACTAGTTTAACCATTTTTTTGACGTATTAAGCATGATTTGTAAAATTTTCTATACAATTCAATTTTCATTCGGTTATTAGTAAGTTAGCCATGACAAAAACTGATGTTTAAGTATATTATTATGTTACTATGGTTATCGCTCTGACATTTCATTAAGTTTAGATACAAGATAGAAATATGCTTTAAAGTCATGGAAGAAAACTATACAATGCAGCTCTTATGAATTTATTTATTTTATTTGAACAATGTGATAGAGTTATCGCTAGGACATGTATAAAGTTTAACGAAATGTACTCTAATTTACCGCCAGTAAATATCAGAATTCATAAGGATCCAGAAAAATTTTATTAAATGTTAACTAGTCAAATAATAAAATACTACTAAAATTATAACTAATAAAATGCTATTTTAACAAATGTTTAAAACGCTGGCCGTTTACATCCAAGCACTTTAATATGCGGGTGTTGACTGCATTATTTGTCGTTGTAGATCTAATTTCGATTGGATTTAGATCTCTAAATACTTGAGTGACTCGAAGTAGCAGCTCTTCTTTAGAATTTACCGGTGATTTGTAAACTTTTTCTTTGAACATGCCCCACAAGTAAAAATCCAATGGATTGAGATCGGGTGACCTTGGAGGCCAATTCCAAGGTCTTAAACGTCATATCCAACGATCGTCAAAAATCCTATTAAGTTCTGCACTAACTTCTCTAGTGCAATGTGCAGGAGCTCCATCAAGTTGATACCAACAGCTTCGATAATCTTCAAGTGGGAGATTATCTACAAAATTTTCGACATCTGTCCTCAAAATATTGCCATAGTTTCTCGAATTTAATGACTCCTCGTATATTACATAATTTAATTGATTATCCATTAACTTGCAAAAAACATTAAAACTAAATTTCTCTTGATATCCAGCTTCTTTTGTGACATGAGGGTTTTCTCTGGACCAGAAATGACTATTTCTTCCATTAAAAATCTCTTCCCTTGAAAATTTTGATTCATCGGTCCAAATTATTTTATTTAAAAAATTTGGATCTTCTTGAGTGCGCACCAATAACATTTCACAAAATTCTACTATCTGTTGAGGATCTTGAGGCTTTATGGCTTGAACTTTTGTAAACTTGTAATCATGCATGTTATGCTGTACTAAAATTCTTTGAACTGATGAATATGTTATAGCTAAATCGTATTGAGCACATCGTATTGAAGACTGGGGAAATACATGAAAATATGCCAAAACATTAGTCTCGTTGTCTTCGTCAGAAGTTACGGGTCGAGGCAAGTTTCTTGTCGCTTTTAAAGCTGAACCAAACTTAGTAAAATTGTTCTGGATCCTTATCAATTTTCTGAGATACATTGGCGGTAAATTAGGGTACATTTCGTTAAACTTCATACATGTCCTGGCGATAGTTCTATCACATTGTCCAAATAAAATAAATAAGTTCATAAGAACTGCATTTGTATAGGTTTCTTCCATGATTTTAAACTGTTCTTGTACTGTAACTATCTTGCATCCAAACTTAATGAAATGTCAAAACGATAAGCATAGAAACATACGTAAACATCAGTTTTTGTCCTGGCTAACTTACTAATAACCGAATAAAAATTGAATTGTATAGAAAGTTTTACTAATCATGCTTAATACGTGAAAAAAATGGTTTAACTAGTTAGTTGGGTACAAGTATGATATACAAGATTAAGGGAAATTTTAGCAGCTTTCAAATCCGTAATAATATACAGGGTGTTACATTTGAAAAAAAGGACTTATGGTCACTTTTTCAAGTTACCAGAATAAGTGTATTTTTCAATCACCCTGTATATTGCAACTAAGATTTGGGACCAGGGCAAAGAGCCCTATGGTATTAGTTAACTATTTATCAAATTTCAGGGTTTCAGTGTTTTAGAGTTCAAAATTATCAGCATTTTTAAAAGTGACGTTTTCGGACAAAAAAAAAACGGAAATTATTTTATATCTTAGAAACGGTAAGAGATAAGTATAGAGTAGAGTTAAAAAAAAATTGTAAGGAAAGTAATAGGGGTTTCGAATATAAAATAAAATATATGGTGTTGCATTTAAAAAATCAAAGTTACTATTATTTTTGTGTGGCGCAAATTAAATGTTTTTGTTTTCATTATAAAGGTAATTATTTTGCATTAATTATATACATGACACCGGCAATGAAAGACGACGTTAACTGGAATAAATTCGACAACAAAGAATCGGTAAATTCCTTAAAAAATCCCAAAACACGAGTATCTTTTTTTTTAATTTTATTCTGGTTTGTTCGCCTGTACAGGATCTTCCAACGAGGACTGAACAGGGGCTCATTTTTGAGCTTTCTTGTATTTAAAGAAAAATCCAAAAAAGCCAATCGATGTACTTTTTCCTGCAGAATTCAAAAATGAAACCAAAAATTTATTTGATCCAGAAACAAAAGAGTTACGATATGGATAAGGTGTTTTTTAAATGGAACATAGCTTTTATATATATATTTTTTTTGTCCGTTCTGATTAAAATATTTAATATTGTGACAGCTATTTTTATTAAATTTTAATGTTTTATCCAGTATAATTTAACTTTAACCTGTTTGAAACATACACTAGGTAATAAAGGTATACCTTTGAATCCTTCAAAGTCATTTCGGCAATATTATAGTAAATTTGTCAAATTTTTTGACTTTGAAGGATTCAAAAGTGATTATACCTTTATTACCTAGTGTATGTTTCAAACAGGTTAAAGTTAAATTATACTGGATAAAACATTAAAATTTAATAAAAATAGCTGTCACAAATATTAAGTATTTTAATCAGAACGGACAAAAAAAAATCACTCGTTCCAAAAATCGTATAAAAAAAGCTATGTTCCATTTAAAAAACACCTTATCCATAGCGTAACTCTTTTGTTTCTGGTTCAAATAAATTTTTGGTTTCATTTTTGAATTCTGCAGGAAAAAGTACATCGATTGGCTATTTTGGATTTTTCTTTAAATAGAAGGAAGCTCAAAAATTAGCTCCTGTTCAGTCCTCGTTGGAAGACCCTGTACATGCTAATGCATGTACAAAGTGAGTCAACCACAGAGTAAAGTTTATTATCTCATTTGTTTCGGGAATTACCAAAAATCGTTAAATACAAAAGTTTTAGAGAACATTAAGATGCCCAGATTGCCCAGTTTAAAATTATTTTTTATTATACAGGGTGGTCCAAAAAGCTTAGTGAATATGATTTTTTTTAATGGAATACCCTATTTTTTAATTTATTTTTAGATTCTACATGAAATTCTGTAACTTTTTTGTTAATAATGTTATATACCTAAACCTAGTAGTTGTTCTAATATTTTAATTTTTTTCGAAAAATATTATAGTTTTTACTCATTTAAAAAAATTGACAGTTCCGCCATTATTTCCGAAGGTGGAATACTCGTACTTGCTACAAACGTTCTATTGGGATGACAAAAAAAAAATCTCACAAAATTGACTAAAGAAGGAATTGGAAAACAACAACTAATAAAAATGACTGGTGACTCCAAAAGCCAGTTAACTAATTCGTATCTTCAACTAGATGCTGGCCATCATTCATTTTGGAAAAAATGAGAAAATGTAATGAGAACGAGATAACTCTATTAACAAGCACCACTTTGCTCACCACGAAAAATCTTAAATAATAAATTAGTAATATATCAAAACTGCGCGTTTATAAATAATAATTTTATATGAATGCACTTGTTTATGTTATTTCTAGTTCTAATTTTGTTAAATAATACTAAAAAACATTCACGAAATACTAATTGAATACCATTCGTGGTAAAATGAGGAACGATCAGACAAAAACAGATACATGCATTTTTAAGGAATTTAACTTAATGTCGGATACCCAGTTTATAGGGTCAGATAAATCCATAGGCGAGATCAAATTCAGGTTAAACCAAATATTTCTTATTAAAAATTGTTTTGGAAGTAGCCAATTTAAGCAAATGCAGATAAAACCTAAAAAGATGGTTTTTTAATTCACGTTTAAAGCAAAACAAGATAAATTAGTTTTAAAACCAATTATAATGCAAACGAAATAACGGGCTGCGATCTATTAATCGTACAAAAATAGTGTACCTCTAGGTTTTTTAAATAAAATGTTTTATTTTGGTTCAAACAAAAGACGTTAAATTTATTTCGACCAAGTAAAACAAGATAAATTAATTATTAAATCGCGATAACTCCTACAGGATACATGATATTTTTTATATTTTCCTAATTTTAGGTCTTTAGCTTTATTGAATGTATTTCTCATTTTTACAATAGATTAAAGTTCCTCTGGACTATCAGTTTTTAATCAATAACTTAAAACTTTGTAAAATGGATTTATCTGCTTTTGTCTGATCGCTCCTCAAGTTATCTTTGAAAACTTTTTAGTTTTTTATAACCAAGTTTTTTTGCTTTTGGGGAAATTTCGCTCGTGGCATTTATCCAAAACCACTCACGATATTTCAAATCAAAAACTTTCGTAAAAAATAAAAATTTTCAAGGTAAAATTTTACCACCAAATTATACAGTGTCACCAGTAAAGTCCGCATCATGGGATTTTTTTAAATTAATAGCTTTATTCAAAAGTTGACTTTGGCATCAAGTTCTGCTTCGATTGAGATGCAAATTAAGCAAAAAAATATTAGTCACGTGATTCGCATTATCTGTCAAATATACATTTTTTCAAAAAAAATTCTGAAAATATTGAAAAAAGTTATTGGAAAAAGTTATTTTAAATGCAGTTTCTAGCCCACATGCAAAATTTCAGCTGCATAAGATAATTTTGATGTTTTACACATATTTTGTAAATTGCACCACTTTTGCAAAATAAGACTCAACGGAACCTACATAAAACTTCTCAGTTTTGACAGGGCTTTATTTCAGATACATTTTCTTTAAAGTAGCGCCATATTAAATGTGTGTTTTTCTACAAAATCAAAATTGGGCTATTAAAATTTGGTCACATGTGATGCAAAGTTTATTTGTTTTTGACCCTGTATAAGGTAACTTCATAAAATAAGTATTTTTGAAAACGTAGTTTGTGTCTGAAAGTAATAAAATAAAAAATAAAGTAAAGGGGTTTTAAATTAAATCGTTGAAAATAGATAAACTTTACGTTAAGTTAAACTAAAAGTTATTTTCCTCTTAATGAACACTTTACTGATGACACTGTGTTCTTTTTTGTCCTAATATTAAGGTGCATTACTTTCAGACACAAACTACATTTTCCAAAAATGCTCATTTTATGAAGTTACCTTATACGACAGGGTCCAAAACAAATAAACTTTGCGTCACATGCGACCAAATTTTAATAGCCCAATTTTGATTTTGTAGAAAAACACATTTAATATGGCGCAACTTTAAAGAAAATGTGTTTGAAATGAAGCATTGTCAAAACTAAGAAGTTTTATGTAGGTTGCGTTTAGTTTTATTTTGAAAAAATGGTGCAATTTACAAAATATAGGTAAAAAATCAAAATTATCTTATGCAGCTGACATTTTGCAGGTGGGCTAGAAACTGCATTTAAAATAACTTTTTCTAATAACTGTTTTCGATATTTTCAGAAATAACCCCACTTTTGAATTATTTTTTGGAAAAAAATTAAAATTTGACAGATAATGCGAATCACGTGACTACTATTCTTTTTGCTTAATTTTCATCTCGATCGAAGCAGAACTTGTTGCCAAAGTCAAATTTCGAATAAAGCTATTAATAAAAAAAATTCCATATGATGCGGACTTTACTGGTGACACTGTATTTTGAAAAAGCTTATTTAATTATATTATTTAATATTTGAAATTTTACCATATTATATTTTGTTGTCGATTCAATTTTCTAAAAGCTCTGTCGATGAAGACATTTCATTCATATAATATTAAAGCTAGAATTCTAAACTCTGCGTTCGCGTTGGTGTCAGCGCTGGCGTTGGCGCTAGAAGTTAAAACATTGAATTGTAATAAAACGGCTTAAAAACTTATTGGCTTTCTTAAGAAATCCGTAGTGGTGACGTCAATCCAATAATATTATGTTATTTGTTACCACATGATAGTTGAGAGCTGTCAAAATTATTGTTAGAACTGCGAACCGAACGAATGTTAACGCCAAGTTTATAAATGCCCACTACGAACGTCAACGACGAACGCTGACGCCAATTAAAAGAAAATAATTCCAGCTTAAATTATAATAATATTTTGACTTTGACTTTAGTATTTATTCTAATTTTTATAATGTCCTAGGTATACAAGAAATTGAAAATGTTTTCATCATTCAATCATTTTATTGTCACCACATCAGTGTCAAGTTCCTCATTTTATTATTTTATATATTTCGTTATTTTTCCAATACAAAAATAAGAACAATTTATTAAATATAAGGAAATATTGAAAAAATAAAATAAGCACGTTGACACTGTCTTCTCTATACGATATGGCTTGTAATGTACGCTATTATAGCAGTAATACCGCACATATAGCAGTAAATACCCACCATATTTCATTTAATTAAACTAATATTTTGCGTTCTAAATACGCTTGAGGCAAATCTAATAATATTTCATTCGGCTAGAGGCACTAACAATTTCCTGGAAAGCTATATTTCTTTCCAGATGGGTAATTATTCGAATTGTTTTTGGAATGACTTTATTAAAATGAGATTTTGTTATTATTTATGCTTTAGAGTGCCGCAGCAAATTGTTGAAGAAAACAATAAATTTTGCGCCTTCTGCGGAAAGATACCGTCGTTATTTTAAGCAAATTTGAAAATAAAACATTCATGGAAACTTTTTATAGTTAAGGTATATTTATGTTTGTAATAATTTAAAACCATAAGCCAGTATAAAATAAAATATTTCTGGAATAGATTCCCTTTGTTTAAAGGATTTGTCAGTAAAATAAAAAGGTGCCATATTTTTATACCTTTTTCTAAGTTCATATTTAAAAGTAAGTTAAAACATATAATCCGCTATTTTTAGCAGTGGCGCCTTGCGATCAATTTTACAAGGAATATACTTATATTAAAAACATTTATTGAGATAACCTTGGCAAAAAAAGCGCGTTTTAAAGGCGCATATTTGTATTTATATAATATAGGGTGTTGGAAATAACTTATTATTTTTTTAATCCTGCAAATTCTGATATGAATGCAAATGGCAAAAAACTATTCTTAAACGGCGAGTTTCTGTGATAAGCGAGATAATTCACTATTCATTGTGTGGTGAATTATAAACACAGCCGTGAGGGTAAAAGGACAAGTAAAAACTTGGCGGTGTAAAGGTGAATAATATTATTCAGCCTGACTTTTT
Source organism: Polydrusus pterygomalis (assembly GCA_963969555.1). NCBI lineage: Eukaryota > Metazoa > Arthropoda > Insecta > Coleoptera > Curculionidae > Polydrusus > Polydrusus pterygomalis. The sequence continues at coordinate 107,632,048 of OZ018378.1, forward strand.
GGGTCCTCACAAAACTTAATGTACTTTAGAAATACATATTATTATATAAAATAATTTTATTTACAATCAGTTAATATAATAGGTGTATAATACTTGTTAACCTATTCCTATTCTCCATATTTGCGGTATATACGTTAATAAATTAATTCAGTTAGTTTCACTTACCGGTGGTTATGATTTTTCTTAGACTTGATCTACCTAAAGACGGATGTATGTGAACAATTGAAATTGAAGTGCTTACATTCCGACCAAACAATTTCGAAAGTATTAAAGTGGCAATGATATGAAGGAAGTCTTAAAACTCGATATCCATGTTGCAATGCTAGTTCGTCCAACCTATTTAAATAAAATAAAAATAATTAAAAAATAAAGTGAATAGCGCTTTTCAGATTACTTGTAACGTTTGGGTGGGATATGCCGCTTCACTATTATCCAGATATGATTTTTCATTGCAAATGGTAAAACCGCAATTTGTCTTTGTTCCAACCATGCAATAAGTAATCTTTTTGACCAACTTGTATTTGGAATTTTTTCTATTAGCTTAGCATGTAGAATAATAACCGTACATGCTCTGACGATTTTTTTTAACTTTGTGAAGAGTATCATCTTGCCAACTTTGTCTAAAAGCCCATTTACTGTATATCCAGGTTTCATCCAGAAAAACAGGTTTTAAGGGAAATTGAGAGTTGCCGTTATTCTTAAATTCGCTTAGAAATCCTACTCTCTTTTGGGCTATATGGAGGAGTTGCTCTATTAAAACACAGCTTTTGATACAGTACATTTACGCCATTTAAATTAAAATTTTTTAAACAGTCTGCTAATGAACCAGTGGATAGTTCAACATTATCAATGATTTTTTTTTGGTTGTATTGAGCGAATGGTAACGTGTTCACCTGATCTATACAGCCCATAAATACACTCTCTTTTGGTATGTTCATGAATTTCGTGCAGTTGTCGACTACGGTTAAAAAAATAACGACATTATTGCGATTCATAAAATCTACATCCTTCTCTATCCGATTTGCCTTAATTCGTTGGATTGTTGAACACGAAACTCCCACAGCATCAGAAACACTCTAAAACAGATATAGGTAGTATTTATAAAAAAAAACGTTGACATATATTTTTCATGTTGATTATTTATATTTTCACAATTTCTGCTTTATAATATCTACTTACCTCGTAAACTGCGTTAAATGGTAAAATAATCTGTCTGCATAACTTTCTCTTCAAAAATAATCAAATAATTTTATACTTAATGCTTGTTCTTTTTCACAATACCTTAACATTTTATATAATACATATTATAGAATACATATATATATATACTCTTCCTGTTATATAAATAATTTTATTTTTATTTTGACACGTCTGTCATTCAATAAACTGCATAATGATAGCTAATAATAAATAAACCTGCGAAAATCCAAGTAAGTGTAAATCGAATTGCAAGAGACTATCTCAACGGAATCTTCACCAAATAAATTCTTTCTCAGAACAGCGCGATATACCATAAATGCTTGTACTGCTACCCGCAGCGTCAACTCAAAACTTTCAAAGAACCCATTCGGGGGAGTTTTCGTATGTCGCCTTTTTTCCTATTCTCACCAGACTTTTGCGTATCTAGCTATATTTTCTGTGCCAATATTAAAAGTAATGTAATAAAGTGTTTAAAAATATGTCATCCTAAATTAGTGAATTTTAACAAAAATATATAGTATAATATATTTTTAAGTTCGCTATCTCCTGTTGCTGTATAGCCCCTAGTTACAGGACACCATATATATATACATCAATAAAATTCCCACAAAAGTTACAATACCCAAAGGGTTCCCAATATGGTGTTTTAATTAGACAAAGCTTTATAATGTTTTCACAATACTATTTTGGTAAGTACGGGTCTGTCAATATTTTATTTTATAAATAATAAAATTAGTATCTACGCTATATCTTTACAAAATGCTCTTTTACAAAATTTAACAAATGGCGAAGGCGAAAGTAAAAGAACTTAGTCCGGTTCTGTTTCTGTAACCAACCGCCTAACGTAAAACATACCAGACTTCAACAGGGTGCCATTAATGACAGGTAATGCGGCGAGTTCTGAGATTAATTTGACTTTAGATTTTGTTGTGGCCATAGATACTTTTGTTTAGAATGACATTTTCTACAATATACTAGAAATTTAGGAAATTTAACCGAAAAACATTTTCCATAAGAGAAGTGCGGGGTTCTTTGCGCGTTTTTCACAATGGCCTGGAAATGTATGAGGTTAGAACCGCCTGACCCGTGCGACGCAATGCGCAGCGGTGTTCAAATTTCGACTGGCAAGTCGGTATACCGTGTATAGGTTGTGTCGTGCTTTTTATTAAATAACTGCCGATGTTTCGACTTTTACGAAGTCTTTATCAGAGGGCTATTTCTAATTTACAGGAATATTTGTCATTCCTAAACATTGATAAAATCCATTGCATGAACAAAAACAAGAACATACACTGGAAACCAACTTTTAAATCAGGTATTTATGTATGTGTCGTAGGCTGATAGTGAAATCCGTCATTTCATATAAAGCCTAGTCATATCATGCATGAAGCGTGGCTAAAAGGTATATTTGCAACTCGTTTGTTCGTTGTTACCCAGAGCATTTTTTTCAATTTTTTTAAATTTAATTTAAATTTTATTTTTATAAAATAATATTAGTTGAAAAAATTGAAAAAAATGCTCTGGGGAACAACGAACAAACCAGTTGCAATATACCTTTTAGCCACGCTTCATGCATAATATGACTAGGCATTTCATGAAATGACGGATTTCACTATCAGCCTACGACATGTACCACGACACAACGAGTAGGTACTACATGTATATTATGTAAACATCATTAGGACGCTAATCTCAACACATTATAAATTATTCGTGTCTGTTTTTAGAATTAAAAGCGTACGAATAAGAGGATCTAAACCTTTTCCATTTCATTTTGACCAAAATATCGTACAAAATGGATGAACGTTTAGGAATGTTATTGACAGGCATCTGTTTAATTAAAATTATTTAGAACGATTTGAGCACAGATTTGTAGTATCGATTGATTAAGAAAAGGTCAAATTTAAAACCTACCATTAAAAGCTATTTATTTACAAATATGTTTCGCAAAGAATAAAAGATCCCTGGCGGCTTCGGTGGCTCCGTAGTTTTGTTACTGAAAACTATTACGAGAGTTTGTGGATTCGTATTTCATGGCCGGGAGACTGATTTGAGCCCGGTGGATTTTAGCGGTATATGTTTTGACGTGGATTCAGCGTCAAGAAAAAATTAGGGAAAATGGAAAAACGTATCATCCCCGAGTCCCACCAAATTCACGCCGGTAACTAAACCGGATGAGATCGAATATCTTGTGGGATGTGAGGGAAGGAACACACTCCCCAATCGGTATCGGTAGGTCATGAAAGCGCGAAAACAAGGATTGATAGCCCTTGGGGACTGAGGATCGTAGTTCAGTGTCCATTAAATCGTAGGTCCTGCCGGTATCGAACGAAGAGAAAAAAAATATGAAATAACCAAGTAGCAGCATCCCTTAGGAATAATTTATATTCAATATATACAACTGGGATAAAATACTCTAAAGCACAAATAATGAAATAGGTAGATACCTACCTATTTATTATTTTTGGAAATTGAACCCAAATAATGTGGTAAACAGTGGTTATAAAAGTATGAACATATTTGAATTATTATTTTTTTGTTGGATTCTCTTAAAACATAAATAATCTTTAACACCCCACCCGATGTTAATATTCTTCCAGACTTTTTACATATACAAGTTATGACAATCTAGATATTTATGTTGAAATATGGATGCATGTGAAAGCTTTTTACCTGTTAATAAATATTTGTTTGATTCCAATTATAATCAACTGATGACACTTCGCTACGTTCAAACCTTGTTTCTTGTCTCCTGTAAAACTTGCTTTTTTGAACTTAGGCACTTTTTATATGTGGAAGATTTGAACTTTCCATACCTTATCTGGAAGTCGGTTTTCTTATCCGGACAAACACATTTTTTTTTGTTACATTCAGCTTCATTTTCCATAGTAACTGCAATGCGGCGCGACGTTAATGATATTAGATACTCCGGTAATCTGCGAGTTATCATATTTGGTCAGATATTTAACTGAAGCCTATTTTTAGTTATAATAAGAATAAAATTATTATGTAATCAATAATGTTATAGTAAAGCTGGAACACCAGCCGTTGGTTGGACTGAGACTGTCTGAAATATCTTCATATTCAGTATAATATAATCCGATATGTTGAAGCTGGCAATTTGATTTCTATCAGTGCCCACAGTCCTATGTGTTATGACTAGTTATAGTTGTCCTAGTAGATGTATTATGCATAGCATAATGCTCCTGCTAGAACAAGTATCATACGCCTATTATTAACTGCGTGTAGGTAAAATCATCAATAGGAAATCGGACATCGGAACTACTTATTATTATGTAGAATTTTTTAATACAGTTATTAGGTATAGGAGAGACTGGGGCACCTTGGTCACTTTTTTATAAAAAATATGATAACATAGAGAAAATTTTACTTACAGCTTTAATTTTAAAGTAACAATACAACTGCGTGTTTAAACTGTTGTTAAAACTAAAAGTCCTTCCTCCACAATAGTATATTAAAGTACACGTTTCATAAGAAGCGGTTTCAGCGCACGCGTCTATTTTAAAAAACGAGCCACAAAGTGGCGAGTTTTTTATTGACACGTGCGCTAAAACGCCTTATGAAACATGTGATTTATAAACTTTTTTCTATTTCACCTTTTATAATCAAGAAAAATACCTACATTTTAAAAAGAAAATAAATCCTTCCAATTTTGTAAATTTTTATGTCTAAATTTTATGTTGGTAATACTATTTTTTATCATAGTAGCCTCTGGACAACAAAAATTATTTTGCAAACTGTCATTTTTTGATTTTTTGACCCATTTTCACCACGAGATTTTAAAGTTATTTTAGCGATATGAGATTTGAAATTGAACGGAATACGTTGTGTGATCCTTGTACATTCGGTACATATACAGAGCGTTCGGAAATTCGGGAGATTTTGCTACTTTTTTTCGAATTTCAAAAGACGTGATTTTACGTCACGGCATTGCAATTTAGTATAGGGAAGATGAAAAATTCAAATAAAGTTGAGGTTAAAATCGACATTGGAAGGTTAGTAGATTCAATTTTGGATAGGATTTGGGAGAAAATAATAGCTTGAAGCATCTACAAAAGATTGATTTATAGATTTATGCAACCAACATACATGACTGTTATCCACACAGAATAAAAAAGTAAGTTATCAAGCTATTTTTCCTCTGCGAAAAATGGATTTTCTCGTAAATCACAAAGGCCGCGCAAGTCAATGAAATAAAACATTTAAATGTTACCAACATCAAATAAAGAAAAAACGCGTATCGAAATAGCTTCATTACGATACGCAAATGCGTGTCGTACTAAGCTTATTATGAACGTGAAATAGAAAAAATTTATTAGAATAAAAATATTCAATAAAGGGTTTCTACATGTTTCAAACGTAGAAGGAGACAGAAATGGCTTTGCTGATGCTTTTAGCAGAAGATAAAATGGTATGGCAGAGAGAAAATGGTAAAAGGTATATAATCGAGCGTTAATGGAATCGAAAGTGGTGTGTTGATATAACGTATAAATAGTGAAGAAAAATTAGAATAAACAGTCTGATTTCTTAGCGATGTGCACAAGGTTCGTTTTTTGATGTTAGGTTTCCGCATCTATAATCTTCGATCCCGGAAAGTACACTTTCCGTTTTTAGTGTAGTCGCCTGTTGGTTTTATTCGTAGCAACTTAATAATGTAAGAACTGAATTTCATGACCATTTAGGATACTGCTTGACAGTAAACTGACGACTGTTTGCGCTTCTGATTAAAAAACATTAAGTTTCCATTTAAATTAGTTGTTGTTTTAATAATTCTTATTTATTGTCTCCAAATGTAAAAATAAATTAAAGTCTCATTAGTGCTCATTTCGTTTTAAGTACTTGCGTTTATTAACTTAGTACCTTTAATCATTATTTTTTCTTGAATACTGTAAAATCTGCTGAAAATAACAAAATATAGAACGTCTAATAATATTGGATATTATATCCTAATTATTACTGCATAGTGGTTTCATTGAGGTATGTATCAGAGCGGTAATGAATGTTTAAGAATTTTTATTAAATCACTTTTAATTGGCTTATTAATTTAAATTATACATATCTAGATGATAAAAAACTCCAATACAATTTTTAAGTTAAGTTAATAGAGAAGCCAATATTTGAAGGTAACAAAATTTACATTGGCTTTCCTATGGCCAGTCTGGCGGTGTACCACGCGGTATAATACTATTAAGTTAAGAAATATTTTGCTTGTTTTACTACCCAGTAGTAAAAATTTCGTGTCTGTTACTAATTGTGAAAAGGAACAAGTTGAATAATTAAGTTTCAACGAGTACGATTTGAAGTTAAATTTTATTTATTTTTTATTTCATTCTGTATCAAAATTATTATCCAAAATTCCCATTATCGTTCAGCTATCGCTAATTTTAAATTTTACAAGCTTTTGTCCATCGATTAATTAAATCATTCATAAACTGAACATAATGGACACTATTAATTAGTAAAGACGGCAAGTTAATTAAATTTTTGTTAGCATATTGGTATAGCAAGAATCCTGTTAATTTTCAAATATTTAAAGTTTCACATGCAGAATGTCGTTAATGGTATTATAAGGTAAGATAAAACATTTGCACCTACAAAAAAATTTTTTAAAGCATTTTTAACCATCTAAAATTACTTACAATTATAAAGATTACATTATAATAATTAAGAACCCTACCAAGCTAATAATGTTTATGTTCAGTAGGTCACCTTCGATGTCTGTCCCTCTTTTTCTCATAACTAATCTTTTTCTCAGAAATAATTTAAACCCATAAAGATGAAATTTGGTGCTGCTAAGTATGACCCAAACACACCGATTTTATCTGGACCTTAATTAATCTTTTGATATTACCTAACAAGAACGGTTATTTCTCCAACAGTTATATGGAATAATTAATCAGGCTGAAAGGACTTTATATAGGCGGGATCTGTATATCAAACGCAGAAATATAATCTAAAATATAAACGTCTTTATAATGGAACTTTACTTTTTCAAAAGAAAAAGCGCTTTCTTTATTATTCTTTGAAAATTATCTTTTTAATGTTTTTCCCCTTTGCATTCATTTTATACGCGCATTATTTAAATAAGGTGGTGCGGATGTTTTATAACTACCTCGGAATGTAAATAATGGGTTTGTGGATTTATCGTGGTTTACGTGGAATCAAAATAAACCAAGCATAAAAGAAACGAATCATAAAAACTGATTTTTATTCTTTTGCAGTTTTTAAAATTCATAAAATGTTACTTGGTTGATCACTAGGTACTTTTTTATACTGTTAGTAAATATTAATTACTCCTTTTATTTTTATAGTTTTATAAATTTTTAAACAAAAATGTACTTACCTAAGAATATTTAACATTTTGTTTTTGTACCTACTTTTTTATATTTGTTTAATTTTTTTAAATCGTTATGATTATAAGTGTTTCGTTTGTTTGTTTTTTAATATAAATGTATTCATGTAATCTTTCTTTATCGGCGCCCCCTCCAGAAATAAATTTCTACTCAAACCATGTTTACAATAGTTTGGTTTTAAAAATATCTTTGGTGTAAATTAATAATATTGTGCGCCAATCGAAATCGTTTTGGATATATACCGGGTGACAACAAATGTTGTTACCCCCCTATTTTTTTCGTCGTTTTATTAATACAAATTTAAAAATTTCAGGATATTCCACTTTTATATTTTTTTTACCATCAGACATTCAAAATGGCTTCCGATTTAACCGGAAATGGCGTCAACTTTTCTATTTTTAAATAAAATTAAAATTTTTATTGATATTTGAATTCTACGGAAAATTCCCTTTTAAATGACGTATCACACATTATCAAATTGTTTTCAAAATGGCTTCCAGGCCAAGTTTTCAAAGAAATCCTAAGGTAGCCATAAATCCGTTAATACAACATAACACTTTGATAGCAGGCCATGGAAGCTTTAAAAGCTAGTTAAACTATTTTTATATGTTATTGCAAAAAAGTTTTGTCTGTTTCCTTCCGCCAAACTCATCCCCAGACGCGTTTCGCCGTTTACGGCTCATCAGTGAGGCTCAGTTTGGCAGAAGGAAACAGGGCTCGAAGACAAATCACTTGTCAGGATCGATTATCGACGGGAATTATAGAACCCGGTGCGACATCTTGCGTCCCAGTACGGTACCTTAGAAAAGGTCAGTCGTAAAGGGGTTATTCTGTAAAAACAGAAAATTTTGCAAGTGCGCTCTCAAAACCGGTACAAGTGCCGGACCACAGATATTATTGCAAAAAAGTTTTGTCTGTTTCCTTCCGCCAAACTCATCCCCAGACGCGTTTCGCCGTTTACGGCTCATCAGTGAGGCTCAGTTTGGCAGAAGGAAACAGGACTCGAAGACAAATCACTTGTCAGGATCGATTATCGACGGGAATTATAGAACCCGGTGCGACATCTTGCGTCCCAGTACGGTACCTTAGAAAAGGTCAGTCGTAAAGGGGTTATTCTGTAAAAACAGAAAATTTTGCAAGTGCGCTCTCAAAACCGGTACAAGTGCCGGACCACAGATATTATTGCAAAAAAGTTTTGTCTGTTTCCTTCCGCCAAACTCATCCCCAGACGCGTTTCGCCGTTTACGGCTCATCAGTGAGGCTCAGTTTGGCAGAAGGAAACAGGGCTCGAAGACAAATCACTTGTCAGGATCGATTATCGACGGGAATTATAGAACCCGGTGCGACATCTTGCGTCCCAGTACGGTACCTTAGAAAAGGTCAGTCGTAAAGGGGATATTCTGTAAAAACAGAAAATTTTGCAAGTGCGCTCTCAAAACCGGTACAAGTGCCGGACCACAGATATTATTGCAAAAAAGTTTTGTCTGTTTCCTTCCGCCAAACTCATCCCCAGACGCGTTTCGCCGTTTACGGCTCATCAGTGAGGCTCAGTTTGGCAGAAGGAAACAGGACTCGAAGACAAATCACTTGTCAGGATCGATTATCGACGGGAATTATAGAACCCGGTGCGACATCTTGCGTCCCAGTACGGTACCTTAGAAAAGGTCAGTCGTAAAGGGGTTATTCTGTAAAAACAGAAAATTTTGCAAGTGCGCTCTCAAAATCGGTACAAGTGCCGGACCACAGATATTATTGCAAAAAAGTTTTGTCTGTTTCCTTCCGCCAAACTAATCCCCAGACGCGTTTCGCCGTTTACGGCTCATCAGTGAGGCTCAGTTTGGCAGAAGGAAACAGGGCTCGTAGACAAATCACTTGTCAGGATCGATTATCGACGGGAATTATAGAACCCGGTGCGACATCTTGCGTCCCTGTTTCCTTCTGCCAAACTGAGCCTCACTGATGAGCCGTAAACGGCGAAACGCGTCTGGGGATGAGTTTGGCGGAAGGAAACAGACAAAACTTTTTTGCAATAATATCTGTGGTCCGGCACTTGTACCGGTTTTGAGAGCGCACTTGCAAAATTTTCTATTTTTACAGAATAACCCCTTTACGACTGACCTTTTCTAAGGTACCGTACTGGGACGCAAGATGTCGCACCGGGTTCTATAATTCCCGTCGATATTGTTATATGGCCTATTTCGATTTTAAAATTTTGTTTGGTTCTGTAAGAATAATACCATACATATGATACTATATTTTTAATTGAAGCGTTTTTTAGCAATAACCTAATTTAATGTTGCCATTAAAAAAAATTCACTAATTCATCTTTATTTTTTTAAATAGGTAATATTATGATACACCTAGCTGACATATTTTTGGCAGAAGCTTTTTTTGCAAACAAATTTATTAGATAACATAACAAATTAAAATAAATCGCTATAAAACTTCCATCGCCCACTACCAAAGAGTCACGTGGTATTAACGAATTCATGGCCATCATTCTTTAAAAACTTAGCCTGGAGGCTATTTTAAACACAATTTATACTGTGTGATACGTCATTTTAAACGAAATTTTCCGCAGATTTCAAATACTAAATAAAAATAATAAGTTTTTCTTTAAAATAAAAAAGTTGATACCATTTCCGGTTAAACCGATAGTGATTTTCAATGTTTGATTTTACAAAAAACGCACAAAATATACACGGATTGTCCTGAAATTTTTAAATTTGTATTAATTAAACTACAGAAAAAATAAACGGGTTACAAAATTTGTTTTCACCCGGTATAGTCCTTACTTCTTGAGAGTTGTATACGCAGGACAATGGTCCATTTTAAACAAAATATCTTTATTTTCAGGAGCAACTCTTCTAATGCATGTCTAATTTGATTTCTAAAAGTTCCAAAAATCGTTTTTTTCCAAAAAAGGTCCAATAATCCGATGGCCAAGTATACCTGCCCAATCATTTAACTTTTGAGGATATTGTGTCCTTGTTGTACAAATCCGTGTACGTTTATTTTTGCGTATATCCTCCAATACCGTTGGTTCATTGTTTAAACTGAAGGTTTTTTAGAAGAACCTTTGCGTGACATTTTTTTTTATGATACCCTATTCACCCTGTATATAGCAACCCCTAACCATACCCAATTTTGAGCCGGGTTATACGGTATCCATATGCCTTCAAAATTTCGTAATTTCAATAGAGTCCTTTTTAAATTTTCGAACCAGAAGACCGGCACACGGACTGACGGAATAATAGGGAAACAAGCTTTTTCGTAATTTGGAGATATTAAAACGTCTCTGATAATATCTAAAAAAGGGAAAGGGGAAAAAGAAAAGGCAAAAGGTGAAAGGGGAAAAAAGAAAGAGAAAAGGAGAAAGGACAAAGGGAAAAGGGGTAAGATGGAAGTAAAAAGTCCGGTAACAAGTAATAGTATGTAGGTGTGATTTTCTTAGGATTAAATTTAGTATTTATTATTTTACGATATCATTAGTTAATTATTGTTGACAGTTAATCATGAATAAATTGTTATTGTTGATCTGTTAAAATAGATAATAACAAAAACTCTACTGAACAAATAAATTTTTGTCTAAAATATAATAATCACTGCTAAAAGATGAAAGGTGGGTTTTTACAATAGAATTGAATTAAAATTCGTTTAATAAAGGTTAACCAAATTCTGATTCTGCTTTAGCTATATATATGGACAACATTGCGCGTACATCATTCTCTTCATGGTATGGGTTATAAATTTAAATTATATTTTAATCATGATATTGAAGTAAAACGGGTAGAGTCAATTTTGTTTAAAAACAAAGCGTTTCGACAGTTGATACCTACATGTGACATTAACAGCTGTTAGTAGTTTCTTCCCAAAATATTCCCATTTCAGTACTGGGTCGTAGCAAGCTCATAGGTCAGGTCCCAGAGACTAAATTTTCTGGTGTTTATTATTTAACATAAACGGTGAGTAAAATAAACCAGTTTAGGTTAATTTACTCTCCTATTTCCAATAATAAACATTTCATTTATGCTCTTTTGCTATTATAAATGTAATATATTAATTTATCAATTTTAATAATTGAAGACCTGAAATAAAAACCTGGCTAAGTGCCAAAAATTCAAAAATTGTAATGTAATTTGTATTGTATTGTATTGTAATCGTAAATATTTTTTCTATTCGTTGAAAGATGGCGCGCGGTGTAAGTCCAGCACGCCGAATTAAAAATTAAAATCAATTATCTCAAAACTACAGTTTTGGCACTTAGCCCGGTTTTTATTTCAAGTCTTCAATTGTTCAATAGATTGCCAAACCCTGCAATCACTAAAAACCAATCCAGCTATTTGTATTTAAAATCACATGACATGTCAAATGTATTTCTATGTTTTACCAATGAATAACGCCATAACTTTTAATCTATCGCACGTTGAGTTCGAAGATTTAATTGTAAATAAAATTAACGCTGTTTTTTTTTTGGCAAGCCATTATGCTAATAAACCATTCAGACCCGCGTACAAGTTTAAAATACATCAGTAAATGCGATGGTAAAAGAACTTAGCCTCTGTCTATCTGTCTCCGTCGCCAACATCTTAACGTCAAATAGATCAGACTTTAACAGGGTGCCATAAATGACAGGTGACTTAGCCGTGATGCAACGTGTGGTTAGAGAAATTTGACTATATATTAAAACAAATTTTTATGGCTCAAGTCCTTGTTATTTGTAGATAAATTTACCAAAAGTTATTTTATTGGATTTAAAAACTAAGAAAAATAAATCAGCCACACTGAAAGGTAAAAATTCCTAAACTTTTCAACTTTATGAGTATTCGTGGGCTTTTATTAATTCTGGCACGATTTTCCCATTTTATTTGAGTAATGAGCTCATTTGCACCACGACAACTTAACCTTGGAGTAGCAAAGATACAAATGTTCTTTTTTCTTACACTTTAAAAGTTGTCCTGTATAGCACAAATATCTCCAGAAGAGTCCTTATGAACTGAATGAGAAACAAAGTGTGTCCTTTGCGTATCTCGCACCCATATCACACATACAGTAAGAAATTTTTTAAAAGATCGTTTAGCTATAATATTGCGTCACTGATTAACACACATGAAATAATAATGTATGTGAATGTGTAAGAAAAATACCTATTAATCTCGGCGAAAGACACTACCAGCAGTGCTGTACCAAGGTCGATTATGGAAGTACACACAGCCCTAGGTACAATGGATTGAAAAACAAGTGCTAGTGACGATTTTTTATTAGAGAACGATAAAACAATGAACAAATATTTTCGTGCAATAGTAATTTAAGTTACTTGTGTAAGTCTCAAATTCTTTACATGGGTGGCACTTTTTCTTACTGCACAAAATTTTTTAAACAATTCTTTCCCATACACGGATTTTGTAATGGACACTCACTATATTCCTGTAGTTTTCTGCCTACTAAAAGATAAATCTGAACAAACCTATACGTTATGCTTTTCTAAAATATCGGAATTACGCCCCAGAAATAAGCTAGTGTTTTCACCAAAAGAAATGGTAGTGGATTATGAAATTGTAAATCATAACGCAGTGGTTCAATTGTGGAATGATATCAAAATTATTGGCTGCAGATTTCATTAGACACAGGCGTGGTATCGTCAAATATAAAAGCTAGGTTTAACCCAATATTACAAAGATAAGAAGTCGGATGAGGGAAAATGGTTGCAATATTAATTTGGGCTTCTATTTTTAGAAGCAAATGACATTGAAGATTTTTATTGTTTTGAATTGTATGAAATAATAATAATACAAATTTAGAGATTTTTTTAAATTGTCAGTTAAATACGTATTTAACGAACAAATAAAATTTTCAGCACACATTTGAGCAAGTGCATCTGCAGCTTTTACTAAAACCACGAACGCCTGCGAATCATTTTATGCGCATTTTAATAATTCTATGTATCAGACACACCCGTCTATATTTATTTTTATTCAAGAACTTGTCAATGTAAAAACAGAAACGTACGTTAAGTGTAAATGCATATTATATCTAGTAATTCAACAGGAAAAAAGAGTTTATTGAGGATAAAATAAAAAATAAAAGTAATGAGATTCAAAACTTTCATATATGAAAATGGTTTCCTATTATCATTCCCAATAGTAACTAACCTTGTGTTTATATTATTTTGTAAGTATTTGTATTATTTTTTGTGCGCTAAATTATGGGAGAGTAAGATCTTACACTAAGTTTTATGAAGTGCAATAATTAGATACTTTTTATCCTTTATGGTTTTTTAAGGTACATTGATTAAATTGTTCATAAATTGTATATGGCCAAAATGCTTTTATAATAAGTAGATAGATTGTTTTTAAAACTTCTTTTATTTCCTGGCAGCGGAATACCACATCATAGGGAAACCGTCAGAACAAGATTTAAGAAAGAAAATCTTAAAATCTGACATCACTTTACCGTTTTAACAAACTTTAAAAGAACCTGAAAATATACACAACGTAGACAGGGTCGTACCACAATATTTGACGATTACAGCTAGAGTGACGGATTTCGTCAGGTGATGAACACACCTGGGGTAGTTCTGTTTCAATTAGAAGAAATAATTAAAAAGATGCCGCGAAAGCAGAAAGTTTGAAAACAAAAGATCAATAGTATATTACATACCGAAGAGGAAAGTGTTTCATTACTGTCGAGAGATTAGTTAGTTATTCGAGACGCGAAGCGTCGAGGTTAACTTTAATCTCATGACGGTAATAAAAACTTTCCTCTGAGGTTTGTATACTATTTTATTTACAACCACACCGTTAATTGAAAATTAGGTAATATTTGATTTTTTCAAAAAATGTTGTTAAAATGTCAAAATATGACCTTTATTGTTTTGACCCCAAACAAAAATATGCTGGTTAAATGACAAGAATGAGGGAAATGAGTGAGGGAAATGGGTGAGGGAAGTGGGTGAGGGAAGTAGACGTAGGTAATGTGACACTTCCAAACTTTTAAAAATGTTGTAATGTCAACATTACATGTATGGTTGTAAATAAAACCTTATTACGTCATCCGATTACCCCGCAATTCTTTTATTTGTCAGTCTTGACCCATTATTATTTTTTAATATTATTATTATTATTATTATTATTATTATTATTATTATTATTATTATTATTATTATTATTATTATTATTATTATTATTATTATTATTGCTATCTTTGTTTTGATAAGTTAAATAAACAAAAACAGCTTTTAAAATACAAAACAACCCGCCGGTTATTGCAGCATTCGACCTTCAGATGAATCACTGCTTCCCATGGGTCGAGGCAGATCTGACGTCGGTGAGTCTATTCCCGTGTTTTAATTAATGAGCGTATCTTATTATTTATTTTCTCAGTAAATAGTTCAAAATTGTAAATACTGAAATCGTTGAAAATTTAATTTTTTCTTTCCCTATGCGGCAGAATAAAAATCAAAATTTAGTGAAAAGGTCTATTATGATTATGATAATGTAAATCATGTCATGTTATACTAGACGTTTTATTTTTATTAGTTTCAACGCGTTTTACATTATTCAAGACAATATAAGAAGAAGATTAGATGGTACTACATGAAAAATAATTCTTAAATATTATTCGAAATGTTTTCTGCGATGACCGGTACATTTTACATTCCCATTGATATTAAGAATCAGATCAATGTAAAACTTAAGCCATTTTACTGTAAAGTTTATTATCCAGTCATTTAATAAGTTGGTACTCAAAATGAATTTTTCAAAAAATGAATTAATCGATATGATAGTGTTGTTAATAGAAGAGCTCGAAATGGTGAGACCGAACTCGAAATATTGTTACACGTCCAGGAGAATCCCCTAGCTAGTAGCCGTAAATTAGCTTCGCTCGGTGATATGTCACAGTCAACGGCAAACCGCACAACACGCAAGTATAAATATCATCCGTACCATATTGAGTTACATCAGGAACTTCACGATGAAGATTCTTAAAGGCGTGTAACTTAGTGCCAATGGTTACGTATCCAAATTGAGGTAAACCGAAATTTTTTAAAATTTATAATGTGTTTAGATAAGGCTATACTTAGAAGTAATGGTGTTATGCAGCGAAGAATCCTCACTGGGTCCGAGAAGTTCAACACTAGAACCATTGGTCGGTTAATGGTGGTGATGAAGATAATATTTGGATCAGCACTATCCTTAGAGATGGATTGGCTGCGGAGGTTTTGTTGCATGGCAGTCAAAGTCTTTTAATCTTACCCCGTTGGATTTTTTTCCTGTGAGGCTACATAAAAGATCGTTTCATGGCTACTGTGATCTATTGACAAAGATGCTATACCGAGGAAATTAAATCTCGAAATATCAAAATATTTCAAAAACTATTAGAGATAGGGAAAGGACGTTCTTCACGAAAGTTAAAGAGTTTATAACGAGCTTTAACATGACAGAAAAATATATAGGGTATTTTATTTAATAAAACTCATATTTTTCAATTAGACGTTTTCTGACTTTGGTCCTAGTCCATAGTGAATATTATGTATTTTTGACTTTATTTAGTAAGTATAAAAATTATGAATCGCTAAGAGGCAAAATTTAAGTAGCATTTTCACAACAACGAGATGCTTGCAAATGCAAAATTTTCATTATAAGTTTAATTATCTTAAAAACTTTAATTTTTGCGTAGATTAAACCATAAATAAAAATTTATGAAATAACACGTATAATTAATAAAAAATGTATTCCATTATAGGGTGTCCCATTTTTTAAAAAATGTAACTTAATGACACCCTACTTTTGGGGCGCACCCTGTATAAATCAAAAGATTTTTTAAATGTGCCAGATATCCAACCATACCTTAATACAAAAGCTTATTATAAAATCTTATCTTTAAGGCATAAAATTACTACGCGCAATCGTTGACTAACCCGGTACAAACAATGGTTCTGCCATCAAAATGTAAATGTTTGGGTGTTCATATGTCGACTACGGAATATTGAACCTTATTTTTAGAAACAAGATACATAATAGCCATATTTCCAACGAAATACCAAAAATATAAAATATCACTCGTTTACTACCTACTGATTTTCACTGATATATTATATGGATGCCGAAATAAACAACATCTGTACGGAAATTATCCATCTCGACACTATTAAAAGCATAGTAGATAGACTAAAAAATTGTTGGTGCCGAAGAAAACCGCGAACAAATTTGTTAATTTGATATGTTTAAAATGAAGATGCAGTCGTAGAAAATAGCTATTTACCTAACAAGTGCGGAAAATGAATTTTTCCGCACGAGTCTGCCGTTCACCGAACGACGCGTAGCGGAGTTCGGTTAAGCAGCCGAGTGCAGGGAAAACATTTTCCGCACGTGTCAGGTACAATAGTTTTTCTACAGGAGACGAGACGTGTGAAAATAAGTAACACATATTTCAAAGAAATTTAATAATTTTTAATTAACTATATCTAACAATCACATACATATGTAACAGTAACTAGTTCTGAGAAAAAAAGTAATAACTACAAGTTATAATTGATACATTATTGATTTTGACATAATTGTGCCGAAAAATTTTTCCGCACTAGTGTGGAAAAGCCAATTTTCCGCACGGATTTTTGACATAATCGTGCCGAAAATTTTTTCCGCGCTAGTGTGGAGAACAAAATGTTGAACTTCCTTGTCAGAAATCAGCAGTTACAAACACGAAAACTCTTTAAACTTGTTTAGATCTAGATTGTTCTCGACTAAAAATTTTATACATAGCTATAGTTAATAAATTTGCAAAAGGTTTAAAATTAAATCAGACAATTACAGTTTTTTAACACTTAACATAACACGTAACATTGATTGAATACTCTACTGTGAAATTGCTACAAACTTTCGTAAACAATCATAATATTTTACCGGTAAACTTATATCACTTATGATATGGTTCTTAATATGAAGACTTTTAAAGGTGGAAAGGCTCCGCAAATTTTAATTTATATAAAATGTAAATTTTATAATAATAATTAAAAAAACTACAAATTGCATAAATATATGTATAGAAAACGGTTGTGCGCGATAACTCTCTAAATATCTCGCTTACAAATGGCAATAAAATATTCGCTACACGAGTAGTAAAATTGCAGCAAAAGAGAAATAGTTTAAAACGCCATTTGTCAGGCAAACTTGGGAACTCTTAAAAAAATGGAAAATCAGCATAATTGACAGTTTTAGTTTAATAGCATTTATTTTATTAAAAATTTATATTCAGCAGGTGTATTCGTTATTATTATTTATTTATAATTAACTGTTTGATAATTTTATTCTATATACAGGGTGTTCTGGCATACGCATGGCATAATATGGAAAAGAAATAATTAACAGCTGAATAACAAATAAACCTACCTTAAATACCTGACCTAATAAATAAGTAAATCGGTATAAATCTAATCTACTATTCCAATTCTATTTTTTTTTCCATTTTCGACACTTTAAACATGCACGACACAAACTAAGCGAACTCCGAAGATTAAAAAAACTATTTTTAACTTCTTTATTCAGAAAACAGTACATCTTTTGTAGGAACGTTAGTCGTTTCCGCCTGGAAACAATAACTGTTGTTACACTTTGTCACTTTTTTCAATAAAACTATCTACAAAAGCCTGCACCGCACAACCGCCATTTTAACTCATTTTGAATAGCCGACCGGCGGACGTTGAAATTTGATTTTTAAATCGATTATAATTCCCACGAGCGTGCTTTGCATTTGGGTGAAGTGTTTCTCCAGATTACCCCAGGAATCACTCATTTAACTATAATATCATTTCCATAACACACTGTATACAGGGTGATTCGATATTTCAAAACGAAAACTCCGTTCAAAAGGTGAAATATATAATCAAGAAATTGTCCAATAATTTAATTTTATATGGTTGCTACGAAAAGACAAGGCCTGTAAAATACTTTTTTCTATAACTCTCGTGAAAAGCGGAATTTTACACCCGACCAGCAGAGCTTGAATATAACATTTTACACACACCTCACCGGTGTCAACTACTTTCAAAACTGAGTTAAAAATGGAATCACTAGAAATTTGCAATTAATCAAGTATACTTGGTGGGACTTCTGGCCATAGCAACCAATGCTGTTTTAAATTTGTATTGTCATTATCAAGAGTTTGTTTAAAAGGGTTTTCCAGTAATAAAGTGTTTTAAAAAGTATAAAAAAATATAAGGTTGTAGAAAAATTACCGTAAATAACAAGTTAGAAGACCTTTTTGCACACTCGCTTGATTTGTGGACCTCGCCTTCGGCTTAGTCTACCTATTGTCTAGCTCGTGAGCAAAAAGTTGTTTTTAATCCTTGTTTTTCAACGTACTATTTTAAATGTCTTCAAAATTAATTCTTTTTAGCAGATTTATAGGTTAGAAAATCACATTGTATCTGCCTACATAGGCTAAGAAATATTGTACGAAAGTAAGGCAGTTTGATATCGGAACTAGCTAAATTTAAAATATACAATGATAAGGTAGTAAAATTGCTGTTATACAGGGTGTCCCATAATGGTCCGTAGAGTAACTGGAGATACTAGACATCAAACTAAGCCGATTAAGTCATATAAGTTTTCGGATTGTTACTCGTTCTAGAGATACAAGTGTTGAAAGTAAAAGTTTATTCTCGAAAATAAGCCATAATTTTAAAACGGTTTAATGAATCGAATTGAAAGTTGGCAGTATTATGTTTTTATGAGCAAGAAATAAGAATTTGTAGAAATTTTTAAGTTTCACACTAGAGCGCGCTAATTGCATACACTGGGCTTCATAACACTATGATTTTTTTTCTTACCTGTGATATTAGGTGTTTTTCAATTAAAGTTTCTTAAAGGAGGGCATTTTCTGAGTCAAAAGGGTGTACTTGATTAATCTTAATATCTTTAACGGTTTTCGAGATATTTCCCTTTAAACATCCCAAAGCATAAAAAAACATAGCACATAATTAAATTAATATTTTGATTATACGCAATAAATTCGAAACAGTGGAACAAAAACAAGAAGCTCACTTTAGTAAATGTTGAAAGTGACCACTGTTGACCTCAATACACTTTATTAAACTTTTAACTAAATGACATCTCACTTTTAGAAAAGTAGCTGGCTTGTTTTTAATCGCACTAGCGGCTTCCCCAATTTTTTGGAAAAGTTCATCGCATGTAATAATTTCGTCCTTATAAACTAATGAGTCCATTTGTCCCCACAAATAGAAATCAAGCGGGTTAATGTCTGGGCTACGACGGGGCCAAGGAAAGTCACTACCGCAACCAATCCACCGATGTGGAAAGCGTTGATTCAGGTGATTTCTAACTACAAGTGAAATGTGTGGTGGTGCCCCATCTTGCATGAACCACATATTTAGTCTTGTGTTTAAAGGTACGCCATCTAATAAATTATTTAGGTCATTCTCTAAGAACTGCAAATATGCATCACCAGTAAGTCTTTGTGGAAGTTGAAATGGGCCTATCAAATAATTGCCTATGATACCGCACCAAACATTCACTGAAAATTCTTGCCGAAAATGTCTTTCTCTTACCAGTTCTGGATTTTCAAGAGCATAATAATGATTATTTCTCCAGTTGAAGATTCCACGTCTCGTGAACGTCGCCTCATCAGTAAATAATATGGTGTTTAGGAATGACATATTTTCATTTTTTTTTTTCAATAATAACTGACAAAATTCCATTCTGGATGGTAAGTCATGTTCCAGTAAATTTTGTACAGGCGTAAATTGGTAAGGGTACAATTTTTCAGTTTGGATAATTCGTGATACAGTTGATTTACCTTTTGTAGTAGCAGCTTCCAAGCGTCTAGCGCTCAAAGAGGGATCGTCCGCAACACGAACCAAAACTCTTCTTCCTGCGCAACCGTTATAGTTTTTGGTCTGCCACCAGGATTCTTATTATAAAAGCTTCTCCTGTCGTCTAAATTAGTGTAAATACGTTGGAATATTTTTTGATCTGGTTGAACTCTATTTGGATATAACCCTAAATAACTTCTCGCAGCAGCAGCACCATTATAATTTTTTTGAGCATTGACGCAGAGCATATATCTCTCAATTCTCTGTTAGCATATTGATAATGCCGCGGCATATTCGGAAAAAATAAACTTACTACTTATATGAAATAACATAAAACTCTGTATTAATTTTTGCCAACATTCATTCGTTTGACATAAATTATTCCATTGCTAGACGAATGTCACAATCAATAATCAATTGTTTCAATTGATTTTGTAGTGCACAGCCAACCTCGTCAATTAGTGTTTTTCCAAGATATGGCATGTAATGAAGTATTAAACAGAATTATCTTAAATATTTCTTTTTTCTGGTGTGAAACTTAACTAACGTTCTGAGATCAACAGTCAATGATGGCGCTTTCATCATTTACTAAAGTAGGTAGTGAGCTTCTTGTTTTTGTTCCACTGTTTCGAATTTATTGCGTTGTGATAATTAAAATATTAATTTAATTATGTACTATGTTTTTTATGCTTTAGGATGTTTAAAGGGAAATATCTCGAAAACCGTTAAAGATATTAAGATCAATCAAGTACACCTTTTTGAGAAAATGCCCTTCTTTAAGAAACTTTAATTGAAAAACACCTAATATCACAGGTAAGAAAAAAAATCATAGATTTATGAAGCCCAGTGTATGCAACTAACGCCCTCTAGTGTGAAACTTAAAAATTTCCACAAATTCTTATTTCTTGCTCATGAAAACATAATACTGCCAACATTCAATTCGATTCATTAAACCGTTTTAAAATTATGGCTTATTTTCGAGAATAAACTTTTACTTCCAACACCCTGTATCTCTAGAACGAGTAACAAGCCGAAAAAACGTATATGACTTATTCGGCTTAGTTTGATGTCTAGTATCTCCAGTTACTCTACGGTCCATAAGTTATGGGACACCCTGTATATCCTAAAAGTAGCAATACAGGGCTCGCAGTATTCTAGGGCATAGGCCTTGTATATTTCATTCTTTAATATAATAGACCTGTTCGAGCGAATGGTGGTTAAAACCAAAAGTAAATACCGGTGCGTCCAAGCGAGGATTGGTATTAACTGTGACGTCACAGTTTGACTTAAAACTACGTCACCGGTTAAACCGCCAGTAACAATAATCAATTTCAAGCGAGTACCCACAATTTTTGTGGTATTTACCGCTGTCAAGTACGGGTTAAAAAGTCACATGACTCGTTGACGTTATTTAGTCGAATCGTTTGAAAGCATCGGTATTAACCGCGGATATGAATTTGATTTGTTAATTTTTATCTTGTTTATCTATTTAAAAAAATGAATATTAGAGAAGGTTTAATATTAATTTTTATTGGAAATGTGCTTTTTTTCTAAATATATTATTCATGTGATCGATTACTTTAGAAAATCACCAAGTTTTTGGAAAAATGAAGAATAAGGTGCCTAAAGTTAAGTTAAACCATTACCCTTGTAAATTAGCTAGGGACAGCAGTATGCAGTGCCCCAACAACAAATAAGAAAAATGAAACAACATAAATATTTAAAAGTGACATCAAAGCGCCAAAATCCTTATGTGTCACTTTTCAGATAATAACCGCAAATTAGAAACTACTCACGCCGGCGCCGTGTCCTAGCTAAATACGAGTGCGTGCGATGCGGGAACTACGTTGCACGCACGCACCGTCCTTTTTTGCGGATGAAGCGGAGGTGGCAAATTACGGAACGAACTTTGACGTATTGCGTTCACACATAGTAGCAGTGTTATTAGTTTTAAAAATTAGTATTAAAAATATTAATGAGACGTAACAGAGAAAAACTACTATGATCTTTAGAAACAGGTTAATTTATGGTGAGTTTCATCATTTTTAACCGCAATTGCGTGTCGATTAAAGACCGACCGAAGGTTCGGTTTCGGCTAGTTTCGATAAACCGGCCGAACCTTCGGCCATGCCGAAACTCAGTGTTCGTGAATTGTCGCGCACCGTTCGGCTAACTTTGGGTGGGTTCCGTAGGCAGTGTTGTCGATTATAAATAAATTTTTTTCGCTGTCGACCTTTTTTTTTTTTAATGGAAAGAGTTTAATCCGTTTCCAAGATCGATCTCGTCCTATATATATATATATATATATAATAAACTAAATTTCAGCATATAATATAATTTTTAACATATATAAATAAGTTTCGGTTTTGGCCGAAACTGAGACCAATGCCGAATAAGATTCGGTTTCGGTCGGACATTAGTGCCGATGAAACGACATTTCAGCAGTATACCAGAATGAAAACAATAACTTTTGACTGAGGATTTCTTTTGTTCCAAAGTACGTCTTTTTTTTTACACTTCCAAGATTAACACCTCCATTGCAATTTGTCGGACGGGAACTGATAGAAAAATAAAGCCGTTTTAATTTTTAAACATTGCGTGCGATGAGAGTTGCTGCACCGCAGGCATTTCGTGTTTAATTTGGACATCTTCATCTGTTGCTTTGCGTTTAATTCTAAATGTCACCGCGTCGCACGCATCGCTCCGCACCCATCGCACGCACTCGTATTTAGCTAGGACACGGCGTTAAGTTGGGTAAATACCACAATCTTGTGGCGGTGACGACTAACATATTTAACAGCTGATTAATGACGTCACGTATATAGTAACCAACCTGATAACGATCGTCGCTTAAACGAAGCGGTAAATAGCAATTCCGAATGGTAAAAAATACTATTTTCATTTGGTTATTCACTTGAAATTGATTTATGTTAGGCAGTTGGCTATTTACTGTTGACAATTGACACGCGAAATGATTTCGGAATTCCACCTTTTTGATTATTTGTGTAAATAAATAAGATTTAAATTTGTTAATGTTTGTGAAATTTGTTTTTATTTTCTTACAATATGTTTTACTAATATTTGCTAATCATGTGAAATGACGAAGCTAAGCTACAGTGCTCGGTAAATACCGATTTTCCCAACATTACCATAATATATTTTGACGTTTGAAGTAATAAATGCTGGTATTATCCGCTTAGACAGTCTAAGTAATTTCCTGTATTGTATAAGAAATTACTCTCTTGTGATTTTTTAGCCTAGGACGGTAAAATGAGATTCACGGCCTATTAATGAGCTTTGTACTAATATTCCGGCCGGTTTAAAAAGCCTTCGTTTAAATAAAGTTTAATTTATTTATAGCATCAATATCTTAACAAGTTAATTATAGATAAATAAACCTTATTTCTAAAAGCATATAAGAAAGCTATAATATTAATGCAATCAATTAGTATTGCATTCACAGTAATTGATTAATCAATTTATTTCTTGAATTTTATTTTGAATTTTTCACAGTTTAAATTATATATGTCAATGTCTAAAATGTTTATAAAAATAAGAGTCTTATAAGCGGTGAGTTCCCATACAAAATTGTCCTAGGTGCATGCAGGAATATAAAATATATGCCTATTCTAAATGGAAGCTGTTCTAAAAACTCTTTATTATCTATTTCATATAGGAAAAAAAACTGCTTCTATACGCAATTGTGGTAAAAATGGGAAATTAAACAAATTATACAAAAGCTTTTGATCTGACTTCATGCAAAAGGACAGTTTTATATAATGCGGTGTTGAAACTTTTAAAGCATTCATAAGTTCTTATAATAAATCCTAGCAAATTCAAAGCGCTGGCCGTAGTATTATTAATATGCCCAACAAAACTCACTCAAACTTATGTTCTACATACTAACGCACAATTAAGATCAAATCGTTTTGTATTTTTGTAAAGTTTTGCACCATAAATATACATATTCCTAGGTATAAAATTTTGATAATTGGACACATTGGTGGTTGTTTAGTGCGAGGAAGTCCAATATCTCCGTTGTTCTTAGAGATATCGAAATTTATTAAATACAAAGGTTCTGAGATAATTAAAAGCGCACATTTTGAAAATATTTTCGAATATACAGGATGCGCCAAAAAAGCGGGGCATCATGAATGTTTTTTTTTAAATGGTACCACCCATTTTTTTTATCTCATTGAATTCGGCATAAAATTGTACATAAGATACGCTATTTTATCTTGGTAATTTATACAACGTTGCCAGATTATTCAATTTTTCCTAAAATTTTCGCGGAAAACATCATATCAAAAAAATGATTTTAAAATATTACTAATCTGAACTAAAAAAGAAAATTTTATATTTTTTTAAACCTTAAAGGTGTCCTACCAAAACAAAGCACTAACATCGGTAACATCGGTACCAATGTAGCAATCTTTAAATAACTATTACTCGTTTTTTTCAAATGGATCCCCCTGTATATTATTATGTCAGTTTACAGATAATTTCAACCTCTTTAAATATGCAATTACAATAAATGCTCTAAAACGCAACGTTCTTTTAATATTTTATGTTTTATTTAAAAAATGTAAAATATCAGCACTTTCATTAAGTTGGCCATGAGTTGAACAAAAATCAAGACTTCGTACTGTCAAAATCATAATGAATTTATATTTCTGACATATTTGGTCTAACAACGTTATGGTGTTAAGATTATAAAGATTGTTTTTTGTTAAAACGCTATGAATTTTTCTACAAACTAATTAGTCGATATGGTTTTCATACTAGGAGCAAGTGACAGAAACTATCTACTTGCTGCAAGGCTTTATCGGGAAACTTATCCTGATAGAAGGCAACCAAGAAAAGAGGCATTTGATAAATTAATGGATCGTTTCTCTCGGACAGGGAAAGTGGAATATGAAAAAACTGAAAGAACTAAAAGTGTTTATACAGAAGAAAATGAATTAATCGTGCTGCTGAAAGTAACTGAAAATCCCCATATCTCCCAAAGAATAATTTCAAATGAAACGGATATAAAACGTTGTACTGTCCAAAATATTTTGAGTAAAAATAAAATGCACCCATATCATATTCAACTGATGCAAGAGCTGAACGATCAAGACTATGGAACCAGAGTTACTTTCTGTGAATGGGCTCAACAACAAATTCAGCAAGACAGGTATTTTTTCAATTATGTATTGTTCGTTGACGAAGCTACATTCCATAAGAATGGAAATGTCAACAGGCATAATTTCCATTATTATGCAACCGCCAACCCACATTTTATTAGAACTCACAGTCAAACCAGATGGTCACTAAATGCGTGGGGTGGGATAGTTGGAAATTATGTCATTGGTCCTTATTTTTTTGAAACACGAGTAACTGGACAAGTCTATTTGGATTTTTGCAAAATGAGTTACCACGCTTGTTAAATAATTTACCAAATTTTCTAAAAGAAAGAATGTGGTATTTGCATGATGAAGCTCCAGTCCACCATACGGCACTAATCCATGAACATTTAAATAATGAGTTTCCCAATAGATGGATAGGCAGAGGTGGACCATTTCAATGGCCACCTCGATCTACAGACTTAACAAAAATGGGCTTCTTGTGTGGATACGTCAAAAATGAAGTGTATAAAGTTCCTCCAACCACAAAAGATAATATGAAGAGACGCATCATACAAGTTTTTCGGAATATCAACAACAATGTATTGGATGAAGTTAGTAGATCATTTCAAGAACGCGTAGAGATCTGTTTAGATGTTAAGGGAGGTCATATTGAACATTTGTTATGTTTTTTTTTATTGAGTCGTTATAATTTATTATTTTTTGTTCAACTTATGGCCATCAATGAAAGTGCCAATATTTTGCATTTTTTAAATAAAACATAAAATATTAAAATAACGTTGGGTTT
The DNA here is from genome assembly GCA_963969555.1 of Polydrusus pterygomalis. Classification (NCBI taxonomy): domain Eukaryota; kingdom Metazoa; phylum Arthropoda; class Insecta; order Coleoptera; family Curculionidae; genus Polydrusus; species Polydrusus pterygomalis. Next base: position 107,658,367 of record OZ018378.1, read on the forward strand.
TAAAGCATTTATTGTAATTGCATATTTAAAGAGGTTGAAATTATCTGTAAACTGACACAATAATATACAAGGGGATCCATTTGAAAAAAAAACAGTAATAGTTATTTAAAGATTGCTACATTTGTACCGATGTAAAAGACACTCTGTATACGATGTTAATGCTTTGTTTTCGGACACCTTTAAGGTTTAAAAAAATATAAAATTTTCTTTTTTATTTCAGATTAGTAATATTTTAAAATCATTTTTTTGATATGATGTTTTCCGCGAAAATTTTAGGAAAAATTGAATAATCTGGCAACGTTGTATAAATCACCAAAATAAAATAGCGTATCTTATGTACAATTTTATGCCGAATTCAATGAGATAAAAAATAATGGGTAGCCCCGCTTTTTGGCGCATCCTGTATATCCAAAAATATTTTTTAAATGTGCGCTTTTGATTATCCTAGAACCTTTGTATTTAATAAATTTCGATATTTCTAAGAACAACGGAGATATTGGACTTCCTCGCACTAAACAACCACCCTGTATATTGTACAGGGTCCTGCGTCAGGCTTCCATCTCCTATACGAATTGAGTTAGGACTTTCATTCAAACGCTAACTTATACTGTATCATACGGGGTACTTCAGGAAAATCATAAAAAGTTGTGATTTTTTAAATGGCATACCCCATATTTTTTTGCATATTTAGATGTAAGCTATCGTCCTTTATAAATGCCTAAAATTTTGTTTGATTTGCTTTGGTAGTTTAAGAACAATCAATTAAAAACTGAAAAAAAATATTTTGAAGTCGTGGAAAAAATATCAAAAAAAACAATCTAAAATTAGTTTTTTAACCACGGTATTAAGGACAAGATGTTTAAAGATACTATTAATCGAATGGTATTTATTTTATACAGGGGTTTCATAATAAGGTTTCAAAAATGACACACTTCAAACCTATTTTTCTCAACTTTTTCAAATGGAGCACCCTGTATATTATTTCGGTATTTTATATAAAATACACAAGCAAATTTTTTTTGTAGTTGAAGCATATAAGTTATTTCCAGCCGTTTTCGAAATAATTGCAAATTTCATAAATTATGTCGATTAAACAGAGTTTATTTTTAAAATTAAGCGTAGGCGACTAGACTAATAATTAAAAACTACAATAATTGTTCAAAATGTCTTCCATTTTGTTCTGTGCACAAGCCAACATGTTTTTGAAAAGGTCTGTTTATTTTCCTTAACATTCCAGGGGAAATGCTAGCAAACACGTCTCTAATCCTTTGCTGCATTTTATTAGCAGTTGTAGGTGGATCATTGTAAACAATTTGTTTTACGTGTCCCCATAAAAAAGGTCTAGTTTTGTAAGATCCGGCGATCTAGCTGGCTGGGGGGTCCGTTTCTACCGATCCATTGGTTCGGAGAGGTATTATCATCAAGATAATTTCTTATAATTTATTCACCCGATATTACACTTTTTTAAAATGAATTAAAGAACTTGTCAAAGTAAGTATAAGAATCCATGTTTTATTTCAAAGCCTACTATGGGTTTTAGAGATAAACCTTACTAATGAACCTCTTTGCTGGTATTGCAATTAAAATGTTAAAAGGAAAATAAACAGACCTTTTCAAAAACATGTTGGCTTGTGCACAGAACAAAATGGAAGACATTTTGAACAATTACTGTAGTTTTTAATTATTAGTCTAGTCGCCTACGCTTAATTTTAAAAATAAACTCTGTTTAATCGACATAATTTATGAAATTTGCATTTATTTCGAAAACGGCTGGAAATAACTTATATGCTTCAACTACAAAAAAATAATTTGCTTGTGTATTTTATATAAAATACCGAAATAATATACAGGGTGTTCCATTTGAAAAAGTTGAGAAAAATAGGTTTGAAATGTGTCATTTTTGAAACCTTATTATGAACACCCTGTATAAAATAAATAAATACTATTCGATTCATAGTATCTTTAAACCTCTTGTCATTAAACTCACTTAATACCGTGGTTAAAAAACTAATGTTAGATTGTTTTTTTGATATTTTTTCCACGACTTCTAAATAATTTTTTTTCAGTTTTTAATTGATTGCTTTTAAACTACCAAAGCAAATCAAACAAAATTTTAGGCGTTTATAAAGGATGATAGCATACATCTAAATATGCAAAAAAATATGGGGTGTGCCATTTAGAAAATCACAAATTTTTATGACCACACTTTTTTGGGTCACCCTGTATATGAAAAAATATTTTCCTGAACTACCCCGTATGATACAGTATAAGTTAGCGTTTAAATAAAATTCCTAACTAAATTCGTATAGAAGCTATGGAACCCTGGCGCACTATTGCAGGACCCTGTATAACAATAACCTATATAATCTGGCACAAATATTTGACTTTTTCTTATTATCAAACTGTCGCAAAGGAAAATCATGAAGAAATCCAAACAAACTTCAACAAACCCGAACAAACCCTTTGCAGTAAACACGACTTTACATGTTTAAAATCGTTCCAGCTTCATTATTTTTAAAGAAAGTGGCAATAATTTATCGACAAATCATCGAAACACTCCATATTATAAATTAAACCCGACATTTATTGCGAATTTTTGTTATATCTACTAAATGTTTTAAAATACCAATAAAATATTCGAGGCACGTTACTTAAACAAGACTTCCGCAAAAGAGAAAAAAATTTCAACTAGAAAATTGAGAAAGGCCATTAGAAATGCCGCGATTGCTTAAAAGCGTTTTAAGGTTAATATTTGTTTTTCGTTTTATGGTTAGATAAATTGCCATATTATTAAGTTAACAATACCATTTTACTCTGAGTAAACCACTGGAATAAATTAGTTCTTTTGACACCTCAAACAAAAACTTTATAGTGACATTACTTCTTACACAGTAAAAAAATAAGTGTTAATTTAAATCGAAAAATTAATATGCACAAAGTCGGCATCTCAACAAATTATTTTTATTTATTAAATAAACTTAATCATTATAATGTATGTTACGCCCTTCTATGGGCACCATCAGACCTAAAAGTGTATCATATTGATTTCTGAAAGAAAATCTAAGAATATTTTTCTTACCTACAACTCTAACATTCAAACCAAAACAAAAAAAAAATAATATAAAATCATAACGTTTTATGTCTGATGATACCAATACAAGAGCAAAACATGTGTAACCAATAGGTTTATTTATTAAACAATAAAAATTTGTGTGCATCTTGATTTGTTGATAATAAAACCAGGTCTCTTCCAGAAATGAACAACTTCTTTGAATTATAATTAAATCCTATATTTCCATCACCTTTTCCTTTTATTTTTTACTGGTAATACATACACATGCAAAAATTTAAACAACAGTGGATAAATAATAAATATACATAAAGTTAGGTGAACAATTAAGAAATGTAGAAGCTATCAATAATTATCAAGAAATAATTCTATTTTAATGTCTTAATGTATAACATAGCATGAGCATAAGAGTAAAGTATAAAGCCTTTTGAATATAAAGCTTGTATTTGAAACCTCGAAACGGATACGTTAAGCGCGTAATATTGTGTTCTATTTATCATTTCTTTCGGTGAAGTGAGTTCTGAAAGCAGAATTTGTGATAAGAATATAATAGGCAACTCTTCCTTTAGTAAAGTATAAAAGAATATTACTTATTTCGTAAACGGATAGAAAGAGATAAAATAATTTTTATATCAACCTTTTAACTTTAATCGCATGAATTATTGTACCTAATAACAAAAAATTTCTTTTCAAGATGCCGTTTTAGCTCTTCCTTACTGTCTGTCCAGATAATAAGTTATCATTACACAAAAAGTAAAAATAAGTACTTGATATGTTTCACAAATTCATTCAGTTTCGTGATACGTTTTTCGGCCCTTGCGGTTCATTTTCAAAGAAGGTACTAAATTCTGCATGACGTTACAAAGGTATTTATATCTTATTATGGTAATTATAAACGTGTCATAAAATTAAAATTAGGAGTGGAATAATTTATTGGTCAACTGTGGGTTTTTCTACTTTTAAAGTACAGATGCATATTTTGTCCCAAATTAGTGTTCTATTAAGAATTAGAAAAGCGCCTGAAGGTATTTCGGTTTGATTATTACATTTAATATTATGGTTGTACATTCATACAACATTATATTTGTTTTTATGACTTTTTTAATAGATATTGTTTCTAATAGGTTTAGGTTTTCTGCTTTTATTGTGTATGTATTATTGGTTTTATGTTGTTAGAGATTGTATTTTATGCAGTGATCAGCTAACCCTGTTTTATTTTGTTTTTTATAATATATGTTATGTGTTTTTTAAGCCTGGTGTCAAAGTTTCTACCTGCTTGTTCAATGTGGATTGCGTCGCAGTTGCAGGAATGATCATTCCTATACAAGTCAATAAAAACAACTTACAGGAACACATATCCAACCCTAAAATAGAAACTAATAACAAACTTTCACAAAGTGGGGCCTGCCAAATACAATGCGATAACGATCACTGGAGCTAGTCACACCACACCAACGGCAGCGATGGAGGTCATAATGAGACTAATTATTCTTTATATATACTTGTAGAAGGAATCCAATTAGGCCATCTGCAGAATATACCAAGCAGCTATTAACACACCGCAATCATGTTTCCTAGAGGGTACCAGAATGCTAGAAAACACTACAGCAGCATTCTGAAAATGCCCTTAGAAATTATGACAAAAATACCCAAGGACGAATTTCCCTACATTATCGTTTATCCAAGTAGGGCAGAATGGGTCAATAATAGTAAGAATCAACTCAGTATGGAGTTTGGATTATTCACAGATGGCATCAATAGATACCAATGAAGGTATTAGTTTACAGGGTGTTTCATTAAGGGTGGCCACCGGCCATATCTGGGAAACTACTAAGCATTAAAACTTGAAGACAAATTTTTATGATTAAACTGGTCTGAGAAAATTCTGGAAATTATTTTTAAGTTCCGCATTTCGCTCTATATAACGGCATACCTCTGGTTACATCATTAGAAAGAATAGATAATTTTGCAACATTTTGGTTTAAGTAAGGCTCATTGGCGTACCGACCTTGATAAAAGTGAGGGGAAGCTATTGAAAGTGTATTCATTAAAATCGCTATAATGTCTAAATGACTTATCCGATTTTACTAAATTTAAGCTTGTTTGAAGGATAAAGGTAAGTACTTTTAATTGCCGTATCCAACGATACACGATAGTTTCTAATAAAATTGCTAGAGGGCGCAATTTGTAATAATAACAGTTTTTTCGATTTTATCCCGAAAATTCAAATCATACGGTATAACTATGATATTATAATCGGAAAGTAGATTAAATTTGCGAGAAAAATGTGCAGTCAATATCTTTGTTGGTTTCAGAGTTATTGCTAAGACAATAATTTTTAACAATTATTGTTTTTATAGCTTCGTGGCCACGACAAAAAAATATTTTTAAACTTTATGATTCTTTTATGTGTAGGTTTGTTACTGATTATTCCAATGGCCCAAAAACAACCTTAGAATTAATGACATAATCATGGAAAACTTCTAATTTAGGCATAATATGATTTAAAAAAAATAAACCTAGATAGCTGTGAAACAAAATCGGCAGATTTAATTTTGATAGGTGTTGACAAAAGTTTCTCCTCGATACTTTTTGAATTACTTCTTACCTGATCAAAACTATAGGCTTGCCGTATATTTTGAATGTTTTCAATGGAATTCCTATTGCGGAACGAGAATATGCTGCCATAATTATATCCTGAACGAATGCACCATACCAGAAGAGTATTTCGACGACTGGCAATACGTTTAAGGCAAACGGGAAGTGTACGACCTATTTCAGTTGGTATCAAAAGACGTGCAGTGAGGAATGAAGACAACAGTATAAACGTTCTTGCGTACGTGGAAGCGAATCCGCATTAAAGTTCATGAGAAATTTCCATAGACCTAGGTATAAGTGTTATTGCAGTGTTCCGAATTATAAGGGACTTTAGGCAGCATTCCTTTCATGTAGATTTACACCAGGCCCTACCGGAAACTGATTTTAATAAGCGGCTCGACTATTGCTATTGGCTAAGAAAGATGTGTAATGAAAATCATCATCAAACATTGAAATCATTCAAAATATACGGCAAGCCTAAAGTTTTGATTAGGTAAGAAGTAATTCAAAAAGAATCAAGGAGAAACTTTTGTCAACACCTAGGTATCAAAATTAAATCTGCGGATTTTGTTTCACGGCTATCTAGATTTATTTTTTAATTGTATGTTTGATTGCCAGCAGTAAACTGTTTAGAAATATATAAAACATCATTACTCAATAGATATGGATGGGACATTTGGGGTTCACGAAATAATCGTGCCAAATATCACTCGACCATCATTTTTTTATTGGTTAAATTTTCCATTTTTCACTCCAACTTTTTTGGCAATTTTACTCGTTGAACTTTGGGCATGTTTATTTAAAGATTAAATCCCTCGAGCTTCGCTCTCGTGATCTAATCAGAATAAACATTTCCAAATTCAACTCGTAAAATTTCCAAACCAAAAAGTTTTCGTGACAGCTGAAAAATTTAACCGATAAAAAAACGAGGTCTTGTGATATTACTGTTGATAATTTTTTTCAAGGTAACAAATGGTATTGTTGATAGAAAATTATTCCGAGTCGAAGACGAGGAAAATTTTCTATCAACAAAAACATGAGTGACACCGAGAAAAAAATTATCGGGAATTAATTCTGCTGCGTGGGAGATCCGGTAAGAAAATTTCATAAATTGGAGTTTCCTTTAATATGATATGATGAGACCTACGACCTATTCTCAATAAAAATTATAAGTTAGCAACAAAATGTATTTTGATTTTATTCTAAGTGACGTTTGCCATAAAAAATAAAGCACTTCATTTTTGACAGAAAAATACATTTACACAATTACACTAAAGAATATCGTTTAGGGACATATAATAATTAATATATACCTCAAAATATGTAACTCCTAGAATATTAGATAAATTGTTAAAAGAAACATATTGATTTTTTTTTCACGAAAATAAACACTTTACAGGTACACAAGGCCCAACAATGTACTGCCAAAATATCTTATAAACCCAAAATAATTAAAATATTGGCAAAATATTTCTGCAAGTTTCCGAGGTTCTCTTATGATAGAATAATATAGACAGACAGAGGTGCAAAGGCATACAAAAAAGATGCTTCTCTATACTGCATTCTATCTAAAAGGTAAAGCACATATTTCACTTGTTGACGCCTTTCGCTAAATGGGTTAGATACGGAATATGTATCATCTTCGAGTGCATGTAAATATTTGGCCATTTATATATCAGTCTCTCATCCATCACTGCAACCATTGTTTGTGTCAACGGGGTTGTTTTCTGAATTTAGGACTTTAAAATTAAAGGTTGGCAAATATGTTTCACACAATATGACAACACAACTGCGGCCATTACATACCTACTTATATGCTAATATACTATATCAGTGTCAAATTCCTATTCTTAATTTTCGTTTCGTTATTTCAATATACACAAATAATAATTAGAAATAATATGAGGCACTTAATTCAAAAGTAGAACCGCTAATATTTTGAACGTCCCACTTCCACAGTTTAGTTATTAGTCGAGTCCGTCAGTGGCGCTTCTATTTTCTATAATCCTTCAAAGTTTATAAATAACGTGACTACAGTACCACAGTTTCCACTCTATAAATAGCTTATACTTTATGGCTCGTCCCAACAAATTATGATAACTTTTGGCGACCATTTACGCTATAAAGCCCATAGAAGCTGAGAAGCCCCCCCCATACACCAGCGGATAAGTTAACGAATTTAATATGGCACCAGCCAAATACACCGATAAAACTTTACGTGTATGTGGCGAGCCGAGCTTCATCGGACCGTGTGATATCTGCCACGGATGAAATCAGCCGGTTTTAACCCGTCAGTAGATTTACTAGGTTAATTTGTCATCATCATAAAAAGTCATCCAATTTGGTTTGAAGTTAAATTAAAATAACAATAATAACAAATAATGTCTGCCGATTCACGTTACTTATCAAGAGTTTATAACGGAATTTATTAACATTTACCAAAGTTATCCATGTTTGTGGCAAGTAAAATGCAAAGATTTCATGAACAAAAATTTGAAAAATAAGGCATATAACCATACTAAACAAATGTCTGAATCTGAAAGTCATTTTTTAATGTCGACGAGTCAAATTTGGCTGCCCAAAAATTACGAGAGTTTTGGTACGTGCCGAGCCTTAGTTCGCAGACCAAATCCGAACGGATCATATCGGTCCAACTTATATGTTGGTGTATGGGTGGCTAATCTGTAGCGACTCGCTATTCCGACCAATCACAAGAAACGGAAATATCCGCACTGAGACGGTCTAACCTTTCGAGGACATAGAGGGGCAATAAACCTAACTTATTTTTTTACGAGAACTGTGTGGAATGGAATGTATAATAATTTATACCATATTAGGAATTGTTATTAGATCCACAAGTACAATCATTTATGTCTTCTCAACTATAAGACTTTTTTTATTCTTTCTCATCCCTATTATTATAGTTTTTCCTTGAAAGTATGTTATTTTGACTAATTATACAGTTTCCTAAAAATAAAACTTCTATTATCTAAGTATGGTAAAGTTAACACAATATTTTCCAAGTTTAACATGATATTATAATTTATTACTTGGAAATTTTATTTATCGTAACAGCCCTGAACCGCCAGTAAAAATACCCAGCGTTTTGGGTTATAGGCACACATATTTCCATATGTATGTTTAACAAACACGCAAGGTTACTAATGGTTCAACGAAACTTGATTTTCTATTTAGAGGAAAAATTGAACTTTAATTTTCCCCTTTATAGAAAATATAGTAAAACGTTGTAGGATTAGAGATACCGAGCACCCAGCAATGAACAAGAAATGCGTGTAATGATGTTTGCCTTTATAAAAAACAAACTTAAACAAAGTCGTATTTACATAATGACCCTCCTACCTAAACTTTGACATATACTGGACATGATCATTACTTCAAAAGACATTGGTTTCGTTTTGGTGATCTTAATGATATTAATTAATGTTATGGCGAAATGTGTCTGGAGATGGCTCCAACGAAATGAAAGGAAAATCCACTATACTTCTGATTTTATTGGTTTTCGGCCCAAACCAAATCCATGGGGTTTCAGCGCTGCCTAGCACTCCTGTAATAATAATCGTAAATTGTATCTTTATAGGGGATTTCCTCTCAGCATTTTCCTTATTTATAATATCTTTGTCAGAGATGCGTGTATAATTACGAAGTGTCCAACATTGACATTACATGGCCCTCAGCGTTGCATCCTCTCGACAGTCCTCGCCGTAACTTGTTTAAGTTGACACTTAATGTTTTCTGTTTTTCTAAGCATGCTAGCCTCACTGAGGATGGTTCTGATGAAATCAATTGAAAACCCACTCTACTTCCCAAAAATATAATTGCTAACAAATAAACTCAAATCAACTAAAAAAAAAACTTGGAGGTATGATCCATAATAATAGAAACATGGCCCAAGAAGCAGTAATACAAAATTGCTCGTTAGATTATGATGAAATGGTTGTCTCTTGAGTTATATGGTGCCAACAGTTTTAGGAAAAAAATGGTACTTCATATTAAGCAGCAACCCCATATTTGGTAACTTTACTTTATATGATTTCTTAAAACTGCTCCGAACTTCTGCGGGCGTCGTTGATTGGGACTGATTCGCACTAGAATTGAAAGCTGTAATGTCAATTACTGATAGAATCAAAATAAGATTGATCGTGTAAAGTCCATTTATTTCCTTACGCATTTCTTTAAAATGCCTAATTTAACTGAAACGCCAACCTCGTCTAATGGACATCGCTACACAAACAAACATCTTGCTAAGCTTTGAGGAGAACCCCATCACTCCAATATATGAGTGCCTTATCTAGTTAGGTATGTGGAAAATTTGATCATCCTACCTCATCTCGAGGTCGAGTTTGTTTTCCGGATAAACATAGATATACCTACATTCAGATTTCTTTTAAATCTTACCGGGTATAGACAATTCAAAAATAAATAGTGGATTGATTATACCCCGTGGTTCACACCAAATATTAACTTTTTTTACTAAGCCAATTAAAAGTGATTTAGAAAAAACTCTTAAAAATTAACATACATACTTCCATCAAGCCATCAGTATTAATTCTCTGGCCCCCAAGAATAAACAGATAAGTCGACTTTATAAAATTTTTCAGAAGAGACAAAACAATATTAATTTAGTTGAGATAAATTGCCTAAAAGGTATTATGGGAATCTTTTACTGATTTATTGCAACTAAAATAGGTAATGTATAAGTTAGAGTATTGTTATATGCAATGAAATGATCTTAAGTGTATTTTGAGCGACTTATTCGGATATTCACAATTATAGTTTAAGATACATTTTAGAATAACTCGAGATATCTTAACTGTGTGTTTTAAAATACATACTTAGGAAGACCTATTCAATATTATATTAAAGGTAATATTCATTTTATCATTATTTATTTTGCAACAGTAAAAACGTGTTATGCACAACAACACGACCAAAAAAATAATACTAATAATATTTGCTAAATACTATTGCTCGTCGGGATCAATCTCCACTATGTCAGGAACATCAGCTACCAATAAACCTTCGAAAAAGGTCGAAACTTTATGTCAATAAGGGGCAAAAGTTCCATAAGGTTCTTTTTCTTGTCTTTGTTAATTGCAGCAGGTCCATTATGTAGCGTTGACAGTCTGAGTACTGCTGCTTATTTTCCTCCCAATTTTAAATAAAAATACAAATTCCTCGATATAATATTCTATCTACGGGATAATTATTATAACCTCAAAAATATCGACCTGCTGAGCCGAACAAACAGATAACTTAACAAGTTTTTAGCGTGGCGGAGGTAGGTATTTCTCCGTGCACCAGGAATTAACTATATATTTGAACATAATTGTAATACCGCCGCAGTGAACAACAAGATAATTTCACTTATCTGCTTATTACTAAAAACTAATATTAGCAAGAAGTAAAATAACTCAATTTATCATATTTAAAGCATACATTTTTGTTATATTCGAAAAATCACATGTTCACAGAATACGTAAGATGAGTGATATTCGACTTATTTGCTTTTTCACAAAAAAGTTAATGGTTTGTTCTACAATCATATGTAAATATCACATTTTTGCAAATTTGGTGACTTGTTTGCTTATTCACGGGGGCCAGATAATTATGAAAATACTAAATGTTACAAGATGGTTTATTTTTAATTGTTTTCAACATGTTATTCAGTGGTCAAGAAAAAAAAAACCTGATTGAGTGGTACTCTATAGGAAAAAGTCCTCGGAGAGTATCCGAAATGTTTTCTTCGATGTTTCCTGACCGACCCATTCCAAGCGAAACAACAATATGATATAACATGAATATTGTTCGTAATCTTGAGGGTAAATGTACTGCAATTGATAAACGCGGCTACTTAGAGCAAAATAATAATATATTCGATGGTACGATGGTAGAGAACAAGAAAATATCTTACTCCATGTATACGAGAAATACTGAAATTAGCATCAGGCTCCTTGGCAAAACTGTAGAAAAGCATCACTCCATAGTACTGCACAGGACTTTTACTCCAAGCTTTGAATATATAGTTACTTGCTTCAAGTATAAGAAAATAATAACATTAACATCAGGCTTCCTGACAAAACTCTAAGAAAGCTGTGCAAATGCTGAAATTACATAAGCATAAAGATCATCAGTAAAGATATCAAAAATATCAGGAATTGGTCCTTGTCTCTTGGAGCAAAACTTGGGAAAGAAAATTGTTTGAAACTTTTACCAAACTAAATTGGACCTGCATTAGACGTCACTACTTAAAATTAAGACATTTTGTTCCAAACAGACGGCTGTCCTATGCACGAAACGTACACTGTCTAAAACATTTTTAATGGAAAGGAAAAATTCACGGAATTGCATGTTTTTGGATTTTTCAAAGAATGAATGGATTATTTTTACTGAATTTTTCAGTTAAAAGACTCTTCGCGTTCATTTGAGCAATATATCGAAAAATACAAAAGTTATCCAATTAGGTACTCTTTAATTTCTTATCACATCCAATGCATAACTCAAAATGTACTGCCCCAGACAAAGGTCCAAATGGTCCGACGCTAAAGAACTCCCGACAGTGAGTGATTTTGCTTTTACTTATAACGGCAAAAAATCATTTTAACAAGCGACCGGAATAATTTTCTCTTAATGAATCATGGCTTTTATGCTGTGAAGCCTTACAAGCCGGTTACTTAAATGTGCATGTTAAATGCTTACGTTTACTAACCATAACGTTGTGCTCGTTTCCTCCCGTTTCAAATGGATAATAATTACTCTTGCGAAATTTACCTGTCAACAAATTTGGGGCAGCTCAGTGTACAATGTAATTTACGTATATACATATACATTCGCTTAGGTATATTTATGGATTGTGACTCGTATAACATAGCCGCGGCTACGAGCAGTATTTTGCATATGTTTACCTTGGTAAATTTATAACCAACTTTGTAATAGTATGTTTAAGTTAGTCTTTGGAAAGTTACATACATTATATTAGGTAAATGACTTATTAAACGGGTGACTCCTTGGATGTCTTAGAGCAGTTTAATTCCTCAACATGTGGCATTGCTTGATGAGTCGCGGTTTGAAAGGTAAAAGTAAAAAAAGGTGCAACAGTATAGAAATACAATGTTTTCAGTGAGACGACTGTACCTGTTTATTTTTTAATCATTTGCCGAATCGTGATTGTTAAATTAAATAATTTTTTAATATTAGTTCATTTCTCTTTTTAGTTTTTATGTCCCCGATTAAAGAGAATGTCAGTTCAGACAAGTAGAGTGTGACGAACGGCACTAATAATTTTAATGCTTCTTTCTCTTGCCAGCTCTGGATATTCTTCCTTTTTCTTCATCTAGAAGACGTCAATTTTCTGCAAATTAAATTCCATTTTGGGCATGCCGTCATCAGCAAGATCTATAAGACATTCCTTCAGATCAGCCAGTTCTACAGCCATATCCAAAAAAGGATTTAATATCTATTTTTGCCAATAATCAGTTTTAAAAGCCTGTTCTAGAAAGTAACCTAATTTTTTTCCAAATTATGGAAGCATATATACTATCATGCAGTGCTTGTAAGTATAATACTAACTAGCACCAAATGGTTCATTGCAATTTCTTCGACCGACAATCTTGTGAACGCAAGTGATGAACTCGTACATCATTATTTTTGAAGATATTGACCACAATCACATTTTTTCAATTATTTCTATAATTTTATCCTTGGCCGTAAGAATATTACAATAGGGACCATTCGCCAGCACACTTGATAATCACTGTCAGTTGAATTTCGGTCTTGGGGGGTCACCACATTTTTTTAAACTTGTAGTGGGGGAGTTGTTTGTTTAAAAAGGTTAAAAAATACTGTTTTAGAGAAACACTTAAATTGGCTCGACCTCTCGCACTTAAAAAAACTCTCATCTCGTCTAGCAAAAGATCACTCTCATCTCGATCTTGTTTTATCTCGCGAGAACGAGACTAGGCAGTAATGAGAAATTGAAAATGAATATCAATCGATATAAAAATTCTAAACCCGAACAAACCAGAATAATCCCCTATAAACCCGTACATACCCGAACAACCCCGACCAGTGTAGGCGCCATTCAGCCTTTGTCTTATAGCCGTTAAAATGTACTTTATTTTTGTAAATAGTTTTAGCGAAATGTAACACCAATCGTTTCCGGGCAAAAACAACGAATATTCCAAAAGAAAATATATACTCTAAATCAAGGATTGTAAGCACTTTACAATAGTTAGGTATTGCTCCAAATAAAGGTTTAGTTTTGTATCGTGAATACTTATTATTTACGTGACTATTGCGGGAAAAGTTTTTAGGTTTGAATCGTAGCGTAAATTAAATTTAAGTATACCCAACGATTTATTTATTTTTTAAGGTCTATATTTTGTGCACGTTTTGCATTATTAGGATAAGTTTACTTTGAATATAACTCTATACAATCAATCATCTTTGACTGTGACGTAAATAACATTGGCAGAAATGCTTTTTTCACTCTCAAAGTAGTCCAGTTACCTTAATTCTTGATTTAGGTACTAACCAGTCTCAGCGTGTAGCTGCTTTTTCTAACCAATTTAGTGACATTTCTTTATATATGTGCGAATTTTGGAGTGCAATAGAGTATTTACCATGCAAAGTTTTCTCAAAGTTACAAGCTATTGATTTCGGATCTTGCGGATCATTTTACGTAATGTAAACGAAATTTTGTCATCTTGCATATTATTATTATTAAAATTTTAGAATGTAGCGTTTAGATAAAATTAGTCAGCACCAAACATAAAAAAACAGAAGGTAGCGAATCACGTCATATTTTGAAAGTTTTTTAAATAAAGTAAAAATTATTCTTCGCTGTTGTCCTCTATGATTATTACACATCGTAGTATGTATGATTTATACTCGCCAGCACAAATTCAAAGAAAATAAACAAATGAATCACATTTCTCCATGCTCACGTAAGCCTCTTGATATAGTCATTGTATTTATTTGTGCGAGCCAGTACACAGCGTTATTTAATTTTTCGTGTCATTAGTTAAAAATTAAAGGTAAAATGCCTAAAATTAAGAGGAGAAGAATTATTTCGACTTCAGAGTCAGAAAGTGAAGTTGAGGTGTTTAAGTGTAAACAGTGCAGTGCGTCGTCAACCACCAGAAAAGAAAAAGAAGAAGGAAAAAGGAGTACGGAGTACCGTTGCCCTCAATGAAAGCAGCGCTTCCTCTGAAGGTACATAAATATTTATTACTGTAATCGATCTTGTATCGTACAGTAATAATAATAGTTTTGGGGTTTCTTTTCCCTGTTATTACGGTAATTGACCTCGTGTCTTACGGTAATAATTTGTGTAATAATTATATCATTATGGTAATTGACTTTATGTCTTACTGTAATCAAGCCTGAAATATTTATTACGGTAATTGATCTTGTATCTTACGGTAATATTAAAGTTGGGATTTTTTCCCTGTTATTACGGTAATTGACCTCGTGCCTTACGGTAATAATTTGTCAAATTATATTACGGTAATTGACTTTATTTCTTACGGTAATAAAGCCTGAAATAGTTATTACGGTAATTAACCTCGTGTCTTACGGTAATAATTTGTGTAATTATATCATTACGGTAATTGACTTTATGTCTTACTGTAATCAAGCCTGAAATATTTATTACGGTAATTGATCTTGTATCTTACGGTAATATTAAAGTTGGGATTTTTTCCCTGTTATTACGGTAATTGACCTCGTGTCTTACGGTAATAATTTGTCAAATTATATCATTACGGTAATTGACTTTATGTCTTACGGTAATAAAGCCTGAAATAGTTATTACGGTAATTGACCTCGTGTCTTACGGTGATAATTTGTCAAATTATATCATTACGGTAATTGACTTTATGTCTTACGGTAATAAAGCCTGTTTTCTCCTTTTGTGGTAGAAAACCACGAAGATGAGTTTTGCCCTATTGGTATAGTGATCAGTCACTACATGTTGAATCCTCTTATCTAGATATAGGTACTTGGGGCACATCCTAGTTGTACTTCAAAGCCTGGGGCGGTTTTTTGTAGGAAAGTGTCTGTTAGATAAGAAAATTATATCAGAAACGGCCTTAAAGAGGGCACACTTGACGTTCCTTAATTAAAAAAGGAATTATTTTATAAAATAGGGTACTAAAAGTAATCTGGTATATCTAAACCTCAAGCCGGACCATCAGGACTGACGCAGAGGAAATAGTATTAGGCCGTACGGGTCCCAGTAATCCTGTACCTTCTTTACAAAATCAGGTAAACAATTGGAATAAGATAACAACAAACAAACAAACCCTTTTATTTTAAACTGGGTTAGGGGTATTTCTATTTCATTTATGAGCACCCCCATTCAACATAGTTCTCCTAGAGTTACTATACCAAGGACTGAGAGACATAAATATAAACGGACTTACTTAAGTGCTGTTTCAAAATGTAGGTAATCATGAAAAAGGGGAATTTTTTTCTTTATATTTTCTTATTAAAAACCAGAATGGTAATAATTATAGGTTTATTTTAAACCTAAAAAATTTAAACACGTTTATTACAGCGCCTCATTTTAAGATAGAAGATTACAGGACTGTATTAAAATTATATATAGTTACGATTTCATGTTATCTTGCCAGCGTCGATTTAAAAGATGCATATTTTTCTTTAGTTATTTAGTGAGAAAAAATATAGGAAGTATTTTGGTTTTTGTTTTTTCAGAATATTGTCTATGAATTCAATTGTTTGCCATTTGGCCTAAATTTAGGACCATATTTATCTACAAAAATATCACGGCCCATTTTAAAATATCTATGGGAGAGAGATATAAATTATTTAGCTTATTTGGATGATTTTTTATTAATCGCAAAGATAAAAAAGAACGTACAAAAAGCGTGAATATTGTTTGTAATGTTACTTACACAATCAGGATTCGTCTTAAATATTGCAAAGAGCGAGTTTACTCCCAAACAGAAAATAAGTTATTTAGGTTTTACAATAAATAATGTAAAAATGACAATTTCCTTGGCGCCGATGCGAAAAGAGAGAACAAATTCGAACACTGTCAACATTCCTAAATAAAACAGTTTGTAGTATTAGGAACTTCTTAAAATTAATAGGTATGTTAGTAGCAAGCAAACCGGCAGTTAAATATGGATGGTTGTATCTTAAAAATCTGGAAAGAGGAAAATATGTGGCACTTGTTCTTAACAACAATCCAAGCTGAAATAAATTGGTGGCTATAAGATATACAACACAATGTTTTAAGAATAAATCTTTTACAATAGAATTTTTTCAGATGCCTCCTGACAGGCTGGGGAGCAAACTGTGGTGATGTTTAAACACATGGCTTCTGGAATGACACCGAAAGGTGCTTTCATATAAACTATTTGGAAATTTTAGCAGCATTTAATGTTTTAAAAACATTTGCAAAATATACTTTTAATGAGAACATATTGCTTGAAATTGACAATATAAGAGCCATAGTATTAACAAGAAAAAAACTGACAACGGTGTACGGTTGTTATTATTGATCGGGAGATTCGAAGTCGATTTTTCAGTTATTATTGACGCGAAAAAAAGTATAAAAGTGATTAACGAGTTTACAACACTAGCAAGAATTGATTGAGTGTAAAAACGTGAAAAAGGGCGTTAAAATTGTAAATAATAAACGTGTTTTTGTTTACGTTGGTTCGCTACAGGTTCTACAGTGTTGTCGGATATAGTCAGATCTTCCTGGCGCAATGTCCGAAAAAGAAATATGCAATGTTTGCCAAAAAATTGTGTCGGATGATGAGGAGAGACTACTGTGTGATAAATGCTTAGTTTGGAAGCATAGAATTTGTCTGTCGATGGCCCTCAAAACATACCAAAAAATTAGCAAATCCAAGGATAACTGGTTTTGCACTGACTGTCAAGATAAAACTAGAAAGCCACACAACTATACGATAAATGATGTAATGGCTAAGCTGGAGGACATGGATAAAAAATATAACGTATTATTTCAGAAATACCAGGAACAAATTAAGATAAATGATGAGTTAAAACAGGAACTTCTTGAAATAAAAACCCAATTAAACAGAAATGAACAAAAAGCTTTAAATAATAACTTGATTATTCACGGCATCCCTTATGAAACAAACGAAAATCTAAAGAATAAGATAGAGAAGATCGCAGGCGAACTGCAGGTAAATATATCGAATGAAAATTATAGAGCAGTAAGAATTGGAAGGGATGAAAAAAAGAAAAATCCCATAAAAATAACTTTTCAAAATGAAGAAATTAAAAACAGACTGCAAAAATCACCTCGCAGGTTTAACCTACACACTGGCTCCTTGGGATACACCGAACACGGCAAGATCTTCCTAAACAACGACCTAACAAAAAAAAATCTGGAGTTGTTCAGGAAAGCGAATGTGTTTAAGCAAGAAAAAGGCTATAAATTCTTATGGATAAATAACGGAAATATACTACTAAGAAAAGAAGAAAAAAGTAAGGTAATAATTGTTAGTAGCGAAGATGACTTAAAAAACTAATACCAAAAAATCTAAGTCTAATTTATATAAATATCCAAAGCATTAGAAATAAGCTAGATGAAATACAATGTCTTGTGAGAAATAATAATTACGATGTATTACTCATGGGAGAGACGTGGTTGTCGGAGGGAGAAACTTGCTTATTCGAACTGGAGGGTTACCAATCAGTACATTCATGTCGAGATAAGAGAGGGGGAGGTGCTTCTATGTATATAAAAAATGGTATAGGGTATAAGGAACTTAAAAAATCTAGTCATGAAGATCTCATTAGCTGGTTATGCGTGCAAATTGGTGATAACAACTTAAAAATTAGTTTGGTGTATAGACCGCCCTCATTCCCATATGGAGAAATGACAGAATATATGGAAAATATAATAACAAATCACCCAAAAAATCATGTAATTGTTGGTGACTTTAACCTTGATTTACTGGAACGTAATAATAGTGAAGTAAAAAACTATATACAACTTCTAACTCAGAATAATTTCTTTCTTAAAAATACTATTAATATAGAAAGTGCTACCAGAATAACCGCAGACTCTAATAAAATCATTGATCACGTAATGACCGATCAAAACTATAAGGACAAATGTGCAGTTAGAGTCGAATATAACCCCTTGTCGGACCATGAAAAACTTATCTTAAACATCGAAGAAAAAACTAAAGTATATAAACCTACAGTAACTTATAAATCAAATGCAGTTGATCATAAAAAATTTAAAAAACTATTTCACCAAAGAGCGCATATTGACAGCATCAACACATTTCAAGAACTTATAGATGTAATCCAGTTATGTAAATATGAGTCAGAATATGAACGGGTAATAAAATGTCGTGAAAATAATACCTGGATAACACAAGAATTGCTTAATCTAATAAAAGAACGCGACAAAATGTATAAAAGGATGCGTGATAACATTAATAACGATAACCTGGCAAGCGAATTTCGAAAAATAAAAAATAAAGTAAACAATAAAATAAAAACTTTAAAGAATCAACATTTCAGAAATAAATGGAGTCAAGCCGGTACTGACCATAAAAAACAATGGAAAATTATAAACGAGTTGGTGAGAAATAAAAAACACATTACTAGTATTCAATCTCTGACTGTAGGTAATAATAAGACAGTGGATGATCCAATCAAAATTGTTAACGAACTAAATAAACACTTTACTAGTGTAGGTAAAAATATTGTTGAAGAAATTGACTTAGAAGTGAAAAATTTAGCGCAAAATGTCCAGGATAGTCTCGGGTTTAATGAAATTCAGTGTCAGAATAGTGTATATGTGGAGTTAACAACGGAACAAGAGGTGACAGAGATTGTTAAAGATTTAAAACGAAGTTCGGCCCCAGGTCATGATCAAATCTCGGTATATGATGTATGTAATTTGGCAGAACATCTTGTTCCGGTGTTGACTAAACTAATTAATAAAATATTATCTACGGGCATATTTCCTGACGAACTTAAGGAAAGCAAAGTTACTCCTATATTTAAATCAGGTTCAAGGGAGACTATGGGTAACTACAGACCAATAACTGTTATAAGCGTATTCTCTAAGATAATTGAAAAAATAATAAAAAAAAGAATGGTGAGCTTTGTTGATAAGTATATTAAACCAGATGAATACCAGTACGGCTTTATTAAAAACAGTAATACGCTGGGCGCGACTATGGATCTCGTTAACTAAATATCCACAGAGCTAGATAATAGAAAGGTTGTTGTAGCAGTATTTATAGACTTAAAGAAGGCATTTGATGTTGTTAGTGTGGATGTTTTGTTGAGGAAATTGGGTGGTATGGGTTTCAGGGGTGTTATGTATAGGCTTATGGAGACGTATCTGTCGGGTAGGCAGCAGTATGTCAGGATGGGAGATGTAGCTAGCAGTTGTGAGTCAAGCGAGTGTGGAGTACCGCAGGGCTCAGTTCTTGGGCCTTTGCTATACTCGTTATATGTACTAAGTCTTAAAAGATCAGGTCTTAAAGCTCGGTATTTTACATTTGCGGATGATACGGTGTTAGTTTACTGTGACGAGGATGAGATGCGCCTTGAAAATTGTGTGAATGCAGATCTTCAACATTATTCTAACTGGTTATTGCATAATAAGCTAAGGATTAATATATCAAAAACAAAAATTATGTTATTTAAACAAAAAAATAAAGTTATTCAGGAACCTGTAATCAAGATAAATAATGTTATTGTAGAGAGAGTGACACAAATAAAGTATCTTGGGCTGGTTTTAGATGAAAATCTTAACTGGAAAGAACATATAAATAAAATAACTAATAAAATTATACCCATGATCGGAGCTGTATATAGATGTAGAAATTACTTGACATTTAAAAGCAAAATGAACATTTATAATGCCTACTTTTTGTCTTGCTTCAGATACTTGATTCCTGTGTGGGGCACCTGCGGAGTTACAGAATTTGAAAAAGTACAGATATTACAAAATAAGGTACTAAAAACTTTATTCGGCTACGACCGATTAACACATACGGAGGTCCTATACAGAGAGTTGGGTGTCATGAAGTTAAAAAAAATACAGGAGCTGGAACAGGCTAAATTTATATATAAAGTAATAAATAAATTTCAAAAGTCAAATTCTAATATAGTTTTTAACGAAAATGTACATAATCATTACACTAGGGCTTATAATAGCATTAATCTAGAATTAATTAGGACAAATAAAGGGTTATATAATCCTATTCAACAAGCGGCAAAGATGTTTAATAAACTACCTCAAAATATTAGAATGGTTAACTCTAACGGAAAGTTTAATAGGTTGTTGAAAAAATATTTGTCAAATGCATTAAATATTTAATCTTTAAGTAATTGTATACTGTTGTCTGTAAATTAGTTTTTGCCTTAATATCTTTGATACCAGTGTTTCGAGCACTGTTTAAAAGATTTTTTTTTCAATGTAATTTATCTATGAATATTTTGTTAATAAAAGTTTTCAAAAAAGATGGGTAGTGTTCAGTGTTCAATATAAACATTTCAACGAAATTACGCAAGAAATTTGGAAGTGGTGCTAGTCCAAAAATATATTTGTTTTCGCCTCCTATATAAGTTTCTCAAAAATTTGCATAGCTGATTCAGAGTCTCAAATAAAAAATGCTGCTACAGAATATGAATTAGATAACACAATTTTTCACAAAATATTATGTAAGTTTGGGGTACCTACCCGATATCGATTTATTTGCAAACTATCCAAATAAAGAATGTAAAAAATTTATATCTTGGCATCCTGACCCCGAAGTGCGTTATCGTTTTTACAATTAATTGGAGTTGTTACTATTTTTGCGTTTTCCCACTATTCGGACTCATTGGAAAAGTTTTGGCAAAAATTTTCGGGGACCAAGCTACTGGAATTTTAGTGGTACCAGATTGGCCCAGTCAATTCTGGTATCCGCGTTTTAAGGAATAGAGAAACCGCTAAAGTTTTCAGTACTTTGACGGTTTTTTAGTTGTTCTTTTTCAGGTGACCAGAGCACTCAATACTATAACTTACCCTGGTGCTAGGGAAGTTGTTCGGAGGTCGTTTGTTTTAACAGGAACCCCGGACACAGTTATTCCACCTCTTCTAGCATCCCTAGCCGAAAGCACAATAAAACAATATGACCAGTGTTTTTAAAAAATGGTGGAAATATTGTGTTGAGAAAAACCATAACCCTTATAATTATAATTTAAACTTAATCTTAGAATATTTTTTAGAGATTCAAAAGTTAAAACTTTCTTATTTAACTTTAAATATCCACAGAGCCGCACTATCATTGCTTTTTTCTCCGAATCAAATAGATAAGCCCATTTTAAAAAGATTTTTTAAAGGGGGTTTCAACTTAAACCCTCCACAACCTAAGTATGCGGCTACTTGCTACCCGACTATTGTTTTTGGTTATTTAGAGAAATTATTTCCATTAGAAAGTTAATCGTTAGAGTTACTTACTTCTAAACGTGTTACCCTATTAGCACCTCTGCTCATAGGATGCAGATATTATCAAAAATTCATCTTACGTATATTAAGGTATCAAACAATGTATTACAAATACTACGTATTCCAGATAAAATTAAGACGTCAGGAGATAAAATATTTTAACCCTTAATGATATTCTCTTTCTTTCCCGAGAAACCTAGTCTATGTGTGGCAAAAACATTACTTTATTACATTCAAAAAGCTTCCACGTTCAGACCTCTAGAAGAAAATAGATTTTTTCTTACTTGGAAAAAGCCTTACCATTCAGCTAGTTCTCAGATACTGAGTCGGTGGCTAAAAAAGATTTTAAAAGAAAGCGGAATAAATGTTTCATGTTTGCTACACATTGAGACATGCTAGTACGTCTGCAGCTTTTCGAGCAGGGGTTAACATAACATAGAAGTTATTAGAAATGCAGCTGGGTGGACTCAAAGGTTTAATGTGTTTGTGAAGTTCTATAATAGACCTATTACTGACTGTCCTGAAGAGTTTGCTAGAACATTCATAAATAACTCTATTAATAAGTAATAAATTAGTTAATGTCAAGTTTAATAAGAGACAATTATATGGAATATCAAATACAAATGGTTTTTTATATGTTTAATATTATAGTGTTGTTAATTAGATTGAGATATTCTTTAAAGGTCTACGATGTGTAATAATCATAGAGGACAACAGCGAAGAATAATTATTAGATTGATTGACTTACCTGTAAGGAAGATCGATCGTAATTATTCGAGCTGTTGTCCGAAATGATTATTACAACCCTTCCCACCCTATGTGTTTTGCCCCCTTTTTTCAATCTAATTAACCAAATAAATACAATGACTATATCAAGAGGCTTACGTGAGCATGGAGAAATGTGATTCATTTGTTTATTTTCTTTGAATTTGTGCTGGCGAGTATAAATCATACATACTACGATGTGTAATAATCATTTCGGACAACAGCTCGAATAATTACGATCGATCTTCCTTACAGGTAAGTCAATCAATCTAATAATTTAACAAATAATTTGTTTTTATTACAATTGTAATGCATTTTCATTTAGTAAACGCCTCTGCCATTCAAAATGTTGCTCCCGTTTGAATGCAAAAATTATGTAAATACCATTGCCTTTCAAGAAGTGGTTTACATATGCTATTCACTATCAACTCATTAAAAGGTTATGTGTGATGCAAATATCCGTAAGGACATGCACTTTGCCTTCAATGTAATGGAGAATTAAACTTGCAAATGGAACGTGTCGGTAAGTTCGCGTGCTTCTGTTGCTGGAAAACTATTTGAAATATTCATCATCCAATTCGCAAAACTGGATTAAAATTGAGTCCGGTTTTAGTTACATTAAAATTAAATCCTTTAGTTCACCCTCCCTGTTGAATATTTGCCATTATTTAGGGAAAACGTATTTGCATTTTTGAGGGTATTTTATCACTTCCTCGCCCTCAAAGCATGTTATGTATTTCGTTTTTTGACGTTATTTTTAAAGTAAAAATTCAAAATTTGACCACTACCACCACTCTTTGGAATTAGTAGCTGACCATTGTTATTTTTATCTATCTACAACCATTTAATTATAGGTGCAAAATACTTGTGATAGTAACAGCATTATGCTATGATTAATACGAGTATAATAATTATAACTTTTGGTAAAACGACAAGTGTAATTACGAGTTAGTTATAAAATGATATCCCGATTAAAATTCCAAAAATTTTGCTGTCAAAAAAGGCTAAAATATGGTATTTCAACGTCAGTTTCGAAAGTTATATAAACCTTTCAAATTAAAACGTTGGACGAAATGGGTTATTTGAAGGAAAAATATACGTAATTTATATTCGTATTTTCAATTTTAAAAAGATCCACAGTTAACCCATTTTGTACATCCTTCTAGGGGTTTATATAAATAAATAAGTAATGGAGTAAAATAACGGAGGATTCTTTTAGCTCATGAGCCAGCGAATAGATTTAAAGTAGTTTACGACGTCGCCTAGCAGCATCTTCGTTATATCGGCAGGGTGGGTCAGTACTCGCAGGGCAGTCATTGAGGACATGTTTGACTATCTCATGTTCCTGTTCACACCTTCTACATCAAGATGTATCGCTTAGCTTCATATTGAGAAGGTGTTTAAATTGCTGGCAATGCTATGTTTGGATATCTATATGGTTATTCGTTGATTTTCCTGTACATCATTAGGTATTTCTTGGTTATGACCACGTCTGGGTATTTTATATACATTTTTTATTTAAATAGTCAGAATTTAAGGAAATTTTGCCTTTCAGTGCTTTTTACGTGTATGGTTGTAGAAAAACATATTTTATTTAAACCCTATAAAATTAAAAATAATATACCTTTATAGGCCATTTGCTTTCTTTAATTTTTGTACAATTAATACAATTAATTATTTGAGTATTTCTAATAACAACTCAGCTATTATAGTACTTTGCCGCATAAGCGGCACTAAATGACAACCCTTTACCTACCTATATATATGGGTTCATTGAAAATGCCTAAAGTATTAAGCAATTTATACAAAATGGTTAACATAAGCAATAATACCTACATTTTTAAATTAAACTAAAAACAAATAAAATTAATTTTTTTTTGATACTTACACTGTATGTAGCAAATTCAAACTATACTCGTTTTTGAGCAGGACTTATTTCATTCCCGCCAAGTAGTTTTTAAGCTTTCGAGTCAACAGACAAAGAAACGGAAATAAAAACAAGTATTTCCTGATCTAGAGACCTTAAAACATCGACATCTGATAATATCTCAAAAATTATTTTTTTCTTAATTACAATACTTTCTCGGCATGAAAAGTAAAAAATGCAACCAACCAAAAACTTGTTGCTATTAAAACTAAATAATAATAGGTTTTACCTCTTCTAAGTGAAAGCCAAACCTAAGGCTGGGAGGAGGGGTTGTAAAACGTCTGCCAACGTTACTCTTTAAATTTCAAAATGAGAAAAGTAATGGATATTTGTCATTTAATAAGAAATCGAAATCTGTAGGCCTATATTGTGTATTTACATTATTTTTATGTATTAATTAACAAAGCAATAAAATAAAACAAGTTAATTTAATGTTTCACGGAATGTCTCCTTTCGATATTTTTTCCATGAGTACAAGGTCAATGTCCAGAACTTCTCCTGTCCACCTTACCTGCCGCTGTTGTTCATGCAATGTAATAAACTAAAATGAGGTTTTTGTTTTTATGAATACAATACAGGCATTTAGAGGGATCTACCCCTTTGATATGAATTAGGATTTAATTTTAATTTTAGTTTAATTTGCGCTTCTTTCTGTTTTTGTCCGACGGATTTTCCAGACCGCATACGTTAAAAGAGGATAATTCTTGTGGGTTTCATTAATTATTTTATTTATTTATAACAGGTTTTACCCCATTTATAAGACTTTTATAATCATAAGCGAGTATAAGTTATTGTATAATTATTTATATTATATTTTTTAAAGTCTTAATTAATATACAATATATTAAGACTATAAATCATATTACATTACAAGTATTTTTACGGATTTTTCTGATGCATTTGATAGATTAGACCACAGAATTTTACTTAATAAAGTCGGCTCGTTTGGAATCTCAGATAATCTTATAAAGATTTTCCATTCTTATTTAAATGAACGACAACAAATAGTGGAGTGCGGAGGCCAATCATCTGTGCCATTGGATGCTACATCGGGGTACCACATGGATACATTTTGGGTCCTTTAATGGTTATAATATTTATTAATGATATAGTTAATGATCTTGACAGTGGTAGTCTTCTTTATGCCGATGACAAGAAAATCCATGCTCATATTCGTAACCTGTTAGACTGTGAAAAACTTCAATTGTTCATTGACAGGATGGTGTGTTCAAAATAAATAGCCGTTAAATATCAGTAAGTGTAACATAATGACCTTTTCATTAAAACGACATACCCTTGTATATGATTACAAAATTAATAACATTTCAGTGGACAGCGCTGAGACTTTTCGCAATTTCGGTGTATTATTTGACAGTAAACTATCTTTTGTTCCCCACATAAATGACCTTGTTGCGGCCTGTCATACATCCCTAGGTTTTATAATTAGACATTCTCGTGATTTTTTAAATTGTCATACACTAAAAATACTTTTTTATGCATTTGTATGATCCAAATTGGAGTACGCCTCGTACAGTTTCTCAACTTAAATTTCTCCATAATATCTTGCATAATAGAGTTAAATGCAGTGATATATTAGAAAACCTGCAATTCCTTGTCCTTAGAACATGTCATTCCCATGTGGAAATCGAGAGCAATAAATTTTGATTGATTTTCTTGTAAAAAAAACTGTATCCTTAAAAAAAATTTTATAACCCCCCACCAGAATCATTATCCCCCCAAAGATCAACTCCAGATACGCGTCTGCAACCGCGCGTACCAATATCTGTAAATACTCCCCTATTTATCGATTGTGCAACACATACAATCTGCACCAAAATAGATTTGACATTTTTAATTGTGGTTTATCCAGTATAAATCTAAATGTTGTTGCCTTTTCATATCATAATTTAAGTCTAAATTTGTTGTTATCAAATAATTTTTTGACTTGTTACAATGTTACCTATTTTATTTTAAATAGGCTATATACCCAATTGGTTCATTGTAACTGTGAAATGGTGTAAAATAAAATAAAATAAAATAAAATAACATCTACAAGAAGCACAGCCTTGGTTACATTAGAATAGTGTCAACCATTCATAACAAAAATTGATTCAATACTATATTGATAATTGCTTTTATGTATTTTAACGGATTGATCACCGTTATGTTTACTATTATTATATATATTAAATATATTATATATATTTTGTCCTTTAAGCAGAAAAAGGAAGGAGTGTTTTCATTTAGGAAACTCAGGAGACGCTAGCTTTGTAAGCCTACATTGACCTGGCGTCCAATGATGATTTAATGTGTTCGTTGTGACCTTACTAACTGAGTCAGCGTTCTTCCAAGAAACTATACATTTATTGCCATATTCTGTTGAAAGAACACAGTACTTAAGATAAAAATAAATGGCGTTCTACAAATTGCTCCAGATCTTACATTATATTCACAAAAGATATCGTTCGGTCACTCAAGCGCACGTTTAAATATTTTTATTATTAGCTTTTTAATGGTAATAATGAAGATTGAAGATGAAATAAAAAATTAGTTTTTCCAATGTTCAAGCTTTTGTTGTACGACTTTTTGATCTTCATTTTCGCCGAATTACGTTCTCTCTCAGAAGGCGGACCCAAGCTTAGAGACACCAGGCAGCTGCCTTCTTTTCATAGATAGACATTCGCTTCTGCGAATAGCCTATAAATGTATTAAAACACGTCCGGTGTCATTTTTAACGAAAAATAAATGGTACATTTATACGTATTTAAATTAATCATTATGTCATTGTGTTAGATTTGCATAGCAAAATGGTAATATACTGTCAAAATAAACATGAAATTTTAATTTATTATTTAAATTCAAAATATATAAATTATTGAATAAAATTTACAAATAAGAGAAAAATATTTTGTGTTGAATTTATTTTATATGTAATAATATTAACAAATGTAAAACAACGAGAAGAGATATGACTTTATTTCAGTAGAAAAAAGAACAGTATTTCTGATATCGGCTAAGATAATAAAAAAATGGTAGACGAAGCCAAATCCGAACAATGCAGCTTATTATCCAGTTTTTTAACAATCTCATGTTCGCAGAGAATGTGTCGTACATTGAATGCTTTGCGAATTCGGGCATAGACATAAAAAATAATATTTTTTTGTCAATAGTCGTATTTAATTTTGTTAAAGTCGTGTGAAAAAATAAAATTTCTATACACCGTGTTTAAGATTTGGTAATTTAAAATGAAAATAATTTAAAAAGGAATGAAATTAAAAAGATAAATGTAATAACTTTTAAATTCAGAAATAATAAAAAGAACAACAAATCAAAAATTCCAAATTTAGAACAAATCAAAACTAAAAAATATATTATACCTAATATATAGTAATTTCACAAACTACAAAGATTTCAAAAAATTGAAGACCCACTAGTATTATTTATCTAACAAGTTCTGCTGCAAGGTATTATTTATAAAAAAAATTTTTAATTTTACATCGACAATAATAGTTCTCGTAGAGTATCCGAAATGGTCCCTGCGATGTTCCCTGACTGACCCAATAATGATAGTTTTATTTTATTTTTATTTTATCGTATGTAATAAACCTTAAAAGAGCGCCATTTGGTGGCCGCACGCTTCCATCGCCCTTTTAAACCGCCCGTTGTTCGATGTAATACGGCATACAAACACTGTATTAATTTTAAAAAAAGTTGTATCCAAATTTTGGATTAAAAGGTCGTAAGCCTTCTTTCAAAAAAAAAAAATAAGCTTAAAAAAGTAATCATTTTATAAACCAATATTCTTACCAATGACCTGTGCTTTATATTTTTGCACGAAAATTGCCATTTTTTGCATGAGATTAAAGTAATTACGTGTTAACACTGTCAAGAAGTAAAGGTATTATTGAGTAAGAAATAATCTTAATAATCCGTTAATAAAAACTTGAACATTTAGATTTTTAACAATTTTTCTTAAATATAAATTTACTAGTTGTCCATCATTGAAGAGATAAAAGCTATTTTTACTGATTTTCCATTTACATTGCATTCCAAAGTAACTTCTTCAACAGGTTTGATAGTAAAATTGCCACTATCATTGCGACCAACGCTACGTTAGTTTTTTTTTATTTTACACTAACTTCTGCACTAGTATCAGCTAATTTAAACTCTATTCGTTTAGTTATGGCACTAACATAAAACTGATTATCATTACTATCAGAGTTCTCCTCCTTTTGTGGATCGACTTCGTGCACATTTTTCTTCGTGCCATTACGAGATTCCATGTTTTCTTTTTATTTACACACTGTAGCAAAGTGATTAAGCCATTGACACTTTTTGCACTTTTTTCCGTAGGCTGGACACTTGCCCTTTGCATGCGTCATTTCACAATACATACAAGGTTTGTCAGTCACTTTTTTGTGAAATTTTTCTGTGTCTTTTAAATAACTTACAAAAACTTTACTTTGCAAAACCTTAGGCTGCAAACTGCTAGCTTCACAAGCATTGCAATGCTCAATTGCCATGTCCGAAGTCAAATCAGATGCTTTCAGTAAACTTTCCTGAGTATCTTTGCTGAAGACGCCCATAACAATCCTGTCCCAAAACTGTCCTTCCTTCTGACAAACGTTGTTAAAAACAAATATTTAGAAAATAACATTTTTGTTGGGTAAACAGTGAGCTTCAAAACTCAGCTTCACCTCTTTTAAGGACTTCTTTTGATCATCCATCAAATTAAAGGTATTAAATAATTCTAATCCGTCATCTCCAAAAGATTTAGAAAAACAGCTACCTGGGTTTCTTCACTTTTTTTCAAAAGCTCTGTTACAGTTAAAAAATGATCAAATTTTTGCTTAAATAGCTTGCAATCTTACGCGATATTACTATTCAAACTCAGCTGTTTTGACGGTCTAAACATCGACTCCATGTTTGCCTCATTTTTTCACAAGTGTTAAAAATTTGCCAGCCGGGAGAATACTTCCGATTTTTCGAGATAATACAACACTACTTGCGCAAACTATACAACTCCCTCAACCTGAGACCACCATGCATTATTATTTGTGAACAATAAAAATGATGTACCTACTTGAATTATTTGGATAATTTATTCAAGGAAGAAATATTATTACAAAAAGGCTACAACCTGGTTTCTTGAGACTACAGACTGACAGTCATCCTACCTACGTAAATTCTTACAATTTACAAATATTTTAGAACAAACCAACTAAGGGTATGCAACCAAAATTACATAATAATACAGCGTTCTCTTACAATACTTGGAAAAATCACGAGATTATTTTTTTTGCTGATTTTTTATATATTTTGAAAAATTACACCCATCCCGACTTACCAAATATACATATAGTATTTGTACCAACCGCTGATAGAACATTGAGTTTATGTCTAACATGTTTAGCGAGAATCAAAACATATTTTATGTTCTTTTTTCTATTTAGTAAAGCCATTTTAGCTACATCCCTTTCTAGTCACACCTTAATAGAAGGGAGTGACAGACATTTATTAAATAACATTTATCATCAACGTCTGTTTTAGCTGATAGTAAAATGCCTGTTGTGTTTTCCACTACGCTTTATTATTTGCTATCATGTTAATTTATAACTGTGTTACGGGACTATAAAGGAATTATTATCATAATTACATTATCTTAGGTAACAGGATTGTTTTACAGCATGAAACTTGGCTTACTAGGCTTCCCAATTTACCCAGCTTGAAATTAAATTATCTCATATTAATACGCAACAATTTTATCAGTATGGATTGATCCATCCTCTTCACTTATTTATGCAGAGTATCTTTAAAAGGTGTGGAAAAAATGCTACCACAAAGAATTTTTTTTTGCAGGATGGGGCGCCTACGCACTATGCAGCTAACGTGCGAAATTACCTGAATACCGCCTTTCCTGGCAGGTGGATTGAACAACGGGGAGCTATTGAATGGCTAGCAAGGTCGCCTGCTTTAACACCTTTAGATTATTATTTATAGGATGATTTAAAACATAAAGTGTATGTTATAAAACTTACAAATATTAAACATCTAAAATATCAGATTAGACTAGAAATCAGATCTATACCAACGCAGGTTTTACGCAGCCTACAAAATGAGTTTTATAACCGATTGGCTTTTTGTCAAGGAGTCAATGAAAGCGCATTTTGAATAACTTTTGAAATAATAAATCGATAGAACTAATTTCGTGTTTTTGTGATTTTTTTGTCAAATTTGTTCCAGTTCAATTACCGCTGGAACACACAGCTGAGAATTTTGACAACATTGCCGATATCATTGTTAATTTCTGCATGCCTAGAAACCCCCAGATAGTAAATTTTATAAGCGCAACTTTAGCGGTTCTAAAGGCAGATAAGCGTTCCGGTACTTTTTAATGGAACTACAGTGTTACCATAGCTCAGCAACTAGTAAAGATAGAATTTTGTAAATTTGGGATCTTACTAAATTTGACACGCCCAATTTACTGCAATAAAAATAAATTGAGCATTCCATTTAAAACAAAATTACTACGTGTAGCGCAAAGCTGGAAAATCTGGCAACTGCTCCGACATCATAATCCAATTCTGCACAAACCCCTACATACCAAATTTTGTAGGCTTAACTTTAGCGGTTTTGATAATATCGAATTTATTCCAGTTAAAGTCCGCACCCTGTATATTCTTATTCTCCAAGGGTTTTTACCTAAAAAAGCTATACGTGGTAAGAGTTGATTTGAGCAGCCATATTTGAGATATCTGGATTTAAAAAATTTACAACGTATAAGGCCAGGTCTAAATTATTGTAATAATGGAACACAATTTGAAGCGAAGGCGTTAAATTAAAATAACTGTTACTTAAAACTTTTTTTTTATGTAAACAGATTAGTACGTTTTTAAAAATTAAATTGAACTCTGTCATGAACATGTCAACATTTCTCAAAGCGTCCATTCCAGTTTGAATATGTATCCTTAATTCATCTTTTATATCTACTGGCCTAGATTACACAAGGATTTTTTAAAGTTCTCCATAAAAAGTAATCAGTAGGCGCCTTTTAGAGACAACTTGTATCTTGTATAACATACTTATTTTAGTATACAGGGTAATTTCACAGAACTATATAAAAAACGTAGAACACTTCATAAGCTGAATAAATGGCATAGTATAGTATGATTGTACTAATGAGGGTTTTATTTTTATAGGTTGCCATTCACTAATTTGAGTCTGCAGCATCATTCCAACTAGCTGTAACGTCGCGCGTCGTAGCGATCAACGCGAAGAAATTTTGAAAATAAATATAAAAAGTTATGGTAATTGGATTTGGGAGTTAAGGAGCCCTCAGCAATATATTAAGGAAATAAAAGGTAACAAAAATATTTAAGGATATCTGAACATGCGAATTATATATTCTTGCAATTCAATGCAGCTAATAACATTTCTTACATATGTGGAATGAAATATCCTACAGTGGCATGTTGCTTTAAAATTGTATATGTTAGAAAAATAACAACAAATAGTTCAACAAAATAAATTATTATACACCACAATAAACACAGAATTTATTATTAATTATTAGCTTAGGTACCTAACAGCTTTGTTTTAAAACCTACATCTTTGTTAACTAGACCTTCAAATTAACCCTGTTTAAAATTGCATTAATATTCCGCATTAGTGTATCAAAATTTTATTAGAACGGATAGTTTGGTCCAGGAAACAAGAATGGAATAGAATGGTTGAGCCGGAATTTAAATCCTAACTTTAATTAGGAATTAAACATAACTACTATATTTTTACTAAAATACTATTTGGAGAAATAGTTAGAGAACTGCCATATTTAGTTTAACTCTTATTAAACCAAGTAAAAACATTGGCCTGAGAATAAAATACTTCTAATGTTATTCAGAGATCCTTTATTTAATATCATTGTGATTTTTAACTCTGTTTGTTGACCATAAAGGTGTTATCATCATAATTATATTATCTTAGGAAACAGAATTGTTTTAGAGCCTAAAACTAGGCACTATGCTTTCCAACTTTACCTCGCTACAAATTAAATTATTTAACATTAATGCCCAAAAAGTATAATATCAATATCATAATATCAGTGCGTGAAGTTAACTTTTATACACGAATGTGATATTTATTCCGTCGATTTGGTGTGTACATTTTCCTTTTTGATAGTTAATGAGGACCATTTAAGATATAATTTAAAATTTTTTAAGAAAATCGAAAATTTCATTTGACAATGTCAAAAATTTACTTTTATAATAAATGGAAAAATATCGCAAAATTTGATTCCTGTTTCAAAAACTTTTGTAAACAATGTTCAAAATTAACCCAAAAGGAATTTAATTATGCCGCATGTGATAGAAGAAAACTGTTATTCTATTGTGAAAAATGTGACCAAATTTTCCAATATTTGGTCCCGTCTCAAAATTCCAATCAGATACAAAGAATAATTACTCAAGATGATTTGGAAAATATTGAACTAATTAAAAAAACAAAATTTAAAGAGGAAACGAAAAAATTATTTAGTCTTTTAAGTTTCATAAAAAATGATATAACTAACCTGAAGAAAACGAATGTTCAAATGGTATGATTTCTTTCTTTAGACGAATATATTAGGATGACTCCTTTACATATTAAAAATATTGGAACTCAAGTAACTTTTATTTCTAGTAATTGTTCACATGTAGTAAATAATAATCCACCAGAGACTCGTTCAAAAATTAGTCCAGAAGAATATATTATAAGGATGGATACTTTACAAAATATAAACAATCAAGCAATTAGTACTCTTTTAAATAATTCTGAAATTTGTAATTTCAAAAATACCCAAAATTTTTAAGATGTATGTATGTATGTCAAAACACCATTCAATTGAATGTCAGTGGTACAGAAACTCGTATAACCCAAAATGTTAAAAATATATCATCAATACAAAATAACAAGTTCGAGTATAAGAAAACTAAATTTATTCATGGGACAAAAGAAGCAAATCACATATAATCAAAAAATCCTAAAGAAGGTGATATTATAAATTATTTAAAGGAATTTAAAAACATAAACTGAAACTATATTTGTGATAAACTCTTAACTACAAATCCAAATTCCTCCTCTTTTAAAATTGGAGTTCTTGACAATTTTAAAAACGAATTTTTAGATAAAGAAGAAAGAAATTACGCTATACACGGTATACACGGTTAAAGATAACTCCGACTTTTTCTAGTTTTTTAAGCGATTAACCCATCAATTATTGATGTGAGTGGTATTGCTGTATCAAGAAAAATGCTCTCAAAAATGCGTTAAATTTTCTATAAACAAAAGTGCTACCTAAATAATCAAAAATCTGGAAAAACTATCTTAAATACAGTGAAAATCTGCCAGTAAGTGAGTAACAAAAACTCTAAACCTTTAAAAAGCCCGATTAAAAACCTTATCAGCCAAGAAATTATATGTATTTACATTAGCTACAATCATATACACATATACACTTAAATTGAGTAGGGGAGTGTCCCAATTTATTTTACTGTCCGATTTGTAAGCAAACACAAAACGCCTAGATTAAATACATTACCACAATTGGCAAAAATAATATTGGTACCTTTAAGTGCTGCAGCGATGGAAAGGATCTAACTTGCTACTATTGCATATCTTGCAAATCAATACAACATAAAAGCTGCATAGAAAGAAAAAAGAGTGCAGTTTATATAAAAGACTACAGAATCTTCTGCAGCAAAAAATGCGAAATCTACGCCCAAGAATATGTCAAAGATGATGAAATTGAACTGATTCAGGAACTCAGAGAGATAATCGCCGAACTGCAGAATGAACTGCGAGAAAAGAGCAAACAACTGGAGAGACAGACAATATGATCAACCGCATTTGAAGATGACGTGACAGAAGCAGAAGAAAAATTAAACAGCGAAATATTGGAACAAAAAGAAAAAATACAGGCCCTAGAATGTAAACTGACACTAGAAAACAAAAAGAGAATAAATGATATAGGGGAGAAAAATCAAGAAATATAATATATTAAAGAAAACTTACAAAAGACGATAGATCAACAAAAAAGCAAAGTCGAAACAATTGAAAAAAAAACAGCTGATGATAAACGAAAAGCCAAGATCTGCAGGAGGAAACTACTAATAAAAGCAAAGACGAAAAAGATAATAGTATTGAAATTTACAAAAGAAAAATTGACAAACTAAATGAAAGTCTAACAAAAATTAATATGGAACGGCTACATGAAACAGATATCGCTACAATAAACATCCGGGAACTAAAAGAGGAGACCCATAGAATAAATGAAAAATGCAGTGAACTGACAATAATGAACAATAATCTAAATAGGAGAATAAAGGAACTCGAAAAACAACTAAATGAACTAACACACACAAAACAAGCAAAATCCAGAAAATGGGAGAAAAATTAAATAAAAGCGTTAAAAATGTAAATGAAAAACCAAGAAATAGGCAAATATTATTAATGAACGGACCAAACGGTTATAACTATGGGAAAATTGTAAAAGAAATTTCCAAAAGCACCTTCGACATAAACTGCCAATCTGCCAGCAGCATTTTTTTCGAAAAGGTAACAACGAATCACAATATCGTACTATCAAGAAATTACACAAAAAGGGACTACAAGATTATCTTTACATCTAATGAAAATGCCAGATTAGGGAAAAAAATGAAAATGCCAGATTAGGGAAAAATATTGACGAATTGTATGTAAGAGAAATCATGGAACAGTTAAAGCATACCAATTTGATTTTGGTTGGGGCACCATTTGTTTGGAACAGGCCAATCCTAAATAAATTTATAAATAATCAAAATCAAGCACTACTCAACCAGGTTGGATGTGACAATCTTGCATACTTTGTTGACTGCAATAAAATAATACGACCACATCAAGTCCAGGAAAGAGGTGAATTCACAAATCAAGGAAAATGGCAACTGATCAATTATATATTTCACTACTATCTTCAAGAAAAGCTAGATAAAACAATTGAAGCTAGTAACGAAATCACTACGAACAAAAAAAAACTTAAGAAACAAGTCAACAAACGCAGACAAAATAATTGAAACAATAGAAGTAATAGAAAAGCAGGAGAGGCAACAGAATTTTTTATATCCTCGCCTAAGTCAATTACAAATGGAAATATAATCCAAACGCACCTGAGCACAAAGATTTGCCACCTAAATGTTCAAAATCTTGCGAATAAATTAAACCACATATAGCTTCTTACCAAAGAACTAGAACCACAGATACTCTGCGTTACTGAAACATGGGGCTCAGACGAGGGAATGAAGAGTATGGTTCTTCCAGATTATAAACTAGCAACTCATTATTGCAGAAAAGTCCACATACATGGTGGAGTCGCAATCTACACAAATATAGAAGCTACAGTAAAAAACCTCAAAGAAATCACAAATTACAGCGTCAAACTACATTTTGAATGCTATGCCATTCGAGTAAAAAGTACGAGGTTAAATCTGGCAATCGTTGTAATATACAGGCCCCCTTCTGGAAATGTAAATACTTTTGTCCAGCAAGTCACTGACCTTCTATTACACCTTACTAAAATTGGTGACAATATTGTCCTATGTGGATACCTTAACATTGGCAGCTTAAAGACACAAGAACAAAACTATAAGCAACTGAAGGATCTTCTTGACTCCTTTCACCTAGTAGACCACAGTGACAAACCCACAAGAGTTTTTACATCTACACTGGGTACATCGATTTCCTCAATAGACTACATGGCTACAGATATAGATAGTGCATTGGTAAGCTGTAAAATCATAGAAGAACACATTTCTGGTCATTACCTTCAAGAATTGATAATTGAGCTACCTATTGAAGTCCAAGAACATAAACCAAATCGTAGAGTCATACAAACTTTATCTGAAAACAATTTAAATAACTTTAGGAAAGCATTACAAATAAAATCATGGCTCCCTATACAAGGTACAGATATAAATGAAAATGTCAATACATTCCTGAAAATATTCCTGTGGCACTTCAATAACACCTGTCTGGAACGAAGACAAACCCATCGTAAACCAGAACGTCACTGGATGACTGAGGAAATAATAATAAAGAAAAATCAGGTACGAGATACTTATAACCTCGCAAAACAAATAAATAACAGTAACATCTGGCAACATTACCAAGATCTAAAGAAAGGATATAGGAAACTGATCAACGAAACTAAGATAAATTTTAACAAAACCAGAATCGAAAATTCTACAAACCAGCCTAGGGAAATATGGAACATAATAAATGCAGAACTAAATAGAAATAGACAAACAAACTCAATCCAACTATTAATTGAAAATCGTAAAATATCCCAAAAAGAAAAAATTGCAGAAACATTTGGTAAATACTTTGCAACTATTGCAGAAGAAACAATTCAAAGTCAATTTAAAGAACAAATTTCAACAAGTCCCACAACGGCAGCACCGCAACCAAACACCATCTTTCTAGCACCGATTACGAGGGACGAAATTCGAGGGATCATAAAGAACCTAAAAAATGAACTGGCTTCGATGGTATTCCCACTAAGGTAATAAAATGAGTTTGTGAGGAAATAGAAGAACCCCTTAAAGAATTGATAAATTGTGCTTTTGCTACTGGAACATTCCCATCTGCATTGAAATTGGCCACTGTGATACCAGTCTTTAAGAAGGGCAGCCAGCTTGACATTGAAAACTATAGGCCAATATCCTTACTGAGTATATTTTCAAAGATTTTTGAACGTGCACTAAGGCTAATAAACTTTCTTGGACAATTCAAAATAATTCAGAATGATCAACATGGCTTTCAATAGGGTAAATCCACTGAGACCGCAGCTTTTCAACTTCTGCAATTTATACATCGAGAACTAGAATCAAACCGTATTGTTGTTGGAATGTTCTTTGATTTATCAAAAGCTTTTGACACTCTGAATCTTAAATTTGTTGAGCAGAAGCTTTATGCTGTTGGAGTGAGAGGAAATGCACTTTCACTAATAATATCCTTTTTATCAGAGAGAAAACTACTGGTCAGGACAGTGGATTGTACCTCCTCAGAATATGATCTGAATATTCGAGCTGCTCAAGGCTCTGTCCTCGTACCTCTGATATTTATACTGTTTGTAAATGACCTTTCACTATTAAATTTGCCGATGACACGACTGTCGCCATATCTGCAACAGATGAGCTTGAGGCGCATGGAAAAATTCAGGAAATGGCTGAAAGAATGAATAGATGGTGCTTCTCAAATCAGCTTATTCTGAATGAACATAAAACTGTGTACATTCATTTCTATAAAACCAACTCATAAATTCAATTAAACCAAGCAGCACCTTCATCCAAATTCTTAGGCAAATACCTTGACTCCGAACTATCATGGGAACCTCATTGGATCATATATGCTCAAAATTATCCCAAGCTTACTATGCCATATAAAAACTAAAATACTCAGTTCCTGTAACTACTTTAATAACATCATACTATGCGTTAGCCTATCCACATCTGAGCTACAATGTTCTACTTTGGGGACAAGCAGTAAACATAAATCGAGTATCCATAGCCCAAAAACGCCTAATAAGGCTTATCTTCGGACTAAAACAAGTGCAAACGTGCAGAGAATCATTCAAGAAATATAAAATCCTCACTCTTACGTCAATATACATTCTTAAATGCTCAACATATGTTTATAAAAACCGACAAGAATTCCAAAAAAATAGAGACACCCACAACTACCCTACAAGAAATGCAAATGGTCTCATAGTTCCCAAGCACACCTCGACACTCTATGAAAAATCTCCGCACTATGCTTGTATAAAGATTTTCAACAAGCTGCCTGAAGAAATAAAAGAAGCTCCATCGATAGGCATCTTTGGAAGAAAACTAAAAGCCTTTCTTGCAAACAACCCATTTTACTCTCCAAAATACTTTCTAAATCCAAACGTCTAAAATTCTAAATAACGTCCTATATATCGTTAAGCATATTTTCAACTGTTTATTTTATACTCTGTGTTGTCTATTACTACTTATGTTTTTTATCTCCACAAAATTTTAAACTGTTATGTGATTGTCTTTTATACATATTATATTGTTAATCTGTACTGTCTATAGCAATTTACTTTTATGCTAAAACTAAGTATAGGGACGAACCTCAAAGCATCTAAAATGATAACTAGTGAACAAATTGAATTTGAATTTGAATTTTTTTAATTTAAAGAAGGCCCTTGGGTTTGTTCGGGTTTGTTTTTATGTTAACAAATATTATCGTCAAAGAAGACAAAATAAATTATATGTAGCACCGTTACTTAGAAACTAACTAAATGATTATAGTAATATACTAGTGGCACACAATACATAAATATCAGGTCTTTAAAATAATCAATTTTTGAATTAAAAAAAATTATTTTAGGTTTAAATCCAGATATTTTAGCAATTATTAAAGCTTGACTTACTTCCAATGACTCACCAATTGCCTTTGAAATTTTTGGGTATAATTTTTTTAGACTTGATAAAGTAAGCAAAGTAGGTAAAATTGGTGTTTACGTCAAAAAACATAAAAACAAAAATAATTTTAATTACCCCAAATCTTTTTGGTTAAATATCTCTTTAAAAAATTTAAAACTAGAATTTGGACTTATTTATAAAAGGAGATAATTATTGTGTCGGTGAAAATTATTTATACTCCTCCTAATATCAACTATAATTATTTTTTAATTTTAGAGGAAAGAGTTCCACAAATATATATTTTTACTGATAAAATAATAATTATAACTGGTGATTAACATTAAAGGAGTAGATAGTTTTTATTTAGAAAATATATTATCTTCATTTGGCTTAAAACAAATTATATCTGAACCAAGGCGAATACATTCATCCGCTAAAATCATTGATCTTTTATATATTGATAAGAATTTAATATTTAGCAATTCTGGTGTAATTAAAACTCAAAATATCAATAATTTTAACATTTCCTTAACTGATAACTCATTAATATTTTTCAATATTTTATTAAATAATGAATCACCAAATAAACATAAATTATCTAATTCTATAAGTGGTTTAGACTTAGACTATAGTAATCATAAAAATATAAATTATAAAGACAAACAAAAGTTACAAAACAACCGTATAAGATTTTTGACTAGCCTTCTAAAGTACGACCATGTTAATCCAATCCAAGTCGTAATATTATAAAACTTGAATCTAGACGCGAAATTTACTTAAATTGTGTTATTAATAAAGTAATTTTTCTACTAAAAAACAAATTATTTATATGAAAAATTCAATTTAGAATTAACCACAACATGAACACTAGAAATGAAAAGAATTTGAAAATACCAATACATTATAAAAAAAATATGAAACTATTTTAAATATAATAGTTTAATAATATATAACAATATACATTCTGATATACAAAAACTATACTATTCGGCTTTTAAAAGTCATTTTAAAAAACAAGTACTTAGGGTCGAATTGGAAGACTGATTAATTGGTAATCAAAATCCTACCTTTTTGTACCAACTGGTATGTTACAGTCACCATTAGTTATTTTTAATGGTTATAAATTATAATTTAAAAAAAATTATTCTATATGTATTTTGGCACAATTAAATATCAATTAATAATAATAATTATTATTAATAAAGTAGTTTTAAATAATGTTTAAATTTGGTTAATAAGAGTTTCTAATAAAATAGAACTTGTGCAATAAAAATAAATCGGTAATTTTTGCCAAATTTGGGCTTGTGTATTTTAAACTGCTTAAACGTAAGGTGCATTCGGGCAAATCTCCCGAAAATTACCAATAATTTGTATTGCACATGTTAAATTACTACTCATAATTTATAAGTTTTATGAAAGTATTTTAAAATATCTCTAAAATAATTCAACTTTTCCTTATTTAAAAAAAAAGTGAAAATGCAAAGTTTTAAAAGAAAAATCCTGGACTATTTTTTTCAATGTAATAATTCATCTTTATATATCTTTTTGTACAACTGCCCAAAAAACTGACTTTTTTCGTTTGGATGTAAAACGACATTTTTTTTTACTGTGAAAAAATATTATTTTTTCAAGGCTAAAAAAATGTAATGATGTTTTCGTATAAATTAAAAAATTAATTTCCAAAAAATTTTTTATTAACATTTTTTATAATCAAAGTAAATCAAATTAATATGTTTAATTCTTCCTCCAAATAACACAGCAAAACATTTTCTAATACGGTTTTTATTTTCTTTATGTTACACCATTCACAAAACTAAGTGCAAACTTTCCTTTATTGTATTTTTGATTTAGCAAGCAAAAGATTGATACAACAATCTTCGCCGCATTTCTTGAGCTGTCTCACCATCACAATCAGACATTATAGAAGTGGACAAAATTAAGCAAACTATCGTACATTTCTTGACACGAAAGAAGATAGATTTGACAATCAATAATCTTTGAAGAATTGCAGGTTTTCGTGGTAATCACTACAGGTGTAAGAAAAAATACATTAAAACCCATTAGGTAATTTTACTTTTAAATTTTTATTCTTAATACGATAAATAGTAATAAAAATAGACTACTATCCCTATAATTAATGAAATAATTGATAACAAACAGTTGTACAGAAAATGTTGTTTGTATTTCGCACGCAAAAGTGTTTCGCATATTCGACTAAATTTTTAACCTTGACCTAAGGTTGACAATGTGATATGCCTTTAAAAAACACCTTTTTTGAGTACTTAATACAAAAATAACTATTTAGATAACATCTGTAAATTGTCGTGGAGTGATAATAAATAATGTCAAAATTAATTTGTCACTTGAATTTTTGATAAACTAAACAGATTAAACCAACAAAGATCAAAGTTGATTATCTTATTGAAAAGAGTCGTACAATAGGAAGAATATTCAAGAAAATCGGTTTACCAAAAAAAGTACCGTTAAAGAATTCAAGCAGAAACGGTTCTCTAAATATATTGCCTGGAATTAGAAGGAACAGAGTATTAAACAAACAAGATTATAACTTTAAGCCATTCAATAAAATGTGGATTTACTGACTTTTTTTCATCTTTTATCTGCTGTTTAAAAAAATTGTGAAAGAAAATATACTAAATATATTTTTTTATGGATGAAAACTAGATGGATTTTTTTTTTGAAATGAACCTTTCACCTCTTTATTTAAGTGGCCACAAAGTTTAAAAGACCAGCTATTCTAAATTTTGTAAATATGACAGAAAATGTCAACTTTAGTGTCAGGAATTTTTCGGCCGCAATTTTAATCGGCGGAGGTAATGGTGCCATAAGAAAAGGAATTCTACTAGTTAAAATTTTAAGTTTTTTAATTGTAAAGGTATCTGTGCCACGGGTCACATGGTCGTCACAACCTGTGCTTAAAATATACTTAATTTGCTAAACTTGATAATTGATTTTCTCAGATTTTGAATAGGAATTTTGTACATTATCTATTGCATTAATTTTTTTTATTACCAATGCATACTATTAAAGGTCAAATAATGAGAAGATGTCTTTAGTTTTTCTAAAGGGTTCTTAAAATTGTCAAAAGTATTTACGAAAATGACCTTCTCGTGCCAATTTCATCTTCTTCAAGCATGAAACAGAAAAATTAAGAGTTTGGGGCGAACACAGTATTTCAAGGACAAGGACCGTGTATTTCCACCAAGTTTATGTGCATAATGTAATTCTTATACACACGACACATAATAATTCTGGTTTACTTATAAATCAGGAAAAGACAAAAACCGATTGAGCATTATTTTCTTTGGAAGATTTAATTCTTTCGAAAATTGTTATTAACTTGGAAACTAAAACTGTCTTTTAGGTTTATCTTTGAAAAGGCTTATAAGTTGTGTCCTAACGTTAGTGTTAATAAAAATATGAGCTGTAAGAATATTTCGAGTAAACTTAGAGGTTAATTTTCATCCTTAAGCCCTAACTTGTAACATACACCGAAGATAAGGCATATCCATCAATAAGTATTTCCTTCTTGTTAAAAAAACCTTGATATTCACATTAGGACACACCCCTCAACAAAGATCAACCGAAAAATTCTGTGAGACTGCCTTGTGAAACATGTGACTGGCTTATTTATAGGTCATTTTCACTTAAGAGCACATCTGTAACGAATGGGAATTTACAATTTAAACGCAGACATTGAGGTGAAGAGGAGGAAACCGCCTCTCATATCATATACAACTACGAATCACCAACCCACAAAAGATTCAAAATCTTCGAAAATATTTAACTCGGCGACAACCTCTCGTATAGCAAACTTGGCAGGAACCTATTAGATCTTATAGAAGCCACAAATATTTTCTGAGGCGCACAAAAGCCAGAAGGCTGAAGTGCAACAGGCTATATTTATTACAATTTTTTACACACTCTTTAAGTCCGCTAAGCCGAGATATTTTTGTTTTCACTCATGAATGATACGGACGAGATTAACAACCTTTTTTCTTATTATGTATATATGTATATTAATCTGTCCAATTATGCTTTTTAGAGAACTATTTTGTTTGGTGGCGCATTTATTTGTACCTTCCTCTGATCAGGTATAATTATTGGTGGTACGTTTTAATCCGCCCACTCCATCAGAGTATCAATAAAGTTTAAAATGCCTAATATGTTTTGCAGGTAAGCTTATAGAAAGAGCTACCTACCTCTATGATCTTCATCTTTTATCGTGTTAATTTATTATTTTAAATTAACCCCATGATAAAGGAATTATTATTACAACAAACTATATTATTCTAGGTAACAGAATTGTTTTGAAACACGAAACTTGGTTTACTAGATTTTCAAATTAACCCCGTTTGAAATTGAATTATTATTCCACATTAAATGCCCCAAAATTTTGATTAGAGTTGATAGATTGATCCTGGAGAACAGAGTGGAGTAAAATCGACTGGCCAAAATAAACTCTTTATTATCTTATACAGCTCAATTTATTTTTGTATGATACACAAATTATTTAAATTCATCCAATAGACATGTATACGATACACATGTTATATATTTTTTTTATAATAAAAAATGTATAGTATTAACGAATGCTAGCAATAGCTAGCTAGGAGGTTCTGCCTCAACTTGGTCTTTTGTAACTCTTGTTTACAATAAAGTATATAATAATAATTTAATAATATATATAAAAATAAATAAATATAATAATAATAATAATAAAAAAAATTATTATTATTATTAATATATTTATTTATATAATTATTATTTATTTTGTTATTTATTTATTTATTTATTTATTTATTTATTTATTTATTTATTTATTTATTTATTTATACATTCCCCTTATATTCTGTTATTAGTTATAATTTGTACATCAGTGTAAGTATGTCATCTCATGTTAACCAGGATTTTTTCAGAGCTAAAAACTTGGTTTACCGAGCTTTTCAAATGTTTTATTGGGATATATTAGGTTAAAGATTGATTGTTCAGTAAGGAAGAGGTAAATTTATTAAGGTATAATACAAACATCAAAATTAATATTAAACTTAATAAAAATGAACAAATCTTAATTTTTTATAAGATTTGCGAGTTACATTTAATTTAATGCAATATATATGTCTACGACTCACAAGTATTTTTCACACAATTTCACAATGTTCTTAGATTTCGTTAAAATAATAATATGTTTAACTGTTACTTTCTTTAGTTGTACCTTAATTTAAAGAAAGTAAAAAAGGTACTTAATAAACCAGTAATTTGGTAATTTAAAGATGCCCT
The DNA here is from genome assembly GCA_963969555.1 of Polydrusus pterygomalis. Taxonomy (NCBI): domain Eukaryota; kingdom Metazoa; phylum Arthropoda; class Insecta; order Coleoptera; family Curculionidae; genus Polydrusus; species Polydrusus pterygomalis. The sequence continues at coordinate 107,702,964 of OZ018378.1, forward strand.
TTTCATAATTTCTTGTTCGAATGACACTGTCTTGGATAGAAGTTATTAATATTTCTGTCTCAGCTTGTAGCTGCCTTCTTCTAACTAATTCAGTGAATGTCTCTATCTATGTACAGATTTGGGAGTGCAGTAAGGTATTTGCCATGTAAAGCTTCTCTTGCCAAGTTACAAACTGTTGACTTAGTAGCGCGCCGATCATGTTGTGTAATTCATTTTGCTGTAGGTTAAGTCTGGTAATTTCAGCGTCTGCTGCTACCACTTTTATTTATAATAATTTATCCTTTCGATTCTTCGAATTATTTTCTCACAGAAGACTCTTGTGTCCTGCACAAATTATATACATATATTAATGAAACCTCTTCCTCCCTTCTTTCATTTTAAATAGATCCTTTCAAGTGCAACGTGGTGAGAAATCTAAATTTTGTCACCAGCCTTTGTCTATCCAAGTCGTGCAAATCGGTGTCTGAGTACTTAAGAATTCCGAGTGAGTAGGTAAGTATTGTGATTTCCCAGGTATTAATGGTAGTAATATGGGTACCAGCATTTGTGAAATGCAAAAGGATTTATGGTCTGACTTCATCTAGTATACCTATCCATCTATGCCTTCAACCAATCTATGATTTTCTTCGATATTTCTTTTAAAGACTTTCAATATTCCTGTGCTAACTTGCCTAATCCAAACTTCATTGGTTGTTGTCGCTAAATGTCTTAGGTACTTAAGTTATATAACCTTAAACAGGTTTAATGTTGTTTACAAAACAAGTGTACATTTAATAGTATGTTAAGTATTAAGAACGGTAAGGATTTACTGATCGATAAAAATGTTTGAAGACTGAGAGCAGTTATGTCTCCAATATTTTCTGAGATCAGTAAATCCTTACCGTTCGTGATGCTTATACAATTTTTATTTTTTTTGTACGACTGATATGAAGAACTAAGCAATTTTTTTAAATCGTTCTGCTTTCATAATTTATTCTCTGATATTGATGAAAATTTTTACTTTTTTATTAAACCTGTCACGTAGTTGTCAAACGCGAATTTTTTCGACAATTATTTCGCTTTTGTAATTTTGAAAAGAACTCTATTAAAGTTAAAAAGCCAAAAATGAGCGAGTATGGGAATGAGAGTGAAAATCCTGATATCTAAGAGGCTGGGAACATCGGACGCTCAGCTATTTTACCAGACCGATCGAAGGTAAAATTATTCATTTTTGTAAAGTTTCTGCTTTTTCTTGTTAGATTTTTTCAGGCAAATTTCCTAGTATTATGTCTAATTTTACTTACCATTCACTGAACGGTAATTACTTACCGTCATCTTAGCCTTAGCAACCAGTAAATACAACATAATGACGTAAAAGCAGACTCGGTAAATAATTTAAAATATACAAGTCATACAAAAATGTATTCATTGGTTCATTGATGATGCAAGTGTGGGAGTAGCCTTAATCTCTTTGTTTAGCATTGAGGAAACATAATTTCGATGTTGGCACTCTCAAAAATGAGGCGTTTGATTGATTCGTAAAAAACAAAATGGCCGCCATCGCAAATACAATTTCCAATTTATCTTACTAACCATTGGAATTACGTAAAAATTTATAGAAAAATTGTGCCAATTCTACATAGAAAAGGTTATTACAAATTTTTATGTAGGACTAACCGTTTCCAAAAAAATTCTACTTTGGGAATTATTCCGCGGTTTTATATGTAGGTATTTATATTTATTTCTTTTAAATTATCTTTTTCACAACGGACCGGAAAAAAGCACTTTCTGGAAAATTTTTACCCAGAAGATTTCACCTTTAGCGGTCTAGATCGAAAAATAATGAATTGGGGTACAGTACTTTACCGGTTCTTTTCGCTTTCCACTTCCCATTTGAAAAGAATAAAATACTCACATATAGTAGATAATAATAGGTATGCTTTGAAATATTTTAGATTTCTCGCTTCCATAGCAACAAAGCGTCAATCTAGCCACTTCTTTATGATATTGTGATATGAGTGAAGTAAGTATAACCAAATATAATATTTTGGTTTATAAAAGTTAAAATATTTAGGTAAGTACCTAAGAGATTAAGTTAAAATGAAAATATGTTTAAAAAATGCTGTCCTAATTTTAGCACTAAGGCGATATCCCAATTTTTGCAAGAGTTTTAATTTTTCCTTGGTCATGCCATAAAAAGACTCGTTAAGCTAGGTTCAATTACAATACAGAGCACTTGGTCCTCTAAAAGCATTTGTGCTCCCTGGATTCCATGCACTTTCAGTAGCAGATGTAAGATATTTTATTGGAAATGGTAAAATAAAGTCTGGAAAAATTTCTGATTCTGCAAGTAATAAGCTGCTATAAACTTTTGCTAAATTGAGAACTACACTGTCTCTCACAGAAGATATCAGGGCTGACTTGAAAGCGTTCGTTTGTTAGGTTTGTATTTCCAAAACAACAATGACCGATTTAAGAGCTGTGAGGTGATTGTTGTTCACCCAGAAACAATGTCAAGATGATAACCTTCCTCCAACAAGTTCAACACGGGATCCGATCTTGCTGAGGGCCCACTTCAGTATTTTGAGTGGAATCAGGACCTCACTTAGCATCGAAGTAACCCACTACCCTCTAATTTTAAATAGAAGAAAGTAAGGAGCATATACGAGCTAGTTGCTTGTGCTACTTATTTTGAAACTTTGTCGCTGCTAATGCTCTCAAAGGCGTTGTTCTCCTCCATATACGTGTCAGTGGAATAGACTTTGGTGTACCGATATGTGTAAGTGCGATAGTAATCCAGACCGATCTGATAATATCGATGAGTACAAGCCAGGCGGTGATAAAGTTTTAGCGCTAAGTAAGATTAGCATTGAAAGTGATGATTGAAATGTAGGATTTTGTAGGAGTGCAAAGTATTGCTAATCTGTACATTGTCTATATAAATTGGCAACCACTTGATTTTTTGAAAAATTTTTCCATTAGGCGTTAAAATAATGCCGGGTCCATACCAAACCAACAAAACCAAAACAAAACAGCAACTCAATGTTTCCCAACAATTTTCAAACAAAATCAAAACATTCAGGCAACTATTTGGTTCCGTTGGTGTTTTCAACAACTTTTTATTTTCCCGGAGGCTGTCGGTAAAGATCAAAGTGTTAATGTTTTGTCTGCGTTTCTAGCAACTCTGTTGGTCTAGTGTGTACGCGCTCGACGACAAGAAGAAAACAAATCAAATCAAAATTTGTATTTTTCTTTTGTATGAAGGGTCCAATAATTTGTATTAGATTTTTAAGATCAGCACTGGTCATTCTTAAAAAGTTTTTAAAGCTAGACCGCATTTCTCCACTAGTACCAACATCATCTTTTTTTCAGTAATTCCTCAACATAATTTTTACCGGTCCTTTAAGCTCGGTCTAACCCAAAAACGTTATTTTTTTTTAAATTCAAAAAAGTTTTGTCTGTTTCCTTCCTTGTTTTTTTTTGTTTAAGAATACAAAATCAGCTGCCATAATAAATAAGCCATGGTTCCTTTTTATAGCGAAATTTCGAGTACGCCACATTAAAACAGATTTGATCACAAAGTTGGAAGATTAATAATTATTGTTTTCGTATATTATGTGGACAACACTTGACAATTTGTTTCTGTTTTCGAGAACTTGCAGTTTTGTTGCGTTGCTGTTTTTTTGCCAGTTTTGTTTTGTTGGTTTGGTGTGGACCCGGCATTATATACGTACTTTTTATGTTTCAATTTCCTGCACTGGCAAAAAACTATAATGGATAGTTATATCCTATTTTTATGGTTGAAAATTATAAAGTAATATTTTTGAGAAAACAGTTAATCCTACATAAAAATGTATTATAACCTTTTCTATGTAGAATTGATACAGCAATATTTTTGGTATAAAACTTTTTCTCCTAATTCCAATACTTGCTTAGATAAATTGGAAATAGTGTTTACGATGGCAACCATTTTGTTTCTTGCACGCGGCAACAGCAACCAAATGCATTATTTTCCATTGTGCCAACATCGAAATCATGTTTCTTCAATTATTCCTAACAATGAGATTAAGACTACTCTTACACTTGCATTATCAAGAATACTATATAATATTTATGTATAATATGGGAGACTGTTTTTGTATACTTAAGGTGGGAGTATCAACATGCTTGCCAACCTATAACCTATTTCGCGTAGATTTATTTATGTTTTCTAGCTTTTATACAAAATTTAAAGAAAATCAGTATCGACTTGTTATTCTATAGGTAATAATTAACATATTTAATAGTTATCAAGGAATTTCATAACTTATTTTAGGAGAATTGTATAGCGAAAAATATCGGGTAAGATTTTTTTTTAACATTATTATGTCATTGTCACTTATTGTTCTTTCACTATACAAATTTCCCAAAATGGGCAATGAAATAAATTGATATTTTTGTAATATATCAGATATTACCTAAGTAATGTGCCAACAATACTGATTTTATTTAAATATTAGTTTAAAAAATAATAAACTTGAAAAAAACAAAGCGAAATAGGTTATAGGTTGGCAATAAATTGAACGACGTTGAGAATTCAACCTTAATAGGGGAATATGAAGCGGAAAACCAACAAAACCGGTAGAGTACTACCGGTACTAACTGTACCCCATTTGATTTTCATTCCGATCTAGACTGCTGAAAGTGATAATTTCTGGGTAAAAAATTAACTAAAAGTGCCTATTTTTCGGTCCGTTCTGGAAAAAGGTACATTCAAACAAATAAATATAATATTATCGACGGGATTTATAAAACCCAGTGCGACATCTTGCGTCCCGGTATGGTACCTTAGAAAAGGTCAGTCGTAAAGGGGTTATTCTGTAAAAACAGAAAATTTTGCAAGTGTGCAGACAAAACTTTTTTGAAGTTAAATAAATATAAATACATAATTATTATAATAGTCTTTACAACGAAGTCATAACTTTTTTCCCAAAGAGACCTGATAATGTAGGAGATTGAAATGTAAGCCCTATCGCCCTTCTCACCAACTACTTACACCCTACTTCTAGCCAAAATATTTTTTATTATTTAGTGTTATTATGTTTTAAAATATTTACAAATTTTGTACCACTTCAAAAAATGGAAATATATTGGCTCACTCAGGCAAAAACTTTTTTTTCAACAACTTGATATTAGACACCCTTATCTCCAGTTAAAAAAGGAGAGATAATTGATTAAAAATACTAATTTATAAGAAAAATACAATAAGAAGCGCCAACGGCTTTGCATTTATCTATGTACTCATGACGCCATAATGCTAACAATCAAATAAATTTTAAATTTAAAATCCACCATAATTTAAATTAGCTTCACATAATAGCATGTTGGTATTTTAACGTTTGATTTTTTGGTTGCTGTGTATTATTTCTAATTTTAAAATAAAATATAAAAATGGAAACTGATGTTATGTTGATCTAATTTCAACGCAACGTCAGGATTTTTTTTTGTTGGCATTATGGCGTTATAGAACAAGCATGCACTATTTTTTACCGGATGCGCAACGAAATTTTTTTTTTCATATTCTAAGCCGATTATAAATCAAAATTAGGTCGCTCTAATCCTTAGCTAAAATAGAAAAGAGGTTTGCCTAAAAATGTTATAAAGGATTTGCATATTTATCACGCTCATTTTAAATTTTTAGCGCTGGTAACCTAAAGTCTACGCGTTTTTTGTTTATATTGCAAATGAAATGAAAGCGGAATTAATTTTAATTAAAAAACTTAATAGCTCTTTCATAAATATTTATACAAGCTTGATGAAACATAAATATAATTTCGATACGGTTGTGCCCTGAATTTTGCAGTAATTTTTTGGATTGTTTTGTTTTGTTCCCTTTGAAAGAAAAAATATGTAAAGTGAATGATTTATAATGTGCGGGCTCCAGTTAGTCATAAAAACGTTCTCGGTATTTTTCGATTATAGAGGGATAAACAAACCTCAGCAAACTCCATCCATCGTGGAAGATACAAACTAGAAATAACTTATTTCCATTATTTGGCTCTAGACAACAATTAAATTTACCTGAATATAAAGGTTTTAAAACCAAATTTGAACTTTTTTATTTCCTTTTATTTATAGCAAGCCATAAAAAATTAACAATCAATAGGAAAACAACACATTTACTAAATAATAGTATATTCAACAAGCAAATTTATTAAATTACTTTTTCAAAAAGGCCATCTTCTTTTTCTGAATAAAGTTACGTTCTCTAACATTCTTGCAGGAATTCTTCTTATGGCTGCGAAGGCCTAGAAGGACTATAAAAAAATTAAGTTTTTTTTAAGTATAGAAATGAAATTTCGACTTTAATATTAAAATTTCCCCTTTAATCTCGAGATTTCGACTTTAATCTCAAAATTTTGACATTAAAGTCGAAAGGTCATTACCCGGGTCATTATAATTAAAAAAACAATTAATTTGTTTTGCGCTCTTCTACGCCCTCGTAAATGACGGCTTGAAGTTGATCAGTATTTTCATGTATTTTTCCATAAACCTCGTTTATAAAAATGCCATAAAAGAAAGTCCTAAGGCGTAAGGTCAAGAGAACTCACAGGCACAGGCATATGGGACACTGTTATTTAGTAAATATTATGTTGCTTGGATCTAAATTGTTGAATTTTTTTATGGCTTCTTATGAAGAAAATTACATTTAGTTTTAATAGAAAAATAAGAAGAGTTTTTATTTTCTTTCGTTTCGTCAGAACAATTCCCAGACGCGTTTCGCCATATCATGGCTTATTAGTGAGGCTAGAATCTGACAAAGAAAGGAAACGATCGGTTTGACTCGGCTGTGGCACCAACAACAAAGAGAGGATGTAGCGAGTAGCATCATCTATTGTTGTTGTTAGACACTTCTAAAGCATACCAGCACCTGTAAACAACTTATATAAATAAGTTTATGTTAAAAAGAAAATCAATAATCAAGAAAAATTAAGTTCAAAGTACAAATTTGCTTTTAAAACCATTGTATTCAATAAAAAATAATTGTTTTCACAACCAAATAAGTTTAAAAAAAAATAAGGTATGTCTAGTTTGCTTTGAAAATAAAAGAACATTTATAGAAGATAAATTTGCACTATACTTACTAATGATGAGTTTTTGAGTTCAAAGCGTCTTATTAATACTAGGCGTGAGACGTCGTTTATTTGAAGTGTGGAGCGTCATTTAAAAATAATGAAATAAAATTTGTCGATTATTTGAAACAACAAAGTTGTAAAAAAAACGAAACAGGATTGAAAATCTAATTACACTTTTATAGGGAAAAAATGGCAATGGGAGTGAAAACTTCATTTTCACATATAGCTTTAAATAGAGTTAGAAAAAAGTAAAAATGAAATCGCGAAATTCGGTTTTACCCATTTTATCCAACCATTTTTGGAAGGATTTTGAGTTTTTTAAATTTGAAAACATAACGTTGCAAAGCTAAATAATTATACCCGGACTCCAGCAGAAGTAATATCTAATTTATATTTTTCTAAAGTTTTGTAATTTTCCGTCACGTCCTTTTTAAGCTTTTGAGCCAACAGACACACACACACCCTCTCACACACCCTCACACCCTCCCACATACAAAGGGAAAGACAGGGAAAGACAGAAATGGGAAATATATTTTTCTTCTAGGATTTTTTTTTTCGATTACAATACTGGCAAATACTCTGCGAGGAAAGTACAAATATCAGGTAACCAATCGCCAAATACGAATATTTAGTATGCGAGTTTGACTTTTACTTAACCACAAAATTAAAATCGGAAAAGACAAAATGCCATTTTAGAGATAGAACCTTTAAAAATATTACTAACTACAAAACCAAAATAAAACCGTCAGTTTATCGCATACAAAGCACAATTTGTTTCTAAATATTTACCAGAAAAATTACTTTGCTACAATCCCTAATGAAATATATGAACACGAACTTTTTCCCGTGTTTTAAAAATATTTTCCTCCGTCTCTAATATTCAAATAAACTAAAACGTGAATGCTTTATCTATTCCGCTTTGAAACCTGTTTTGTCTTTTTATATTTTTACTTTTTTCAAAAGATAATATAAAAAGAAATTTCGTTTAAGCCACGCTTGGTGGAATGAGGATTTTTCTTTAAAATATTTATATTGGACGGTTTCCATATTTTATACAAATTCTTTTTATTATACATAACCGTTTAAAACTTGACTGTTTTGGTAATTTTCTTAACTCTGTTTTAAGTGTGTATTAGGGATCTAGGACAAATCAATGTCACCGATTCGCCTTGAGAACAAGTCCGCACAGACATTTAATTCTACTTCGCAATATATGTTTCATCCAACTAAATAGGTATAGGACAATTATTAACTAGACTGGGTACATATCGCTAATCGTCAGCCAAGAATGCATCTATTATTAGTACTAAAAATTTGTATTTAAAAAGTATTTTTCTTAGTTTCTTTTTTCTGTTTTCTATTGCTTTTTTGCCTCACCTTCCTGCGGAACGTGAAGGGGAAACATATCGCCAAATTGTCATTATAACAACTGACAAAAACTAAAAAATAAAAATAACGGGTGCAAAATTTCCGTTTTCTTGTATAGATAGGTAGTTTTTAAAGACGGCATCGTATAGTGCTTGATGTCCCGTTTCCAATTCGGTCTCGCTCGATTCGCTACGACTTTTCGTTACGGAAATATATGATATTTAATATTATGATATTGATATTAACATTGAACCCATCAGCACCGGCTTTTTTTAAAATCGCACAGCAAACGTATCAATGTGGAATATACTTTCCAAGTTTGTCCTATAAAAATATGTATTCAATCAATTTAAACATAAGTAAAGAAACTATTCTTACATTGATAGCTGATAAATTAGTTTAAAAGCTTATTTTGCCGAGCCCTTCCGGCACGGCACTGTTCCAATTCGTTTATTTTATTTCATACTTTTTACAAAACCATTTGTTAGCAACCTTTAATAATTGCCTAAAGGATTATCCAAACCGAATGTCGATCGGATGGACCCAATTCGACATTAACGATTCAATAGGTACCTGTTTAGTCCCATATTTAACTTTGAAAAAATTAAAAAAATTATTTCCAAACTTTCGATCGCGCTCACAAACAATAGGGGTCTGTAGCCTACGGTCGTCTACGCGCCAAAAAAGTTTAAATCGAAAATACTAATTTTTGTGGCCTGTATCGAATGTCAACGAGACTCCGATAATTATCGAATTTAAAAATTAATAACTTTTTTCCCGTACACCCTGTATATTCAAAATTTGTACACATTGTACCCCCACTATTCCTCTCTAAACTGAAAAAGTTTCAATCGTCCCACTCTTACCGTTTCCTAGAAAAGAAATCGCAAATGTGAAAATGTCGAAACTGACGACGACTTATTTTAAATGTAGCCGCCGTATATAATACTAGACTGGGTACATATCGCTAATTGTCAGCCGAGAGTGCACCTAATATTAGTACTAAAAACATTTACTAAAATTAAAAAAACACTTTTCTATTTTTCTATTTACTATTGCTTTTTTTGCCTCACTTTCCTGCGGAACGTGAAGGGGAAACATATCGCCAAATTGTCATAACAACTGACCAAAACTAGACAATGGTGCAAAATTTCCGTTTTCTCGTATAGATAGGTAGTTTTCGGAGATGGCGCCGTATAGTGCTCGATGTCCCGTTTCCAATGCCACCTCGCTCGATTCGCTACGACTTTTCGTTACGGAGATATATGATATTGATATTTATAGGTGCTCTTCAGTAGTAGTATTCAATCGATTAAAACATGAGCAAAAAATTATTCTTACATGGAAGCTATCAACTAGACTGGGTACATATCGCTAATCGTCAGCCGAGAGTGCATCTATTATTAGTACTAAAAAATTTTATTTAAAAAGTATTTTTCTTAGTTTCTTTTTTCTATGTTTTCTATTGCTTTTTTTGCCTCACCTTCCTGCGGAACGTGAAGGGAAAACATATCGCCAAATTGTCATTATAACAACTGACCAAAACTACACTATGGTGCAAAATTTCCGTTTTCTCGTATAGATAGGTAGTTTTCTGAGACGGCGCCATATAGGTGCTCTTTAAAAGTTCTATACGATAGCTGTCAAATTTTGACAGTTAAGTGTCAATTTTTTTTTTGCTTTTTCGTAAAGAGAGTTATAGCTGTAAGAGTCCGAAATTATAAAATTATTAGGTCCCTAAATAACAAAGTTCTATACGATAGCTGTCAAATTTTGACAGGTAAGTGTCAATTTTTTTTTTAGATTTTTTGTAACGAGGGTTATAGCTGTAAGAATCCTAAATTTAAAAATTTGTCAGTACCTAAATAACACAGTTTTATACGATAGCTGTCAAATTTTGACAGGTAAGTGTCAATTTTTTTTTAGATTTTTTGTAACGAGGGTTATAGCTGTAAGAATCCTAAATTAAAAAATTTCTCAGTTCCTAAATAACAAAGTTCTATACGACAGCTGTCATTTCGACAGGTAAATATCAATTTTTTTTTAAGCTTTTCTTGTATCTAGGATTATAGCTGTAAGAATCCGAAATTTAAAAAAAATTCAGTACCTAAATAACAAAGTTCTATACTACAGCTGTCAGATTTTGACAGGTAAGTGTAATTTTTTTTTAGCTTTTTCGTATAGATTATTATAGCTGTAAGAATCCAAAATTTAAAAAATTTTCAGTACCTAAATAACGACATTAAAAAAAAAAACTTTAAAAAAAAGAAAAAAAAACAGTGGGGTTTGAACCCTCGACCTTCGTCTCCAAAATCAACAGCCTCTACTACTACGCTACCGAAGCTTAGAGAGTGATTTGTGGTAAATAGGATATTAATGACGTATTCGATATTACATAGAACGTTGAGTATTGAAGACACACACAAATAATACACTTTTTTCAATTATTTTTGGTCAACCGCAAAGAAAAAGGTCCAAGACAGGTGTTTCATACATTAAATTCTCTCCAAATATTATAAAAACTATAAAAATTGAAGTTAATATGCCTCCTGCAAGCCATTTTTATTATTACAAGTACGGGATAAATGCGATATTTTCCCCCTTATTTTTGGTCAAACGAAAAAGATAAAGGTTCAAGGTAGGTATTTCCCACAAAAGACGTAATCTAAATGGTCTTATTCCTCTAAAAAATCAATTTGGAAATCGCATTTTTCACCTATTTTTGACAGATGGTATAAAAGTTAAAGTTCAGGAAAACGTACGTGGTAAAACCATGGCCAACTTTTTCTAAATCGAATGGTGTTAGAATTTGAAAATTGTGCCTGTTTCCGCACCCAAAAAAGCAACTTTGCTAGAATTTGCGAATATATTTTGATAAGTTTGGACATGCAGGAATATTGAAAAGTAATTAGCGCATATTTTGAGAAAAAAATAAAACGGTTTTGTTAAAAATTGAATAAGCTACAGTCGATATAGTAAAACCTCTGGTGAAGGAACCTATAAAAAAATCAGGAATTAATTTTTTTGAGCCACAAAATATGTTTTCCTAAAGATCGCTTATAATACAAATTAAAGCTTCTTTATCCGTTGATATAGTGTACCAAGAAAAATTTCAAAATGTTATATATTATAGACACTTGCAGAATTATTTAAGCAAACCAGTGTAACGCCAACAGAAATTACGGGAAAAAGTTCATAAGCTGCCGTTTTTTCTGTATTAAAGATAAAAAAACGAAAAAATATCTCTTAAATACAATTTGACGGCTCTATCCGCTAAAGTATACAACGTTTCAATCAAAAATCGTTTTCCGTACGAAAAAAAATAAACGGAATAAAAACTGAGAAAAAAATCACGCCTTACACTGTGGTTTCCAGTTTCTTACCATTTTCGGCAATTTCCATTCCAGTTAGGTATAGAACGATATATTGGAAAAAGGTAGATTTTGAGATGGCCTAACCGATTATCCAAACCGCATGTCGATTGGATGCACCCAATTCGATTTATTAACGATCCAATATGACCCTACATTGATTTTAAAAAAATCAAAAAAATTACTTCCCAACTTTCGATCGCGTTCGCAAACAACAGTGTTTTGTAGCCTAACGTCGTCTACATGTCGAAAAAGTTTAAATCGATTAAAATGATTTTTGCCACCTGTATCGCCCTACAACGAAAAAAAAACATATTTTTTAACTTTGACTTTAATAACTTTTTTCCGGTACACCCTGTATATTTGAAATTGTTCCCAGAACGTGCCCCGACTATTCCTCTCTACGTCCAGAAAGTTTGAATTGTTTTGCTCTAACCGTTTCCGAAAAAAAAAATCGCGAATATCGAAATGTCGAATAACCTTCTACCATGTGGCGACGGATAATCAATGTCGAAACGCCATCTTTAAAATCGAGATTACAACCATTTCTGAATCATTTTGGGCAAATATTTTGGTCAGTAAAATTAGAAGAAGGTTCAAGGTAGATATTCCACCCGATTTAAAATCTGGAAATGTTCTTATTATTCTAGCAAGTCACGCTGAAAACACCCATTTTTCGCCATTTTTGACAGCCGGATTTTTAGAATTAATTTAATTTAGATACATCAATATCAAGGCACTCTTAGTCAAAAGTGAATGATGTTAGAATTTGTAAAGATTGCCTGTTTCCGCACCCAAAAAAGCGACTTTTCTTAATTTTGCGAATATATTTTAATGATTTTGAATATGTAGAGGTGTTGCGAAGTAATCAGCGCATTTTTTGAGAAAAAAATAAAACGGTTTTGTTAAAAATTGAATAAGCTACAGTCGATATAGTAAAAAAAAAGCGGCCGTTTTTTCCGTATTAAAGATAAAGAAACGAAAAAATATCTCTTAAATACAATTTGACGAGCTCTATCCGCTAAAGTTTACAACGTTTCGATCAAAAGTCGTTTTCAGTACGAAAAAAAATAAAAACCGTGAAAAAATCAGGCCTAACTTTATGATTTCCACTTTCTTACAATTTTCGGCAATTTCCATTCCAGTTAGGTATAGAACGATATATTGGAAAAAGGTAGTTTTTGAGATGGCCTAACCGATTATCCAAACCGCATGTCGATCGAATGCACCCAATTCAACTTATTAGCGATCCAAGAGGTACCATTTTGGACCAAATTTTGACTTTTAAAAAATAAAAAAAATTATTTCCAAACTTTCGATCGCGCTCACAAACAATAGGGTTCTGTAGCCCACGGTCGCCTACGCGTCGAAAAAGTTTAAATCGAAAAAACTAATTTTTGTGGCCTGTATCGAATTTCAACGAGATCCCGATATTTCTCGACTTTGACGTTTAATAACTTTTTTCCAGCACACCCTGTATATTCGAAATTTTTACACAACGTACCCCCACTATTCCTCTCTAAACTGAAAAAGTTTCAATCGTCCCACTCTAACAGTTTCCGAGAAAAAAAATCGCAAATGTGAAAATGTCGAAAGCCACGGCGGCGGCGGCGGCGGCGACAACATACATACATTATTTTCACCGAAGCGCCGTATAACATATCGCGGTGTAGCGCGATATGTAATTATCGGCTAATAACTTTGTAGAAATATTATATTAATTATACGACAGCTGTCACTTTGACAGGTAAGTGTAATTTTTTTTAGCTTTTTTATAGCGAGGGTTATAGCTGTAAGAATTCGAAATTAAAAAAATTTCAGGTACCTAAATAAGAATGTTTTATACGATAGCTGTCAAATTTTGACAGGTAAGTGTCAGTTTTTTTTATCCTTTTCATAGCGAGGGTTATAGCTGTAAAAATCTTAAATTAAAAAGTTTTTCAGTACCTAAATAACAAAGTTTTATACGATAGCTGTCAAATTTTGGCAGGTTAGTGTCAATTTTTTTTTAGTCTTTTCATAACGAGTTCATAGCGAGGGTTATAGCTGTAAAAATCCGAAATTTAAAAAATTTCGGGTACCTAAATAAGAAAATTTTATACGATAGCTGTCAAATTTTGACAAGTAAGTGTCAATTTCTTTTTTTGCTTTCTTGTAGCGAGGGTTATAGCTGTAAAAATCCCAAATTGAAAAATTTTTCAGTACGTAAATAACAAGGTTTTATACGACAGCTGTCAAATTTTGACAGGTAAGTGTCAATTATTTTTAGCTTTTTTGTAGCGAGGGTTATAGCTGTAAGAATCCGAAGTTTAAAAAAAATTCAGTACCTAAATAACAAAGTTTTATACGGCAGCTGTCAAATTTTGACAGGTAAGTGTCAATTATTTTTTAGCTTTTTTGTAGCGAGGGTTATTGCTGTAAGAATCCTAAATTAAAAAATGTTTCAATACCTAAATAACAAAGTTCTATACGACAGCTGTCAAATTTTGACAGGTAAGTGTCAATTTATTTAAACTTTTTTCGTAGCGAGGGTTAAAGCTGTAATAATCGTAATTTTCAGTACCAAAATGACAAAGTTCTATACGACAGCTGTCAAATTATATATACTTAAATAGTAATTCTTATTTTTTATAATTTGCTACCATTTCTATGCTATTTAGGTATAGAACAATATATTTGAAAAAAGTAGTATTTGAGATGACCTAAACGAATATCCAAACCAAAAGTATATCGGACGCACCCAATTCGATTTATTAACGATCCAATATGACCCTACATTGATTTTAAAAAAATCAAAAAAATTACTTCCCAACTTTCGATCGCGTTCGCAAACAACAGTATTTTGTAGCCCAACGTCGTCTACACGTCGAAAAAGTTTAAATCGATTAAAATACTTTTTGCCACCTGTATCGCCGTACAACGAAAAAAAAACATATTTTTCAACTTTGACTTTAATAACTGTTTTCCGGTACACCCTGTATATTCAAAATTTTTCTAAGACGTACCCCTACTATTCCTCTCTACATCCAGAAAATTTTAATCGTTTTGCTCTAACCGTTTCCGAGAAAAGAATTCGCGAATATCTAAATGTGGAACAGCCTCCCACCACGTGGCGACGGATTATCAATGTCGGAACGCCATTTTTAAATCGAGATTACAACTATTTCTGAAACATTTTGGGCAAATATTTTGGTAAATAAAATTAGAAGAAGGTTCAAGGTAGATATTCCACCCTATTTAAAATCTGGAAATGTTCTTATTAGTCTAGCAAGTCACGCTGAAAACACCCATTTTTCGCCATTTTTGACAGCCGGATTTTTAGAATTAATAATTAATTTAGATACATCAATATCAAGGCACTCTTAGTCAAAAGTGAATGGTGTTAGAATTTGTAAAGATTGCCTGTTTTCGCACCCAAAAAAGCGACTTTTCTCAATTTTGCGAATATATTTTAATAATTTTGGATATGTAGAGGTGTTGAGAAGTAATCAGCGCATTTTTTGAGAAAAAAATAAAACGGTTTTGTTAAAAATTGAATAAGCTACAGTTGATATAGTAAAAAAAAAGCTGCCGTTTTTTCCGTATTAAAGATAAATAAACGAAAAAATATCTCTTAAATACAATTTGACAAGCTCTATCCGCTAAAGTTTACAACGTTTCGATCAAAAGTCGTTTTCAGTACGAAAAAAAATAAAAACCGTGAAAAAATCAGGCCTAACTTTATGATTTCCACTTTCTTACAATTTTCGGCAATTTCCATTCCAGTTAGGTATAGAACGATGTATTGGAAAAAGGTAGTTTTTGAGATGGCCTAACCGATTATCCAAACCGAATGTACATCGGATGCACCCAATTCGACTTATTAGCGATCCAAGAGGTACCATTTTGGACCAAATTTTGACTTTTAAAAAATAAAAAAAATTATTTCCAAACTTTCGATCGCGCTCACAAACAATAGGCTTCTGTAGCCGACGGGTCTACACGTCAAAAAAGTTTAAATCGAAAAAACTAATTTTTATGGCCTGTATCGAATAAACATGAGAATCCGATATTTTTCGAATTTAAAACTTAATAACTTTTTTCCGGTACACCCTGTATATTCGAAATTTTTATACAACGTACCCCCACCATTCCTCTCTAAACCCAAAACGTTTCAATCGTCCCACTTTAGCAGTTTCCGAGAAAAAAAATCGCAAATGTGAAAATAGCAAAAGCCACGACGACGACGACGACTACGACGACGCCGACAACATACATACATTATTTTCACCGAAGCGCCGTATAACATATCGCGGTTTAGCGCGATATGTAATTATTGATCTTAATTCAATTCAATAAATCAAATAAAAATATCTTTTGAAGATCGAACTGAGAAGATTTAAATTCATTCGGTCATGTTAAAATATGCATTTAGGAGAAGCGGTATTTTTTGTCATAAATATAATTTAATTAAAATAAATTATTTTATTTTATTCTGGAATAATTCATTATTGCATTAAAATTATTTATTTTCTTTCACTAATTACGAATTTCCGAAAATCAAGATGGTCAATCAATAAAATCTATACAATATTATTTTCGGGAGAATTAATTAGAATTAAGGCATACTTAATTGTTAGAATTTTGTTTTAAAGCGTAATGTAAAAAAATATTTTATTTTGATAATCAAAATAAATAGTAAAATGTCTTAACTAATAAAATACTTAATGTTGGGTTGCACAAAAGTTTTTGACAATAAGTAACTAACGAGGTAACTTTGACTGTGACACAAATGACAATGACAAACAAGCTTTACTCACAGTCAAAGTTGCCTGAATAGTAAATCAAGAATTAAGTTTACCGGCCTATTTTAATTGTGAGAAACTCATTTGTGCCAATGCCATTTTTTATGTCGCAGTCAAAGTCGTTGGTTAGTTAATTACACTAGTTTACAGCCAATTTGCGGGTGTAATGTTTAGGGCAGGTTAAGCACAACGTTGCCAAGTTTACGCTTTCCCTATGATAGGGAAATTATACAGAATCTGGCAGCACCGCTTAGGGGTGTCTCCTCAACAACGAAGTCTCAATCACCTAGGATCTTAAAGCAAACGTAATATACGGCAGAACACGATAATGTATCAGAAAAGGACGATTCTTATTTCTCTAAAAGTAAAGGAAAAGCACCCCATTTAATCGAACAAGCTGAATTCAATGATCTAGTTCGGGACCTCCACATGTCTAAAGAGTATGCTGAAGTATTAGGTTCTAGATTACAGCGATGGAATTTACTAGCCACTGGAAGGAAACCTACAATATACGTAACACGGACCTATCCCTGTTTTTTACTATGCAGGATAAAATGTGTGTTTGTGTTAATCCAAATAGTGTTATGAAAAAATTAGGATGAATAATGCTTATTTATAGATTTGCCTAAAATTAATTTAAAAGCATTTTGGCTTCATACTGGCAACAAAAGACAATCTATTACTCTTGCACATGCAGTTGACATTAAGGAAATATACGAAAGTATGTCACTTATTCTAAATGCAATAAGCTATAATATATAATTGGCAAATATGTGGTGACCTAAAAGTCATAGGACTATTACTAGGGCTTTAGGGTGGATATACGAAGTATTGCTGTCTTCTTTGTGTTTAAGACAGTAGAGCAACAGAAAGCCATTACCAAGTAAAAGAATGGCTTTCGAGAGATCACTATAGTCTGGGTCAAGGTAACGTAAAAAATATACCTCTTGTTGATCCGAAAAAAGTTCTGTTACCTTCATTACACATCAAACTGGGATTAATGAAAAGTTTCGTTAAAGCATTAGATAAAGAACGAGATGCATTTAAATACCATAAACAATTTTTTTCTAAATTAAGTGAAGCTAAGCTTAAGGAGGGAATATTTGTTGGAACACAAATAAGAAAAATATTTAGGGATTAATAGTTTTATCAAAAATTGAGTGATGTTGAATTAGCTGCGTGGAGTTCTTTTTTACAAAATTGTTTCGGAGTTTTTAGAAAACAAAAAAATAATAAATACAATTCTTGTACTCCCATTTAAATTTTTTACGACACATTTAAATATAGTTTCTAATTTTTTATAAATCGGCGTTTCAGTTTTCAAATATCAGCTTCAGATCAAAATTTTTAAATACGGACCTGAAATTTAAGTTTTACTTTCTCAAATATTTTGTTTCCCAAAACATAAATTAATAAGATTTTGGCAAAATTTCATCGTTAAAATCCATCATCAGTAACTTAAGTCATTTTGCAATACGGTTCTGATAAGTATTATGTTTAAAAAATATGTTACTTTACCCAAAAAGAAAGATATTTAATAAGTAATATTTTCCTAATAAGGGAACTTTACAGTAAACATTATAATTAAAATAAAAAATAATGTTAATGTTAAATTAATTGACTACTCACATTATGACGACCTTCCTTAAATTTTAACACTATTTTCCACTCTAAATTTTACTGTTTTACACATTACTTTCCTCACACTTGATCACTTTTTCTTCCCCTTTCATCAGCATGTTCAAATTTAAATTTTACTTTTTTCCACGGCTGTACTAATTTCACTTCACATATGGGCCTTGCTTCCTCTAATTTTACTATTATTACCCTACACCTGGCAAATTAATACTTCGGTTCTTTGTTTTTTGATGCTTTTCTGACTTAGAATGTTAATGTGTCATTCTCACTATCTTAAAGCCTAGCTTAAAACGTTAATACTAGTTATTTTTCTTGCTTATAACATCTTAATTCTCCTGAAGATGAACATTTCTATGTTCGAAACATGTTGAGGTATCTTTAAATAAGATTCATTTGGAATATATTAGTGGAGGAAGACTTAGAGTTTTTCTTTCCCTTTCAAAAAATAATGAGTTGTTCCTGTTTAAAACATAATATGAGTAGTAATAGATAGAGAGTTCAACGCCACCTTCTGCACGTGCACCGGTGGTGTTAAGCTGTATCTGAGCCTTTTTTGCTGTTTATAAACAGTTTTAGCCGTTTCATTAGTCGTTTATAGCCGTTCATTAGCCGTTCTAGAACGGGTATAATGAACAGCTACAAAAAAAACAGCGGAAAAACAGCCTAACACTACCGGCGCATAAGCAGAAGGTATCGCAGAAATTGCCGTTAAACTGTTCATCTATTGCTACAACAAAATAAAAATAAGAATGTTCTTCACTAAAACTAACAACAAATTTATTCACAAATACTAGCTAAAAATAATAATTACATTTTATTAGAGTGAGTTTTCTTTTTGTTAGCACACAATTATACTAGAACCGTATTGCAAAAAACTTTAAGTACGGATGATGGATTATCGGTTCAAAACAACGAAATTTTTAATGTTATTGGTTTATATTTTGGGTGAACAAAATATTTTAGAAAATAATATTTAAATTTCAGCACCGTATTTAAAAGATTTGATCTGATGGTGATATCTGAAAACCAAAACGTCGTTTTCAAAATTTGAAACTATCTTTAAAAGCGTCGTAATAAACTGCTTCCTTTTTTTTAATATATTTATAAATAACGTCACAAAAAATAAAGCGAAAAATAAAGTTTTCGGTTTTTTTCCGATATCTCCGCAAGTAGTCGGAATTTGCTTAATTTCTCACTGGCAATACCTTAAGCTCCCAATTATCCAACTTTGCCCTAATTTATCCTTTGCTGTATCCTTTCTACTTACTTCCGAGATCCCAAAGGTGAGCATCGAATTTGGTACACCCTGTACAAAGTACGACCTAATTATCTAAATTTTAATGCTTAGATATAATTTGCTTTTGTAATTGGAAAGGTAAAAACCAAATATTTTTTTACAGATGCAGTTCTAATTTCATTTCTTAAATCGTGGTGTGTTAAATGTTACCAACACTTATTTAGCTCTGTTTAAATAGGAAAACCCAACAAGCATAATTATTTTTCCCAAACCCAAAAGGACGCGAATTTGGCGTATCCTCAAAATGGCTTTAACTTGTACGACAGCAGCAATTTCCATAATTGGAGGACATTTTGTAAGTTGTGTTTAAGGAATGCTCGAATGAACATTTTTAAAGAGGGTTAGTTATCTTGACAATTTTAAACCATTCGTCTCTTTTTGTATTAAGTTTTTTTTCGCTGCGCTTGGGTCTACAAAAAAGGTCTGATAAAAGCCTCATTATTTTTCTTTGAATGGGGAAAAAGTAAAATAGAGTTTGAAGGTACAAAGCATATTTTATTATTTAAGACAACTTGCAAGGACCGACTTTTTTATTCTCTGCAGGAGTATATTATGCCCATTGCCCATCTTATAATAAAAGGAGGTCGTCATATTTTTGACAACGTTTTATCAATCTGTAGTTAAGCATTTAGCTGTCATACTTTTGGTCAAACCAAGGCCTTTTGAGATTTAGTGTTAAGAATAAGTAAGTGGAACAGAATACATGCCTGATAATTAAAAAAATTAAATCACATTTTGACGTTAAACTTGTGGAGCAAAGATATAAACCAAAACTGTATAGTCGAGAAGCAAACCAAAATGGTGGTTGTATTTTGATATTTTTGTCACAGAAAAAAAGGGGGTTACTTTGGCAAGTCACGAATTTTATAAAAATATTTACGATCATTTTATTTCAAAGTAACGAAAAGATAACTTCTACCTCTTCATGGGTAATTTTGATAACATTATCGAATTATTTAGTCGATGTATTTTTGTTAAGCGGCCCGGGAAGAAGCTAATGTAGAAATATACTGGTTGTCACAAGCTTTTTCTTTTGGATTATGATCCAATAATATAGGTAATACTATAATATGTAATAATAGATCTTTATTAAAATTACACCCCAAAACAGAATATGTTGAGAGAATCCTATCGACTTTTTAAAAAATCTTTTGTTTTTAATCAGAGATTTTAAAGGCCCCTTTATCCATATAAACTATGTATTTACCGACATACAAATAATTATTTGATAGAATACCTACCTACTTTTCTATAATTTATATTAGTATTTACTTGTTTTTTCGAAAGATTAAACAGACATATTTTGACCGGCATTTATATACTTCAACTTGCATCCAGGGACGCAACAACAATATGACATTTTTACTATAAAACTTGAAAAACTAAACCAGGATATAAAATAGGAAAGGAAGGTGCACTTATTATTTAATATGTATAAAAGAAAATCCGTGCAAATGCAAAACCAACATTGAATTAATCCTGCTGATTTCATAAGGTCACGCGCTACAGAATTTCTGAAGACGAGACGGGATGGACGGCAGTGCTATGATAAAATGATAATAATATTTCAGTCACTTAAAAATATACTGGGATTAGCGTTGATTGTATCTTCTCGATAACTTTCCTGATTTTGGCAATCATTTTCAATATACCTACATAATATTTCATCTCCCTAGGTTTATAACTTTAGTAAAGCAATGAGGCACTCTTAGATTTAAATTAAACAGTTTTGTTTTAATATAATAAGTTCAGCAGACGTTTAAATATTTATTGAAGTAAAAACAAACCGATGACAACGTGTTCTTATGATTTTTTTTGAAACAACTTTATTAATAATTAAACTTTATATCAACTATTTACATTTAATTTTTTTTTGAATCCCAAATCAGTGCTTATAGCTTTGGCCTTGAGACTTAAATAACTTAAAATTAACAGTGTTATAGCAGTTGACTAGAGAGTAAGTCGCAATAATTAAACCTAAAAGATACCTATATACAGGTTGTCCGGAAAATACGTGTACAACGTTTGACGACAGACTCCTGACGTCAAAATAGGTCGATCAAAGCCGACTTAGTTATATCCAAAATTGTCTCGTTTAGCCTGTAGAGGGCGTCAAAAATTTGTAAGAATATTGTTTTTTCCTAAATTACGTGAAAACCTGCTAATCGATTTTAATGATTTTTAGTATGTAGAGTAATACTATAAAATGACGTTTTCTAGTAGTATGTCACCCGCTGTAAATAAGTGGAAGTGTTATAAAAGTGATATAATACGTCAACATTTCTCCTCATTTTTTATATGAACGGCGTTATGACAACCCAGATATTTTTGTAGAGTGACTGGATGTGTTTGGAAGCTATTTTACCTCTTTAATATTTGTCTTTGAATGAGCTGTTTTGCCAGAAGAAAATATTTACAATTACCTGCATACATCAATTATTAACAATAAAAATAAAACAAAGTACAACAAAGTTAAAAGTATGTATTGTAAGAAACTAAGTAAAACAAAAACATAACTTAAGCAAATGTGTAAAATAACCGTCATCTTGCTGAATACATTTATTAACACTCCTTAAAAAAATATGTTGGACCCTATCTAATGTCTCGGGGTTATTAAAATGGTTGCCTGCATTTAAAATCCGCTGCAATAAATCATCGCGTGTGTTTACCGGAGTCTTGTAAACTTCTGTTTTAATAGCGCCCCACAAAAAGAAGTCACACATATTAAACTCAGGAGAACGTGGTGGCCATTTTACTGGTGCATCATTGTCCCTTCCAATCCATCGGTTGGGATATTAATGATGTAAGTATTGCCGAACGGCAACGGAAAAATGTGGCGGGGCACCATCATGCATATACCACATTTCCCTCCGAAGTAAAAGGGGGAAATTGTGCGAGTTAAAATGTTTATTTGGATTTATTGGTAATTAAGCCGACAACACCGCAAACTTTTTTCTGCATTCCTTAGGGGTTGCAGAACCGTGTGTCAGACAATATTAAGTTGCTTTTTGACTTCTTTCAATTCTTTTTGAACAATATCAAACAAAATGCATGTTGCTACGCATTAAGAGTGATTGGGGAATGTGTCGGTTTAGAGAGAGAAATGACTTTTTATCATGCGTGCATAGTCTCAAGAATCGTTACGGCATAATATTTTGGGGTAACTCTGTTTAAGTGAGGAGAGTGCAGATCCTTCAAAAGAGATGTCTGAGAATCTTATTTAGAAGGGGCTGGAGAGAAACTTGCAGACCAGTATTTAAAAATAAAAGACTTCAAACAGTAACTGGCATTTATGTACTGGAAGCAATAAAATTAATTTTAAAAATAAACATTTATTTAGATTTAAAGAAAACCTTCACAACTATAATACAAAAACAAAGCAAAATCTCATTAACGTAAAAACTAAATACGGTTTTATTCAGAACAATGTACAATCCAGTCTCATAAAAATCTGGAACAAAGTGCCTATTGATGTAAGAACCCTACCAGACAGCAAATTTTTATTAGGATTAAAAGTGCATCTCTACGACAATCCGCACTATAACTTAAATGAATTGTTGAATAATTTTAATTTTACTTATGTTGCCTGATTTGTTTTTGATATTTTCTATTCTCTTTTAATTCTTATGTTCTTTGTCGTATATTTGGCTAGTTAAGGTTGTTTATTATTTTACTTTTTGTGGTCTTTATGACATGTAATTGTTAATATCTTAAGTGTTAATGTTTTAATTGTCAATATTCTAATAAATTCTTGACACGTTCTACACTACACGCCTAAAGGCGTAAGTTTTAAAAACAAATGGAGCAAATAAAGTTTATCTTATCATTAATTTTTATTTGTTCTTCATACTTATTTACCAAATCAGAATATTTTCGTTCCATACTTTCCAGCTTATCCATAATATCTTCCAGGGTGATATTTCTCTTCGCACGCCCCTTTCTATCATTTTTAGTTTTATTTGCTGTGCATCCATCACAGATCCACGGCTCTGGGGCCTTGCTGATTCGTTGATATGTTTTATTTGTCATAGCGACACATTCCCTATGCTTCCAGCCGAAGCATATCTCGCACAATAAGCCATCTTGATTATCATCCACTGTTAATTTGGACAAATTACATATTTCGTTCGACATCTCGGTAGCACTGACAACGCCCGCACGGCCACACTGCTTTTGCCGCATTTGACAAGCAAAACGAAACTAACGTAAATATTATTTGGTTAAACTCTCTGTCGCTGACTTTAAGACACCACCTGTGGTGGATCTTACCCCTTTAAATGTTATTTAAAAGTCTAATGAGTCACTATCCCTATCCCTAATCGTTTTGGAATTAAAGGCATTTTAAAACTAATGTCGGATTGAACAAAGCTTTTAAACATGAATTAACCAACTAGGAATTTTTTACTCTGACATGAATCACATTGGCAGTTGCCGGGTAAGTTTAATTCTTGATTAACTAATAAGAAAACTTAAAATGTGAGTAAATATTTTCTACCGAAGTCATTGATGTCACACTCGAAGTAGCCTGGTTTGTTAACGATTTAAGTTAGGCACATGGAAATAATTTAAGATTAGAAGTTTGTTTCTCTACAAGCTAATAAAATAATACACACAGTGTTCCATTTGCGAAAATTGACTAATGCCCAATTATCTACATAATATGGATATAGCACCATTTAAAAACCCCTCTGTATAAAAATGTTATAACATAAGTAATGAAATAAAAAGATTTATGTTTTAGTCAAAAGCTAACAAAATATGGTATGTGTTGTTGTTCAGTTTGAAATACCAAAGTTGGCCGTAACTTTCCGGTATAATCGGAAATGTCAAAACGTATTTCCTAAAGAGTTTAATCAATTATGAATACTATCATATTTTTAAAGAAGCCATAATTCTCTACTTTTTTCAGAATGAAAAGGAAAATAAAAGAATAAAATACATTATCGCTAGAAGGGAGTAAAAAAATGCAATCATAGTATTTTATGTTCCTATAATTAACTTATCAAATGCCTAACTTCTTTTTTCCTTTTGCTTTTTCTTTCCGCTAACTAAAGTAAAATATTGATTTTATTTAAAGAAGGCTTCAAGGCTTTTTGAAAGACTAATCAGCTTTCAGAGAATCGTCACCCTATTTTTTTTTATAAAATAAAAATTCTGCGTTTTTGTAAGGCTTTTGTAGCACTTAAAAGATGATATCGCTGTCGTTTTCCCTTTTCGGCATAAAACCTAAAGATTGTTTTGGTAAAAAAAATTTATAAAAAAATAAAAGCTACTTTAAAAACTTAAATAGTAAAGCTAATAATGAGCCGAGTGAATAAAATAGTAGTCAATGTTTGTATTAGGCAATACTTAATTAATAATATTTCACATTTACTTCCTCTTGTACTAAACAGTAAAAACTTTATAGTGCGTTGTTTTCCTTTGGATCAATATAAGGGTATTTAAAAGGCTCTCAATACGAATACCTAAATCACAAATTTTGTATTCTTATCTTTTGATATTAGCATAATCATTTTCAATTACAAATGACTGGAAAAATTATGTTTTTCGCCGGCGGCATCAAAAATCTAAGCACAGTAAATAATTCAGGTTATTTTTAAAGCAGGTTCTATTTATTTATAATTTTCTTTATTATCATATCGCTTTCCGCGATATGTTATTTAATACGTATATCGTTGAGTCGAATACTTTGCTTTATCTAAAATCAGTTACTTAAAAAGCACTAATACGCAAAATCGCTTTAAATTCTAACCTCCTAATCCTAAACATTGACCAATTTTTGCTTTAATAAAACATTTTATATTTTTATTATCACCAGACCTGACGCTTTACTTGATATAATACAATTTTTTTAGAATGAGAAATCGAGATCTGATCACAGTTTTGATGTACATTGCAGGAGGCGCCACCAGCAGCACTTTGCTTACATCTCAAACTTCAAAATGTTTTTGTGCCTCGGTATATTTAATTTCCAGCTAAAAATTCTTATTCCTTGGCGTCTTCTGTTCCAAAAAGGTATACTTAATAGGTATCGCTTTGAGCAACTGTTTTTGAGATAATCGAATTAAAATCTTTATTGTGTAAGTACTGAAAATCATCGTAGCAATAGCGAAAATTTTTATAATAGAATGATAAATATAAAATTATTCGATAAAGGTGTGTCATTAAATATCATTTAATTCCTGAATTCTTCGCTATTGATAAAATTGTGAAAGGAAACTAAGATGAGATTCAGTGCGCAATAGAACATTTATTTTGAATTCGATTATCTCAGAAACGGTTACCCGAAGCGGCATCTACTAGGTATACCTTTTTAGACAAAAAATGCCAAAGAATGAAAATTTCTTAATTTAATAATTAATTTAATATATCAAGGCACAAAAAACTTATGAATTTAGATGTAGGCAAAGTGCTGCTAGCGGCGCCTACTATTATGTACAACGAAATTGTGATAAGATCTCGATTTCTCATATCCCTAGGACATTGATAATGTACGAGATAATTATATTAATCGAAAGCATGCTGCCTTGGTTACTTGGGATTCTTCTATTTTTATTAAATTTCGGTAAAAATTGCACCATGTTAAGGGTCTGGGTTTTCTTTTTCGAAAGCCAAAAACACTGAATTTTCCAACCTTTGATGAACCGTTGAAACCCGTTGGAGTCGATTAATTCTACTTAATACCGAAAAATGTGTTTTACAAAATGCTGTGTTACATTCAAATGTTCGAACTGATGATGGCATTGTAGGTATTTTGAAATGCAATTTTTTGCCTGAGGGGATTGGTTTATCGGGAATCGAATAAATAATATTGATGTTTATTTATCGAAAAATGTTTATGTTTTGATGAAAAAAATAAGGAATATTATGGCATATATGGATTTATAAAGGTCCTAATTTTCGAGACAACAAAAAAATTAATTAAATAAATGCGATTTTTAATGAATTAAAACACTAATTCCTATTTCAGTGGGTGCGCAAGAGGAAAAGCCAGGGAGTGGCTCTGCCCCCTGTCCCCTTTTATGGCTATGGGCATGTAGTAAGATCATTATCCCATGCATAATCCAACAAGGAAAATTATAATATCTTATAACACACCTAGGAATATTACGAATTCGTAATAATCCGAGAGCCGCAACTACACTCACCGACTTTAAATTCGATCCATCCAAAATTTTGTTCAAGTTTAATGTATGGTAACTTTTTTTTCCGTAGTCCGATTTAAATGATTTTTTTCCAATTGTAGATACATGCTTCAGCTTTTTCCTTTAAGTTTGTAACACCCTGTAGAGTGATTTTGCCATATTAGCTATAATAAAGAAGCAAATTTGCGAAGTTTAATCTATTGCTAATAGATTGCTTTTTTATTTGGCTCGATATCTTTCTCGGTTCATGAGATACGAATTTTTTAAGAAAACGCTACACATTTTATTAATAGATGTTAAGTTAAACATTTTTAGCAAAATATTTTTAATTTAAAAAAATAATATACCTAGCGGTAAAAAACTAAAAAATCATCAATAACGGGTATTACCACCCCCGAGCACTAACAACTGCATCCATTCGCCTTGGCATTCCTTAAAGACTTTGCTCGCTATGACCCGATACTTCGATTAGTGCTTCTTTTAACTGTTCTAAATTATTCAGACCCGGAACTCGGTTTCGAATCATGTTCCAGACATGCTCTATGGGGTTAAGGTCTGGGCTAAGTAATGGCCAGTCCATTTTTCGTACTTCTACGTTTTCTAAATATTGTGTAACAATTATTGCAGTGTGAGGACCAGCATTATCTTGCATCAGTATGAACTTTGTGTTGTAGGGAAATGGTTTTGTAAAAAACGCTCACCTGATCTACGATATATTCTCTGACGATCATCTCGGGTATTTGTACATTATTTTCTGCCAGATCCTATTCTCCTCGAAAAATTATCAGTTTCGTTAAAACGTTCCACGGCTCTCTGAACACTGGATCTTGTACAAGCTCTAGCAGTATAATACTGCGACCTTTCCTCATTTACTGCTCTTGCTGCATCAACTTGACCATAATTTTCAACCCAAACAACTTAACAAAAATTTAAGCACAGCAGAATAATAATTACATCAAAACTGTCAAGATATGACTTGTTTTACAAAGCCACAGCATCCTTTCTTTTACGTTACAATAATTTACAATTACATTTTTTTAATAAAATGTGTAGTGTTTTCTTAAAAATCTCTTGAACCGAGAAAGATATCGAGACAAATAAAAAAAATTGCTTCTTCATTAGAGTTAATATTGCAAAATCACTCTACAGGGTGTTACAAACTTAAGTGAAAAAAACATACTTTTTATTCCCCTGTATATTTCACCAAGTATGCAGCTTTTTACAAAACGGAAAAAATTCAATTAAAGCTGAAGCATGTATATACAAAACAAAATCATTTAAATCGGACTACGGAAAAAAAAGTTACCATACATTAAACTTAAACAAAATTTTGGATGGATCGAATTTAAAGTCGGTGAGTGTATATTCAGTAAATTTTTTTGGTAGTTCCATTAGCCAATTAAATTTGTTGTTGTATGTCATGTCACACAAATCACCCAATCATATCAACATTTAACTGACAACAACACTCCGGGTAGTTTTCAGTCACAAATTAACATAGGTATGGCGCATAATTTTATGTTAATCGAAAGCACATTGACTTTGTAACAGCATGCTTTCGATTCACATAAAATTATCTCGTACATCAGCTATACTCTAAGTGTGTTTCGCGGAACCCTAGGGTTCCGCGATACCTCTGTAGGGGTTCCTCAAGAATTTAGAAAAAAAATCAAAACACCTGTCTCTGGTCGAACGTTTTGACTCCGCGGCCGCGCGTAGGTATATTTATTTATTTATTTGTATTTGTATAAACATGTGTTACAATAGCTGGTACAATATCTCATAAGTTTGGTATCAACATGTATACTTGTATACTTGTGAGCGCGCAGTCCCTTTGATAAAAGCCGCCTCTGAATTGTTTAGAACGCAATTTTTATATTTCGCTTTTTATTTTTGCTTTTTGTTTATCAAAGGCGCCGACTCGAGTATTTTCGAGAATATTCGAGATCGAGTCTAGGACTAAGTATAAAAGCGGCGATCGCGTGTCGCGCCTCGTCAGTCAGTTGACGATTAGCGTTCGGAGCGATAAGTTCCTACCTACCTACTACAAGCTCGCTAGCGAGAAGCTAGTGTTCATTGTTCTACTGCCTGCTGTATTCTGTTTTCTCAGTTTTATACATTTCTTCATTGTACTAAACTTAGTCTCTTATACGCAGTAACGATTGTGCATTATTTAGACCCCACCATCCTGACGTGTAACATTATAAATAAAGAAAAATGGAACGTTGGCTTAAAGGTGTTAAACGTGTTGCAACAACATCTTCTAATGACGCTGAATGTTCAAAAGCAGTACGCGCGGAGAATATAGCAATCACCGATCCAGACGATGATGCCACGACGTCAAGCTCGACGGTTTCAAAGACGAAAAAAAGGAAGTATGATGAATCATATATCAGTTTCGGATTTGTTGATTCCAACGGCTCACCTCTCTGCATGCTATGTAGTAAACTGCTTCCTAATAGTTCCATGGCACCTGCCAAATTGCGCCGACATTTACAAACTGTACACCCCGAGTCTAAAGACAAGAATAAAGAATTTTTTGTTCGTAAAAAAGATCAGTTATTGGAAAGTCAAAAAAATATGATGCATGTAACAAAAACATCAACGAAAAGGCCACGGAGGCATCATATTCAGTTAGCTATCGCATTGCACAAGCAGGTGAAGCGCACACTATCGCTGAGAATTTAATAAAGCCATGTGTATTAGACATAACAAAATGTATGCTCGATGAAAAATCTGCAAAGCATCTTTCTACTGTGCCGCTATCAAACGATACTGTTTCACGGCGAATCCATGATCTGGCAAGCTACGTTAAACAAGAACTAGTTACACGTCTACAAAAAACACGATTCGCCTTGCAAATGGACGAGTCAACTGATGTCGCTGGTTTGGCTATCTTGCTGGTTATCGTGAGATATCCATATGAAAGTTCTTTTGAAGAAGACATGCTTATGTGTTCACCGCTGCTCACAAACACTACCGGGGAAGAAATTTTTAATAAAATAAATATATTTTTTGAAGAAAATAATCTCAGTTGGAACAATTGCATTGACATTTGTACAGATGGGGCCAAGGCGATGACAGCTAAAACAGCAGGAGCAGTGTCACGAATAAAAAATAAAGCGCCTAATTGTAGTTCCAGCCATTGTATTCTGCATAGACAAGCACTTGCTATGAAGCAAATGCCGTCAAATCTAAAATTAGTTATGGATGAAGCGGTAAAAATAATTAATTTTATCAAATCACGACCACTACAATCCCGATTGTTCTCATTATTGTGTGAAGATTATGGCAGCAAACATAAAACACTGCTGCTCCATACAGAAGTGCGATGGCTGTCTCGGAGTAAAACTTTAACAAGGCTATTTGAACTTAGAGCCGAGTTACAAATGTTTCTTTCAGCAGATACTTCTTTTAATTTGAAGGACCGTTTGTATGATAAAACTTGGTTGTTTCGATTGTCTTTTATGGCGGATATCTTTCAAAAACTGAACGAATTGAATTTATCATTGCAAGGTAAACAGACAACAGTGTTTCAGGCCTATAACAAAATAACTGCCTTCAAAAGAAAATTAGATTTTTGGATTATTTGCGTTGGTAAGAAAGAAATAGAAAGCTTTACGTCACTCAGTGAGTTTGTTAGCGATAACGACTCAGAAATGTTTCAAGATGATGTGTTTAAAGAATTGGTCCAATATCTCAGTTCGATGCGCGCATCTTTTGAAAAGTATTTT
The DNA here is from genome assembly GCA_963969555.1 of Polydrusus pterygomalis. Lineage (NCBI taxonomy): Eukaryota > Metazoa > Arthropoda > Insecta > Coleoptera > Curculionidae > Polydrusus > Polydrusus pterygomalis. The sequence continues at coordinate 107,733,395 of OZ018378.1, forward strand.
CCCGAAGAACAGAATACAAAAATGAAACTGAATTCATGGATTCATAATCCTTTTTTACCCAACTTGGAAAAGCCCGAAAGTATGTCAAACGAGATATATGAATCTCTTTTAGAAATGTCATCAGACACAAGTATGGAGTCACTGTTCAAAACGACGCCTCTCAACGATTTTTGGTGCAGAATCCGTGATGAATATCCAATGCTTGGCAAAATGGCTCAGAATATTCTTCTCCCGTTCCCAACAACATATTTGTGCGAAACAGGATTCTCAACCTATGCAGCCACGAAAACAAAATATCGCAATAGACTGGACGCCGAACCTGATATGAGACTTTAACTGTCTTCTATCAAACCTGACATCAACCAATTGATGAAAAATAAAAAACAGTTTCATACCTCCCATTAGTTAGATTTTTTCTTTTTTAATATCTTCTATTTTTGTACTTGCCATGTGGTAAAGTAAGTAATAATTAGTAACTGTTACATTGTACTTTTATTATGCTTATTAATAAAGAATACACTTTTAGAAACTATTGTTTTATTGTAGGGTTCCATCAAGTATTTTGCTTCCCAAAAGGGTTCCGTCACCAAAAAAGTTTGAGAACCGCTGTCGTACATTATCATTATCCTAAAAATATTATAGCCAAAAATTACAGTTCCCCCTGAAAAGCTCTTTCTCCTGGTATCTTGACAATGTTTCAATATTTCAAATTCATGGTTACGATGGCACATTCGAGTCAATTACTTTTTATTTATGTCAATTTTAATTATTATTCAAGAAATAGTAAAAAAAATATGTTTCGTGCATGTAATTGTTCGAAAATCATGCTTTCAGGTTGATTCCCTAAAGTTTGGTTACTTAACAAAAGAAATGCATTGAAGCTCTTTTTACTGCAGAACATTTTATTTATAGTACCTACATTTAGACGATAGGAAGTAATTGTGAGATTCTCTCTTTTTAACTTTTTTTTTATCTTTCTACCACCATATATTAGCTGGACATTTAATTATTTACTACACAGAGAGACATCGGATAAGTTAAGAGAATTGCTAAGAATAATCTCTTATCAGTAGCAACATTTTTAATAATTACTTTTAAAAAATCTTTAACTATACCAAAAAAGTTAACTAACGATCAGCATATAGAATTGCTACCTCGCTATTTATACGAACAATAAAACAAAACAATAATAAATATAAGCCAACTATTGCATATTAGTTAAATATTCTTAATGGAAATACAATTCGTTTTATAGAACATAAAGGTTATATATATATCAGCGAGAAAACGATTTATTTGGGGTATTAATTAAATTATGGGTTCATATTAAACATTTAATCAATCGTATGCAACAGAGTCCTATTTGGCGATGAGTGGGGGAAACTTCAACCTATCAAAACGTATTTAACGGTGCTTATTGCATTTGTTGTTTTAATGCATAGTTATTAATTACAAGGTAAAACCTGAAATTTTTACTTTACGTTACATAATAAGAACTAATACCATTTTTTTTTGTTTTAACATGCAATCATCCAAAATTTTGCTTGTAGCTGGATTTTGTATAAAGAGATAATTGATCAATAATTTACTGAAAAATTATTATTGGGAATGCGCAAGCGCAAGTGACTGGACATTGCCCTTACCTAATTTTATTATTTAAATATAAATAACAAAGGAAAATAAAACAATATTATTTTCTTTCCGATACTTTTATGCAGAAAGTAAACTAGTGTACCATCACTTCAATGATCATTCCAAAAGTTGCTGACAGTGATTGATCGTCTTATTACACGCAGTATTGCGACGTTATATTAGCAAGTATACAGGGTGGGGACTTTAACTGGAATAAATTCGATATTATTAAAACCGCTGAAGTTGCGCCTACAAAATTTGGTATTGAAGGGTTTTGGACCATGCGGAATTAAAAAATAATATCGGCCCTGTTGCCAAATTTCCCAGTTTTGCGCTACACGTAATAATTTTGTTATTTTAAATGGAATGCCGAATTTATTTTTATCGCAGTAAATTGGGCTTGTCCAATTTAGTAAGATCCCAAATTTACAAAATTCTATCTTCACTATATGCAGTATATACTTGCGTTGGACCGCGGCCCATTTAATTCAAACGGGCCAAGTCCAGTATTTCAGTTAGGAATGGGAAGACCTGCCTTTTTTCGTGACCCGGTTCTCAGCAGATCATTCATTACAATTACCCGTTCATTTTTGAACGGCGTACCAAATTATCGTTCATTCACAACATATTTGCGGTGAAGTAATCAGTTTATCCAATACTGTCTTATGATTCAGATTAGTTGATATTACTAAATTATTTCGCGGAACACCTGGAAGAGCTCTGCGGAACACCGGTGTTTCGCGGAACGGCGGTTGAGAACCAGTGAGTCAGAGATTGATTAAGCAAAAAGTATTTTTTAAACTTTGATCGACAAGGGATCAGATCAGGTGTTTAGCTAAATAAATATGAACGTTTGGTTTCGATACTATTACTTTATTTTTCTTTATTTAATTAACCCTTTCAAAACAAAATATTTAATATAGATCAAAGCGACAATAATCAACTTCATATCAGTGCCTATTTTTAACTTACAATGATCCTAAACTTAAACTATCATCAGGTATAAATTCATCTGGTTTACAACCCGACAACAATTCAAAGATCCACTCTTTCTCCTCTTTGCAGGAACTAAGTACATAATAATAGTTAATACCCCAAATAATACTAGTTTTTTCAGTTGTTAAAAAAATGATTTATTCATTTTTTAATCAAACTTAACGAGCCTATCCGTTCGGATCATCACTTCTATGAGGCAAGACATTAGAATCAGGTCCGCAGGAACGGTATATATGAAAAAAAAAAATTCATAACAAGTCAAATTAATAATTTTCTTTTAAGTTACTTAAAAATACATAGACCTAATTAACGATGATTATACAGGGTGTTCCAGAACATGTGGGCAATCTCTCGGATTCATATAGAATAGGTGAAAATAATATGACAAGTTCATATAATATTTTTTTCTAAGAGCCCCCTCGAGGAGATATATGCCCCTAAAGACCGGCCCTGAAAACTAGTTTTTTATTGATAGCCTTTGAATCGCACTGTATATTTTGATTAAAATTTAGTATAATCTACACTATAGAAAGCTTTAATAAATAGGTTAATAATAAAATGTACAGTTCATTCTGTGGGCCAGGGACGGACTAGCTTGGGCATTAAAAATCTTACATCTTTGACAGGTGTCATGCAATCGGGATTTTTATATTATTTTTGGATAGCTTACGTATTTTAACGCAAAATAGATACTCTTCGTAGATTTCGATAAGTTGAACCGTTTTCGAGAAAAATCAACTTGACCGTTAACATACTTTAAAAAGGTTTAATCGTACCCGAATCTGTTTCGTGTTTTTTCGTTATAATAGGGGTGTTATGGAGGGTGCAGCAGTCTTCAGTACATCATGCCCGGGAGTGTGTTAGAGTAGAGGGAACCCACATTGAGCCTTGTTATAAATTTTTTAATTAAGTAAAACTCCGTTCATTTTCCTATTATTATAGTTATAATAATTATTAACGTTATTGTCTTTTTCTCGAAAACGGTTCAACTTATCGAAATCTACGAAGAGTATCTATTTTGCGTTAAAATACGTAAGCTATCCAAAAATAGTATAAAAATCCCGATTGCATGACACCTGTCAAAGATGTAAGATTTTTTATGACCAAGCTAGTCCGTCCCTGACCCACAGAATGAACTATACATTTTATTATTAACCTATTTAATAAAGCTTTCCATAGTGTAGATTATACTAAATTTTAATCAAAATATACAGGGCGATTCAAGGCTATCAATAAAAAACTAGTTTTCAGGGCCGGTCTTTAGGGGCATATATCTCCTCGAGGGAGGGTCTTAGGAAAAAATATTATATGAACTTATCATGTTATTTTCACCTAATCTATATGAATCCGAGAGATTGCCCACATGTTCTAAAACACCCTGTATAAACGCCGTTTGGAATTTTTGTTGCGATACTTCCTGCCAATACAATTTTTAATTAGCTTATTTACCCGTCTATACCTACTGGAAATTCTGTTTTGTAATTTTTGATGAATAATAACATTCGCTATTAGTTATTCCAAAAATAGCATATTTATGCCTTCATTGTTAAATAGTCATAAAAAAAATGTTTATATATTATGTATGTTTCGTTTTGTTAAATTAAATATTCAACTAGCCTAGGACCATTAAAATTCCCGCATTGTATGGCATGACATAATTGTGGAGTAGATAGCGCTTTTCATGTTTAGTATTCCTATAAAGTATGTTACAGACATGAACACAAATAATATAAAACTAGGAATAAACAAAAATGACGTAATGTGGATAATTCACATTGGATTGGCAAATTTCCTGTAACAAATGTGCATGTTAAATTACAATAGAGAATAGTAATTTTACTATATTCTTACATACTTATTTGATAAATATAATAATGAGGGTAAGAACTAGTCAGTAATACATTTCTACATGTACCTACCTATTTTCCATTTCCTTAAAAAGTGCGAGAAGTACGTGCATGTGACCCAAAGCGTAGCTGGGTCCGCAGGTGTTAGGTACAATGTTTTGCTCAGAGCGTCAGGACAATGGGCTTTTACAATAAATTTTGATTTTTACCGTATCGCATAGAGAAAAAATAAATAACATTATTTTCTACGGTTTTAGTTTTAAAAATGTTGAAATATTTACTAAAACAATAATTAAACAAAATACGCGGTATAATAAACACTCGCGAAACCAGAGATCTACGTCACAGCACAAATCGACCAATCGCAGGGATTGGGGCTAAAGGTCGATCCTTCGGCATCTACCCGAATGATATCTCGAGTCTGTCCTCTCTTCTTCACTATTTAACTTATCGAAACAAGGATATCATTATAATCGGTGGCGACTGGAAAATAAAAGAATTGCGTGGATGACGTGGAAACTATGTATCTGATCTCATGTTTTTAAACTGTTTGCTTTCGTGGCTTTTTTTAGAATTGTTTCTAGGAAAGGTTTGGGTATTATCAATAGGTTCCAATTCAAGATGTGCTGAATATGGTAAAGTTAGTTATGGTGAAAGATCTCATTATCTTGTTTTAGTATTTTTTTAAATTTGATTTCAGTATGGACTTTAACATGAAAATATAATTTAACATTATTTTTTCTTTGATTTATAATATTTACCTCTATCTGGTCGTTCACAGCGTGTGCTTATTGACAATAAATTATCCGAACCCTTAGTACTCAGCAAGGGTGTACCCCAAGGGTCGATTTTAGGGCCTTTGTTATTTCTAATTTATATTTTTGATATGGAGAATATTGCAACAGACTACATCATGCAGAGATACGCTGATGATACACAGATGCGATTTAGCTTTACCCCCACTGAAGCAGCCACGGTTGCTGAAAGAATGAACCGATGTCATGATAGTGTCTGCGAATACTCTACTAAAAATGGTCTAAAAATTAACCCGTCTAAATCAGCTGTTATGTTCTTTGGACCAAATAAAGAATGGGCAAACGAGAACCTAAACCCTAAAATGTTAGATGTCACTATCCCCACACTAAAAGAATACAAAAACTTGGGAGTCCTTCTGGACAGCAATCTTAGATTTAAAGGTCAGGTCTCCAAGGTAGTTCAAAAGTCAATTATTTCTCTTCGGAATTTATACAAAAATAAGGAAATTTTTAGTCCGTCTCTTAAGCGGCAATTGTACTGTCTCATTGCAACTATGCAGATATTGTTTATGGCCCATGCCTTGATTTTCAGTCCAAATGCAGATTGCAAAGAATTCAAAACTCATGTACTGTTAATGGGATCTTTTTTTTAATATATTTTGTGGCGACGACTGTGGGTTTTTTCCCTATATATAGTAGTCCCTTAAGTGGAGCTGTAGAGAGCTCTACTTAAGGGACTACTTCCGTAAAATATTTTTTTTTGTTATAACTCTTGACTCTGGAGAACTCAAAATACAGCTCTCTACTAGAGCATATGGAAATATAGGTATATGGGGAGACGAGAAGACAATTAAAGCTTTGAGTGGCGCAATAAAAATAATGGCAATATCATAAGGATAACGAATTGGGAGGCTTAATTTCCATAGTAATGAGAACCTTGCGACTGTTTTAATAAATTGGATGGAATATGGAAGTTAAACTTTGGAACAAGGGAGGATTGGATTAAATAATAAGCTAAGAACATATTCTAAGAAAGAATATTATGAGTTATTCCAAAAAAATTGTGGTAATGTGATCTTATGTTTTTTTTGTGGAATTATACTTGTTAAATTATTGTAATGTGGTTGACAATCACTAGCTATTAGCATAAAGTCAGACAAGCTACTAGAATAAAGGCACATTTCTAAATATACATTATAAAAAAAATGCGTTTTATGAATTATGCAGTGCTCCGATAAATTTTTTTTATTAAAAACAATTAGTTTTTAATAGACAAGCCAAATTTGAGCAGCACATTTAGTTACAACATCAGTACTCTACGGCATCTTAAATTCCATATAGTAAGTACATATCAACACAACATTATTATGAATAAAATATACAGGGTGTCTGGAAAATGGAGGTTAATCCGTTTACCATATATTCCTTGAGCAAACTCTTTAATAATGCCATTTTTCACTTTTGAACCGCATGTTCGATATTCATCTATATACATAAAATCTTGAATATACCCCCAGACTGAATATTCCAAGGGATTAAGGTCTGGGAACAGGGTGGCCTTTTAACAAGAGCATCTTGGCCATGACCAATTTAGCGATTAGGAAAGATTTGGTGTGGATAGTTCATAACTTTTTTGGCTAAATGCGGGGGATCACCGTCTAGTTAAAACCAAATATTATATTGTCTTACCGCTAAAATTAAATCGTTAAGTAAATCGAGCAGTGCGTATTGAAGAAATAGTAAAAATAAATGACCAGTCAAAATTCCTGACAAAATTACTATTATGTGACGTCGATTAGCGATATTAAGTTCTTAGTAGGCCAATACAATAATTTCATTCAACTGGTATAGGTTTTTATTTGTACGCCACTGTCATCAAATTATTTTTGACTAGTACTTTACTTGTGGTATTGTCACCCATTGCAAAGTTTTACTTATTTATATATTGTATGCATGGTAATGCCACAACGGCTGCATTGATTTAGCATTTGAAAATTATGAGATTACCGTAAGCCGCATTGGCAACAGTTAATGACCCATACTTTTCAAATTATCTCCAAAACAAATCATTTTATTAAAATTTTATAGTAGTCAAAATATAATCCAAAACAAAGGATTACCTGAAAAAATATAGTTTGGAAGTCACTGGCGCACTGGACTCCCCCTATTTTGAATATTTGACAATAATTATTTTTGTTTGTTTTTCTCAAAAGATTTAACTCTCTATGGTGAAGCAATGTACGAAATTTGAAATTTATATCTTATTAAATACTCGAATTATTTTAAAAAATCAGTTTTTAATTTTAAACTTTGATTATATCGAACATGAGGGTCGACATATATCAAAATTGGAATTAAATTTAATGAAAATTTCACAAGTTCTGGTCGTTACATCACGTTCCATTTCAAACACACCGCAAAAATGAAGATACACTTGATCATAGCTCTTAAAGCTCGCAGAACAAGGATCTCCCTCTCTTCTTCGTCACGACGTTGACAAACGTTATCATATACTCCGCAATAATTTTTCCCATGCAAATAGTTAAAAAAATTAATTAATAACACGACTCCACCAAACCATCATAACCATACCAGGATATTATATCTTTTGATATTAGTGCATTAATTGAACAACACTCAGTGTTTTATTTTTATCAATGATACCAATGCTAAAAGAACCATTCTTTTCAAAAACCTTTTGTCAAAATTGCTTTCATACAAGAAAATACAATAGGTAAAATATTTACTAAATTAAAAGGCAGTGATGAATGTTTAAAGAGATCGAGTGTAGCATATAGTATTCCTTGTAATAACTTCGGTAAAGGTGCCCACTCACACTCCGGAAATCCTCAGAGGAAAAACTGCACAGTTTTTCCTTGAGGATTTTACTGAATTGGCCTAAATACACCCGGCTTCACACACATGCTCCGGTAATCCTTAAGGCCAGGCCTGTGCACTACTGTGCAGTTTTTCCTCTGAGGATTTTCGGAGTGTGAGTGGGCCCCTTAAGGTTTATATACGACATACTTCAAGCGTTTAAAAGGATAGGGTCACTTAACACAAAAGTGAGTGTAGATTAAATAAAAAGTCTTGTGCCCTCTCTGAACATTTCAACCAATCAGGACATGCATTCAACTATTAAAATACCAAACTCTTGGCTAGCGAATCAAACCATAAGAAAACGAATAAAAGGTCTTAGTGTTATATACTCCAATTAGCTTTATATTCATTCCAACAACAATAATAATAATAATGGAATTAATAGCGCTGAAACCTTAAGTTCCTAAATACCACTTACTGTAGAGCAATAACACACTCTTATTTTCATTACTCTGTTTTACCGTTAAGCTTGCTCCTTCTCTGTATAAGCCTTGTATTTTTACTTATTTTTGTTGTGATTACTTAACAATTTTTGTAAATATATTGACAACTTTTTTTGTAATTTAATAATTTATTTAACATCATGTATATTTCACCAAAATAGCGTCTCTCTGTCTGTTAACTATATTGATGTTATCTTGAACTGATACAGATCTTTCTTTTAGATAACGAAATTTTGTTTTACCATAAAAACTCTAACTATTTTTATTTTTATTTCGTTCGACAGTATCAAATCAAACTCACAAGCCATCTGCCTAACCTATTAAAAACCAAAATGTAAAATTTTATTTTCCATGCCACACTTTTCTTTGCTCGTGGTAGCTGTCCTTCACAATGCTAGTTATCAGTAAGTAAAGAATTGTTTTTTCTTGTTTTGAAATAAAAAAAATTTCTGATATACTTGTTAATACTTTCTAATTTCAATAAGAATCTTTTTTGGATTTTTTAATAGCAAAATCCAACTTTTTGTTTTGCACACAAAGAGTTTTATTATGATTGACAGTTTTCCTGTTTATTTGTTGGCCTGAAGTAGATAATAATCATTATCAAAAGCTTGGCTTAGCTTAGCATTTTCATTTAACCCATCTCATTAAAATTGTTTAACACGCCATAATTATAAACTCACAAGCCATCTGCATAACCTATTTAAAACCAAAATGTAACATTCTATTTTCCATGCCACACTTTTTTCTGCTCGTGGTAGCTACCCTCCAAAATGCTAATTAGCAAGAAGTAAAGAATTGTTTGATGTTTTGAAATAACAAAATTTTCTGATATACTTGTTAATACTTTCTAATTTCAATAAGAATCTTTTTGGATTTTTAAATAGCAAAATTAAACTTTATGTTTTGCAAACGTAGAGTTTTTTTTATGATTGATAGGTTTTTCTATTTATTTGTAGCCCTAAAGAAAATAATAAACACAACAAGACTTGGCGTGGCCTAGAAAACTATTTTCATTTAACCCATCTCATTGAACTTGTGTTACACGCCATATTTTATGGTAAATTCTGTTAATAAAATATATTGTTATTATTGCTTATATGTGCACGGCTACCACCATATACAAATAAATAATTTTACTTTATTATAACATGTAAAATAACAAATACAACAATAATTACAAATAATCAGTTTTTTGTTTTTCGGTTCTTTCGCCTTTGGAAAAATGGTCTAAATCCTCGAGCTGTATGATCTATTTCGTAGTATAGTTATTGAACCATTTCGGCAAGCCTTTGTCCGCTGCCTATATTTTACAATCTAAAATAAAAAATAACTTTTATTATACCACAATGTTATATATTATATTGATTAAAAATGCATAATATTATGTTAATCAAATTCTACTTTTACAGCATAATAAAAACTCTAACACAAGCACTTGCTGTATCAGTTTACTCAACAGAATAATTTATCGGTCACGCCTATGCGAGAGAATATTTTCAAAGTCAGCTTGCAAAAGGGACTGCGCCATCAACAATTATTTATGCTTCACAACATGTCGAATTTAAAAAAAATGCGAGCGTATGGCAAATTGATTTGTAAAAAATTTTTTTATAATATTGGATACATTTATCTGTTACAATTCTTTTTGGATAATGCTACAAATTTAAACTTTTTTTTTAAAGTAAGAATTTCATTAAAAATATTTATTTATCTTGAAGAACATCATGTACAAAAACTTCTTATAGCAATTTATCCCAACCAAATAATATATAACAATCACATAAAAAACATATAAACGTAGCTTTTAACTTTAGATTTTTTCCGTTCTTCTCTGTGTATTTTATTTAATGACCCAGCAAATGCTTTGTTTCCTCCCTCAACTTTGTTAATAATAGTTCTTTGTGGAAAAACTTTTATGCCGCCTACTTTTATTTAGTAATAAACGTTGGTTTTTTACTTTTGCTCTTCCTTTCCACTTTTGCAAGCGGGGTTTAACAGTAGATTAAATACGAGGGAGAGTTATAGAAAATATTATTTTATACGTTTAAAAGCTAAATTGTCTTCTTAAGTGACAATGCGGTGAAAACTACATATGTATTTCTCTTTTCCTATATATAATAATCGCATCATATTACTTTAATCTAGGATTGTCATCCGTCCTGTTTTCCCAGGACACGTCCTTGGTTTTAGGAAATCATGGCCCAAGTAACACAGATTTTCCAAAAACCTTTTAAAGCTAATCATTGACTGGGATGACGTTGCGACAACACGCATACAGCATTTAAAATCTACAGCTCAGGTCTTAAAGCGGCATAACTTTACAATTAAATTACTCAACATTACTTTGAATCGTGGCCAAATATTCTATTTAAATGTCATTTTTATTGCCAAACTATAGCTGAAAGTAATATCTATAACTTTTGCTTGATAGTACTACTATTATTTTGTCAAAAAAGGCTAGTTTATAGACAAGGCCAATGGTTCATAACATTAAGCTGTACAGTTGACTTTACAGCTAAGAAATGGAAATCCAACATCACCATACAATAAGGTAGTAAATTATGGGCCAAAAAGTGGTAAATATTCCTTCAAAATCTTAACATAGTATAAAACAAAGTCGCTGTCGCTATCTGTCCGTCCCTACCTATATATGCTTAAATCTTTAAAACTACGCAACGGATTTTGAAGAGGTTTTTTTTAATAGATAGAGTGATTCAAGAGGAAGGTTTTTATGTATAACTAGCGACCAGCCTCGGTTTCGCACGGGTGCAATTTCAGAAAGTGGCATGCCGGGTACTAATATATCGGGTTTGTATTTATACCAGCGGGTTGCAACGCATGCCGGATACACGCTAGTAACTCGATAAATCGAAACCTAATGTAGAAAAAAAAGAGGATATATAATATAATATTTAACCTTAAATTTTTCCTGTCCTGTTGTAGTCCTGTGTCGGTGTTGTGTTGTGTTTTCTTTTCTGTTTTTAAAATAACAATAACTTATAGCCAGTTCAAATCTAATTATTTCCTTCTAAGATTTAAGGTGACCTTTTTTTAGATGTAGTTTGTGAGAGCTAATAAAGCGGCCAAAATATATAAATAAAAAATACTACATTCTCCATGGTCCATAATGCTGCCAATTAGCTGTCATTTGAAAAATTTTTATACAAAACGACAGGAAAAACGTTTTTATGTTGACGATCATATTTTGTAAAGCATCGCGGAACAGAAAGATAAGAGAACATCGGCCATTTTGAGATTTTTTCTTTTTAAAACAACAATAAAATAAATAACGAATAACAATCAGCACATCTAACTTGTCATTACAGAAATTAGGTTCAGCAATATTTTAAATGCATTTTTATTTCAAATCTATGTTTTTAATTTATCACAAAATTTATTGAATATTGAATTCTACAGCCTTATGGCTGTAAAATCCTCGGCAATCACAGCGCTTTAAGGACGTCATTAGAACTTTTAGGTAGCTTTCTGTTAAAGCTAACATGCTCTAAATTTAGCTGAAATAACGTTCTCATAGCCTATTTGCCCTTTGGTGTTACTTGGGAGGGTATCGTGAGTATTTTTCAGCAGCATTCTGGCGTGGTATAACATCATCATAAAATTCGCGCAAAAATGCTGCTGGTCAGTCACGACGCGCCTTGCGGGTGGAGGCCTTTTTAAAACGTGCACGCCCCGCTAGTCGTTCTCTTTTAATATACTATTTTCAAGTAAAGTATAAGTAATTTGTCTGCCCTTTGATAAGTAGTATTAAAACAAAAAGTAATGATGTTTATCGTTATGCCCATAAAAAACTATCTAAAATCATATATTTTACTACTAAAAGCCACATTTATTTAAATATCTTCTTAATGTTGTAGATTTTTTCTATACTACTTACTTTAGTGCTAAAATGACTCTATTATTTTTATTATTACGTTACCTTGGATAGAAAAGCAACAGTGCTAGTCAAAGTGGGCTTGCAAAGTAGTATTCGAGTATTTTTATGTTGTTGCCTTTTATAGTTAGTAAATAGTAGTGTCAATTCCAGTAACTTTTTTATATTTAAAAAATGGTATGTTGGTAGTTCTGTTTGGTAGTTTCACTTTGTCTGTAGAACCTTTGACTGTTTTTTATTTTATATCGTGCAATCATGGCAAATTACTGGAGACCCCCAGAACAGTCCTAAAGTTGGCGACCATTTAGTGATAATTTTAAACTTTAGAGACCGTTTGTTTAACAGTTTTATATTTTTTTGTTATAATTTTTACATCGGAGCAAAACATCTGCTTTGCTATTTCGATGAATTGAAATGTGATAAATTCGCGCATGCGTAATTTGTGTTGATTTGACGTTCCTTCACTTGTCTTCTGTCGTTTTCCGTAGTTTTTTTGTTTTTACCGGTTTTGTGGACACGCTGTTACTGTGTGTGATTTATGGTGTGGTTCGTAGTCGTGTAATTTGATTGTGGGTGTTTTTTTTTGCGCTGTTTGTTTGTTTCTTGTTTCTTATTTATTTTAAATAGTTCCTAGACAAAGTATGGTATTTATTACATTTCTAAATAGTAAGAGCCTAAAGTTACATTGTACTTTATTGCGTGTTATATTATTCAACTCTGATTTTTTATATTAAATTGAAAATGCCAATTAACCAACGTAAACGCAAAAAACTTTAAGGGAACAACGACACTCGCACAAATGTTTATATATTACCAGACAGTTATAACCTCCATTACCAATACCAAAAAGCATTTTTACCAGGAAGAAGAAAAAATCTATAGTTCCCCAACACCAATGATTTTTAAATGGTCTGTTTTATTATTATTAAAGGAGTAGCCTACTAAGTATAGGTTGACAGATTACTATAATAATAATTAAGGCCTGATTATCTTATTTATGATAATTCTGGTATTCTCTTAGATTGGTGGATTTTAAGATATTGTCCATATTTTATGTATTGTTTTTTATCCAATGATGACTACGATTTTTTATTGTGTTTTTAAATGATTTTATTGCTGAGAATAGGTATTGTTATTTTTTGACACTTTTTAGACTTGTAATTAATATATAATTAGTAGTAGTAACTATGATAATAAACTGCCTACCAATATAGGTATATCCTTGGTAAAATATATAAGTTTTTCCATTTTTATTTTTATTTTACATAACTTATAAATTGTTGATAAACATATACCTAATCTCTGGAGTATTTTCAACAAGTAAATACAATAAGGACAATACAGCATGTTTTAATTTAATTTGAACACTATAGCTTAAAACATAAATTTAAAAATGCAAATTCAAGATGAAGTACCTATATTTTATTTTAGAATATAATTTTTGTGTAAAAATAAACAAAAATAACAGCATTTTAATTTAAACAAATTGAATAAAACAACTGTTATTTTAAATTTTTTGATCAACTTCTTTAACGAGAACTCAGGATTTCTCGATATTTACTGTAAGTACTCTAAATAATCGATATGAATCCGAGTGTACCAAGACGCTTGTCATGATGTGCGACACGGAGCCGAAAGATTTGTACCAATGGCAGTAGTCTGTGCCGCAGCATCTAGAGTCTCCTAAGCAAAGACTCGGAATCGCTGATACTGAGGCAGGTTTCAACGTGTGCATGCGCTTGAGTCGATGCAAGATGTTTATAACCACCTCTATGCACATTTCCTTTTTGGTCACTTTCTATTTCGTTCAAAAATAAACCTCCTACCAATTATTACAATACTACTGTAGAAAACACGAATATCATTTTTTCAATAAGAAAAATGTTACTACTTAGAAGGAGGCTACAGCTTCATTTAAATTCCATGATTTTTGGAAATCTATGCGTGCTTCGCCACATGCGACTGTGTATGTAGATGCCAAGTTTTATAATTCCTGGAGTGGATGCATGCATCGCCGCAGTTTCAGCCCGTTCGCCGTATATTGTGATGCGATGCGATGCCAGAGAGAACGAGCTCGGAAAAAAGAGAAACGACCTCCTCACCACGCTTTTCAGGGATCGATTAAGACTGGACAGGAAGTACTCTCTCACGATCCTCACTGAGGAACAATGGGAGAGAAAGGAGGTTGTCACACTGATGGGTCACGAATATCTGGGACAAAATCCTCGGGGGCCGGAGTATACATTGAAATGACTGATACCCGTGACAGCTATTCATTAGGACGGCTCACAACAGTCTTTTAAGCTGAGGAATTTGCCGTCCTAATCACGGCCAGTATGGCGAAAGTCAGGGACTGTGGGAAGGGAGCTGTATATGTTTGGTCTGACAGCCAGGCTGCCTTAAAGGCAATCTGCAAACCAAGAGTCACAACCAATTCTAAACCTAGCTTGGGTTCCTGGACACCATGGGGTTCAGGGGAACGAGATCCCAGATGAACTTGCCAGACGCGATACGATACGTCCTGAACTCCTTAATTGGGATAGTGACCAGATACCGCAAGATAAGGAAGCATCAAGCCCAGATCGATGTGAAAGACCCAATCTGCGCTGGATGCCTAGAAGAAAAGGATACCCCGCTGCACTTTCTGGGTACCTGCGAGGCCCTGGAAATATTCAGGCATCAGGTGCTACGATCGACGATGCTCCAAAAGGAAGAAATCACGGCCCTGACTTGGAGCGATATCCTTGCCTTTATGGAGAGGTCGGGACGTTTTGGCAAGGGCCAAGAAGATAGTTTAGTTGTTGGGATAGGCAAAAAGGCCTACTGGCCAGGTGGTTGTAATTTTTTTTTACTTATCATGATGTCACCATATAAACGACGCGACGTTTGTTGTAAAATCTGCCTTTTTTGTACCACATTGTTAATTTTAAGACCAACTAGCGCATGACTGACACGATTAAAGTAAAAATTTTAAAAAATTAATTGTCCCAATCGTTTGAAATTCATATGCATTTATTTTGCTACCCTCAAATATTGGTTGCCTATTAATTTTATATCAAAATTGTATGATATTTGTATCATCTTTTCTAATTCTATGCAAAAATTAAATTCTAGGTGAAAAAGACAAAAATAAAATCTTATTAGATCAACAACAGTTTCGTGTTTTCGGGACAACCTACATTATAAAAATTATTTTAATATGTACCTCTAACAAGGCCTTATCAATTCAGAAACATATTTTTTAACCAATACAAATAATTTAGCTATAATATGTCGTATCTAATAGCGTGAAGAACCCGGTATAGATCATGTATTAGAGAAGTTTAACATGAGCGAATGTAAGCCTTTAGGAACACCAATAGATTAAAATCTAGGTATGCTTCAATAAAATAGATACCAATGTTTGTAGAAAGGATATGCCTTATCAACAGGTGTTGGGTAATGATAGAAGAGCTTTGGGCTTGCTTTGTTTTTATTTATTTTAAATCACAATGCTTTAACTAGTATGTATTTCCAGTCGTTCATGAACGACCCATTCACAATGATCGAATCTTTCGAAAGACCCGTGATTGAATTAATCACGTTCTGTGACTCTATCGTTTATATGACCCCGAAGACCTGGTGTATATGTAACTACATCTCAATTTATACAAGGTATACTGAAGCAAGAGTGAGATGGGTGCAGTTTTTCAGATATTTCTGATATCTAATAATGGTTTACTAAAACAACCTGGGTCCTGGTGTATAGCAGCAGCTTCCTTGAACTTTCTCTTCCTCCAGTGTGGTTCTTTATGCAGCAGTTCAGATACTGACCACATGATATGATGGCCATGTGCCCAGGCATGGTCAGCTGCACCTGACTTTTCACTCTCTCCATTTAGCACAATGTTTCTATGCTCGTTAATATTTGTTTCTAGTGGTCTTACCAATATAAGATTGGCCGCAGGTTACCTATAAAACAATTATGTTTTATAATAATGTCCAGAATTGATCGCAGAATCTGAAAATGTAAAAATATACAATGTGTTTCATTAAAAAAAAAAAGTAAGTTGACGCTGTAAAGGGTGTTTTAGGGTGAACCAGTGATACACAAGAGTGGTCTTTATAAACTGTTTATTTCTATTTTTATCATTGTTCGTGAAGGCGTTGGTTTACAAAGTATACAAAAAACTATTTTAATACCTGTCTGCTGGGTATTATTACCTCAGGTTAACCTAAGGATAGTTAACCATCACAGACGCAAGCATTGAATATCAAACTATAAGAAGGCCATATAAGCAGATTTTCTAAATCTGCTACGTTAAATTCATAGATGGCTTCAATGAGTCATCCAAAATAAAGCGTGTTGATGCAGCCACTAACGACAACCCTTTTCACTGCTAAATTAAAACATTGTTGCCGCCTGTCTGTTTGACTTGCTGCATGATCATCTCCCCACTACCATACCATCATGCGCATCGGTGCGGTGCCTGGATCGCCTTGCACTGGCATTAGTACTTTAGTACCCAAACGTGCATCATATTATTTGAGATAAAACAATTAAATTAGGGCGATTTTTTAATGAAGAAAACAAGATTGAATTTTTAACTTATTTCACTGTATATTCCCTTTTTGGTATCGTTCTCATGGATACGTACTTATTTGGCATCTATCAAAACAAATATAACAATTAAAAATTTAATATGACATTTATTGTCATTGAGAAACGTCACATAAGTTATCACTTGTATGACGTTTGAAGAAAAAATTATATTTATTTTTGATTTTGAAAGGATTAGACTGAGTGACCCGATATGGCTGGCAACAAGTGTGGTTATTTTCAATGTGGGAAGTCGCCTCGCGCCTTCCCAGGATTAAGATTATTTCGTTTTCCGGTAGAAGAAGAGAGGCAGAAGCAATGGATCGTAAAAATAAAAATAATCACAGGTGTAACTTGAAACTTATATGGAGTTGAAGGCGCCAAACCTTACTTAACAATAATATCTTAGAAAAAAATAAAAATAAACTGTATTTTACTTAATACTCTCCCATTTTTATTTTTAACGTTAAATATTACATTTCCTATCTGTCCTTAATTATTTGTTATTATTTTAACTAACCCAGAAACGATTAATTTTTGACGAAAAAAATCTTGCTGTCGCTTTTTATCTACTTTTATTTGTTTAACTTTTAACACCTAATGCAACGGTAAAATCATTGTAAAAATTGGTCCAATTACCCCGGAGTAATCGGCGTACATATTATTATCAAAAACATACATTCGGCTGGAATTAAGAACCTCCTATTTTATTGTCTGTTAAAAATGCTTAAGTCCTTAAAAATTTCAATAAAATACGATATGCGGCAACACCACGACATCACATTAGTGAATTTAAGACATATGTTGCCGAGACGCTACATTATAACAACAG
Organism: Polydrusus pterygomalis; assembly: GCA_963969555.1. NCBI lineage: Eukaryota > Metazoa > Arthropoda > Insecta > Coleoptera > Curculionidae > Polydrusus > Polydrusus pterygomalis. The sequence goes on from OZ018378.1 coordinate 107,751,254, forward strand.
ATTTAAGGTTAGAGTTACGATCAACTCTACAATGGCGGCCAAACCACCTCCAATACGTCTAAAACTATGTTGTCAACTTTTCTCAGACATCCGCCATTCTTATAGTTTGATATTCAATAACGCAAGTAATATTTTTCAGTAAAAAAATGCATATAGGTCGATCTGCATCTATGCATTTTAACTCTGTATTTCTCACCCTGCATCAAAATGGCATGCAATTTGGGATTTACATTTATGCATTTTAGCCTGAGTAAAAGTTTCACCCTTGAAATAGAACAAGTTCTAATTATTTGCACACCCCATGCGATTTTGCCAAAATTAGTGAAATTAATTTATAAATTTGACAAAAAACTAAACAAGACATCTGTCAGTTTTCTATTTTAACCATAATATTATGTGGTTTCAACCGAGCTGCTTTTTGGATTTGGTGTCTACTTATCTGGAGCAAAGACTCCGTCATTTCACTTATAGAACTGTATCAAAATCAACTGAGTTTGTAAACGAAAAATTACCAACAACCAAATTTCAAACTAAAAAAATCATTGATGCATATGCGTTAAAAAATTATAAAATCAGCAGTTGCAACCATGATTCAAAAATGCAGGGTGAAAATGCATACGTGCGGATCGGCCTTTACACAAAAATTAAATTGACGTCCGATATATTCTTAATGCATGCAATAAGCGGTACTTTATATTAAAGGCTGATTCGTTTCTTTATCATAATCCTGTATATATGCGTCATTTCGCTTTTAAAAACTTTGCTGACAAACGCTGTTCGTGGGTAAAAACTATTTTGCTTTATTTTGTATTAAACGAATTTTATTATGCTATATAACCCTCGTAGTTTTTTTTCAATGAAAATACGGAAACCCGGCCACAAATAATATATTTTTCCAGAACTTTTAAGAATCGACGTCTAAATAATGTTGAAACGTAAATATTAAATATTAAGGAGATATTTTTTGTATGAAGAATAAAAATACTTCATGATTGAAATGTAACGACCTAAAAAAAGTTTTTGTTTTGTAACATTCTTATCATAATATCAAAGTTAAAACTTAGAACAGAAGCTTATAGGTCCCTCCACGCGATCTTCATCAATATTATAAGTAGTAATATTACTGTATTTAATAAAGTATGGTATCACTTTATTATTAATAAAGAAAAAACAAAAGCCAAAAGTTGATTACTTTTTGTCTATTAAAACATATATAATTGTATTACAACAGATGCTTATAGGGATCTTTATACGATCATTATCAGTATTGTGAGTAGTCAATACTAAAGTAATACATACATAACATACGTACAATTTTGCGAAATTTACAGTAGCGTGGATATTTTTGAATTCGACTTGGATATTTGAGGAAATATCGAATATAGTTTCCCAAGAAAAATTTATAACAGAAAAATCATTTAGGTGAATTGGATGAACATACTTTTTCAAATGTTTTTGTTCCACTAAAAATACTATTCTGCATCTTTTAACGATAATTGAGGCCGAATTGGAGTTCGATAATGATCTGTATGCCAAACATATTTTTCTAGAAACAACAGTGTATCACCGGTTCATCAAATACTTGCCGCAATTGACTTCTTTCTATAAGAAGTTTATGCTTGCCACACTTATATATAGATATTATGCTAACTCTGGACACCTGGCTAGCATAGCAGATTTCATTGCAATGGATACATTAACAGCTTTTCGAATTGTTAGTAAAGTTTCTTTGGCAGTAGCAAGATTATATCCTCAATTTGGTAAGATGCATACTGGCTACAAACTTTTTTACGATTACTTCTTTTCCTCGAATAATTGAGCTTGTGGATGGAACCTACATTCACCAAAAACACCAAATGACTATTAGATTAGTTGTTGGTACCACCTTGTAGTTTTCTACACAGTCACTCTGCTGATATAATCTTAGAAGCAGCAATGCCAAATTTAAGGATCCTGGATCTGGTTCGGTTAAATCCTTGATCCTTGCTATCAGTGTTCTCCAAAATTCTTATAAATTTTTATTATATACTGTATGTCCACGGATGGACCTAACTATACTTGTAAAAAACTTTATTTTCAATTTTCCGAAAAAAAGTCATTCTTCATCATTTCTTTTGCTTATTAAATAAATATAATTCACGTAAGAAAATTTCCATTTTTTTTATACAGGGTGCACAAAAAATGTAAAAATGTAGATTTGCAAAATAAAAAAATTTTGATCCAACTTTTTTGAATGATCAAAATAAAAGAGATTGGAAAGAGAATTCGAGAGAGCCGAATAAAGTATTGAGATATGACCTGTGGTAACTACGATATTTTATATTAAAGTTAATTAAATTATTGATATTTTCCTTCAGATTAAAATTTTAATATAAAAAATCGTAGTTACCACAGGTCATATCTCAAAACTTTATTCGGCTTTTCGAATTCTCTTTCCAATCTCTTTTATTTTGATCATTCAAAAAAGTTGGATCAAAAATTTTTCATTTTGCAAATCTACATTTTTACATTTTTTGTGCACCCTGTATAAAAAAAATGGAAATTTTCTTACGTGAATTATATTTATTTAAGAAGCAAAAGAAATGATGAAGAATGACTTTTTTTCGAAAAATTGAAAATAAAGTTTTTTACAAGTATAGTTAGGTCCATCCGTGGACACACTGTTATATAGCAATATACAAATCACAAATTTTTTAACTAACCATACAAAACACAAGCAGGTTTTTGAACCAAAAAGTAAAAAAAATAGTTACTTTTGCAAGAAGTATGTAAAATAGTAAGTAGAGTGAAAATTCACTTTACGCACGAATTGCATGTAAAGTAAATTATTTTACGCATCATTTTGTATACACTTTCTATTTTGTAAGTAAAGTTAGTATTTTATGCACGGTAGTAGAAAAAAATATAAGATATTTCATCGATAAGTTAGCGCAATCTACCTAACAAAATCGGCCTAGTATTCCTCTGTGCTAGAAACGCAGCGTTGCCAAGTAAATTCTCTGATTAGCTAAACATACTGTTATTTTAAACGGTGCAATCCAAATTTAATTACTCCTTGATTAAAATTAAATTAGCGATTAGTTAATCAATGTTTAAAAGAAAAAACGGTACAAATGGCCATAAGCCACTTAGGCGTTTTTTATTGTGTCCTTTATTTTTTTTCAGCGAAAAAGAAAAGTAGTATTAAATAACAGTGTTTAAAAACGGAAACTCTTCACGATTGTTATTACTGATGCCAATCTACAATAACGAAAATAAAACTATTCGTTTCTGAATAAGTTACAATATTAATTTTCGCATTTTCGTCGTTATGTAGGTAATGTAGGGTACAGTATCTAGTATTAATGCGATATTGATCTTACAAGGTCCCAAAAAGAACTGTCAACGGCCAATTCCTATTTTTATTTAAAAAATAAAAATCAAAGCTCTATAAAAAACAATTGTCTACACAGAGCCAATCAAAAGATTTAACATTGCACTCATAAAACTGTATCAAAATCAACTGATTTTGTATTATGTCAAATTGCACCAATATTAAAACATAGAATTTCCAACAACCAAATTATAATTTAAAAAATCATTAATGTGGATATATCAGGTCTTTGATGCATATGCTTTAAAAAATTATAAAATTAGCTATTGCAACCGTGATGCAAAAATGCAGGGTGAAAATGCATAGGTGCGGATCGCCCATAAGAATAAAATTGTCGAAAAATATTTTCAGATGTGGTAACACCAAGTTATATTATAAATAATCTGTTTTGCCCTCAGAGTCAAACATCTACCACATCTATACAATACACTGACTGGAAAAAAAGTTTTATTCATAATCAATGAGTGGCGGTTGCTCTATAAGGCCGCGTGGCCGCGCGCCCCTCCTAGGAACTTTAATATAACACACAAATTAAATGTTTATTTAAATATTTATTATTACTATTCATTTTAATACTAATATTATTATTATTATTATTATTCATATAGGTAGTTTCGTTGACCAGCGATAAGCAAGCCTCCTCCTGTGAATTTTAGATAATTGAATTCCGTCGTTGAAAGTCTGCGACCGTCGGTGAATCTCGCCTGGCGTATATAAATTTCGCCGAACGAACCCGAACGTCACCCGATTATATCCGATTTTGTTATGGACTCTACGGCTGCGGTATTCTAGCGCCTGCATTGCTTTATACATTTCGGACTTTGTTGTGGCGTAAGCGCGCGTCGAGTTCGAACTAATAAAAATTTCGTCAATAATATAATTCAAATAAATTTTTGTAGGCTGCCATTAGCGGATAAACTTAAAATTAAAGAACTGGGGAGGCCGTTGCCAGATATAAAATTATCACAAACTTGTGAACGACGGGCCGAAAACCGATCTTTTACGCGTCGGTTTTCAAAAGACATTTATAGATGTATGTAGGTATTAATTTACGTAAAAATTTTTTTATAAATAGATACTTTTTCGAGCAATTTGCTTATACAGGGTGTTATTTAAGTACGGGGCCAAACTCCAAGGGGTGCTTCTTTAAGTGATTTTAAGAAGAAAAGTTCATATAAACATGGGTACGAAAATGCATAGTTTTTACGATACAGGGTGTCAAACTTTTAAGAAAAAATTGGATGTTCGTAAATATCTCAATACTCTTTTATTCGATTTTGTTGAAATTTGGCAATTCTGTTTGTAATAACAAGAGGATAATGTAGCCTCAATTATATTAAAATTATTAAGTCCAGTGGCGTCACGGAAGACAGTCTAACTAATATTTTTGACAAAAAAATGCGCGCCACTGACTTTTTTTTAAAATTATGTATTTTTCTAGAACTAAGCAACTACAAATACAACTTTTTTATCCCTTGAGTTTTTTTCATATCTGGCTTTGTTTTCGAGAAAAAAAATAAAAACCACTTGATTGCTTGTCCCCGGGAAAATAAGCTAATTTGATTTTTACATAAATGTCATAACTTAAAAGAGTGACAAGTAATTATTTGAAGTGTTTTTAACAGTTTTAAGATTATAAAATTATTAATTATTGTAAAATGGTCCAATTTACCAACTCAGAAATGGCCGATATGCATTTTGTTTATGGAATGGCCCAAGGCAATTCCACAGAGGCTGTGCGCATTTATTAAGAAAGATATCCACATCGTATTGTACCAAATAGAAAAACATTTGTGAGAATACATGAAAGGCTCTGCGAATCAGGCACCTTTCAAAGGTCGACTGCTGTAATTGGGAGACCTGCCACAATAAGAACAGTGGAGATGGAGGAAGCAGTTCTACATGAAGTTGAACGTAGCCCTAATACAAGTACACGCAAAATTGCAGAACAATTAAACATTTCCCACTTTACTGTATGGCAGATTTTAAGGGAAAATCAACTGTATCCTTGTATCCCTGTATTTATGTTCAAGCGTTATTACCTGCCGATTATCTCCAACGAGTTGTTTATTGTACTTGGCTTTTGCAACAACGTGTAGCATCTCCGAGATTTCTATCGTGTATTTTGTTTACCGATTAAGCGTGTTTTTCCCGAAATTCCATTATGAACTTTCATAATAATCATGTCTGGGCAGAAGAAAATCCCCATGCGGTTATAGAAACTAATTATCAACACCAGTTTTCCGTGAATGTTTGGGTTGGTATTGTAGGTGATTTTCGCATTGGACCTCATTTTTTACCCCCGAGATTAAATGGTCAAGAGTATCGTAATTTTTTGGAATTTATTTTACCTGGACTTTTACAATATGTCCCACTGGTAGTAAGAAGAGCAATGTGGTTTATGCACGATGGGGCTCCACCCCACTTTAGCATAGTAGCAAGACAATTTCTTGATGCAACTTATGGAGAAAACTGGATAGGTCGCGCAGGTCCACAGGCATGGCCACCCAGATCACCGGATTTAAATCCTTTAGATTTTTTCCTTTGGGGGCATTTAAAGTCTCTCGTTTACAAAACTCTAGTCAACACTGAAGAAGAACTAACCCAAAGGATACGGGATTCATGTGATCAGACAAGACATACGCCGCGAATATTTCGACGAGTTCGGAAATCAATGTTAAGACGAGCCAATGCTTGCATTGAAGTTGAAGGAGGGCATTTTCAGCAACTATTATAGGTTTCGTCTTATTTTCTGTTAAATACATAAGTAAACATCGCAGTAATAAATACCGTTAGGCAGTTGTTTATGTTTATTTCTTTTATCGAACCCAGTTTTATTCTGTGCAAAAAAATTTCAAAAGAGGACTCGTGTAATTTTAATTGCTTAATAGTTTGGTAAGTAGTTTAAATTTTTTACGCTTATTTTCCCGGGGACAAGCAATCAAGTGGTTTTTATTTTTTTTCTCGAAAACAAAGCCAGATATGAAAAAAACTCAAGAGATAAAAGAGTTGTATTTGTAGTTGCTTAATTCTAGAAAAATACATAATTTTAAAAAAAGTCAGTGGCGCGCATTTTTTTTTGTCAAAAATATTAGTTAGACTGTCTTCCGTGACGCCACTGGACTTAATAATTTTAATATAATTGAGGCTACATTATCCTCTTGTTATTACAAACAGAATTGCCAAATTTCAACAAAATCGAATAAAAGAGTATTGAGATATTTACGAACATCCAATTTTTTCTTAAAAGTTTGACACCCTGTATCGTAAAAACTATGCATTTTCGTACCCATGTTTATATGAACTTTTCTTCTTAAAATCACTTAAAGAAGCACCCCTTGGAGTTTGGCCCCGTACTTAAATAACACCCTGTATGTCATTTGATATTGGATTTCTATTGCGCCCCTCCAAACACAAACCCCACGACACGCCACTGTAATCAATACTGTGATCCTTAATATTAAGATTTCTGTCGATTCAAACTCCCCAGTATTTAAATTTCTGAATCTCGTTTATAACATCGCTGTTAATTTTAATCTGATAGTTTTGTAAGCAGAAATCTTTCTAACGTTTATTTAGTAACTTATATCAAAAAAACAATTCAAAAATCGTTCAAATTAATTGACAACCGTTTTAAATTTCATCAGGATTTTATTGCCTTGACATATTAAGGTCCTTTGCGCTTTTAATAAAATGCCAGTAGTGTCGCCAGTGTGACTTGTGTCATTTTCTTTTTTACCAAATATCTAATGTTCCCTTGGAAATTATTTTAAAAGCTAAAACTGGCCTTGCCTTACATTACCAGAATAAAACAATACTGGAAAACCACATCCTCCAAGATTTAACCCAGGATGTTCAGGTGGTCTTTCTGTCTGCGGTCAGCAGTGGCGGTCGCAGCTACAAAGCGGGGTGGGGGTAGTTAAGTAGGTGTTGAGATGGCTCAATGGTCGTGTTAATGTGTTAAAAAAGGGTAAATATTTATTAGACGCTGACAAAATTTATGATTTTTCCAGGAATGATAAATTTTGGAGCGCGGATTACAAATCTTAATAAGATTTTAAAATGTTATTCCTTCTTAAAGTGCAATTTTTTAATGGGTTATGGTACCACAGCAGAATTTTCCAATTTATTCTCTACAAATTAATTTTTTTCACAATGTTATTTAAAGGCCTTCCACATTGAAATTTCAAAAAAGGGAAACATTTTATTAGTTTGATATTCATTTACATTTTACATTTTATATTAAAAAACTGCTTTATTAAATTAATTACTCTTTTATATTGACATTTAGTAGGCCGGTTATTCCTTTGTTTTAGTTCGTCATAGCGTATGATGCAAAATTAATACAAATGTATTGGTACTATAAGAAGGAATATCTCAAAAATGAAGCGTTTCCAGTGAAAATTGTTGCTAGATTTATATTCAATTCCCCAAAATTCATCATTCCTGAAACAAATCATCAATTTTGGCGTGGTAAGCGTATAATAAATACCCTGCGAGCAAACATTATTTGCATCAAAGAGGGCCTGCATCTAAGGACGTAATGCTTAGCCTGACTTAATCAATCGGTTATTCTGTCATCTCTGACAGTCGTTACAAATAATTTGATTCATCGCTAATTTTTCCAATTTGTTGAACAATTCATTCATGGTTGAAGCGTATTTTCGAAACGGGGTTAGAGTAAATGGTGAGCTGCAATACAATCCGAGTTTGTGCATGGACGATTTTCACAAATTTTTCCCTATAAGACGCCTGTCCCAAGAAGTGAGAAGATCTTATGGAACATTAGATTATATTCTTAAGAAGCAGCTAAATTTATTTCCTTATAAAGTGCAAGTATTATAATTTTGTAAACTACAAAAATAAATTTGTATTTGTCTACTTATTTTATTACTCATTAGTTTGGCATATCATGTCATAATATAAATTTGACAAAATTTTAACCTAGATTTGGTTAGATATATCGTCCCCATATCATTGTGATCTAAACCAAGCCCTACGTTTTTTAATCCAAACCCATTTTGATGCAAATAATTTTTGCTCGCACGGTATTTACCAGAAAATTACCTGTAATGTATAATAAACATTTTTATTAAAAAAAAACAAATCCAAAAATACACAATACTACTTATAAAATCTATCTTCTTTCTAGAAATCACTTAATAATATTCGATATTAATCTTCATTTCATTCCTAAATAGTTTTGGGTTAACTTAACTTTTCGCACTAGTGCTTTAAAGAGAAATCACACATCATCACACTCAAATTAGTGTGAAAAGTTTCTGAGTAATAAAAAATATTTTTTTCTATTTCACGTTCATAATAAGCTCAGTACGATACGCATTTACGTATCGTAATGGAGCTATTTCGATACGCGTTTTTTCTTTATTTGATGTTGGTAACATTTAAATGTTTTATTTCATTGACTTGCGCGGCCTTTGTGATTTACGAGAAAACCCATTTTTCGCAGAGCAAAAATAACTTGATAACTTACTTTTTTATTCTGTGTGGATAACAGACATGTATGTTGGTTGCATAAATCTATAAATCAATCTTTTGTAGATGCTTCAAGCTATCATTTTCTGCCAAATCCTATCCAAAATTCAATCTACTAACCTTCCAATGTCGATTTTAACTTCAACTTTATTTGAATTTTACATCTTCCCTATACTAAATTGCAATGCCGTGACGTAAAATCACGTCTTTTGAAATTCGAAAAAAAGTAGCAAAATCTCCCGAATATGTACCGAATGTACAAGAATCACACAACGTATTCCATCCAATTTCAAATCTCATATCGCTAAAATAACTTTAGAATCTCGTGGTGAAATGGGTCAATAAATCAAAAAATGACAGTTTGCAAAATAATTTTTGTTGTCCAGAGGCTACTATGATAAAAAATAGTATTACCAACATAAAATTTAGACATAAAAATTTACAAAATTTGAAGGATTTATTTTCTTTTTAAAATGTAGTTTTCTTGATTATAAAAGGTGAAATAGAAAAAAAATGTATAAAGCACATGTTTCATAAGGCGTTTTAGCGCACGTGTCAATAAAAAAACTCGCCACTTTGTGGCTCGTTTTTTAAAATAGACGCGTGCGCTAAAACCGCTTCTTATGAAACGTGTACTTTAATATACTATTCCCCCATGGAAGGATTTATGACTCATAAGCCCCGACATTTTGGGCTATACCTAACTTAGCTATACCATACCTAATTACATTTTTTAATTATTTTTTTGGTTCTATTCAGAGTTATATCCTATGAAATAAATAATAAATAAAGAACATTTTGTGAAAACGGTTTCTTCAAGTGCTTAAACTTTACATATTCTTGCACTGGCAGTTAACTGAGCCTTTGTAAAGAAAGTTTTCGTTTAGGTTTCGTAAAACCTACTTTCATTCAGTAATAAACATTTATTTTTATTAGACTTTCCAACCCTCGTAGTTTTTTATCAATAAAAATACGGGTTCTAAGCCGCAAAAAAATATGTAGGGTTATTGGGACTGCCTTGGGCTTAAAGCCTAAATGAAAGTTTATTTGACAAAACGGCCTTTTTACAACGCAAAGCATGAATTACGCGGACTCTATTTTGTTTGGGAAGGAGATTTTGATTTTCCGAACTCTTTTTTTATATCTGTTAAGATAGTTTAATATCTAAATATATTTATCTACTGACACAATAAAAAGTAGACTTTTTAACGCTTGTGGTCAGTGTCTAAAATGTAATTTTATGACATTAGTGTTAAAACATAATTATAACCGAAAATATGAATTCCTTGTGTGTGTCTGCATGTCTGCATTCAATGGCCCATAGTAGATTTATATTTAGGAACGAAAGAAAAAACTCAAAGTCTTCCTCCACAAAGTTTAATAATAAATTAAATTATTTAGGAAAAGTCTCTACATGTTTCGAACGTAGTGACGTTCATCATCAGGAGACAGAAATAAAACTTAGTGCTGATGGTTTTAGCAGGAGAGAAAATGGTGTCGAACCTTAATGGAGCTTTCATGGAATCAAAAATCCGATATGCATATCAAACATAATATTATGAAGAAATTGATGAAATTTAAAAACATACTGAGTATGTGAGAAGTCAGTAAATAAGGTCTAAACCAACCATATAAACTGGGGGGAAAAAGAAAAAAATTTTTTTTAAAAAGGTGTCGAAGAATATTTAAAAAAGGTCTTTAAAAAAGCATAATTAGGTAGGAAATTGTCATTGTGAGGGCAAAATTTACCAGAATTACATGTAGGTAATCTGTAAAAAAATAGAAGTTGAAATTAAAGTTAAGAATTGAAGAAAGAAAAAAATTTTTTGGGTATCACCTTGATAAAAGGCAAATACTTACCAAAGTTGTAGTCAAAAAATTTGGTATTTGTTTAGTGGGGTACTGAGGTTGCAAGCTCAGTAACCCCGCAGGTTTTTAATTTATAATTAGTAAAGTTCATTAAAATATTTAACATTTCAGTAATTAGCAGAGAAGCAGAGGTTCACACCCACGTGCTTGGAACAAAGTGAATGAAAAATGACAGAAGGGTTGATTGACATATTCACTGACAGTTAGTATGGCGGAAAAATAATTTAGGAGAAAACAAGAGAAGTTGTTCAAAGAGAAAAAGCTCAATCAAGGTTGGGTGGATATAAACTACAAACCAATTAAGTAACTAAAGTAAACAATACAACTTAAAAACTAAGTAGTGAAAGGAAAAATTGTTTTTAATGTGAGAGAAAACCATTTAGATGGTTGGAGAAAGGTGTCCTAAAATTACTTTGTGTGTGGTTGTACTGTGTCTGTAAGTGAAGATTAAAAGATTCTTTGTGCATGTCACAGAGTGAAAATTGGTATTCTACAGTGAATGTTTAGCTAGTTAAGGGTTGGAGAAAAGGTGACCTAAAATTTCTTTGTGTATGGTGTCAAAAGGCCTGTAAGTGAAAAGATACTGTGGATCCATGTACCTGTCACAGAGTGGAAAATAGTATTATAACATGTATGTTCTATTTTATAGGAAAACAAGTATTAAAGAGATTATCTTTGTCAGTAGTAAAGGTAAGATGAATGGTGTATAAGAAAATAAATGGATTATGTAGTTGTAACAAGAGGAAAAATTAAAAGTGTTGTTTTTGAAAATAATAGTACATAAAGAAAACCGAGAGGGAAAAGGCCATAGCGAAGATTATTGTTTAATCATTGAAGTTTAAAGCATTGAAAAAAGAAGTAGAACTATGTTGGATTTGATCATTTAGGCAAAGGCAAGGCATTCTTGTTATTTAAAGTCTTATTAATTTCAAGGATTTCTAAAAGGTCTAGTCGATTTCCCTTGTTGCAAAAGTGTAAAAATTTTGTGTGAGAATCAGAGTCAACAGTATGATTATTTGAAACGATATGTCTGGAAAAATTATTTTTGAAGGGGAAAGATTTTGGCTAGTGGCTCTTCCAATCTCGTTACAATGTTCTTTTATTCTAGTAAAAAATCTTCGTCCTGTTTGACCAATATAGGTCGCAGTACAATCCTCAGTGGAACAGCTGATGCTGTAAACACCAGATTTATCAGACACTGGGACAGAATCTTTAGAATTGACTTTAAGGAGTGTTGAGTTTTAAAAACGATGTTAATATTAAAAGGTTTAAATACATTTTTTAGTTTGTAAGAGATAGGGCCCCAAAAAGGTAATGAGAATTTTTTTTTAAAGGTTTATCGTTAGCTAAGAGATTTCTATTCAGAGATTTATTTAAGTGTTTGTAATAAATTTTGTTAATTAGGTTTAATGGGAAACCATTATTAACACCTATTTGTTTGATTAAGTTGAGTTCAGATTTAAATTCATTATTTTCAAGGGAAATAGAGAAAAGTCTAGAGAAAAAAGAGTGAAATGAGGCGAATTTTTGAGAGTGAGGATGGTTTGATTGAAACGGTATTATATTGTCAGTGCTTGTGGGTTTGTGGTAGATAGAAAATTTAATTTTATTATTTGATTTGGTTAATTTTAGGTCTAAGAATGGTATGGAATTATCATTCTCCAGCTCAAAAGTAAATTTAATAGAAGGGTGAATTGAATTTAGAAAATGAATAAAGGACAAAAGTTCTGCATGATTACCATTAAAAACTGCGAAAATATCATCCACGTATCGTCTTATAAAAATAATATGTGAAAACAAGGGATGATATTGAATTTTGGATTCTATGAAAGCCATAAAGATTTCCGCCAAGAGGGGGGAAAGTGACGAACCCATAGCTAGTCCAGAGTTTTGTTTGTAAAATTTACCGTTGAATTGAAAGAAATTTTGTTTGAGGACAAGATCTACCAGAATGCACAGGTTCTCTATATGTTCACGATCAAGTTGAGTTTTATCGGTTAAACTATCCTTCACTAAGTCTATACATTCATTCGGGGGTATACTAGGAAATAAGTTGATTACATCAAAGGAAACCAGAAAAGAAGAATCAGGAATATGTATATTTGAAAGCTCGTTGGCTAAGATTGTAGAGTTTTTTATTGCAAATGAACTTTTAAAATTAGTAAGGTTGATAAGGGTATGGTTTAACCAAGAGCTAAGTTTGTGACAAGGAGAACCACAATAAGAAACCACGGGACGAACAGGTATATTCTGTTTGTGAATCTTGGGCAGACCATAAATTAAAGGTGTTGAAGGGTTAATTGGGGTAAGTTTAAATTTGTTGGTGTTGAAAAAATGAAGTGTGTTATAAGTTTTTTTTAAAGTATTCTTAAAAAATTGAAAAAATTTCTCTGTAGGGTTATGCAGTAGTGAAGTGAAATCATCAGAAGAGAGGAAGTCAGTTACCTTTTCAATGTATTGGGGTCTATCCAAAATAACCAAACAGTTACCTTTATCCGCCTTGGACACTACTAAATTGTTATCAACTATCTTAGATTTAAGAGATTTGAGGGCTTTTATCTCATTGTCATTATTCAACTGAGGATTGTTTTTATAAAATTGGTTAAGGTTATTAATACATAGAGATCTCAATGTGTCTTTCTTTTGGGTTTCATAAGAGCTTGATATTATATTCTCGCAGTCCACTGCAATGGTTTCGAAATCTTTGACTCCAAGCTTAAAATGAAAGTTGTACTTAAGTCCCTTATCGAGTAAACCCATCTCGTGCTCTTCGAAATGAGTGTTACTCAGGTTAAGAGTCCTCTCATGAAAACTGAAATTGTCAGAGTTCGAAACATTAAGAGTTTTCTCGTTAAATTCTGATTTGAATATAGAATTGTCAAAGCTGAAATTATTGGTAGAAGAATTATTTAATCTGTTAGCAAAAGTGGAGTTGAAAATATTGTTATTGTTAGAGGTATTATTGAAAGTATGGTTAGAATTAAATTTTTGTTGAGTTTTTAAATTGTGTAGTTTATTATTTAAGCGTTGAAATTTCAAATTTTTTTGATCATAAACATAATTTTGTAAAGAAAGACATAAAGTGTCCCATTGAACTGGGTATAATATGTTATTTAATTCATAAAAGAGAGATTTAAGTTTTAAGTTTATGAGATTAAGTTTAAAATAATGTTTTTTTATCTCTTCCTTTAACCAAACCTTAGTGGCTGCCTGGATGGCTTTCCTCGCTGATGAAGTCTTGACATGAGTACGGAGGGAGATGAAATTTGGTTGCAGATTTCTTCTTACACACTCGTTGTTGAACCATATGTCCAGTTTTACCAGTTTTCTCTTGAGAAGATTCTGTTTATATAGATTTATATTTGTTTAAGGTGTTTTCCTAAGTAAGAATGGCCTTCTATCAAGCCAGTCACTTGCTTTAACTGGATGCGCGTCAGGAGTAGCATTACAGTTGTTAGTTTATTTTAGGGTTTAGAAATAACGACCCTTAAGTGTGTTTGACCAGGTGTACCGTTTCATGGAGATAGATGTTGTTCTTACGCCTATTTATTTAATGTTGTGTTAGTTGCCTGTTTTGATAATCTGAGGGCAGGTTTAGGGCTCCTGGAACTTTGAACAGATCCGGCTGTCGCCAGTTCATCTGCTTTGTCATTGCCCTGTATCTCTGAATGACCAGGAATCCAGGAACTCACAGGCGTTTAACCTTATTGTTTCTGGCTGAGAACTTGCAGGTCATCAAGGCACTCCATAGAATGGAGTTCAAAGCCCTAAGGACAGCTTGACTGTCTGATGTTCATCTTTTTGCACGCCTCTTCTGCTTGGTATACTGTGGCGTAGTTGCCCATGGAAATACTACTGTACATTCTGGGTCATTTCCCAAATAGCTCTTCGCCGTTGGCTGTTTGGATTTATCAGTGTACCAAACTAGGGCTCGGTCTAATGACGGCGTTTTTCCTATTGTCCATATATTAGGGTCGCAGCTGATATTAAATGGTTTTGTAGAGTTGTCGCTTTCATGCAATCAGTTTGCATCCAAAAGAGCTCGTCGTTGATTAGATCCGTGGATCTTGGTGCTCTAATTTCCCAAGGTGTTGTTCCCATTCCCCCTTTATTTTCATCCTAGAGGGGCTGCAGTTGGCCTCCATTCTGATATGTACATCTGGAAGTGTTAGACCTAGTATAATTCCTATTTCTGGGGTGGAGGTGCTTCTTATTTCACCACTGATATACAAGCAGGCTAGCCTCTGTAAAAAAATTAGTTTTGTTAATTTATTTTCGCTTTGTTTAGGTTGTTATTGATTAATTGGTTACATGTTACTTTAGCGTAGCGGAGCTAGGACGTAAGGTATTTATTTATAAACTGACTTTTTGGTTTTTAAAGTTTTTAAATTTCCTTGATACTACAAATCCAATTAGGGCCAGCCCTTCAAACTTGTTCGCGTAACAGTTTCCAATTATCCTTTGGCTTATTATTTTGAATACTATTTTCAAGATATGATTTTTTTCCCTATTGATAGTGTTACTTACAAAATTTCTAAGTTGTTTATAAGACTCCCAATTAGCAGCTGTTCTGTTTTTTTTTGTATTTTAATAAAGCTTTATCTCGAAGGGACATATATAATTTTATATCTTGAGTAAGCCATGGCGCCTTTTTTTTGGTAATGCGCGATGTCTTTACAGGAGCATGTATGTTAAAAAGGTCTAATAAATAAATATTAAAAGAATTTACTTTCTGATCGATAGTAGGTAAATAATATATATCGTTAAAAGGCACATTTTGAAGATCCCTATAAAAAGTTGCACGATCAAAATGTCGATAATCCCGATAAGTGGCAAAGAATGGCTGCGGCTTAAAATTTTCAAGTTTAAGCTGACATTTTACTAAAAAGTTATCAGAGCCGTCGAACGTCAGATCAATTCCAGAATCCTGAACCAAATCCATGTTAGAGCATAAAATTAGATCAATAAGCGTTGCATTATTCGCGCCCTGTCTAGTAGGCTCATTAATTATTTGTGTTAAGTTGTATGCTGTCAACAGCATTAAAAAACGTTCTGTATGTACACAATGTAAATTCAGAGTATTTATATTAAAATCACCAGTATATATAAGATTGTCAGAGCCCAGTAGATTACTACAAATATTTTCCTCAAACTCGCTGAAAAAGTCGTGAATATTGTCATAACCGGGTCGTCTATAAATTACACCTAATATAGTACCAACATTTTTTATTTTAAATTTAATCCAGATCTGCTCTGCATGGGCAGTCTGATTATAGGTATTATATTAAGTATTTCGATGAAATTGATATTATCTATGACATACAAAAGTACACCACCACCTCGCCCGTTGACACGATCCTTTCTCACGAGTTTGAAGCCATCTATAGTCACCATAGCGTCAGGAATAACCTCTGTAGTAAGATTCTGAAATAGCTAAAATATCCATGTTGTTATTCAAAATATAGTCTCTAATTTTAATAAATTTTGGGATAATGGATCTTATATTTATATGAGCTATGTTAAGTTTATTGTTCTGATTTATTCTATTGTTTCTATGAACTGACATCTTTGAATGTCGTAAAATATACACTTATACACTGTAAGTATTCACTTTTCCAAACCGAAAATAAAGTGACCGTTGGAACGCGGCACAAAGTAAACAAACAACCTTATCAATAACATGTTTTCTTTTTTTTGAAACAGTTTGCGCTGGCAAAACCCAACTTGTGAAAATGTCTAGTTTTTTTCTGGCTTTCTAGTTAACCGAAATGCAAAAGTGTATAGTGGGTCGTACAAACTTTTGTTATGTCCTTTTCAACGAGCTATTCCAATAATACATATACCTTTAGTTTAAAAAAAATATTGTGGGCGATTTTTACCCTAAAAAGAGGAGTAAATTTCATGAAGACACGAAAAAAGTATGCTGAATTAAAAATTAACGCAGCCGTAATTCTGTATTTTTCCAGCAAATTAAGAGGCTTGGCACTGAGTACATGCATTTTTTGCTTTATTTCTACTTTTCTTTATCAATGTATTTATATAATGTTACTGGTAGGTTCTCATCGCGTAAATAATTGCGGAGAGCACAACAAGCTAGGGTTCTATAATACTGGACTTTATCTTTATTTAAGTTTATTGATGTTAAAAATATTCTAAATCTATTTGCTATTTATAAATTCCCCATCCCCCTATTAACTTCAACATCAATGTAAATAAACTTTTAGTCAGCATCTTCTCAGGCCAACTAACTATGCTATGATATCTATTATAGTTATTATATGTAGATCCTTTAGATCCAGGAGCTCTGTATACAATATTTTTTCTATAAAGCGCCCCAATGATACAGGGTGATTCACGGTGGATGGAACGTTAGACATTTCTGACGAACCAGTAAAGGAATCGTTCTGAAAATTTGGTCGTTTACATAAACGGACACGCTCTACCTATCTAAAATATTTTTAACAATACAGTGTTCCCGCTTCCACACAAAAATAAAAGCTACTTTGATATTTTAAATGGAACACCCTATATATTATTAAATTTTTAAATTCTACATAAAATTATAATTATTGTTTAATAAAAGCATTATTAGTCTATGCTTAATGGTTTCCGAGATATTGTATCTTGAAAAATGACATTTTTGAACTTTGACAGCTGCTAGCTTTTTAACTGTACGTCTCAGAGCAAAACGGCTTACATGTCCCTATCTTCGATTTTTATTATCTTTCCAAAAGTGTCAATTTCCGGTTAAACCGGATGTAGGAAATATAATACTTCCGGTTTGACCGGTTCAAATGAGTACAGTTAACTTAACTATACTAAAATTAAACTGTAAATTGCTACACCTTTCGCCAGTTCCCAGAAATCTTAAGAGGAAGTAACCCCTTTACCACAATGAAAATTGCCGAACGTTTTGCTGGTCAAACGAAAAGAAAAAATAAAAATTGGTATTTAGAAAATAAATTCTACTTTAAATACCCCATCCAGAAAAGTAAATGACGATCGAAAATATTCCCAAAATTTTTTTTAGAATTTTTTTTATTTTTAGTAATTTTGTAATATCTTAAACAATTCTTTATTGGTCAAAAGCAAAATGACTTTCCCGGGTGTAGAATGTTGTACCAAACAATTTTTCTTAAAGCCATTTTTCAATATCGGCCTTA
The DNA here is from genome assembly GCA_963969555.1 of Polydrusus pterygomalis. Classification (NCBI taxonomy): domain Eukaryota; kingdom Metazoa; phylum Arthropoda; class Insecta; order Coleoptera; family Curculionidae; genus Polydrusus; species Polydrusus pterygomalis. The sequence continues at coordinate 107,769,155 of OZ018378.1, forward strand.
CTTTTTTCTCAAAAAGTTTGGGCGCGTAAACCCACTTTACACGCTTAAATTCACTTTACGCGCCCAAACTGTTTGAGAAAAAAGTAAGGCCGATATTGAAAAATGGCTTTAAGAAAAATTGTTTGGTACAACATTCTACACCCGGAAAAGTCATTTTGCTTTTGACCAATAAAGAATTGTTTAAGATATTACAAAATTACTAAAAATAAAAAAAAATTCTAAAAAAAAATTTGGGAATATTTTCGATCGTCATTTACTTTTCTGGATGGAGTATTTAAAGTAGAATTTATTTTCTAAATGTCAATTTTTATTTTTTCTTTTCGTTTGACCAGCAAAACGTTCGGCAATTTTCATTGTGGTAAAGGGGGTTACTGCTCTTAATGTAACTATCATTCTATCCCTACCAATTATTGCGTGCCGGAAAAATGAGTCTTTCTTTCCAATATCTTGTTATTTGTAAAATAATGTATTCTGTACGTACGCACGACATCCGCAAAAATTTTTAAGTAATTTGGACCTTCTTAAAACGCAGCCTTAATTTGTTAGCTTTAGACTCCTTTTATCCTGTAACCGTGATCTCACCCACCATATCATTTAAATTGTCTCTGTAAGTCTGACTATTAATAATAATTTTTTATCTAAAGTAAAATTAAAAAGTGCAAAACAAATAAACCTATAATCTAACCACAAATTATGTTTTTTGTTGTTTGTGTTGGTAAAATTGTCCGAAACATCAAAATTTAAAAAACAAAATTAATCAGTTGGTGCACAATGTTAAGATTACCAACGTCGCGAAAAAACTCAATAATATATTCACGAAGAACTTCACAGATATAAAGACCGCATTAGTCTAAATAGTTGGACCCCTATCCTGATTAATTCCCGAGTATTGTAGTAACTGTGAATATCTGAGGGACTAGTGAGTTTACCTCTGCGAAGTCAAGGTTCAATAAAGTTTGAAAAATGTAAATAAGTATTGTATAGTTGTCAAATAATGATGTTGAACTGTTTTCATTTTACTTACGTTTTTTGATAATGTTTTATTTGGACCTCCAGTATCCAAAGCATTATCTTCACAATATATTCTGTATTAATTATTAAACATTCAATTTGTAATAAAATTACTTTTTACTGATGTTCAACAGACTTTCACAGCTGGATATTATATTTTATTACTAAAGTTATTGTATTTAAGTTCAAATGTTTGAAATTTGGTATAGTAATTATTAGGCAAGTAGTGCAAAATATAGGTAGAAGTTTATAAACACAATTCACTGCGCTGGACGTTTAAAAGTTGGCTTCCTAAAGGTTAATACATGTTGTATTTGATAAAGTTAAGCTGCTTCTGTTGTGAAAATTATTTAATGCATTATTTTGCTACCTGCACAGCTAGAGCTGTTTAATCAAGAACAAAGCTAAACCTTCCACTTTAAGTAATTAAATTATTCTACATTTTGTCTGTCTAGCCGCTAAGGCCTACATTGGCTATATGGCTATTTTATACAATAATACCAACAGAGAACGGAGAGTAGAATTACAAAAAGGATTACAATTTGCTTAAACAATTATACACTTTTAATTATTGGAATTATTATTTATTATTGAATGCAACGTGGTCGGTATAAACAAAATGGTGGACAATTATTTTTGTATTGCATATTGCTTTCGGGTTTGTGCCTTTATGAAAGCATCAGAAGGCAAGGGTTTCAATGTCTATTTATGCGATTTTACATAACCACTCGTTGGTAATTTTACTAGGTGAAAGAGTTTTTACAATACCATTTAAATGGGAGAAAATAAATTTATTACATATGCATGTACATGTCAATAACATGAAAGTATTTACCTCCAAACCCTAATTTTTGTAAAATTTTAAAATCTCATATTTAAGTATAGGAATCTTTAAAAATCACTTCTAGAGAAGAAATAGTTATTTTAACAGGACAGTTTACGAAGTTATAAGTTATTGATTATTTAAATGTGCTTTCTTTATCTTTTTACCGCCCAATCCTTTTTTATTTTTATTTTATAGCAGTTAAAAAAATACCCTCTAACAAAAAAACAACTATTACACAAGGAAAATGTGTAAATTTATAAAATAAAAGTATTTGAGGGTATTTTAAACCTCCAGCAAGCCACTGAGGTATTTTTGTTTCTTATTATTTATCTGTTGCACTAAAATTTTCTGGATATCCCTGCATCGAAAGACGTGTAATACTCTTTGGTTGGTTCAATTATTTTACAATTATTTTATTTGGCTGAAAATGCATTCGTAGACAGACATCTCGAAGACCTTGACAAATGGAAACAAAATAGAGATTATGAAAATTCAACCGAAAATATTACTTCCCTTTTCTGCCAAGAATTGGCTCTGGAAGGGGCATTACTATAGCGTTTTCGGAGACCACACTTTCATCTTCCACTTCTGGCCAGTAAATATAGGTTTCACTTCCTTTTTTTCTTAAAAATTTTACTTTTATCTCATCGTCAACAAGTTCTAATATCTGGCCTACAAAGTATGTCTTTGTCTTTTTAGTGTTAAATTCCACTAAGACCCAAGTACGAACTTTAATATTTGCCTGATGCCTTTCATTAGTCGTTCATCTTCCTCTGTCTCTTTTTCTTCACGCCTATACCTCTTTTGTAATTCTTCTAAAGTTTCATCATCGCTGTCACTATACCTGTGAAACTTTCCGTTTCTAAAACTCACTTTCTTCGGAACTTTCAGGGTCTTTTGCTTTAATTGTTTTAGTTTTCTTTTTATTGTAAGTCTTTTAGGGTTTTGCTCGCGTTTTTTTATTCGTCATTATTGTTCGAGTGCCTCACGGCTAGTTATGACCTCGGCCCCAATGACTACCCCCTTTTTTGTTTTCTTCTCGTCTCTCGTCTCGGCGTTGTTTTTGCTTAATTTCTTGTAACATTAAACTTTCGAATGAATTGGATTTTAGATCATTTTGTTCGTTAATATCATTTGTGCGTCTTGATATTCGAAAGGTAGATGGGGCTTCCATGTCAGGAACATTTAGAGGAGTTTGAGTGTTTGGAACATTTCGGGGATTCTGAATAATTTTTATTTCAACCGAGTTTTGTTTATTGTCACACCTGCGTCGAGCTTCGAGATCGTATTTTTCACGACTATTGACCAGAGGTATAGGCGTGAAGAAAAAGAATACCCCCATTGCGAAATCCATTAATTAAATTGGCTTCGTTTACTCCCGTCCATATTTCTCCAATGAACTGAGAGAAGGTTTTCTTGGATAACTTTTGCCCTATTTGTTTTCTTTGCCAGTAAACAAGTTTAGCATCCTATTGCATTACCTTAAAAACTACCAAGTCAAGAGGCTGGAGCAGATGACTTGAATGGGGAGGTTATTTCAGGATAATAATGTTATTATCAATGGTCAGATGTATTGTGCGTTCATACACATGAGTCGAATGATCGTCATAAATTAATAATATGGGCCTTTCATCCGGTACGCTTGGTATAACGGTTTTTTCCATATAACGAAGGAAGACGTCAGCCTCCATCCATCCGTTTTTTGTAGCAGCATACGCGGTATTAGGAAATGCTACATTTTCCGAAGCTATCCTAAATATTTTTAGCCTTAAATACGATCATGGGTGGTCATTTATGTCCTGTGGCGCTTTCTGCTACTAGCACCGTTATATTTTCTTTGGCTGGTCCCCTTGTATTTCGGGAGGATGGTGTGTTCACTTTTCCCACCATTTTAGATTTTGTGGGATCTAGACAAATGCTAGACTCGTCCAAATTGTAAATTAAATGAGGTTTCTCCTTAAATTTGTGTTGAATAGTTAGTTGCTCTAACAAATCAAAATATTCATTAATTGGGAACGGATCTACTGCTTTTTTTCGTGCGAATTCAACGGCTTGCGGTTTTTTTAATGACAATCGATGTCTTTGCTTAAACTGGAGAAACCAGTCTTCTCCAGGGCGACCATTCTTAAAGCATGTGTTTAAATTGTTTCTCTTTACGTAGTTCTGCACCAAATCAAGAAGTTTTCTTCTTGTAAGGCCAAAACCCCATTTTTCCATACTTAACAGACACTCGGCAAGTTTGGTTTCATCATTTGCAGAAAGGGCAGTGGATCTGCCTAGAGTTTTACTTATTCATCTTCTTACACTTCTTTTATGGTTATTAATTGTGCTAGCGGGGAGATTAAAACGCCTTGACGCTGCATAGCCTGTTAATCTGCCTGCAGTGACTTCTCGCAATGCAGCCTGTAGTTCTTCTTTTTAATATTGAGTAGCTCTGTCTGTTTTTCTTTTATAAACACACACCATTGTTCAGCACTATCAACACTTATCTAGCACTTAAAATTTTCAGCACAATACACTTTATTTAATGTCTTTAGTTTTTTTTTGGTTTTACCTTAAGGTTTTTTTTGCAAAATACATAAATACACTAGATTTAATTTACTTTAAACGATTACTGCATCTCTAACAAAAAAAGGTGGTATTTAGGCAAGCTTGGGCTATGTCCCAGTTGCTCCTGAGGGGTAGTATCAACTTGCCCCACTGACCGAAAAAGCGGGGCAAATGCATACTATGAGTCCAAAATTGGTATCATGCAACCTAAAAATATGAAAAAAATTAAATGGTAACATTACTTATTACAGTTATAGGAATGTAATTACCGCCGCGCTAAAATTGCGAATAACGAAGATATATATATTTTTTTAATTTTAGACCGAACTACGTATGTTAGATAAAATGAAGGGTGTTTTAAAATAATTAATGAATACACCTGTAAAAAAATTCAACCAAATATTAAATAAAATTTTCTGTGGCTCAGAGAAGGTCTGAGAAACATTTTGTAAAGACCCAGATATCGAAAGTTACTTTTTAAAATTTAAAAAAATATATACTCACTTACCCCAGAAACCCACTTACCTTACTTGACCTTATAGAAAAATATACTTGTCCGAGTAATAAGTTAATGATGTACCTAAGTGGTACTCTGCATAAAAGGCTGATCGCGTTCTTTATTACAAACCTTGTATACAAATTATTTAAATTAAAATATCCTACAATCTTGTTTTTCTACATGAACTCTTATTATTGCAGCTTTGCTCAACAATATGGCAGTTTATTTAGCTTACAAAATAAGCCTTAATTATTTTTTATTTGAAAGCGTGTCAACAAAAATAAATAATTTCCAGGGTAACTTCGTTAAAGCAGATTTTAGGAAATTCTTATTTGGATTATTTCAATATTTAACTTGAATAATAAATCCGAATGTCAAGTCTTCCCAACTTCCTGTGCTAACGTTCCTGAAACATATTTTATTAAGAAGGTGAGAGGTAATCAGATTGACAGTGTTATAAATATAAATTGCAAAAAATATTTTTTTTCTATAATATCAACTTTTTGGTAACTTTAATAAAAAGTTCATACATATTTATTTATTGGATATACAGTATCCAACAATTAGCAATTGTAGTACCTATAAGAAATAAAAGAACATGCCTGTTACCAAATTTTTGAAAAGATAACTTCACTCATTTCCGAGATCTTCTAATAGGTCACTCAACGTCAATGACCCTGTATAATTTTAAAACTAAGTGACTATACATAATAATAATAATAATAATAATATTCGACAAAATAAGGAATGTACACAAATCGCTACCCTAATAATATTTACTGCGCTTGTTTAAAAAAAATATCGAGTGTACATCATTTCTATCCGGACTACCGCGCCTGCCATTATGTAATTTGCAAAAATGCCAGCCTATAAACCCTGAAATATGACCGTTTTCCTGGATTCGATGAACCATAAAGTTTCCTAATTTACGGCTTGAGAACCTTTTAGTCATGGGTCAAATTAATTGAAATTAATGGGCCGATTACTGGTTCACCAACGATACAACGTCGGTTATCAATTTTGGTAATGGGTATATGTTTACGAGCAGCTGGAAAAATAATTGATGGTTGTTTCTTTCCCTTTTGGTAATTTATTCATAAGCTCCCGTACGAAAAATATCGGCATTTCTGCCAGGTTAGATTCTTTATAACTTTTTTCTTCTAGTCCGAATTTTACAGTTGTTTATCATCCTATCGATCAATTCATTAGGATTGTGCTGAACATTCTTAAAGATGGGCCATGTTCGATGTAGCGATATTGAACCGGGGTGTTTTGTCCGAAATTTTAAATACCCTGTTAAGAAATAGCGGCGGGCGGTTCCTTTTCAAACTAATAATATCTGGATAAAATTTCCTGTAATAGTAACATTTTCTAGTAATAATTTTCTAGTAAAACACTTATAGCTTTTTAATGTTTCATTTAATATAGAATTGCTCTACATATGTTTCGCCTTTCTAGGGCTTTTTCAAGAGTACTTATGATACTAAAGTTAAATTCTAAATTTACAAATTTATATTTTTCTACCACTATTGTAAAATATTGAAAAGAATAATTTATGATACTAAAGTTAAATTCTAAATTTACAAATTTATATTTTTCTACCACTATTGTAAAATATTGAAAAGAATAATTTATGATACTAAAGTTAAATTCTAAATTTACAAATTTATATTTTTCTACCACTATTGTAAAATATTGAAAAGAATAATTTAAGTTACCTGGGAGCTATTCTTATTGTTTATTGGGCCTATCATTGGAAATTCCGGGGCTAGTCGACAAAATACACCTATCTAGAATTGGGGTATTTTGGAACATTTGTTGTTCATTAGTGGTCAGCGTTTTATTATTATGTAAGGATTTCTTTATTACTAATTGTTCTAAAAGGTCCAATCTTTTACCTTTATTTTCAGCATGGATCAGTTGTAAACTTTTTGGGTCTATAAAATGGTTGTTCTCTATGCAATGAGTGGACATCCCTGTGCATTTATCATTTTTTATAATTGACCTATAGGTCAAAGTGGTAGGAGCATTAAAACACGACTTAAAGAACATAGTACATCAATTATAAAAAATGATAAATGCACAGGGATGTCCACTCATTGCATAGAGAACAACCATTTTATAGACCCAAAAAGTTTACAATTGATCCATGCTGAAAATAAAGGTAAAAGATTGGACCTTTTAGAACAATTATTAGAAATAAAGAAATCCTTACATAATAATAAAACGCTGACCACTAATGAACAACAAATGTTCCAAAATACCCCAATTCTAGATAGGTGTATTTTGTCGACTAACCCCGGAATTCCCAATGATAGGCCCAATAAACAATAAGAATAGCTCCCAGGTAACTTAAATTATTCTTTTCAATATTTTACAATAGTGGTAGAAAAATATAAATTTGTAAATTTAGAATTTAACTTTAGTATCATAAGTACTCTTGAAAAAGCCCTAGAAAGGCGAAACATATGTAGAGCAATTCTATCTTAAATGAAACATTAAAAAGCTATAAGTGTTTTACTATAAAATATATATATTAAAAATGTTTCACAAGGAACCAACTGCTGAATCAGTACAGTGTAATAATTTTCTAATAAATTTTAATTGGGGTATATTGTTGATTTATGATGTTGATGCAGATCTAAATATATTCTATGCCATACTATTTAGCTATATTGAAAATTTTGTTCCTAAAAAAATTTATTAAAAATGACTTTAACTTTCCAATAACTTAAAGATTTAACATTTGGGAAAAAACGCCATACATACTATATAAGAATATTGAAAATAAACTAAAACAAGATATAAACTCATTTTGGAAATTTATTCATTAAAAAAATTAAACTAATAATATTCCTTCATTAATGAAATTTAAAAATGTAAACTACGATAATGGAAATTACATTGCCAACACCTTTGCTGAGCATTTTGCAAGTGTCTATGTGAGCTCAAATAATGATTCTGACAATAGCTGCTTTTTATTTGCATCTTGGATCAGGTCAATTTGACCCATATCACTAAAATTTGACAATTAGGATGTTTTATTTACAAACTGATCTGATTTGTAAGTGACCCAGTCACTTCCCCCTTTGCCCCTAACTGCACCACCCGCAAATTTCGATCACTTAAAGTGAACTGGTCAGAAGTAAAAGGTGGGAGTTGTTTTGACAGATTCTTGGCATAGCCTAACCTCAAACCACAGATAAAAATATAAAATATTTGCCCGTAATCTAAAATTTAAAATCAGAGGATTCGGAGGAGAAATAAGCTATAATAGTAAGTACATCAAAGTGTTTATTTCTTGTAAAATATAGTCAAATCGAGAATAACCATAACCTCAACAAAATTTATGTGACAAATGACACTGACGTAGTCCGAAACAGAATAAAAGCCAGTTTTATTTGATGCATTTTGGATAAGATCATTTTAGGTCAGTTCATTTAAAAGTGAACTGATCGAGAATGCAAATAAAAAGCAGCTAATATAAATCCCAAATTGTTTGATAACAAGGTTTTAGGGCCTCACTTTAAATATCTCCATATTATATTTCAATAAGTCATATTTTTAATAAGTTAGAATTCCTCGATGTATCTTAAGGTCGGGGACCCGATGGTATATCTGCTTCTTTTCTCAAAAATTGTGCATTTCCATTGTTGAGGCCGCGTTATAGCTATTATTTAAAAAATCTCTTTCTAGTGGATTTTTGCAGAAACCTGAAAAACTTCTTATGTAGTTCCTATCTATAAAAACAGTGGAAGTAAAGAAAACATTGAAAATTACCGACCTATTTCATTAATGTCACTTATTCCTAAGATTTTTGAATCTATTGCTGCAGATGTTTTCTAGAGATCTTTTAAAAATATTATAATTTCCAATCAACATGGTTTCTCTTAGGGTCGTTCAACTGCCTCCGACCTCCTAGTATATCACGAGCAGATAGTGAAGGCTTTGAAAACTGGCTACAGTGTTGAATATTTACACATGCTTTGCTAAAGCCTTCGACAAGCTAAGTTTTTATATACTTTTAAACAAACTTTATGCTTATGGTATCCAAGAAAAAGTTTTGTGTTGACTGAAATCATACTTAGTTGACAGAACTCAAATTGTAAGGACAAACAATTCTGTGTCTAACTCAATCAAGGTTCAATCGGGTATTCCGCGAGGTGCTTAATTAGCGCCCATTTTTTTAAACATTTTTAGAAATGACGTTGCTGGTTGTTTTTATTTTTGCTTATGTCTCTTGTATGCTGACAACATAAAGATATTTTTACCGTTACTTAATATTTTTTTAGTGTTTAAACTGCACAGTGATCGTGATCGATTTTACTCTTGGTGTTGTAGGAACAAGCTGTTTTTAAATATATTAAAGTGGAAATATATTTAATTTAGTAAATTTCTGAATAGTATTGTATATGGCTATCATTTTAATAATAACCTATTAGAAAACGTCAAAGTTATTATAACTCTTGGAGTGATCTTTGATCATAAATTAAGTTTCAATCAACACATTCAGATTTGTAGAAATAAAGCTATGAAAATGTTAGGATTTATTAAAAGAAACACCGGGGATTTCTAGGATTTATTAAAAGAAACACCGGGGATTTCTCTGAGGTTAAGGCAATAACACTACTGTACATACTGCACTGGTGCTACCTCATCCAGAAAATGGATACAGTGTGTGGTCTTCCGATTCCAATATTTATCAACATATTATGTTGAACGGTGTTAAGAGGAAATTTCTTAAATATGTAGCTTACAAAAGACATATATTAGTAGATAACATTTATAACTACTCTGAACTGAAGAAGGATGTCAATATGGGCTCTTTAAAAAGCAGGCGAAAGATCATGGATCTTGTATTTGTTTTTAAATTGATCAATGGCGATTAACGAGCGTACTTCATATTCTCTGGTAGTCGGTTTTCTGTTCCGGACAAATATGCTTACATTCAGCTATAATATTTTTATTAAAGTGTTAATATACAAATTTAGATACAAAATAAGTTTTTTTTGTGTTTATCTATTATCAAACGTACTACCCCTTTTTCACATAAGGTAATTAAGTACTAACTTCAATACCTTTATTTTTCATGACTGCCAAAATACGACAGTCATGCACATGTAAAAATTTTCCTTTTGAGGTTCATCCTGAAATTAGTTAGTAACAACATAATATTTTACCCATTTATTAAAAAAATATTTTATAATATTAAGCAGAGGTACTTTGGAATATCTAGAGCAGTCGTTCCCAACCTTTTTTCAGTCATGACCCTTTTTGGATTTGCTTAAAAGGTCGTGACCCCCCATTTTAAAAATAATGATAGATAGTTGGTAACTAAAAATATAAAATTGGTAGACGTATTTTATTTTGGGCTTTATGCCTTAAAGGCTGACGACCCCCCAAATAATTACTGGTTGGGAACCACTGATCTAGAACGTAAAGCAGACCACGGTGCCAAATACTGCAAAACGCCTTTTCAATGTCTAGAAATAGTGCAGTAGATTTAAGATATTGGTGTTTAGCTGCCTAGGTAATTGAGGTGAGTATCTATAGTCCTTAATTATCTATAAAATGGTAAAAGAACTGTAAAAGTCGGATTAAATAGAAAAATTTATAAAGAATTAATTTAAAATCCGGAGTACCGTTATATTTTGTCTCGCAGTTCATTTGAAAAAAATTAACGGTCATTTTTAAATCCCCTTACCTCATTACCGTAATTGCGTCACCCGTTCTGCAATTACTTCATTTTACCGAAAAAATAATAATTTTTATTTTTCTTCAAGGTAAGTATTCTTAATATTCCCTTTATATTGGTTATTTTCTGCAAAATAACGTGTTGTGTTTTACATGGTCAAATTACTGCATAAAAAGAAACAAGTCATAACATTCAAAATAATATAAAATGCCTGTTGGAAACTATAAAAATAATAAACGTCATTGTTTCTTTACTTTTATAATACCATAAAATAATGTTTTTTAAAACTTTAACTTTAAGAAACAAATCGTATCACTTGGATAAATCAATTTTTTTGTAAAAACTAACTTTTTAACTGAAAAACATTCCGGAAGAAAATTATTTAAAAATGATAGCTTTTCGTATCGGCCAAACCGCTGCCTCTCGCGTATTTAACGGCTATCGAAATGCCATATTTACCAAAATAATGATTCAAATACTGAAATACGGCCATTTTACTGGAATCGATGAACTGTATCTCTTTCTAATTTACGACTGGAGAAAATAGAATCTTTTAGCTTCGAGTTCACAGAGATAATTAAAATTAATGAAGACGTTATTGGAACTGGGTATCACAGATTCGTGTTTTAAAGGGTTCTTTCTACAAACATTATTCGTCTTCTTTTGATTAGTAATTAAACCAGGGTAAATCTTTGTACTGAAATAAATTCGGCAACAAAGAATCAATTTCCTTGTACTTTACTTGGAATTACCAAATTTTTTAAATGGATTAGGTACTAAGCCTGCTTAAAACCAGCAATAGTTTGGGTATGACATATGACAGATGACCAATGACATATGACAGATGACCAATGACATATGACAGATGACCAATGACATATGACATATGACAGATGACCAATGACATATATCATATGACCAATGACATATATCATATGACCGATGACGTATGATAGTTAACCTATGACAGATGACGTCACAGGTATGCGTAGTGAAAATGGGCTATTGAGCTGGCATAAAACCCCCTCTCTTCTATTTTTACTTACCACGTATTCATAAAATTTTCAAATCGATCTGAGTTCACTTTTCGAATAGAAAATTGCTTTTAAGAATTTACTTTTAAGCAAGCCTTAATTTGGACTATAATTAATTTAAAAATATGAAATATATCAGTCATCTTGTCAATTGTCAAAATTTCAGAACCGATTTGAATACCCTTCATGGAAACGCCTCCTAGGACCAGACTGAGTTTGCACTGGTCGCCCGGTCGCGCCCTTTGACGTTCCCAATTTTGACATGAAATTTTAATGCATTGATTTATTCTATAACCCGCTTCTAGTTTAAAAACTTAAGAATTTTAGACTTTTCCCTAATGGTTGGTAGCAGATATGGAATATTTTGAACTTCCTACCCTATTTTGAAGTATGTTTTCTGTTTTGGGCAAACATCGTTACATTCAACTTTATCAATATGGGTATGATAGAGTTGGATAAGAAAACGATACCACAAGATAAGTCATAAATTTAAAAATTCCGTTAATTATAAATGATATTTACGTTTTGCAGTTTTCAGTAAAACTAAAATCTAAAAACTTATTACAGTTTTCTATTTTAATTCCATAATTCCTGCTGAAAATTGAAATAATTTATAAAAAATATCATTGTCGGTTTTTTGCTTTTTCATTAAATTTTTCCTCATTGTCCAGACAACTAACCTCCCACTTGGATATGATACTGTATCGGTCTAGTCCAATAATAAATCCATTATGGCACTAAAACAATTATTAATACAATAAAATTTAATTATAAGTAGTGTGTAAAATGACGTTTGTAAAAAAATTATTTAACCTGTTCTTAACCTGTAGCTGGTGAGCCGGGGTTTGTCAAACCCCATAAAAACTGTTTGCTGCGCTGTTAAGAGGAGTGGGATATCGGCTACCGCTTCTGTAGCTTTCGCTCAGTTGACCGTCAGTACCTGGGCGGTACAGATACGCTGAAATAAAATCGGATTTCCGTCTTATTTTCGTGAAGGTTCAATTTGGGGTGTGTCAAACCCCATCTCACTAAATACGTTACTTTTTATTTTCCGGTTTAAAGTATGGCATCTACGTATAAATATATATTTTTTTATTAAACGTGCTACATATTGTTTGCTATAGTTTGTTACAGACTTCTTTAGTTATATTCTTTAGTTATTAGAAAAATAAATTTCCCATGTGTGTATTAACTAGCTTCAATTAAAAATGTTTATTCCTACTGTATAACTTTACAATGTTTAATGTAATCTACAAAAAAAAAATCCTGTCAAAATTTAGATTTATTTTTTATGTCATATAAATCTTTTAAGACATTAAAGTCAAACAAAATAATTAAAAAATAATTTTTTTAGATAGGTATGTCTTTCTCAAAAACGCTAATTATAATTGGGGTTTGTCACACCCCACCACACACGTCTCAATAAAGTGACCTCACCAGCTACGGGTTAAACTTATTGAACAAAATCATTATTCAATTTATTATCGAAATATTTATTTCGGGTTTTCCACTTACAATAATGTTCTGATTACTTTTACTTTTAAAAATAACACACCTTCGATATAAAGCTCCGTTACAGGAAATTATTTTTAAATTAAAGCTTTTCACGTCGGCAGCCGCACCTTCCGGTCGCTTATTAACGTCAGTAAAACACCCTCTTCAGAAAAGTGATGACTTCAACGAAAAATGGGGCTTATTGATTCTCGGGAACATTTAAAAGAAATCGACTGTAGTAACTTTAGAGAGAATAATTGATAAGGATTACGGGTAATTGATGTATTTTTTATACACAGGGTAAATCTTTTAACTGAAATGAATTTGGTGACCAAGATAATTTCAACTAAATATTAACCCATTATTTTACCAATACCCGTACCAATTACTGAACAAATCGAAAAGCTCAACTAATTTTTTTGTTTTACCGTTTTCTTGCATTTCCTTGATTTTTACTATTTATCCAGCTATGGAAACGAATCCAATATTTTTTTTTGTAAAAAATACATAAATAATGGAATATAACTTTCTATCTTATTTTGACTCTCTTTTATCTAATTGGCTAAAAAAAGTTTTAAAAAGTTGGTTTTTAAAGAGTTTTATACAGGGTGGAATTTTTAACTGGAATTAATTTAATATTAGGAAACTTCTTTATTTGCTGAAAAAACACATAACTACTTTTAGTTTGTATCCTTTTTTCGTGTGTTCATGAAATTCAATAGATATAAAAAAAAAATTTTATAACTTTTTTCGATATTTTGAGAAACAACCCCACTTTTAAATTATTGGAAAAAATTAAAATTTGACCGATAATGCGAATCACCTGACTACTATTTTTTTTGCTTAATTTTCTTCTCGATCGAACCAGAACTTGATGCCAAAGTGAAATTTTGAATAAAGCTATTAATAAAAAAAACCCATATGATGCGGACTTTATTGGTGACACTGTACTAACACAAATTGTAGTATATTATTTCGAATACTAAAGGGTAATATGAACATTATTCAACATATTTTACATAAGAAACAGAGTTTAAGGATAAGTCCTTTAACATTTTTAAATTGAAGTAAATCGTGAAGATTATTTATTTAATAATATTACTACAACTAAAAACTATTTTTATTTACTAAAAATCTTTATAATTAGCATACTTTTATATGTAAGTAATTAATTTAACATCTAACGTCGTTTTTTACTCGTCTTCTTTAACTTTAAAGGTGGGAAGCTTTAGCAAGTTGGCTTTGCATTTCAGTGGTGTAAATGTTGGTCATTGGAGTTGAGCAAACTGTTTTAATTAAATAACTGGTAGAATAATTTTCAATTAGTGGTTAGTGGGTCATAGAAATAATAACTTGTACAACTCTATGGATTGACCATATCGCGTTCGGAAGGACACTTTTGTTGTAAAGTTAAATTAATCTAAGAACTCGCCGCATCACCTGTCATTAATGGCGCCCTGTTGGAGTCTGGTATATTTTACTTTAAGCGGTTGGCTGCAGAAACAGACCCGAACTAAGTTCTTTTACCTTTGCATTCGCCATCTGTTAAATTTAAGTTTAAATAAAGGTGTAAAGATTTATTATTTATAAAATAAAATATTACCGTCGTGCGGTCACAGTGACCGCTTCCTATTTTCTGGATTAATGCACACACGTTCTGGATTTTTATTATTTTTATGCAATAGATGACTTAATGTTATATTTACAAGACAGGAAAACAATAACAGTAATGAAATTGACAATTTTATTAACCCCACAAAAAAAGTTTACATTAGCGAGCATTTATACTAAAAATACGAAATAATTTTTTATTGCTGGATATTAAAAAAAATATCAACAATCTAATACTAATTTTCTAAAGGTTATAGTTGCGTTATTATAACAAAAACATAAAATTAAAAAAAAAAAATTGTGTGTGCAAGACCACACGACAGAAGTGAAAACTTCAACAAGGTTAATTCAGTGCCCACAAAAAAGTGCTAAACGCGCCCAAAGAAGTTTTCACTTCAAAAATAACATAAACTTGGAATACGGGATAATTTTACTGCATACGAAAAAAGATATTTCCTAAAATTGAACAACCCTTGAATTTTTACATCTTCAACAGAAGTCAGAAATCATAATAAATTAGGTCCTAGGAATAAGCAATTACGGTAATCCTTACTTCACCCTACGTAAATATATAATTTAATAATTTAAAAAATGCCAGAACATACCCGAGACGCAGACGAGTGTCTAGACAACGCACACTGACTGTTTCCACGTCGATACGTCGATACTGAATGCGACCGATGGCGGCATGCTCTTTTCATATAACGTTCATTCGGGTCAGGGTCAGTTTGGATTGAATATAGCAGTTGAATTCGAGCGTAGCACACCCAAGTCTGACGCCTGACGCGTGACGGCTCAGTTTAATTCAGTGCCCACAAAAAGTGCTAAACGCGCCTAAAGAAGTTTTCACTTCAAAAAAATGAACGTAATAACAAAAATCACACACTTCAAAAGTTACAGATTTTGTTTGCAATTTATGCACACTTTTGCACCGCAATCTAAGCATAATATAGCTTTATGGCACAAAGATCATAGATGGAAGGTCTTTCTTTTAATTCTAGAAGGACATGTATAACATGTCTTGCATTTTTCTAATCTAAAATATTGGATTGGATTCATCCATTTTAACTTCAGTCTATATCATGCTCACTGAATTCATTGGTTTCCTCATTAGCATCGTCTTGGTCAGAAAAATTATTATTTTCGTCTTCGTACCAGTTCAAACATGTTTCCTCAAATTTAGGATCCAATTCACTCACTTGTACAACTAATTTAAACTTTTTGGATGGTCCAGGTTGATCAGCCATTGCCGTAAATCAAAGTTTATGCGAACCCGAAAAAAAACACTAACGCCGTCGTGCGGTCACAGTGACCGCTCATAAATTTCAATTGGTAATAAAAAAAAACTAGTCTAGTCGAAACGCTTTGTTTTAAGAAAAAGTTAACTTTGCATACAAACTGCTATTTTCCTTCGCTTTTCTTCTTCGATAATTACACAAAGTAGTATCGTCGGTCGTCACCCGTCGAGGTACGAAAAACGAACGACGGGTGACGACCGACGATACTACTTTGTGTAATTATCGAAGAAGAAAAGCTCGGAAAATTCAAATTGATCATGCGACAGGTAAGTCGATCAATTTTTAAATTTTTTTATATTATTTGCTATGAATTTGTAATGTGCCCCTTGTATGGTAGTGCGGTACTACCAGTACTTGTATTAACAATGGCTTTAACTGTGCAGGAAACTGCAATCTAAAATAAGCAATGCATTACTTGTTACGTTTACATCAGTTATGCCCAAAAATTAGCGCGCTGTAAAAAACTCAAGAGCCGAGCGCCGGTTGCGCTTCTTTTCGAGTACTGCTTTTCGAGCAAATAATTCCGGAAGAATTAAATGAAAAGTATGAGCTGAAATCCTGTATGTACAAAGCAAAATAACAATATCTTTTATTTTAACTCGTAAATACTCTTAAATCGATTAGACAAAGCATTGTGCTTACAAAATTTGGTTTATTCCACAGTGATTTGCGAGGCCGCACACTATACGATTTTCCGTTGTTACGTCCATTGTTTTCAATACTTTGATGTCCCTTAAAACAATTGCATGACAAATAAACCCGCTTTGTTAACTGTACTGCAATTGTGGAGTGAAAATTTATTTGTGGTTTTAACCGTATAGGAAGGGTCGTATATTTAGTGGCTTACAGGCAAAAAGAGACAAACCATGACAGCGTAGATAAATAAAGCTTGGGATTGAAAAAACAGCTTTTTCTCGTTGCTTGTTTAAACATGAAATACCGTTCAGGAGTAACGTTGTAAAAAATGGAATTGCAAAAATACTGGTAGGGGAAACCTGAGCTGGTTATGGGTTGGTTGTCAAAACGCTCACAACTTGGTAACTACGACATCGGCAGTTGTAAAATGCGGTTTAAAAAATTCTTTTTAATTCAAATAGTAGTAGTAGAAGTAGTAAAAAGATTTATTTAGCACGTGGCTACATAATACATTTTAACAAGTTTATACACATTTTTTATTTATTTTTTGAATTAAATGACCTTTTGAAACTTTTTTTGTCCTGTTGGGTTAATAAGAAAGATTTTAAACTTTTTTTTTTAAGATTTTAAACTTTTTTGATTTTTAATTGACTTGTTTAATTTATTAAATTCAATAAGACCCTTATGAAAAACTGATTTATATGCTATATTTTTTAAAAAATTATTAAGAAAAAAATTATTGTTATTTCCTGTTAAATAATTATGTTGATCACTATTTAGAACAGTCAATTGCTTTAAATGTGGCGGTAATAAATCATTTTGAATTTTAAAAATAAATATTAGAACCAAAAATAATACTAAATTTTTTACATTTACCCATTTCTAATTTGTTTAACATTACATTAATTTTTGTATATCTATCCATATTAAGTAAAATTCGCATTGCTTTATTTTGTAAAATTTGTAATCTATTTATTACACCTCCATCCGCCATAAACAAAATTGTAGAACAATAAGTGGTAAAATAAAAGTATTGTAAACAATTTTTTTTATTAAAATTTTAAATTTAAACTTATTCTTTTAAAATAACTAATTTTTCCCGCAATTTTGTAAATTAAATTTTCGAATTGGTTATTAAATTTTAATTTTGAATCAATCAGTATACCTAATTATTTAAAAGAATTGACTATTTCCAGTTTATCACGATCAATTAAAATATTTACATTTGTATAATTATTTAAATTTACACCCCTAACCATACATTTTGTTTTAGAAACATTTAATTTTAATTTGTTAACTTTTAACCAGTTTGACAATAGAATCAGTTCTGAATTTAAAATTTCCAAAATTTCCAAAAGATTTTTACCGCTTATATAGATAAGAGTATCATCAGCAAACATTTGTATTTTAAGAAATTTTAGGACTAATGACATGTCATTAATCATAAAATAAAAAGTAAATGCCCCAAAATACTTCCTTGAGGTACGCCTATGTAATTAATTTTTTCTGTTGAAAAGAAATTACCAAATTTAGTTTTCTGTGATCTATTATTTAAATAATTTTGACACCATTGATAAACTTTACCCCATATACCATATTTAAATAATTTTTCTAATAATATATCTGTATTAATCGTTTCAAAAGCTCGCTTAATATCAAGAAATACTGCTATTACATATTCTTCTCTTTTCAATTTTCTACTACATATTGTATGGATGTTTCACTAGAATATCCTTTTCGAAACCCAGCTTAAGAATAAATAAAAATTTTGTTTTTATTCAAAAAATCCATAACTTGTTCATAAACTACTTCTTCTATTAATTTTTCTATATCCCATAATACATTTATTGGTCTCATGTCATTCCATTGTTTTGAATTTTTAATCTTTGGAACCGGAGTAATATATGAACATTTAAGTTCTAATGGAATTTCTCCTCTGTTTAAACAAACTTTAATAAAGTAAAGAAGATAATATCCAATAACTGTAAATGGTTCTTTCATCAATTTCTTAGTTAAAACCTCGTAATTTTCATTTGAAATGGAAAAATTCCAAATTGAAGGGATAAATTATATAAATTAAATATGGGGTAGGAGAGGGTATAAGCACAATTTTTTACTATAAAGGGAGGAACACCATCAGGACCGAATGATAAAGCTGATGGTAGACTGGAAAGCTCTGTAAAAACGTCGGACAATCTTATTGATAGTGCATTTACATGAAAGGTTGACTTAACGTTGTGATACGATGGGGTATTCATGCTTTCCTTAGAGTAAACAGACTTAAAAAAAGAAGCAAAAAGATTAACTATATCCTGCCCTTTAGAACCCATTTGTCCATTCAAGTACATGATCTCTGGAAAGTCGTTAGACTGTCTTATACCATTCATGTATCTCCAAATTAATTGGGGACGATCATGAAGCTCATTTTCTACTCTATGAATGTAAGTATTATAGCACTCTCGATGTAGTACATTGCATAAAAAACGGAGCTCGGAAAAACAAGAGTAGTGGTCAGGGTTATTTGTTTGTTTAAATTTTTTATGTGCCGTTTTCTTTTTGACAAGTAATTTTTGAAGTTCTGGAGAAAACCAACTTGGAAAGTTATTGGTTTTAAAAGTCTTGACAGGTACAAATCTATTAAAGGCGTAATAAATACAGTCATAAAATTGCTCACATGCCACGTTCACATCAGTTCCACCGACAATAATGTCCCAGTCCAGAGAGGCAAAATAGTCATTAATACCTGTTAAGTTAGCATTACGAAAGTCATAATATTGAATGTCGTATTTAAGAGTATTATCAGTACCCACCACAATATCTACATTATATGATGATAATTATTATCCAGAAGTTTATCAGATGCTTTAGACACAATGAGATCTGACATATTTGAAAAAACAAAATCCAGGAAAATCCCATTATTATTTGTAATAAAGTTCATTTGGCTGAGATTAAGAAATGAAAAATGGTTGTAAACGGTTACTACAGGAGAATTTGCAAGACTGTCAGCCAATAAACCGGAATCAGTCCATATTGCATCTGGCATATTATAGTCCCC
This sequence comes from Polydrusus pterygomalis, assembly GCA_963969555.1. Taxonomy (NCBI): domain Eukaryota; kingdom Metazoa; phylum Arthropoda; class Insecta; order Coleoptera; family Curculionidae; genus Polydrusus; species Polydrusus pterygomalis. Next base: position 107,788,867 of record OZ018378.1, read on the forward strand.
GGCCAAAATGAATTTATGATCCGGATACTGTCCAACAAGGTCCTCCACAATATCACAGTGTGACTCATATAAAGATATATCAGATTTAGGAGGAATGTAGCATGCACCAAGAATATATTTGTTCTTTGAGGCTTCAAAACGAACAAATACCTGCTCAACTGTGTCGCAATTGATATAAAGAATATTTGACTTTAAATACTTCCTAATGCCTATCATTACACCCCCTCCCCGCGTTTTCCTGCTAGTAGCTAAATTTCTATCAAATCTATAAATGTTAAAGTCACAGCTATCAATATCATCACAAAGCCAGGTTTCCACGAACACTACAATATCATACGTACATAAATTAATAGAATGTCCTACAGTTTTTATCTTTGTTCGAATACTGAAAATAACAGCTTAATCGTTTTTTGGACGTGCTGGATGATTATTGTCCTTAGCCTTAAAGATGAATGGTTCACCGAACTTATAACGAATGGACAAATTCGCCTCTTCTGCAGACACGCGAGTGGTCAACTCAGAACGCAGTTTATTAAACTGATCCCTTTGAATTTTAGTTAGGTCAGGTCCTAAGCCGACCCCAGAATCCCTTAATTTATGTTTATTTTTCAAGCAGGAATTAACAATATTTTTACTGGGTAGAATAACTTTCATTGGTCTCGTTTTATTGGGATCTGGTTTACCAACGCGAATAGCCTTCACACAGAAAAATCTATTAGCATTTTGACCATAATAGAGTTAAATTGAACCTAAATTATTCACGAATATGAGCAAAGGTAATTTATATTTCGCACAAACCTAATTTATTTCAAAAATTAATGTTTATTTTACATATATCTTAGTCATACGTTAATTATAGTAATATTATAGTAAGGACCTAGACTGTAAGCTTAACAGAAGACTTTTTAATATTTGAAACAACTATAGTAATAAAGTTTAACGGTTCAATGATATAGTTAAAAAAAATATATCTGATTCATAAACAAACCCCAGAGTATGCACAAAATATAATCATGATATAGTCAGGTGAACCATAATTTAGTATTGTTAATATTACACAGGCAATAAATTATAGTCAATATACCTATATTTTGTTATTGTTCTATAGTAAAATTTAATTTGTTTGAAGCTAAAGTATCATCATTTAGAGCCTTAGTTTGGGGCGATAATCACGTGCACCCGTTCTGTTTGAATGCGGTCTTTATTCTTTATTACTTAGTAAAATTATACTTGCGACTTGTAGTGAAAAATGGAGCATTTGTTTAAAGATCTTCCTGAGGAGGTCCTGCACAAATTCAAAGGTAAGTGATGCTATATTTATTTTTAATTCTATAGCTGCTTGGAATACCTATTATAAGTATAACCTTCATCTGACCTAATGTGGTACTACTTAAAATTTGGAAGCGGAAATTAACTTGTGTTTTGTGTTGCTTAATATTAGTAATTATTATAAAGGTTACTATTACACTACATCCTACATCCTACATCCTATGTATCTACCCAGGTATTCTATTTTTATAAATGAAAACAAAAAACATGAAATATGCTGTAAACTTTGTCGATATCTTTGAACATTGAATTACTAGAATTAAAAACAAATAGCATTGTTTGTTTCCAAATGTTAAAATAAAAACATGAGGGGATAAGTGGGGTTTTTCTACCCTGCTTTGCCAGAATTGAGTCCCCATTCCTTATCGTAATGTCAGTTGACAAAGCTTCTCAAAACAGATATGCACCAACATAAATTTGCCAATTAACATATGTAATTATTATTAGGATTAAATAAATATTGTATTCCTAAATAACAGATACCCAGTACATTTTAGGTTTTATTTTATAAATTGACTTAAATTTTTGATATGTTAAGACGAATCTTTTTCCAGAAAATGATATTACAATAGACATTTTGTCTGAAATTAATCAAGATCATCTTAAAGAATTATTCCCCTCCGTAGGGCTAAGAATAAAAATTGCCCAAGTAATGAAAAAGTATCTTCATGTAAGTAAAATTTATTTAATAAATTGAACATTTAAGTTTAAATTGCTAAAAAAATGACATTAAAAACTAACGAAAAAAACCTGCAGCTTTTCTAACCATATAGATATAAAAAGAACAAACAACGCTTCCTTCCTGCCCAGCCACCTGTGGCGACGCCAACCTAGTACACGTTGTACTCGTTGCTTGCGGTGTTGCTAAGTGTCAAAATTATCAATACTAGAAAGTAAAAAACTTAATATCACACAACTAGTACATAAGTACTCGTATATTAGTCAAAAAGTCGATCTTGTTAAGTATATTGCACTTTTTTTAAATAATTTACATGGCTCTTTTCGGGCAACCTATCTCTATCCAAAATTTTAAATTTGGTGTTTTTTAATTTTAAAATAGATAAGGTATCCGATATTTGCCTTTTTCGAACCAATTAGACCTAAGTAAAAGAAAAACAAACATGTACTTATATTTTTTAGCATACATATTATACGTTCAATCTACAACAAATTTTGTATATTTGGCAACGGTGACCTAATAAACATATAATCAAGATAATCAAAGATAAAGTGCATTTGCATTGACTAGTGGTATATTCAGATCAACAATAGCTTAGAGTTAAGGTGTAAATATGACTAGGGACATAAAAACCATAGTGATATTTTTTGTCCATCAATTCCTTAGGTATATTTTAAAGAAAACTGTTCTCTAATTAAAGATAAACGGTAACAATTATTTATGGTTTACTCAAATATAAAATCTGGTTTAACGTAGGTTAACTATTATTACCTTAACTATATTTTTGCGAAAATAAATTAGGGTTGAATTTATGAAATGATTTTTCTGTGTGTTGATTTGAGTAGGCTTAGTGCCAAGCTTCCTAAATACTTCGTTTACCTTGTAGTTATCGTGTTTTATACGAGTCTGTATGTCCGGTGAATTATTTTCCGCGACATTATAAATCATTATGTTACAACTGCGAATAGCTCTATCATGCATTTCTGAAAGAATTCACGTTTGATCAACTTTCATTGACGCAGCCGGGTCGACCTGTCCTCTAAGGGATTTTAGTGATTCCACTTCTTCCCGCAATACAACAATCTCACTTTGAAGTTGAGAAATAACACCATCCTGCATAGCTTTTATTTCTTGCAGAATATTTTGAGTTGTATTATTCTGTTCCGAAATTGCATTAAATAATTGTTGGTGCATTTGTTGCATTAAAATAACAACATCCTTGATACCAATAGCTTTGTTGTCAAGAAGGTGTGATATGTTGCGATTAAAATCTGATAACAAAGGAGCATTCCTGGTATGTGACGTCGTAGCACTCTCCTCATCAGAGTTGTCCGAGATAATATCGACATCGAGCATTGACCCTCAGCCAAGCGACGACGATTGCCGGCCCTGCGATGACCTTCCAGTTTGGGACGATGTTTGTTTACTGTTCTTTGCAAGTAGAATTTTCTTACATGATAAGCAAATCCAAGTGTGTTTTTGACCTTTTTTTTACCAAAGTATTGCATTTGTTGAATTCTTCATTACTGAGGGAAGAGCAACCCTTGTGACACCAGTTAAAACAATTTGAGCACTCAATAGCCGGTCTATTAGCATAAATATGACGATCACAATTAACACAATTTACACGATCCGCCATCTTGAATGTTTGAGAGATACTTTAGAAAAATTTTCCATAATGTTTTTATTTCTAGAAATTTTAGGACATATAGAATGGTTTCCAACATTTATTGAGGCAATAATATCTTCAACGCTCTGAACATAATATGAGTTTAATTTTTCAGCAATGATATTCTTGATGATATTTTACTTTCTTCAAATATTATTTCTTTTATATCTATTTTTGTAGTTGGTTTAACTAAATTCCTTAAGGTTTTCCACATTTTCTTACTGTTTTTCTTATTATTATCTATTTGTTTTTCACATTAATTTGTTTTTTCTTCTCTTAATACTGAAACACAAATGTTGCAATTTTTCTTATAAACATTCCAATCCTCTTCACTTTTTGAAATTGAAAATTTCTTGTATGCATTATCTCTTTTTTTTTCTAATGTCCATAATTTTTTTATTTAACCAAGGTGTTGGATGTTTTCTTAGAAATATAGTTTTAGTATTCTTTTACTTTATTAATTGCAATCTGTACATTGGTTATCAGGTTTTCAAATATAATATTGACATCTGTAATAGTATAGTTCCAATTGTACAAAATAAGTTCTAAATAAAGTTTTAACACTTCCATTTGGTGATCTATAATATGCAAATAAATTATACGTTTTCCAAATTTTAAATATAATTGTGTATACACCAAAACTGTTAGTCAACAGAGAATTTTTCAAAATAATTTATTGAAATTTTTGAATATAGGTAAATTAAAACTCCACCTGTATGTTTTGAATCAGATTTGCAAATATATAGGTTATAATTTTCAATTTGTAATTCTAATTCATCAGTTTTTTCGGTAATATGGGTTTCTAAGAGATATAATGCAACAGGTTTTTCTTTAAATAAAAACATTTTAATTTCATCTTTTGAACTAAAATATCCTTGAATATTTTATTAAATTCATCATTCGGTTTTGGTATTTCCTGCTTTTTAATGGCTATATTTCTTTATCATATTGTGTTTTAGATTGAACAATTTTGACATGTCTTTGAAAAATTTTACAATTTCTATCAAATGCTATGGTTGATAAAATAACCAGCATCAAATTTTGAATTTGCCTCAGAATAGTTTGGACATTTTAAATGAGCCTGATCTGTAATACACGACATAGCGTTATGGTCTGAGTTTCCACATTTCATGCAAATTTGAGATTCTGTACAATTTTAGCAGAGTGATAATACCCTGTACATTTATAACATCTTAAAATATCTAGATGTTCAAACACAGTACATACAGAGAAATCTACAAAAATAATTCCCTTATCTATTGCCTTTTTAAAACGAATATAATCAATTTCCAATATCGCCATAAACTTTGTTTTTATTTTCTTTATTTTTATAACTTTTATTTTTGCATCTTTTGTATAGAATTAATTAATTCTGCTTCACTTATTTCATCTTCTATTCCAATAATTCTAATTCGGGGTGTTTTATTTTCCTTTGGAGTTACTACATAATTATTTCCTAATTTTTATTTACCTCATTTTCAATTTTTTCCAGTTCTTCCTTATTTTTACATTGAATTTTTACTGTTTCACCTCTTAGATCTCCAATTTTTGGAATATTTACGTTTAATTTTGCAGGATTTATAAACTTTCCCAAATCTTTTCTTGTTAGCTTATTTTCTTGAATAGAATTTGGCATAATTATTATAAAATTATTATTGGCAATTACTTCTAATTTCTTCTTAATGTTTTTTGTTTCATCAGCTTTTTTTAGACAATCACTGTAAGACAAATTATTTATAATTTTGCTACCACTTGTACTATTTTCACAAATTGCGCTTGGAATTTTGCTAATATAATTTATTTTTTCCTTCAGTAATAAATTTTTTTCTTGAAGTTCATTTATTATAATATCCTTAGCTTTTATTAATTCATCTTTTCCATCAATAATTTTTAAAAACAAATCACATTTTGTTAGATTTTCTTCTGATTTGACAAATGTGTCAATATTGACAATTTCCATTTCATTATTATGAATTTTTAATACATCATTTTCTAAAATATCCTCATTAGTACTATTTTTCGCATCTTTTCGTGTCTTCTTTGGCTGACTCATATCAAAGTCCTTTAAATTTAATTGACTCTTTAAAGGTTGCTTTTTTTTAGTTTTAAGTTGACGCATTTTAAGACGTCTTGTCAAAATTCAATTAACCTCACTATGGCAGTTAGTATGAACGTAACTGTGATGATGTATAATAATTCACGTAGCAGTGTAGATTCTAAAATAGCTAATTGTTAGTAAATTTTTCCGACTACAAACTTTTTTAATTTTGGGATGTTGGAAGTTTCTGATTTATAGTGAAAATAAAACTATGCGCTCTCAATTCAAAAGGAAAATTTTGCTATTATCACAGATAAATCTAATTTTGAACAATTTTAAATAGTAATAAAAATTCTCGTATGCGCGGACGTTCTTCCTAGATTTGTTTCACTCTTAATGAATTGTGTGCAATTTAATCCATTTAAGACTAATTTTTAAAAACATTTTGAAAACAAACATTAATTTTCCACCCGGAATCGCAATGACAATGGTCTAATAGGTAAAGTTTTTAATTTATTGTTGGCAAATAATGACTATACAATTTTCTGTGTTTTGTTAGCTAAAAACACCACACTATACCACTAATGGATTAATTTTTAACAATGCGACTCTAGTTGGTTTTTACAAAACCGTTTTATTTGTATAATATATTTTGGACAATGGAAAGGCATATTGTGTCATTGCGTGCTCGGTTATGTAAATTATTATTTTTGAATAAATTATTAAATAACATTGGAGGCGAAATGAATAAAACTTGCATGATTTTCGTTTTCAGTAAAATACTTCAGTAGGTACCCTAGTTTGTCTACAATATTGCAAAATATCCGATTCTAACATCCTGCCTTTATAATTAGGTACAAATGGTATTTCAGTATTATTCATATTCATATAGAAAATTGAATCTATAGGATTATGAATAAACATGTTTACTTAGCTAAGTTGTTAAAGGATTGCTTTGCGAACAATTTCGTATAGTCGTATGAGAAATATAAGGTTGCATACTTAACCGCCGCAAGAGGGGAAAATTTTTTTTTGTTAAACTGAGTAATATTTTGGCTGTGCTATGCTATTTAAAAATAACTAAAAGAAACTCGGCCTCTTTTGTATATCAACCATAGACATATAAAAGGGAAGACATAATTGTTTACATTATCTCGATCAAACATCGTTTTAACAGACATCAATGATGACAAATTTCTTCTGCTTGCCCTAGATCTACCGCCATTGTTTGAAGATAAAGGTTATATTAATTATATTAGATGCATTATTTGTCAAGTGTACCTTTTTATTTTCTACTTAAAAGATTTATAAATAGCTTAAATTACGGACAAACGAAAGGTTTAATATAATGGCCATAAGACACTCAAATTTGTCCCGGTTAAGTAGGTAAAAATATATTTAAAAATTATTTTTATGCATTTTATTACTATTTTAACTAAGCATATTGTGTATTGCATTTTGTTATTAACCTGTATTTTGATTGTTCTGTCCCGTTACAGGAGGAAAGCTATTAGGATTCAGTCAAATATTAAATTTTACGGTCCAGGAAATCCCCGTTTTATCTTTTATCTTATACCTTCACAGACCCAAAAAGAAGACTATACCTAGGTACTATATTATTTGGTCGTACATTTATACGGTCACCTTTCTAAATTCGTATGTAAGCTAACTTAATGTTAAAAACTTCAAATCAGCTAGGGATTTAGTTTTCTGTCAATATGACCTCTACTTTAAAAAATTTCGACCTACATAAGGTCAGTACACCAATTATAGAGGTGTTAAAAATAGAATAAAAATATATTTCTCACCTATTTCGAAGAAAGAATAAAATCGCCTTTTTTATACTTTAATATTATACCAAGTCAAGAAAGACAGAAAAACTTATTAATACCATTTTTGCCTTGTACAGATAGACGGATAAAGGTAACAATATTTGGATTGAGTAGTCCGTTACTTTGTGATATTGCCTATTAACAAAAACAATATGAATAATTTACTTTGGTTATAATATCACTTTATTATTAATAAAGTGATCTTTTTTTGGTAACAATATTTATTTAAAAAGCGTATAGATAGCTGTGTGTTTGACAGGTAAACTATCACTTATAATCTCCCTAGCAGCAGAATTATTACCGATAATTTTTTTCAAGGACACGAATGGTTTTGTTGATTGAAAATTATTCTGAGTCGTAGACAAGGAAAATTTTCTATCAACAAAAATATGAGTGAAACCGAGAAAAAAATTATCGGGAATTAATTCTACTGCGTGGGAGATTCGGTAAGAAAATTTCATAAATTGGAGTTTCCTTTAATATGATGAGATGATGAGACCTACGACCTATTCTCAATAAAATAGTATATTAAAGTATAAGTGGATATTAAGGTCTTTAAAACACGCGCGATTTTGCAAGCACGACGGCACAGCCGGAGTGTGAAATAGAGCAAGTGTTTTAAAGACCAGTTATCCGCGAATACTTTACATTATTTTTTTTATTGGTACACTTATTGGTATTTATATTACAAAAAATGGAATTAATAACTTAATAAGGCCCAATTGTATAGGTGTCGGTAAAACTTAGGTTTAACCTTTAGTTTAACTTTAGGTTTAACAGCAAGTTTAAACCAAATATGATTAAAATACCGATTGTATCCCTTTTGGTTATTTATATCTACGGCTAACTTCTGGCGAGTTGAAAAGTTAATACTTATTTCTTTATTATTATAATGGAAATGAATTAAAAAGTAGTTCAGAATCTCCAGTCTGTATTCCCATCTCTCTTGTCTAGGAGTTCAGAGAAAGAGAAACGTGACGTGTGCCAAACCTAGGATTGTATATTTTGTAAACAAAAAAGTTAACCTTACTTAATTTTCAAATGTTCATTAGTTTGATTTGTTGTATTATTGTTAACATTTTGAAATAGTATAGTATCAGCCAGCCTATTACCATAATAAATGGAGGCTATAATAGAGAACAAGCGTTCTGTGAACTTTAATACAGAAGAAATTAAATTGCTCATTGAGCTTGTTAAAAAATATAAAATGGCAATAGAATCAAAGAAGAGCGATGCTGTGACCTGGCGCGAAAAGGAGGCAGCGTGGGGACAACTTGCAGTGGAATTCAATGGAAGTGGTATCGTAAAAGAATTACGGACGGTAAAAGCGTTAAAAGGAAAATGGGACAACCTTAAAAAAAACACAAAAAGAAATATGCGGTGGAAAAGCAGGAGATCTTTAAAACAGGGGGTGGCCATGTTGTACTCCCTGATATTAAACAAAGTGACGAAGAAATAAAATCGGTTATTGGAATAGCAGTCACTGGCCTAAAAAACATTTTCTCTACACAATTCTACAATCCCAACCTCGATAGTTATTTTGAATTTCGAATTTTTTGTGGTTTCAGTTAAATTGACATTTTGCATGCATTTAACCATCAGTTGAAGTTTAACTGGTGCCTCCTCCACCAGTTGATAGTTAAACTGTATTTTGATCGTCAACGTAACCTATACAAGCGGGTTTTTGAATAAACTCTAGTATAAACCTAGCGTTCTAGTTAAACCGAACCTATACAATTGGGCCTAAGTAAGTGAAATGGTCGAATTCGTGATGTGATATACCTGTCGTTGTCATGAAAATGAAGAGAACAAAAAATAACTTCCAATCTGTCACATAAGATTCATTGTTGTCACCGTTGACATTGGTTGTGTATTGCTTAAAATAATAAATTATTTGACGTTAAAGGGTAATTCTGTCAAATCAATAATTAAAAAGTTGACATATTTAGACTTCACGTTTCACGGGTTGTTGATGTTGCCACGGTAACTTTAAAACACGCGCGTTTTTGAAAGTGGCATTTAAACACGCTGAGGCGTAGGGGAGAGCAAGGCATAATGGCATAGCAGGCAAAATGACATATTAGCTGTTTTCGGCCCAGTTCGATTACAATCATGTTGAGTTCTCTACTACAAAACACTTCTTAATACCGCTAAGATCGTCAGTCGTAATAAAATAGCATAGTCGATCGATTGTTGTTTTCTAGAGAGTTTGTGTATTTTCCTATGTAAAATATCAAGGTAAGTGATTGTTGAAATATTTTTGGTTAAAATATATAAGGTCGCTGCCAATGTTTTAGTGTTAACCCACAACTATTAGCCCTCTAGTTTTAATATTACACTAACATTGAAATGATTGAATAAAATTATAACCTAGAAAATATATTTATTATTTATATTGCACATTGGGCAAAATGACATAGCAGCGTGTTGTTTTGTCTGTATAGCAGTAATGTCGTTCTTAATTTATTCATATTATGTTTCAATATTTTTTTTTAAATTTTATTAATGTACAACAAACAAAATATATAAAAAATAGAAACTACATTTTACACTTACATTGTTATTTTTTTTTACTCACTGGACAATTAATTTCATACAACCATGTCATTATGCCTTTAAGGGAAAAATTTGGTATGTCAATTTGCGTTACTCTATAAGGTTAAATGGTTTTTGTAATGCTTGTTATTTTTTGAAATTTTTCCTAAATGTTGCAATTCTTACAAGTAAAATATTTTAATTCACTTAAAATGTTAAGAGGCCATATTAAAAAAAAAGAATAAAACCTAATATGCCTTTTGGTTTAGTAAAAATTGATTTTCAAAAGATAGTATGTCATATTGCCTTGCTCTCCCCTACTTTAAATAAGCGAAATAGAGTACCAATAAAAAAAATTATAAGTTAGCAACAAAATGTCTCACTTCAGTTTTGACAGAAAAATTAGCACCTATTAATTTTATTAGGTTAATAGGCTATAGACTATCGCGATAGTCTTCCGTCGCTATAAGCAACGCAAACAAAAAGGAGCCTTCTAATTGGTTGAAAATAAATTTATGAAATTTTCGGTGTAATCACACGCAGGGTACCCAGGAGAAAAAAACTTCCGGAAAGGTTTATGGTTAATATAGTAACGAGCTTTCATACTTCTTAAATCATACACGTAAAGAAAGAGCGGTCAACAAGCCCCTGAACGTAATACTTATTAGTTTTTTTTTAATTTTAATTAAAAACATTTATTTTTCTGTGGTATTGCGGTCTATATGACATTATTTTAGATATTATGTGCATATTATTTTGAAACGTTGTAATTCTAATAATTTCTGGTCAATTGAGATGTGATTTGTAATGGCGATGTTCATTGTTCCGATAACTTTGATGTGCCCAGCACAATCGCACGCCAAATAAATTCTGATTGTTATATCAGATTAATCGGTCAATCAAAATCGATTAACTGAAAATAATGAAGTTTGCAGTGTTCTAACAATATGTGTAGCTAATGGGTAAAATACAGCAATTTGCTTGCTTAAAAATAAAAAAATATAGGGTTTTGAAAAAGCTAAGGATACAGACAAAATATGTTATAATCTATTCTTATGATAACTTGAATACTACTACGTTACAAGGCATGACTTTCTAATTTCCAAAAAAAATTTCACTCTCACGTCATCAAAATCGTATGAATCAAATCAAAATTACGAGACGAAAAAGGTCAAAACTAAGTCTAAGTTCATAAAATGGACGTGCCTGCCTACCGTTTGACGTACCTACATAATATCCCGAAAAATTATTATTTATTATAAGTTTTGTCCGGCATTCTCTATTATCTAAAAGAAATTGACAAACAAATGTTAATACTACATTTAATACTATTTTTAAAGCCTAAAATCTGGAAAAGTTTGGTGTTTTATTGACTATTAAAATCGCAAAAGTCAAATTTTTGACATCCTTTCATTTAAGGAAATTTAGCCACTGCCGTAAACTTTTCAAAGAACTTTCACGGTTAAAATATTTAAAATAAAAAAATTAGGTATTATAAAAATCCATAAATACTTACCGCCAAGACAGATGGTGGGTATAATTAGCTTTAAAAGAACTATTTTTAGAAAAAGGAACAGTTTTAAGGCACACAAATTTACAAAATACAAATTAGATTGGCAGATCAAAATAAGGTTTACAATGACGTTCTAAAATACAACGGTAGTCAACTAAACAAATAAAAAAAGTAATTAATTGACGTTTATAGTTTTATTCTTGTCTAGCACGTTATATTATTGCGGAATCTTGGAGACGTTCGTTTATGCTTTTATTCAAACTTGTTACTGTAATAAATAAGGATGCAGAGTTATTAACCACGTTGTGTCCTGATCCTTAATTGATGACGCACGGGCAAAGATCCACTGTGGCGACTTTAGGTTATACTTGTCTCGTGGTAAGAAAAACTTATTTTTTTTATTCTGTTTCATATCAAATAAATTTTAATAGCGTTTTCGGTATCGTATAATAGGCAGTTGGAGTGCGATCCCGAACGTTAACGTATACGTACAAATTGACAGCTACACATGCGCAGTAATCAAATTTTGACGTACGTGTTTTAAGCAGTTCAACGGGCGTACGTTATCTTGCGTTGTTTTAGGCTGGATCCACATACATCCGTGATACGCATCCGTTGTGTACCACATGATTAATATGAACCAATGAAATTTTAGGGAATAAAATCACGCACGTTTCAAGGTCACAACGGATTGAAGTTGGTCAATTTCAACTTTTCATGCGTGATTAAGGTTAGGCTATTGTTGATGTATGCTATTTTAATGTTTTTCTTAAATTGCTTTGCTCCCAGGGAGAAGCTTTTACTAATTGTCTGATTAAACAGGAAATCACTAAAGTCCAATTACTACCACTTATATTTTCAATAAAAATATTAAAATATTTTAAGGTTATGTATCAAAAACGGTGTAAAAAACGGATTGACCTATGCTATGTGGATGACGAAATTTTCGGAGCATCTTAAAACGCACACGCACGTCCGTGATCACGGATGTATGTGGATCCAGCCTTACGGGACGTGAAAAATGAACGTTCCGTTACCCGAAGGACCTCCAAATATAACCGATAATTTCCGAAATGTAATTTTTTGATAAGCAGTTCTAACTTTTTTCTGTGGTTCTAAATGAATAACTTTTTTTAACCACAAAACATAAACAAATCCCAAATAATTTTACAGTATTCAAAAAAATTTAAAAAATTTATCAACAAAGAGTTATTTGTTTTTTAGTAAAAAAATAAAAAGTATTTTTATTATTTTAAGTTTTGCGATTCAATTGTGATTTTAGTTCATCAGATACTTTTGGATTTTTCCCCCTATAAGTATAGATTTAGGTTTGTTATCGATGGAATGTTCCATATTATTTGTATTTTGTTTTGTATTTTGTTTTGTATTTTTAGAAGATTTAAAAATAAAACAAAGTTTTATACTCTCCATACTATCCTTTTTGCTTTACCTCCTTCTTTATGCAATTTTCTTAACTTTGAAAAAATCAACAGAAAAATAAAGGTAAAAAATTAACATAATAATATGACAAATGTCAAATTTGCATTTTTTGTAGGTTACGTTAACGGACACAGAATATAAGCACTTCAACTAAAATTCTTGCCACCGGTTCGTCACGTTAACTCCTCAACTAACGGCCGTAAATTTGCTTACGTATTGGTTGTACTTCAACTGCCTAATAACGCGATTATTTAATATGAAACTTTTTTTGAAGTGAAAACTTCTTTAGGCGCGTTTAGCACTTTTTGTGGGCACTGAATTAAACTGAGCCGTCACGCGTCAGCGTCAGGTTCGGCTGTGTAACGCTCGAATTCGACTCCTATATTCAATCCGAACTGACCCTGACCTTCCGGTCTGTTTATTCGTAAACGTTATATGAAAGAGCATGACGTGGAAACAGTGTGCGATACTTGTTGCGTCTCAGGTATGTTCTGGCATTTTTTAAATTATATATTTACGTAGGAGGAAGTAAGGTAATTAGTTTTACCGTAATTGCTTATTCCATGGACCTAATTTATTATGATTTCTGACTTCTGTTGAAGATGTAAGAATTCAAGGGTTGTTCAATTTTAGGAAATATCTTTTTTCGTATGCAGTAAAATTATCCCGTATTTCAAGTTTATGTTATTTTTGAAGTGAAAACTTCTTTAGGTGCGTTTAGCACTTTTTTGTGGGCACTGAATTAACCTTGTTGAAGTTTTCACTTCTGTCGTGTGGTCTTAAGCACACACAATTTTTTTTTTAAGTTGGCAATACTGAAATAATGCAATGTTTTATTCTGCGATATGGCGTCTGGCATCAGTGGTGTATCTATATGAAGGGGGCTACGGGGACTTTACCATAATGAAAATTGCCGAACGTTTTGCTGGTCAAACGAAAAGAAAAAATAAAAATTGGTATTTAGAAAATAAATTCTATTTTAAATACCCCATCCAGAAAAAAAAATGACGATCGAAAATATTCCCAAAATTTTTTTTTCAAATTTTTTTTATTTTTACTTAGTAATTTTGTAATATCTTAAACAATTCTTTATTGGTCAAAAGCAAAATGACTTTCCCGGGTGTAGAATGTTGTACCAAACAATTTTTCTTAAAGCCATTTTTCAATAACGGCCTTATTTTTTTCTCAAAAACTTTGGGCGCGTAAAGTGAATTTAAGCGTGTAAAGTGGGTATCTGGATGGGGTATTTAAAGTAGAATTTATTTTCTAAATATCAATTTTTATTTTTTCTTTTCGTTTGACCAGCAAAACGTTCAGCAATTTTCATTGTGGTAAAGGGGGTTATTGCTCTTAATGCAAAATTTCTTATTTACTGAATTCTTACCAAACTTGGCCCTAAATTTTTTTTCCCTGCGGCGCATTGTCTGTGGCACTTTCCCACTGCATTAGTAGGATATCAAAAACAGACTCATTCTATACCCCCCTCCAAAATTTCTCGCTGGCTACAGCCTTGATGTAGCCCCCCCCCCCTTGACCAAATAGAATAAAAGATCCAAAATTACTTAAAATATAGATTTTATTTATAAAAATATAAAAAATGACGAATTGCCAAATTTGCCCTACAACAATCGCAAATAAAGATTCCTGTTCCTTAATGCAATCCTCATGGGTCCATAGCTTATATTTATCGCATTGAATCAATTCCGTTTCTAGATAGAAAAAAAGAATAGAAGGAAATAGAAAAAGAAAATTGCTGGATATTCACAGTACGATCAAAGACGGATTAAACATAAATTCCTTAGTTAACATAGAACGATCTTTTACATTGTGTTCATTCATGCGCTGATGTTATATCGATCGATTCAGCATTTTCGATTTATTTTAAAAGGAAAAGAATCATTTGAGAACGAATCTTTCTGAACGAATCTTTTTAACTGAATGAATCAAAAGAATCAAACTTCCCACCTCTAATCGACAGGTCGCGTGGAGTCAAAACCAAACGCGCGTTGTTGGGCGGAAAATTTGGATCCCATCCGTGCAGCTTGTTGTACGATGTGTAGGTGACGTCACGCTTCCGTAGTCATGGCAACCGACTGAGTAGTTGCGTTGAAGCGGGACGAATAATCGGCCGCCCGCGCTTGATAGATCTTGATATCTTGCCCGTTGAAATATGGCTATATTTGGTTTAAGTTATTTTAATTGACTGCTTACATACATTTCGTTATTGGTTTTTTAAGTAAAGTATTTTTGGATTCTGTTTAAAATAATTGCAGGAAAGGCGGCGCCCCCGAGCCCTTCATTACGAGCCGCCACTGGTCTCTTGATCGATCTCTTTTTAACTCGCGCTAAGTACATTTTGTATTAATTTCTTTCCATAAGCCGCCTTTTAAGTTCAGGCTTGCTAAAGTATAAACAAGCACCAAAGGCATAAATCTAAGACAATACATGTAGAAACCTAGCCGATTCTTAAACACGACGGCTGCGTCCGTTTCTACGATAATATGTTATTCTGTATTAACAAATCGTGTAATTATTAAAGGGCTTTTCCGGCCAGCGAAAAAATTCCTTAAAATTCTGGCCACCGAATTTGTAAAAATGCGATTTAAGGTCATTAAGGTTAAAAGAATTTATTAAAAAGACTAATGTCCTGGCAAGGCAAACTGCCTAAAAACATTATGCCTCTTTTATGTTGTTTTTATGAGAAGCATATAAAAATGTAGAGAAAATTAGCGGCTCGAATAATTACATTTTTTGTTGTCATATTTTTTAGTGCAAAGTCATTGCTAATTTTATTCATTTTGGTTAATCGTTCCCTTTTTTATGTTAAAAAAAATTGCGTCGTCGGGCCTATAAAAGGGGTATTAATATTTTATATTTAAAGGGGTATTAATAACTGAAAAAATTTATAGCAGACCGCTATTTATTTCTTTTATTTTTAATCCTTTCATTTTTATATTTATTAAGAGCTAAATTCCGCTATCATTTTTAATCTCTTTAACTTGGTACATTACGAGTTACTTTAAGGAACCCACAGTACATTATATTAAACAAAAACACACTTGGCTTCATAGGGTGGTTTTAAATGCGTCTTTCATCTCTGTGGAACTGTGGAGTTGCACTGAGTTATGGGTTCCCATAGAGTCACAATAACGACAAAATGACCGTCGTTGTCTACCCACCCTTGGGTATCCATGATACTTACGTACCTAAGCTTAGGCGGCGTGAAGTTGCTCTTGAGTTATTCTTTGAGTCAACGTTTCGTCGCTGTGCCGATGTTCCCGGTTTCCAGGGTGGGAAGAAAAAGCATGATGGAAGCTCCAGGACCAAAATACTCCGGAGGTAAACTCGCCCCCCGATCGGATCTCCGGGTGGGGGCTGATCCTGTGGCCTCATCAAGCGATATTAACCGAACATCCACTGTCTCCGACAATATATTGGGTTCCCCTAACAACACTCAACGGAGAAATAGTGTGGCACCTACAGTTGCTGACACACCCAAAAACAGCAGCTTCAAAATTGATTTCTGCAATATCAGAGGGCTTAATACCAACATCAATTCAGTCCACCAGCACTTACAAACATCCAAGCCCCATGTGCTCGCACTGACCGAGACAAAGGTCAGATCGTCAACGAACACCGTCAGCTATTTATATCCTGGATACGATTTTCATTTCCGATTTAGACGCAACTTTGGGGTCTGTCTCTTTATCCGAGATGATCTTTGCTGCCAACGAGAGGACACACTTAAAACAGCAGAGTTTGATGTAATGTGGTTTAAAATATCAACGCAGAAAATCACCAAGTTTATCTGCTGCCTTTACCGTCCTCCAAGTGACACCCATTACAGAGCACTCTTCTCGTCACTAGCAAACACAATTGACTTCTTGCAAACCAACCATCCTAATGCCGAAGTCGCTATCTTTGGTGACTTTAACGTCCACAATATCAACTGGCTCAAATACTCAAATACCAACGATGAACAGGGTCGTGAGGCGGAATCTTTTGCGATCAGTTCTGGTCTAACTCAACTCGTGGAAGAACCAACGCGAATTCCAGACCGAGATGGAGATTTTGCTAGTCTTTTAGATCTCTTTTTGACATCCAACCCTGACCTATACACAGTCACCGTTCATCCTCCATTAGGATCTTCCGATCACAAACTTATTTCAACTCTAAGCGAGCTGCCAATTTGTTCTGAACAACCTCCTAAACCTCGTAAAATTTGGCACTGTAATATGAGGGTAAAACACTCTGTATTAGTATATTGTATTAGTGTTCTAATTAGTTATTATGATTAGCTAGTATAACAATACTGTCGATATAACAAATATGTAATATAAACATTTAGCGTAAGTGGAACAACCATGTATGTGGCGACATGGACTAAGATTCAGAATATAGTTTGATGTTGAATATGAAACACCGTTTTCTTTGAACCCTTTGCTGCCACCTATCTGAACATCAAATTATTACATGGCGATCCTGCCAGCCAAAAAACCATAAGAAGAAAAGCACCGATATGGAGTAAAATGGGTAGTGCCAAGTCTAAAGAGGAAATAGTTATCAACCAGGCCTCGAATGGAGACGCAAGAAGCGAAATATCAAACAAGGGGTTTTCGCTGTCAGAGTACCTTTTACTAACACTTGTAGTAGCCGTTATCCTGTATATCATATATAGTGGGATTCTTCGTTATCGTAAGGAATTACGAAAAACTATTCGAAGAGAAATTAACAGAAGCGAGTTAAGAAAATCAAGGGATGAATTAATGACGGAGGAAGCAGTATAAAAATTTTTTTTTTAGGTTCTTTTTAGGATAATTATAAAGATGGTTATTACACTTATGGGAAAAAAAAAAAAAAAAAAACTGAAAATGGACATAAGAAACAAGGCGATATGTAAAGAATGGAAAAAATTAAGCAATTTAGTAATTAAAAAGAAAAAATGTACTAAGTAAGTTATAGAATTAAGTAAATTGTATTGAAATAGGGACCTCTTTAACAAGTACTTTGCTCTTAAATAATTAGATTTGCATATTTTTCATGGGAGATAACTTAAACATAATTTTAAGTTCTCTAGCAGATGTCAGAACTTATCTAGGAAAATTAAATTACGACAGACGAAAAACATCCATCGTTTCAACTAAAGTTAGGGAAGCAAAAACTATTTACTCTCGACTGAGTGAGGAGGTTTCTGCTATTAATCAAAAAATAAAAGATTCTGAACTCGACGAAGCAGACATTGAATATTCTAAAAATACTATAGACAAAATTAAAAAAGTATATCAGGAAATTATAAATTTTGATAAACAATTCGCAGAAGGTTTGAGTAGTGATAACCAAGACGCGGAAAGTACAAATCGGGATAACCAGGACGCGAAAATTATACATTCAGATATGTCGGCTTTTGACCTGAAAGTGGCCACGAGCCTCTTGCCTGTAATGGATGACTCGGAAGCTATTACACATAAACTAATCGACGCGGCAGAATTTTATCATTCTATGCTTAACGATGATGGCAAGCCTATTTTAATTAAATTCATTCTGAAAACACGAATTTCAAATAATGCGAAATTGAGATTAAAGTCTAGTTACGATTCTATGGATTCATTATTAGGAGACATAAAAAAACATCTTTTAACGAAACAATCCGATACCGCCCTTCAGGCAAAATTGTTTTCCGCCAAGCAAGGCGATAATACTGTTTCTGAGTTTGGTAAAAATCTTGAAGATATCTTAGTAAATCTGACAATTTCTCAAGCAGACGGTGATTCAAGAGCTTTTGATATTTTAAGACCAATAAACGAAAAAATCGCTATAAAAAGGTTTACAGGTGGCCTTAGAAATCATAAACTCAGCACAATCATATCTGCTAGAAATTTTGAATTTTTAAAGGATGCCATTAGAGCGGCGCAAGATGAAGAAATTTCCTCTCAAAGCAGTAATCAACAAATTTTCAATATGTTTAGAGGAAGAGGAAACAACAGAAATTTTTCTGCAGGTTTTAACAGAGCTAGAAACTCTGGAAGACATTTTAATAACAATTTCAATAGAAACGTAACTAATAGAAATAACAATCATGTTTCTAATTATCAACAAAATAATTCTCGCTTAGGTAATGGTAATAGCAATCCGCAAAGTCAGCGTTTTCAGGGGGGACACCGAGGACGTTCGTTTACTCGCGGTTATCGTGGAAATTCGCGGAGACAAATAAATTTTGCTGACCAAGACATTAATGCAGGTCAGGAAACGTTGCCGTATGATGTTTCTAGGGAGCAAACATTTTTTCGTCCCTAAAGTAGAAGGGAATAGTCATAATAATATTTTTACTTACTCCGAAAATTACTCAAATTCAGTTTCTTTTAGAGTAAACAACAAAAGTTTAGGATTCTTAGTAGATACGGGAGCGTCATTGTGTGCGCTTAAGTTAGAGCATTTAGATGCAAGTATACCTTTACATAAGGAAAATCTTGAAATAAATGGCATAGGGGGTAGAGTATGTTCCGTAGGTTATGTATACTTAAATCTCGCTATAGGAAACATACAATTTAGGGAAAAGTTTTATGTATTTGATTCGTTGGAATGTCATACAGATGGTATAATTGGGAGAAATTTTTTAGGGAAGTATAAAGCTAAATTAAACTATGAGGAAAATACTTTAGATCTTTTCAATGAGGGAAAGAATGTTATTTTAGACTTAAATGCTTGTTGTAGTCATATATTAGTGTTACCTGCAAGGTGTGAAAGTATTCAGTACCTTGAGACAGGGTTAAATGAGGAATGTGTTGTTATGCCAAGTGAGTTATGCCAGGGTGTGTTTGTAGCAGGAGTGATTGCACAACCAGTGAATGGGAAAGTTCCGGTTAAAATTTTGAATACACGGGAAAGTGAAGTACGCTTGAGAAATTGCTTACCTAAAACTGAGAAGCTCAGCAATTATGATTGTTGTCAGTTTACTTCTCAAAATATTTCAGTTAATCGAGTAAAACAGTTATTTGACATGCTTAAACTTACCTACTTGAATAAAGAAGAGAAAGATTCAATAGATCAATTATGTGCTAAATTTGCAGACATATTTCATATGCCTGGGGATAAATTATCTGTAACAAATATTTATAAACAGTCAATTCAAGTCAAACCGAACACTCAACCAGTTTATATAAAACCTTATAGACTGCCTCAATCCCAGAGGGAGGAAATAAATAAGCAAATTTCCCAAATGTGCGATAATGATATAATTGAGAGTGCGCAGAGTGAGTGGTCGTCGCCTGTTTTACTGGTACCGAAAAAGAGTGAGACATCAGGAGAGAAACGTAGCAGATTGGTTTTAGATTACAGATTTTTAAACCGTAGTTTAGTAGATATCAAGTGGCCTATTGCAAATGTGGTTGATATTTTGGATTCTCTTGCGGGAGCTCTTTATTTTTCGCATTTAGATCTAAGTCAGGGGTATTATCAAGTGGAACTAGATGAACAAAGTAGAAAATTGACAGCCTTTACAACTGATCGGGGGCAATGGCAAATGAAAAGATTGCCCATGGGGCTAAAACTTAGCCCCAGTGCCTTTTCTAGGATAATGACAGTTGCAATGGCAGGTCTAAACTACGAAAAATGTTTTGTTTACCTTGACGATCTAATAGTATTCGGGAGAAATCTTAAGGAACACAACAAAAACCTTATGGACGTTTTTACTAGACTTCGTAAAGTAAATTTAAAACTAAATCCCTTAAAATGCGAGTTTTTAAGGAAAGAAATTCTTTATTTAGGTCACATTATTAGTGATAAAGGAATATCTCCTGATCCTGAAAAAATTAAAGCTTTAGACGAATATCCCGTTCCAAAAAATTCAGACGAAGTTAAACGTTTCGTGGCTTTTGCAAATTACTACAGAAAGTTTATTCCGAAATTTGCGGAGCTATCTGTACCCCTAAACAAATTGTGCAGAAAGTATGCAAGGTTTGAATGGACGGATGAATGTAACAACTCATTTAAAATCCTAAAGAACGCACTAAGTCAATATCCAGTTTTACAGTATCCTGATTTTGCAGAGAAAAATGAATTTATACTTCAAACTGATGCGTCAAAGTCAGCTATTGGAGCAGTACTCTCAAATAAAAATAATAGACCAGTGGCGTACGCCAGTAGAAGTTTAAATAAAGCGGAAATAAATTACCCTATTATTCACAAAGAACTTTTAGCTATCTACTGGGCTGTAAAGCATTTTCGGCCTTATTTATATGGACGCAGATTTAAAATAGTAACTGACCATAAACCTTTATTATACTTATTTAGCCTTACTGACCCATCCAGCCGGTTAACAAAATTTCGATTAGGCCTTGAGGAATATGATTTTTACGTTGAGTATGTGAAAGGAAGTGAAAATGTCACCGCGGATGCATTATCAAGAATTATCTTGACATCTGAGGAATTGAAAAGCATGAATAATGACATGATTGCTGTTTTGACCAGAGGACAGTGTAAGAGTATGAAAGAGCAAGATTGTGTGTTGGACAAGGATAACCTTAATGTTTGGCCTGATCAACCAGATATTGTGGAAGTTCTTAAACAACCTAAAAATTGCACTGAGTTAGTTTTAACGACATCGTCCAAAATAAAAACATTGTCAAAAGATATAACTGAACACTTGGGGAGTTTTTATTATGTTCCATTGCAACTTAGTTTGTACTTTAGTCAAAATACTCGATCGGCATTGGCGCGAGACGAAATGCTGAGAGATTTGGCCAAAATAACTAAGAAAGCAAATATAAATGAATTATATATTTTAAAAAATGAGAAAAATAAAATGTTTATTAAATGGATAGGTAAGGAAATAAATAGTAATCCTAATTGGGGGGGCCCCCGTATAAATATTGTACAAGGAGCTAGCAAAATAATAGATAATGATGAGAAACGAATTATTTTGAATGATTTTCATTTACTTCCCACAAGTGGACATGCAGGCATAAATAGAATGACAAATAATATAAAAAAGTATTACTTTTGGCCAGGTCTACATAACGATGTTGCAGACTTTGTAAGAAAATGTGACACTTGTCAAAAACAAAAGCATTGCAATCGTTATACTAGACAGCCCATGGTTATTACGTCGACAGCCAATTATTCTTTTTAAAAAGTATATTTAGATATTGTAGGACCACTACCAACAGATGTAAATGAATTTGCATACATCCTGACTTTACAGTGTGAGTTAACAAAATTTGTGGAAGCATATCCTATAAAAAATAAAGACACCGTATCTGTGGCAAAATCATTTGTGGAAAATTTTATCTTACGATATGGAATTCCACAGGAAATTGCAACGGATAGGGGTTCTGAATTTATTTCTTCCACTATGAGTGAGGTTTGTAAGCTTTTAAAAATAAATCAAATTTATTCCACGGCATACCATCATGAAAGTATTGGTTCTTTGGAAAATTCACATAAGGTATTGGGTGCCTATTTAAGAATTCAATCCGAAAATAAGGATGCAGCGTGGAGTACATGGATTCCTTATTGGTGTTTCTCTTATAATACTACAGTCCATACTGAAACTAAATATACTCCTTTTGAACTGGTCTTTGGAAAGAAATGTCAGATTCCTAATAATCTAAATAATATGTTAGAACCCATTTATAACTTTGAGAATTACCCTATTGAGTTAAAGTATCGGTTGCAAAAGGCTCATGAGGATGCAAGAGCTAACTTATTACATTCAAAATTTAAAAGAAAGCAAAGTTATGATGAAAAAATTAAACCCATTCAATACAAAAAAGGCGATTTAGTACTGGTAAAAAATGAAGTGGGAAACAAAATCGCAAGTCCTTGTTTTCTTGGTCCTTATTTAGTTATCGAGGATGAATCTCCAAATGTAAAACTAATGAAAGGTAATAAGGAGATTGTAATCCACAAAAATAGAACTAAGTTATATCATAGTTAAGTAATTTCTAGGTAATAATTTAGTAGTAAGGAATCGGCCGGCCCTACTTTCGTATTCTTCTCTATCTGCTATTTATTCTAGGTCTGACTACTCTAATTTTCTTCCTTTTCTTTCTTCATTTCTTGAATTCTTATTGACTAAGAAAATGTTTGTTATAAGTATAGTTATTATTTCACATGAGTTAATTACTTTCATATTATAATTAGCAGGAATTTCCATTTGAAAACAAAGTGTAAATTCCTTAAATTGCCCGGGGAGGTGTAATATGAGGGTAAAACACTCTGTATTAGTATATTGTATTAGTGTTCTAATTAGTTATTATGATTAGCTAGTATAACAATACTGTCGATATAACAAATATGTAATATAAACATTTAGCGTAAGTGGAACAACCATGTATGTGGCGACATGGACTAAGATTCAGAATATAGTTTGATGTTGAATATGAAACACCGTTTTCTTTGAACCCTTTGCTGCCACCTATCTGAACATCAAATTATTACAGCACTACACATCAGCTAGTTGGGAAGACCTAAGGGACCATTTTCGCACTTTTCCTTGGCTGGAAGTATGCTTCTCTTCAGATGATCCATCCGCTTGTGCTCAAGAGGTCTCCGATGTCATTCTTACTGGCATGGAAGCCTTTATTCCTTTCTCCAAGAAGCACCCTTCGAATGGCAAGCCCTGGTTTAGCAAGAACTGCGAGCGTGCTGTCAGAGCTAAAAATCTAGCTTACCGACAATGGCGTAAAAATCCTACCGATGTGAATCGCACCATCTTTGTTACCGCTCGAAACCAGTGCAAGCAAACGATAGATCAAAACAAAGAGGCTCACAACATGAGGATCAAAAATAAACTTCTCGCCAGTCCTAACGGATCTAGGTCCTTTTGGTCAGTCGCTAAGGCCGTCAGTCAAAATTTTACCAAATCAAATATTCCACCGCTAACACGTTCTGACGGCACAATAGCAACCACAGCTGAAGATAAAGCGAACTTACTCGCAGAACTCTTTGCTTCACACTCTACGGTAGACTTTCAGGGAAAAACACCCCCGAACATTCCAGCAGTTCGATCGGAAATGACTGATATCGTATTCCGTCAGCGTTCTGTCAAACGAATTTTGAAGGGGCTCGATGCCAAAAAAGCTTCTGGTCCAGATGAAATTCCTATTATAGTGCTCAAGAAATGCGCCGATGAACTCACACCAGTATTTTGTAGACTTTTTAACTTATCCTACAAAAAAGGAATATTTCCATCTTGCTGGAAAAAGGCGCGAGTCCAGCCTATACCAAAGAAAGGCAAGAAAACTCTGCCAAACAACTATCGACCAGTCGCATTGCTTTCAGTTATATCAAAGGTGATGGAGAAAGCTATTAACCAACAACTTATAAAATACCTGGAAGGCCTTAAAATTATCAGCGACCATCAGTATGGTTTTCGTAAGTCCAGATCAACAGGAGACCTGCTAGCCTATGTCACTCATCTTTGGAGCAACGCAATCGAACATCATGGGGAGTCCCGGGCTATTGCACTGGACATCTCTAAAGCCTTTGACCGTGTCTGGCACGAGGGGCTCCTAAGCAAACTGCGTTCTTATGGTATGCCCGGTCGATTTTGTTCATGGTTGTCTAGCTTCCTCAAGGACCGCTCTCTGCAAGTGGCGATTGACGGGTTTCTCTCAGACACCTTCACCATCAATGCTGGTGTTCCTCAAGGGTCCATATTATCTCCCACTCTCTTCTTACTGTACATTAACGACCTTCTAGCGAAAACAGAAAATCCATTATATTGCTTTGCTGACGACAGCACACTTATCTCATCTTTTACTTTGAAACCTCAAACATCGGCTACTGACGCACATCTTCGCAGACAACATGAGGTATCACGCCTCAATAAAGACCTGGAAGAAATTTTGTCTTGGGGTGACAGTAACCAAGTCGAATTTAACGCTCAAAAAACCCAGGCTGCAGTTTTCTCTAAGAAGGTCAACATTGCAGAACCCGATATCGTTATGGCAGGACACGCAATTCCACTGACTTCGTCTATTAATTTGCTGGGTGTCAACCTGGGAGGAAATATGTCTTGGCATAATCACGTAGTGGCAATCGCCAGGGCAGCTTCTCAGAAGCTCGGTATACTTTTCCGTACCAAAAAGTTGTATACACCTCAACAACTTTTGACACTCTATAAAGCCCAGATTCGACCATCACTGGAATACTGCTCTCATATCTGGAGTTCTGCACCGAAGCATACCCTTCGGTTGTTGGATTCCATCCAAAGGAGAGCCGTTCGTCTAATCGGCGACCACGAGCTGACTAAGAACCTCGACAGCTTAGAACATCGAAGACAGGTTGGTGATTTGACTCTCTTCTACAGATATTTTCATGGCAAGTGTTCGACAGATATTGCCCGCTCGATTCCACCTAGAGTAATGCATAGCAGAAACACACGACGAACCACTGCCGCCCATCCCTATGTGGTTCAACTTAGTACACCCCGAACATCATTGTTTCAGAACTCTTTCATTTGGAGGACGTCATCTTTGTGGAACGGCCTTTCTGAGACCGTGTTTCCAACCGAATATAACCTCCAATGATTCAAGAAAAACGTGAATCGCTTTCTTCGCACACGCACCGCTCCCAGAGCGCCTTAAAGGATTTTCCTATAGTGCTTGTGCTCGATCATATAAAAAAAAAAAAAAAAAAAAAAAAAAAAAAAGCGCCTAAGCCAGCTTAGGTAAAAGAAGTGACTTTAATTTTGTTTTCGTTTATCAATTGAAGCAGAAATTATACAGTTATTAAAGCGATTTCAATAATAAAGGTTATAAAAAGAGGTGTGTCAAGATCTATAAATTAACAAGGTTTTCACATATATAGAGAAGAATTCTGGTAAAGGGTCCGCGCGGGTTAGGCGGGAGACGTGATGTCGATTGGCGACCGGGCGGGCTTTCTAGTCATGATTGTTATTTGGTTGTTTTCGTGGCAATATTGTGTATGGTTTGCTGTCTTAAGACAAGCGTCTAGGTACACCCCGATGATATCGATTGATGTGATTTGCGCACGCGTAGTTTGTTTGATTTAAATTGACGTTCCTTCACTTGTAGTTTCCCGTCCTTTTTGTTTTTATTTGGTCTGTGGATATGTGGATGACAATGGAACTGTGTTGTGATGATGTGGCTCTCAGTCGTGTAATTTGATTGTTGTCATTTGTTTGTTTTTTGTGTTGCCTATATTATATTCTAATTGGCCAATGGGACAATAGTTTAAAGTGCCATAACTATTGAAAAATATTTTAAAATATCACGTTAGTCGATATCATCGGGGTGTACTTAGACGCTTTTTTTTATCTAAGTGTTTTATAGAGAGTTTTTATAAGCCGTATAAATATTATTTAGAATAAGTATTAGTGATATAATAATAATTACTGTACCGTTGGTTGTTAAGCGATTATTATTGTTTTTTTACAATTTTAAGAAACCGTTATTTTAGTACATTTCGCCAATAAGAAGTAATATTTCTGTACCTAGGAAAATAACGATAATAAATAATCACCTAGGAAAATTATGAAAAACTTTTTGTGTTATGATTTTAAGTTACACACGATTTTAGCATTCTTACTTACCTTTTATATAAACCTTAAAGTATATTCAACCTCGAGCAGATTTAATGCCTAACACACATATCAAATGACGCTCTTTACCGTCAAGTAGTTACGGATATTTCCAGCCAATAGACAAACAGACCAATGGAAATGGAAAACACATTTTTTATAATCTATTAGAATCTGATAAGATCACAAATTTTTTTTTGCGAATAAAATATTTTCCTGTTGTTTATTTTTTTTTACATGGTAACACAAAACAATTTTGTAAAAATAAACACCAAAAAAATTAAAAATAGTTTTTGTGAAAGAGCTAGTCAAACGAAATTAAATACCTAATATAATTGATAATTATTTTTTTTGATTTTTCTTAGATTATCTAGAGATTTCATGCCTATATACTATTTTAAAAGTTGTGGCGCCGTCTATTACCTAATTGTTTAAACTCGATAAATTCTTAAAAATATATTATTTAGAAAATTATTATTTTCTCAGAAATATTAATTCATTACAAATATCATTTGTATTTATCAAAATCAATAAATCACGCTAACTGGGCATCGCATTTCTTAAGAAATAATTATGAATATGGATATTTCTGTAACTTATTTGAGTTTTTATTAGGCAAAAATGGGAGGGAATAAGACTTTATTACATCGTTAGAACAGGTATAGAATAACACTTATTTTTAATTTGCACCTTAAGGTGGGAGTATCAACATGCTTGCCAACCTATAACCTATTTCGCGTAGATTTATTTATGTTTTCTAGCTTTTATACAAAAGTTAAAGAAAATCAGTATCGACTTGATATTCTATAGGTAATAATTGACATATTTAATAAATATCAAGGAATTTCATAAGTTATTTTAGGAGAATTGTATAGCGAAAAATACCGGGTAAGATTTTTTTTAACATTATTATGTCATTGTCACTCATTGTTCTTTCACTATACAATTCTCCCAAAATTAGCAATGAAATAAATTGATATTTTTGTAATATATCAGATACTACCTACCTAATGTAACGACGATATTTATTTTCTTTAAATGTTAGTTATTAAAATAATAAACTCAAAAAATCAACGCAAAATAGGTTATAGGTTGGCAATAGATTGAATGACGTTGAGAATTCAACCTTAAGTAGTAAATATTAATAAAGAAAACAACTAATTTCCTTTAAAAGCGACCAGAATAATGATATTTTGCTTAAAAAAATACGCTTGATGATAAATTATTGCGCGTTAGTAGAAGACAGATCGACGATCATCGACGTAGTTGGGGGGGGGGGGGGCAGGGGGTGCCTGGCCCCCCTAATGGCCCTGGGCTCCCCTGAAATATACAATATAAATAATATATTTTTTAACCCACCGTACACTGGGGCCCAGGCTCCCCCTGAAAACTAAGGCTAGCTACGCCGATGTCGACGATGCCGTGGAAAGCCCACCGGACGCCGTATTACGTAGGATTATGCCCGTTGCACACTTACACGGCCACCGTCCTAACGGCACCGTTTATACGGTTAAGGGATTAGGCAGCGTATGTGACGTGTTGACGGAGAGACATGCCCAGTAGAGTTTTAGATTTAATTGATACTTGCACATGTACCGCGCTTACGACATTTTCTTGGTTCATGGGCGGGAACATTATTTTATTTAGTATATTTTGTCATAATCATATTTTTCGCAATGGCAGTAGATATAGATATGGATATGCTTAAGTATATCTTTGGTGGAAGCAAGGCCGGGCATTTGGGACAAAACAAGTTTTATATATAAGGACGGAAACTGCACAAGAAGTGCCTGGAATGAAATATGTTTGGAGGTCAATCCTGATTTTGATTGTAACAGCCAACATTTTCATAGGCTGTATGCACTCTCTCATATATGTATCTTGACGTGGAAGTGAATTTTTTAATCGTTCGTGTAGGTCATCAAAGCTGGATACGGACATTCTAAAATAGTTAAAAAAGTTTTTTTCGTCTTCCCTCAACTGACCAAATAGTACAAAGAATGCACCAAATTGTTTCCTTCCCATATTGATGATCTATACTTGAATCAAAATAGAATCAAACTGACGAAAACCGTGCACGTGTGCAAGGATAACACGAACGCGGTAAATCGCGTAAACGGTGCCGTTAGGACGGACGCCGTGTGAGTGTGCAATAAGCCTTACGCTCTGCAGTAGGTCAGCATTGCATGAGGCAACCGTAGTAGTTTATAGATCTTGGAGGTGTATCTCCTCTAATAACCGAGATAATAAAGTGAAGTAAATAAGAAAATGTCAGGGAAATATAGCTAGCTAGTACTCCATAGGCTGATACGAATTTTCGAAAATAAAATTATATAGGGAAAAGAAAACCATAAAGTCTTTCTCCACAATTTTAATTCAGTAGCTAATAAGCTAGAATCGACATGTTTCGAGTGTAGAAACACTCATCATCAGGATGTTAAAGTAAAAATTATGAACAGCTGATGTTGTTAGCAAAAGAGAAAATATAATAAAGTTAAGGTGGAACTAATCCATAATGGAGCTTTCAATAGCACGCATAGGGAGTGAGAAAATTTGTTTGCAGTCAAGAGGTGAAAATCTATCAGCACGCTGAAAGGTCCGGGACCAGTAAAAAAGCTACTGTGGGCGGGAAATGAAAGGAAAAACAGGACATATCAGTATAATTCCAATGTCAAATGAAGTGCTTTGTGGAAATCAGTTCAAGTGTGTGTGATAAAAAAAATATCGTTTGATTTGATTAGAAAAATTCATCCGTGTCGAAGAGGTGTGAAATGAAAAAGTCAGATATGAAGGGGGGGAGAAAGAAAAATTGTGTTTTTTTATATTTTAGTGTTGTTGCTTTCATTTAGCTTGAAGAAAAATGCTGTTGGGGTACTGAGCTTGTTACGGCCCAGTTACCCCAGCAGGAGTCAAAACTGACACATATTGAAGAAATGAAATAAAAGTTATCACATTATCAAAGGAAACTTTTTATAAAAAATATCAAAAGTTTCCTTTGATAATGTGATAACTTTTATTTCATTTCTTCAATATGTGTCAGTTTTGACTCCTGCTGGGGTAACTGGGCCGTAACAAGCTCAGTACCCCAACAGCATTTTTCTTCAAGCTAAATGAAAGCAACAACACTAAAATATAAAAAAACACAATTTTTCTTTCTCCCCCCCTTCATATCTGACTTTTTCATTTCACACCTCTTCGACACGGATGAATTTTTCTAATCAAATCAAACGATATTTTTCTTATCACACACACTTGAACTGATTTCCACAAAGCACTTCATTTGACATTGGAATTATACTGATATGTCCTGTTTTTCCTTTCATTTCCCGCCCACAGTAGCTTTTTTACTGGTCCCGGACCTTTCAGCGTGCTGATAGATTTTCACCTCTTGACTGCAAACAAATTTTCTCACTCCCTATGCGTGCTATTGAAAGCTCCATTATGGATTAGTTCCACCTTAACTTTATTATATTTTCTCTTTTGCTAACAACATCAGCTGTTCATAATTTTTACTTTAACATCCTGATGATGAGTGTTTCTACACTCGAAACATGTCGATTCTAGCTTATTAGCTACTGAATTAAAATTGTGGAGAAAGACTTTATGGTTTTCTTTTCCCTATATTATTCAACTCCACTTTGAGTATGGACTACTTCTTCAAAAATAAAATTATATTTTTAAAAGACCCGGTATAAAACGAAAATTAACTTTACAAATATTTAAACCATAACATTGTCCAGAAATAATTAACCTACAATACAAAAAGAATCATTAAAATCTCATTCAGAAAAAATGTCCTTACAGAATTATGGCAAATTTATGATGCGTTATTTTTGTCTAAGACTTTTTTAAACAATTATTTCGGTATAAAGCGCACAGTAGTAACTGTCACTCCTACTCCTACTAATGCTGCCTAATTTACACGGGATAATTAGTTTTAAAGTTAGATTATGCAGTTAAAAATCTCACTCTAATTAGCTCACTTTGTAAACAAATGGTGTTAATTATACTTACACTATAGCTCGTATAATCGCAAGCAAATTTTTATTTAACTGCTGTACAAATAATTAACAACGCTAAAAACGGCAGTTAATTCAGGAACAAAACTGGTAATTAGAGAAAGTCCTTCTGCCAGCAAGAATGGGAATAACCCCAATGGAAATAAAACCATAAAAGGGATATTCGGAAAACTTAGGACATAAAAGAGAACGAATTTATAATAAACGGTGTAAATGCTTTTAAAAGCTTCTTTGTGAAGTTAATTTGTCAGAAAAATTAAAAAATCCTTCCGCAAATTTAGTACCCACTGTAAATATCAGTTAGCCTGGGTTATGTGGTGTGGCCAGATTTAAGAGCAATCTATCCTTTCCCAGAATAAAAATCGGTATGCTTTTGCTGGCCAAACGAAAAGTAAAACTTGAAATTGTTATTTAGAAAATAAGTTCTGCTTTAAATTCCCGACCTGGGAAAGTCTATTGCGATCGATAATGTTCTCAAAATTTTTTTGAGAAAAATATTCGTTTCAGTAATTTTGTAATATCTATAACTATAACTATATCTATAACAATTCTTTATTGATCACAAAATAACGTTCCCGGGTTTGCTATACCAAATAAATTTTTTTAACGACATTTTTCAATATCGGCCTTACTTTTTTCTTAAAAACGAACGCCGTGAGTTTAATTTTCCAAAAATGTTTAATATTTGAACAGTTTTGAGACCTCCTGGCCACAGCGTGGAGCACGTAGAGAGGCTACTTAGCATTTCGCTTGTAATATTTTCGTCCTTTTGGGAACTGATAGGTTAGTGTCTCAGACACTATACACACAGAGTTAAATAGTGTCATACTTTATTATCCAGTATTATAATATAATTATTTGATTAATTTGCTGGAAGGGAGTTTTCGCAGTTACCCAGGAGTGAAGCTTGATATGCCTGGTCTAGAAAAATTACACACAGCAAAGTTGTTGAAAACAAACGTATGTATGTACAATATCAATGCACTCTGCATTTTGACTATATTTAAATAATAGTCGGCGAAAGTTGGGATCACCAGGATTAATCCAATTAGGTTATGTTAGTTTAGGTTAAAAGTGAGTGGGTTACAGCTAACCCTCCACTGCGACCATGCCGATCTATTGTGGCTCACACCTTGTTTATATTTCCCCCAACAGGTCTAACTTTTTAATGAAGTTAATGATGGTATTGGGAGAGACATTTTTCATGTCATCCGGCAGCAGAGTCATCTCGCCAAATAGGGCGAATCTGATTCTTCCTGCTGCGGGGCAGGCGCACATTACGTGTTCTGCTGTTTCTGCATCTTCCATGCAGAGCCGGCATTCATCAGTTGGGGCTATTCCAATTTTATACATATGGTGTCGCAATTTGCAGTGGCCGGTGTACAATCCCACTAGTGCTTTAAGACATGATCTGTTGAGCACTAGTAGTTTGTTAGTTAGCTGTTGGTTTATATGGCTATATATAAATGCTTTTGAATGTGTTAGACCTGACAAATTTAACCAGTGTGTTTCCCATTTGCTTTTTGCTTCGGCTAGTATTGTAATCCAGTTGGTGCCGGTGGTAAAGAAATTATTTTTTTTTGCATCTCCCTTTTTAATTCTAGAGCAAATTGAGTAAATACAAATTTACTTCAAAATAACTTATATGGAATAAAATATTCATATCGTTCTCAAACACCGTTTTAATAAATGTACCAAGAAGATTTGGTCTTACCACCTAAATAAAGGTTTTCCTTGGAATAATTGGAGACAAATAGTTTTTTTATTAATAACCTTAATATACACAAATATTATAAGGTTTTAAAAAAATCTGTTGAGGCCACGGGTGGCAAGAGGGTAAATGCGTCGAGGCCGCATAGTCAAAGCGGCATAGCGAAGGATAAATACCATAAAATACTAAGTAAACCTAGAGCGCGACGTAAATTCCAAGAAGCGAAGTGCCTTTAGACGGTTATTTGCATTCGGTAAATGTTTATCACAAGCAACGTTTGGCGTAACTCGTTACAGATTTTGTTGGTCGTACAAAATTATGAGCTATAAAATATTTTCATTGTATGGGTTCTCTTGGTTTTATTTCTTTATGTAAATAATGATTTATTAATATTATTATTATTATCAGGATATCTACGCACACAGTGCACTATTTCTACATTATATAGGTACGGTTATCGAAAAAATGGTTTAGTTAGCGAGGTGTGAGATTTTTGATTTTTGTTTAAAGCTTTTATCATCGCCGCCAATAAGGTTTGGGGTTAAAATTGTTATAAATTTTAAGGTTAATCCTTGGTCAACTGACATGCTGCCTCATCTTTCGGCCGTATGTATTGATATTTTTTCTTATTAAATGTGCTGGTTTCAATATTGAATCCCTATATTAGGTATAGTTTTTATTTATTTATTTATTTATTAACGCCAAAAGGGATACAAACAGGTAACAAGATACCCACTGGAGTATCCACATAATATAATTATAAACTATAATAAAACTCTAATAATGCCTATAAATAGTAAAATAAAGTAGAAGACTACTAATATTTCACATTAGATCATTCATTATTTTAAATCCGAGAAAAAAAATACAATATAAGTACAATAAATACAATCATCAAAATAATCAGATTTTAAACATTTTTTAGTATGCCTTTCACTGTTCGCAGGGACATTGAGAAAAAATCAATATTATCACACACATTACTATTTCTTATAATTCTACACAATGGGGAGTTTTGAGCCGAACAAGTGTGTCTAAATGGCAAAAAAAATAATTTAGCTGTCCTTAGAGACCTCTGGGGGACATTAATATAAACTTGTTCGAGAATATCTGGACTTTGTACTAAATTATTAAATAACTTGTATAAGAACAGTACATCAGTAGACCTTCTTCGACTAGTCAGGGACGCTAAATGAAAATGATTTCGGGCCAGAGAAATATCGTTGTTGGGTATATAATAAAGTTGTTTTACCGAAAGGTATTTGATAAATTTATTCTGAATATTTTCCAACCTGTCAACATAGCTTTTTTGCTTGGGGCTCCAAACAAGACTAGCAAAATTTAGTTTACTTAGAACAAAGGAATTAAATAGGCAAATTATTGGTTTAGTATTATAAAATGGTTTACATTTTCTAATAATGTAAGCCAGCATTTTCGAAGCAGCGTTGACGACAGATTCAACGTGTTCGTCAAAGAGTAGTTTAGAATCAAATATAACACCCAAATCCTTTATTTTAGTCGTTTTTTTTAGGGGTGTGTTGTTTATAAGATAAGTTGTAGTTAGTTGATTAAGATTTCGAGAGAACGTTGTTGAGACACACTTGGACAAATTAAGGAGAAGGCCGTTTTCATCGCAATACCTTCCCAGGCGATCCAAGTCGCTTTGTAGCTTATAACAGTCGTAGAGGTTGATAATCGATAAATAAATTTTTAAATAATCTGCATAAAGGAGAAAATGGCAGTAATGAAAACACGAACAAATTTTATTTATATAAATAATAAAAAATAACGGTCCCAGATGGGACCCTTGAGGTACACCCGAAGTAGTAACAAATGATTTAGAGCAAAAACCTTGAACTGAAACATATTGTGAGCGACTTTTAATGTACGACTCGACCCATCTGAGAAGACTCCCGCCCACGCCGACTTCGGCCAAGCGACTCAGCAAGATATTATGACTAATCTTATCGAAAGCCTTACTAAAGTCGGTATAGACGGCATCCACTTGAGTACGTATGTCCATTTGTTGATGTAAGTATTCGCAAAACGTCAGTAGGTTGGTGTCCAGTGAGCGCCCCCGAAAAAAACCATGTTGTTGCGGGATTATAACGTTTTTTACTAATGAGAAAAAGTACTCATACAATAGTTTCTCGAGAAGTTTTGGTATAACCGAAATTTTACTGATTGGTCGGTAATTTGAAACATCTATCTTTCTACCGCTTTTGAAAATTGGCACTACTATAGCAGTTTTCCATCTTTCAGGAAATTCACCTAATCTTAAAGAATAATTGAAAATTAACGTAAGGGGTATATAAAGTGAATTAGCGCATTTTTTAATGAAAATTGAAGGCAACTTATCTGGTCCTGCGCCTTTTTTAGGGTCAAGTGTCTGCAAGGCCTTCAAGACCTCATATATAACTAAACTGCAATTTTTACTTAATTTCAGTCAAAATCACGCTTTCTGACTGAGCTTAAAAACGAATTTTTTGGATATCGTAATTTTTATAATATATATATATATATAGATATATAAACCGGCATTACCAATCCCGAAACGTTATACTTCACAGATGATACGAAGCCCGCGAAAGTTTTACGCAGCCCGAATCGGGCTTCCTAAAAATTATTGCGTATATAAGCGTATCAGGGGTAGGTGATTCCATCTGTTGTTATTTCGAAAAAACTAGGTGGGCTTCGTAAGTCGGTAAAATATCTAAATATATACACCTTTAGTTCGGTTGATGGCCGCCAGAGGGCCTGTATATGCACTTGCATATATTTCACGTATGATAAGAAGCCCGACATATTTTGCAGAGCTTAGGAAGCCCTTAAATTTGGCAATGTCGCAAATTCAATTGTTATTTGAATGATATATTACTCTATATCTAGGTAACGAGGGAAGATGGATCAACCAAAGGTAAATTTAGAACCCCGAAGATATGTCCACTATTTCCTGGTGACGTATGTACATTTAGATACGAGTATAGTATTATGGGATACAGTAAAACAAAGTTGAACTTGTAAATTTCCACTATATTAACTAGAAAAATTACATGTTTCGGTAACACTGTAGCTTCGTCAGATGACAATGATTTATTCATTGATGCTGATATTCCTCAACACCTTTCCTCATTTAAAAGTTTGACCAAACCCATTGAACTGCAAAAACCTTGTAACCTGGGCTTAAACAATGGCTTTGTCAATACATCGGCTACCTAAAGCGTAGTTGATATCTTCTTAATATCAATAAGCCCTTCTGAGACCAGCTCTCACAAAAAAAGTGTCTTGTGCGTATATGCTTTGTTTGACGATGGAACTCTGGATTCTGCGGTAATTTTATAGCAGCTTCATTATCAACCATAAGATTAGGCACTTCTTTTAATTTAAGAATTTCTCAATAAAGACGCCTTAACCATACTTTCTCTGGTGTAGCTTCACTAGCAGCTACAATTTCTGCCTCAGTATATATGGCTACAGAAGTTTGCCTTTGACTTAACCGTGATACTTCACCAGAGGCATACATACAAATCACTCCAGTAGTGGACCGTCCTGACGATAAGTCACCAGTCACCACCATGATCAGCATCACTAAATGCTTGCAAGTTCCCTCCAGTTCCAGCGACATATTTTAATCCATAATCTAGTGTCCCTCTTAAATATCTAAATATAGGTACGTTTAACTTTAAGCCAATCTTCTTTGCTAGGATTTTTAAGTGTTCTTGAGGCAACACCAACTGCATAGGCTATGTCAGGTCTGGTTCCTGTCATTAAATATAATATAGCTCCAACAGCCTCTCTATAGGGAAAATTTTCAGTTGCTGTACCTTTTTCCTCTATTTCTTCTCTTTCTACCTTCCCTAACTGACTATTTTCCTTAATCATTGGGGTGGAAGCTGGATTACAGTTGCTCATACCAAACTCTTTAATATTTTCTTTATATATTCTATTTAGCTTAGGCGAACTGACCCATCATTTTCTTTATCTATTTCTACACCAAAAAAATAGTCGGCTGGTTTAACTGTTCTTTGAATTATTTTTTCAACTTCTCTAAGAACTCTTGCTTCATTTCTTCATTATTTGAAACCACCAACAAATCATCTAAATAGAGTGCCATAAAAAGTAAGCTCGTGTCTTGCTTTTTGATAAACAAACACGAATCTGCTTCACTTCTTTTAAATCCAAGTGATATAATAAAGGTAGCAATTCTTTTGTTCCAACATCTAGGTGCTTGCTTTAGATCGTAAATACTTCGCTTTAAATGACACACTTTATTAATGCCGTCGTCAAAACCTTCCGGTTGCTTCATGAAAACTTCTTCTTCTAGTTCCCCATACAAGAAAGCAGTTGAAACATCAAACTGAGTAATTGACATTTTTTTATCAGCTGCAATACATACTCAATAATGCCCTTATTGTCCCAGTCTTCGCTACTGGACTGAAAGTATGATTATAGTCTTCGCCTTCTTTCTGTGAAAATCCTCTAACTATCAGTCTCGCCTTATATTTTTCTATGGAACCATCTCTTTTCGTTTTCACTTTGTACACCCATTTGCACGAAATTGCTTTCTTTCCTTCTGGCAACTTTTCTAGAACCCAAGTTTTATTTGCTTTAAGTGATTGTATCTCATTTTTCATTGCTTCTATCCATTTATTGTTCTTATCACTTCTTATTGCTTGTTGGTAACTTAGTGGTTCTTGGAATTCTCTCATCTTGGTTGCTGCACTCATAATAAATTCTTCATAATATCTAATAGACTTTTTAATTTCTTCTCTGTCTCGTAAATTATCTGCCCCACGCATGCATTATCCTGCACAAATAAGATTATTGTTAGGTTGTATTTTTTTCTATAACATACATCGTTTGTAAAACGACTATTGAAAATAGTCTAGGAACCGAAATATCTTGTAGATTTTTATTTTTGTAGGGTAGATTGTATGTGTTTTCAAGTTGTTGTTAAATTAATATTTTTTATTTTTATGTTTGAAATAAATATTTTCTTCGTTACAATTATTACAAATCTGATGATATGTGTTATTAATTGAAATAATTCACCCCCTAAAAAAAATAGGTTTTACGGCTTGGGGATATACTATGCCAACCCTGCTTCCTTCCACTACATAATATTGCAATCAGGCCTACATTTAAAAAATCGTGAAAATATAATTTTTCTAAAAGCCAATTTACATTAACATGCAGTGGCAGCCATTGCAAGTAAAAATTGCCTGAACGCATGTGCTTTGGTGACTTTCGATCAGCTGATGCAATTTTAGTTCCAAACCGCATGCCTTTAGGAAATTTTTAATTGCAATCGTAAATTGGCTTTAACACTGATAAGGCTAACTTTCATTGACAACAATAACACAATAAGATTATTTTATGTTCTTCGCGAGAAATTAAGAAAGGTAAATACTAGGCAATAGAAAAGGCAGTTGTTTATTTAGGTACTCTTAAAATTAAAAAAAAAAGCATAATTCTCAAAATGTGATTTTTTTACGATGGCAACATTCTTTTCTAATATACGAATCGAATATTTGGCGAAGAAAGTAAGACCTAAAAGCAAATGAAAAATGGCCCCAACAGACATTAAAACATTTCATTCCGAACTTTTTAAAAAACAATCTGCCACTTTTGAAATATAAAGAAAAAATGCCCGCTAAAAATTATTTATCATTATTGTTGTAAAACGTTATTAATAATAATGCAAAGTAATAAATTTATAACTCATCAAAATATCTGTGACGGCAACAACGCCGGGCTTCTTAACAACTGCAAGTCGTCCTGTAGTTTACACACTAATTGATTGATTTGTATGTAATCTCCAAATATTAAAATTAAATACCGAAACCCCTTGCCTCTTAACCCGGGCTTCGCATTGCCCGTGATTTCTAGCGGGCTTCGTATCAGACGTAGGCCATATATATATATATATATATATATATAAATAATATAAGTTTACAATACAATTATAAATTATGTAAATTAACCACGGGGTTTGTTCAGAACCTTGGCTAACTCATTTTTTTAAACGGCAACATGGTGGCTTGTCGGGTTAAGAAAAAATAGGATTTTATTACGATTATTTTGATACCATACACTATTGGGTTTTAGAAAAGCTGCCATTAAAAAACTTTAAAAAGTTAACTTGGAACTCTCCTAAAATAAAGCATCATTTGAGAGTATATTTAGATTTAAATGCATCAATGTTATTATTGTCAGGCTCATTTTGCATTTTCGGAACCAGTTTTGGGTACCTAATAGTGCCGGGTTGGATGACGCCGGTTAAAATATCTTTGTGCGTAAAGTCGTGCAGCATCGGTTGAATTCTTTCCACATTCTCCAAACACTAATAACATATAAACTTTTTCACTTCTTGTAAAACTATTATTATCTATGTTTTTTAAACAACAATCTAATTTACTTTGGCAGAAGCTGTCGGCATGTCAATTTTCTTTAAGGCATGATTTTGTTTTATCAGTTTTGCTGGTCATAGGCTATACTTAATACATTTAAATCTACATGTATTCTCAAAGGATGCTTCATTTTAGGGAAGTTCCAAGTTAACTTTTATAAACTTTTTTAATGGCAGCTTTTCTAAAACCTAATAGTGTATGGTATCAAAATAATCATAATAAAATCCTATTTTTTCTTTACCCGACGAGCCACCATGTTGCCGTTTAAAAAAAAAAGTTATACAACTTTAAAGAATAAATTTTACATAGCACATAGCATTGGACCAAAAATAGTAAAATTCTATTTTTTCCAAGATTAAAGAACTGATATAATTGATTTGAAGGTATTCATAGCCCTCTAGATAAAACAATAAATTTGGAAAAAAAATATTTTCTTGGTGACAAAAAGTGACAAGTGACAGATCGTTGTATTTAAAATTTTTTATGGCGAATACAAATCTCCCGAATTTTATCCCATTATCTTGAAAAACAAAAAAGTTAGAGGGGCAAACTACCTTCCGTGGACACCCGGTATATAGAACTGAGTGAAACTATCACAGAAAACCTATGAAGAGTAGATTCTTTCAGTTAATATGTCGACAGCTTGATTTTCTTCTTCCATTCGTCTAAGCTAATTTTTACTCAACTTACAAAACCAAGAGCCATGACACAAATACTAACACTCGTTAATAATAATTAATGTGCCTGTAATAAATCGGTATTAAATCAAGAGCTAGATATGATTGCCACGTTCGAGCCGAACCTCTTATGATGTCACAAAATCGACGCGTACAACTCTCAGTGTTGTTCTTCTATTACATTTTCATAAACTCTATTACCTTATTACAGGATATTACAGTTTTATTTAATGCCAGGAAGCAAAGAAAACCAAGAAAAAAAGAAAAATATAATAAAACATTTTAAAAAGCAATAAAATAAAACAAAAATATTTGACAAACTGTTGACTATTCTAACCCCGGATTAATATTTCGGAGGTAAGTGAGGTTATTCAGGTAATGTTTTTTTACTTAAAAGCAATGATGTAGATAGAACTGTATTTTAAGTAAATGTTGCAAGTTATATAGATTGTTTTTAATCCTAAAAAAAATCACATGCCAATAATGAACTGTAAAGATAACAGCAATTTTTACAGCTTCTAGGGTTGCCATTTTTTGAAGTAATTTTTTAAAGCCATTTCCCTCTTACTTATAGTAACAGAAGGCAGGCTAAATGAACATCCAGAAGAGGATGAAGAGCTACATGAAGAAGTGCTAGAAATT
Source organism: Polydrusus pterygomalis (assembly GCA_963969555.1). Lineage (NCBI taxonomy): Eukaryota > Metazoa > Arthropoda > Insecta > Coleoptera > Curculionidae > Polydrusus > Polydrusus pterygomalis. The sequence continues at coordinate 107,828,904 of OZ018378.1, forward strand.
CTAAGAATGCTAGATAAAGCACAGGAGCTAGGAAATCATGCTTCTCTAGCAGAAGTCAAGAAAATAATAAAAAGACTAAAGAAAAGGAAAGCTCCAGGAAGAGACGAAATAAGCAACCAAATGCTGAAAAATATGGGCAGGAAAGGAATAGCCGCCATAGTGAACATAACAAATGGCGTAATGAGACTGGAACATTATCCAAAGGAATGCAAAAATTCTGAAGTCATAGTATTAAATAAACCTGGCAAGAAAAAGAAATTCCTCCAGAACTATAGACCAATTAGCCTATTGTCAGCACTCAGTAAAGTGACTGAAATAGTCATTAATAATAGGCTAAAAGAAGAAATAGAGATGCTAAATACGTTACCAGACGAACAATTTGGTTTCAGAAATGCACACTCAGCAGAAGAACAAGTACTCAGGATAGTGGAAACAGTAACAAAAGGATTCCAAGAAAAGAAGTCCACTGGAGTGGTATTCCTAGACGTAGCCAGAGCCTTTGATAGGGTATGGCATCAAGTCCTAGTATATAAGATGGCAACAACTGGATACTCAGAAAAAATATGCAATATATTTTGCAAGAGAGAACGTTCAGTGTTAAAATAGGACAGGAAAAATCAGAACCTAGAATGCTAGAAGCAGGAGTGTCACAGGGATCAGTACTAGGCCCCCAACTGTATTTAATATACACAAGTGACATACCAAAAACACCGGGAGCTTTCCTGAAAATGTTCGCGGATGATACAGTTGTAGCCATCAAGCATAGAAACATTGAAATAGTCTGTAGATGACTTCAAGAGGAAGTCGACAGACTAATACAGTGGTGCATAAGATGGAAAATAAAAATAAATGGAGAGAAAAGTCAAGCTATAGTGCTTCAGAAAAAAGATCAATTTCAGAAAGGAACATAATGATCGAAGAAGAGGAGGTCCAATGGACCAAAGGAGTAAAATACTTAGGAATAACCCTAGATACCAGACTAGTATGGGAAAAGCACATTAAAAGTGCAATAAAGAAAACAAAAGCAGGAATGGGCAGACTATATCCACTAATAGGCCCAAAAAGTAAGATGAGTCTAAAAACAAAGCTGATAATACTAAACGCGGTAGCTAGACCACAACTGACCTACGGGTCAGCAGCGTGGGGCTATGCAGCCAAATCACATATGAAACGGCTAGAAGCCACGGAAAACAGCTACCTAAGAAAAGCTGTATCAGCAGAATGGTTTGTAAGGAACGAGCAAATACATAGAGACCTAGAATGGGAATCTATTACGACCTTTATTGAAAGAAAAGCAGTTAAAGTATTTGAGAAAGCGAAAACTCATCCCAATGAAGAATTAAGAGGATTAGTGGATTATGATCCTATACAAGATGCCGAAAGAATGAGGGTATATAATAAGCGACCGAAAAATCAGCTATTATAAAAGCTTGAGTGAAATGAAATTCGCAAGGATTCTAAGAAGTTAGAAGAAAGAAGAATGAAAATGGCGAGTGAGTAGTTCGCGTAGTGTCCGTGTGAGTACGTAGTTAGTAAACAAAAAACAAAAAAATGCCTACCAAATAATCTACCTACCACACAAGTACTTACTACACACAATACTGCACCCATACACACACCTACACCAACATAAGTAAGTTCTTAGCTAGTAACAGATCACATAAAGCTTACTTCTGCTCAGACCAGCGCTGTTGGTACTCTCCCAGAAATAGCTGGGTCCCCATTGCGGAAATGCGTAGGCACCAAATATCTCAGCTGGGCACAAACAACAAAAACATAAACACTAACACAGCAAGCAATAGCTTGCTACTGCCCAGATCAGCACCGTCTCATCTGAGCACAATCATCGCAAACACAAACACTAACACAGTAAGCGTCTACTACTTAGTTAGAGGACAAAGCCAGCTTAAGTACATCGTGTACCTAAAGCGTTGGCGAGTACGACGCAAAGCACGCATTAGGCGTGCAGTGCTGAAATACCGAACCGAGTGGTCTGAAGGTTTATATGCCTATGGCGCGGAAACCGCAGGAACACGGTGAGTTTAGTCGGTAGGCATAATCAGGGTTGAATCCGACACTCCTCTGCTAGTATCTCGCAGGGGGTTAGTATTTAGAAGATTCTCATCGAAAAAAAAAATTCTAACTTATCAGAAACTTTGGAAGCGTATGTCTGATTGTAAACAAATATTTTTTGATGAATGAAATGTTTTGTTTCCTTATATTACATGTCTGTGATTTAAACAGTTATTCTTAGATTTGTTTGTACTAAAACTTTAATTTTTGGCGCACACCTCCTTTAAACTATTTAGGTAAACTTAGACGTATAGTAGAATATATTTCGTATTGCTGAAAACAGAGGTCTACAAAGTTTATTAAAATTGACATAATATAGGTTTATGCAGTTTCTTAAGGTTTTAAGTTTTCCACCTAGGGATCTAAATCCCTGTATGTACAAGGTAATGCTCTAAATATAGTAAATTAAATCTTACCGTAAAAGATAATAATAGCCACACGTTATTATAATTAACCATAAAAAATTAGGTAATATAAACATCTAATATACAATATAAAACGAATATATACTTAGTATGTTATAGTTATTGTAAAAATGTTACATAATTAATATGAATAGTTAAATATAAAATTTCATGCCCTGGGTGCAATAAAATCAGAATGTAGGAAAACATAATTTAATTTTAAAATAGTGAACCAATTTTTTTTTACATTACTACCCAGGCAGCACAAACACGACTTATCTTGGCGAAAATTTTAAAGAAATATGGGAATTTTTTTATTACTTCGCAGAGAAGTATCCTAGTAAGCTCTATCAACTCGAAATAACCGCCACGTAGATAATCTCGTTGCTTACTAATAGTTAATACAGGAATTCCCTACTCTAATCGCAATATGGGTATTTCTGGGGTATTCACATAATAGCATCTTTAAGATTTCTCATAGAAGTATCGATGTAAACGTCTTATTATTATCGCAGCAGAAAAGATTTTAGGAAGTATTGGTTGCATTGGTTTATTGGTTATTATTCTGATTAGTCACCATATTTACCGTAACATATTTAAGACATCTTGTAGCACTTTAAGTGCGAATGTCCTAATTTGATCGCCCCAAGGAAGACTTTCGGTTCCATCCTTCTAAGGAGTTGGGATTCATCGGAGAGCCATGACCTGATACAATGGCCCACTTTCACAAACAGTTATGACGAGTAGTTGGTAAAAGTCGGTAGGTAATAACTATGTGTTAGCGCCATCCAATAGGAATTACCTTAAGAAATACTTTACGAAGTGTTTATTGTAGTATTTATTGTCTTATAGTAATATATGTATATTATTATCGTAGCAAAAGGAACAGTCTAAATAGTATAGCCACTAACAGATAATTGCGCATGGGCGCGACTAAAGGGGGAAGGCTAACTCCCCCAAGCTACTTATTCGCCCACAGACAATATTACATTATTTATTTTTATCATTACAAGGAACAATCGGCAACGCGCTTAAGACCAAAAGCCATTTTTCTTTCGTGGGGATATTTTGTTTTTTCTTATTTTTTATAACATTTTACATGCCTTAACCTAACGTTACGTTTTGTTGAAACTTTTCCCTATATTTATTTCAGTAATCTCTAATCTCTGCTGTCCTACAATTATATTATTATTAATTTTATATCTCCTCCTTTTCTAAAAGCACGGAATGTATAGCTAGTAACTATATTATATACTATGCTAAAAGTAAAAATAATAAATGGAAGTTAGTGTTAGAAATCCTGGTAGGCCATTTTTACGAGATATTTGTGGCTTAGAATGGACAAGTTACAATGAGTTATCTCAAAGAGGACTTTCAGCAATTTCATAAGGAACTTAATTATTGTTGCCAAGAAATCCTGGCAGGCCATTTTTAAGCTTTGTGTCAAAGAAGAAAGAATGGGATAGTTACAATAAATTATCTTAAAGACGAGTTTAGGCAATTTTATGAAGAACTAAATTGTTTACGTTTGGAACTTCTGGGTAGTGTATCGCTCAGAGTTCCCTTTGTAGCTATAAAGGTGAAAGTAACAATAGGTAATCTTATAAAATATTTTGAGCGGTTTTATTTGGATTCAAACTATTACGTATTTTTAAGCCAACTATAAAATAACATAGAAAAGTCCAAGCAAGAAATTATCGTTAGCATTTCGTTCGACTAACATTGATCTAGAGAATCAATTTAAAGCTTTGAAAAATAGAATTAATAATAAAGTTAAGGTGCTTAAGAATAGGTACTTTTATAATAAATGGGTACAAGCGGGTAATAATTACAAAAAACAATGGAGGTTTATAAATGGTTTTTTTAAAGACGGAAATAAAAGTTCAAATATTAATTCAATAAAGGTGGGGGATAGGGAAATATCTGAAGTAGAGGAGGTAGCGAATTTATTTAATCAACATTTTGCACAAGTAGGGGAAACCATTGTTAGGGACTTGGAACAGGACATAAGACTGAATAATTTGGATATGCGATATAATATTTTAAATTATTGTCAAAATAGTTTAAATTTACAGTTGACTAGTGTACCAGAATTGAAAGAAATCATATTGGAACTTAAAAGAAACACAGCACCAGGTCACGATAAAATAACAACAAATGATATCTTAACGCTTAAAGAGGAACTGGTAGAAATTCTTTGTACGTTAATAAATAATATTCTTATGACAGGGATATTTCCACAAGAATTGAAAATAAGTAAGATTACCCCTATATTTAAATCAGGGAAAAAAATTGCCTAAATAATTATCGACCAATCTCTGTTATTACTGTATTTTCAAAAATAATAGAAAAGGTTCTCAAGAGAAGAATATTATCTTATACAAGTAATAATATGTTAATCGATAATTTTCAATATGGTTTCTTGAAAAATAGCAATACTTTAAGTGCGACAGTGGACTTCACAAATTTTGTGTCGAATGCTCTTGATAGGGGGGAGATTGTGATAGCCATATTTGTAGATTTGAAAAAGGCATTTGACGTTGATTTTGAGTTGCTTTTGAAAAAATTGGAAAACATGGGCATTCGGGGACAGATCCTAAATATTATAAAAACATATTTAATAGATCGATAACAATGTGTTCAGATAGATGAGACTTTCAGTGCTTTTTTAACAAATACGTATGGAGTTCCGCAGGGATCTGTCCTTGGTCCATTGTTATACTCTCTCTATGTTCTAAATTTGAGATGCGCCGGTTTGAAAGCTCGATACTTTGCATTCGCTGATGACATAGTACTAGTTTACTCGGGTATTGAAATACAACTTTTGATTGAAAATATAAATGCTGATCTAAAGAAATATCTTCAATGGCTGTACTCTAATAAATTAAAAATAAATACTGATAAAACAAAATTTATGGTTTTCAAACAAAAAAATAAAACTTTAGAGGATATTGACATTAAAATTAATGATCATACATTAGAAAGAGTCTCGAGTGTGGGGTATCTGGGCTTAACAATTGACGATAAATTAAATTGGAAGGAACATGTCATTAGACTTACTGAAAAAATTGTTACTATGATTCCATCTATATTTAAAATTAGAAATTACATTACAAACAAAACTAAAAAACTTGTATACAATGCCTTTTTCTTATCACTTTTTCGATATCTCCTACCAGTGTGGGGAACATGTGGCAGAGTTACTTTCGATTCTGCACAGATCCTACAAAACAAAATATTAAAAATTTTATTCAACCTTGATCGGTTCACTGGCACTGCCACACTATACAGGACGGTACAAGTAGTTAAACTGGACACAATTTTGGAACTGGAACAGTGCAAATTAACGTACAAAATAATAAATAAGGAACAAAAAACTAATTCTCAATTTTTATTTAATAATGAAATACATGATTATCCAACAAGAATACAGAACAATATCTATCAAACACAAAATAGAACAAGTGTGGGCATTAACAACCCGTTCTTCCAACTATCAATAGTATTTAATACACTGCCACTAGAAATAAGGCAAGTCTTGACTTATAATTTATTTCTTAAAAAATTAAAAATGCACTACAATATTAATTAGGCCAATTTTGAAGGATATAAATTTTCTTTCTTTTATTTATTTTTTTCATTTTAGATTACACTGATTCTAGCATAAAAAAATTTCTACACTGTTACCTAAATAATTAAGGACTCGAGGCCAGTGCTCGATGCACTGATTAGAGTAATGATGTATAATTATTGTAAATCTTTACTTTGATGTAATATATTACTTTTTCAAAAAAAAAAAAGTAGGTGTTTTAGAAATCTAGATTTCAGAGAACATTTCGCGTAAATACCGCTGTAAGTTGTGCTCAAGAGTTCATATATAATCGCATCTGGTTCCTAGCCAAACATCTTAAATATCGCTTTGAGCAATCTGTATTACCTGGGTACTCACAAAGCTCTTACGTTTTGCCGAAAATTTTACAACTTGTGCCATTTCTTTTTTCTGGTGTACAATATTATATATTTTTGGAGCTAAGTAATGAATAAATCTTATATTAATATTTTTACTACTGTTAGGAATTATCAACTGTGTCTGTTCATATGAGTGCGCGTCGGATATGGGTGACTAATGTAATTTCTTAACGAGAGGGTTTTATGTGTTAATACGACAATCGACAATAGATTATTGTCTATAGTTACTTATTGAAACCATTAAAGTCTTATCTAGAGTATCTTTTTGTAGTAATTAAATTACGCAATCTAAATTATATTAAGCCCCTTTTTTCATTGAGGTAAAATGTTGTAATGGTCGAAAAAACCCAAGTTCTACGCATACAGATTGATATCCATCGTAATTTTGATATGGTTTTTTTTTCCATAAAATGTATCAAAGTTTAGCAAAATCGTATAAGAATCGCGTCTCATCTCAGAACTATATTAAGAAAGCTATTTTAACTTAAGCAACTACTAAGGTAAGTCGGATTAAATTGGATTATTTTAGTATAGAAAGTATGTGGTAGGTTTTTGTAAAGACATTCGTTCAACAAACACCGTGTATAGTTTGATGATCAAAATGTGCCAAACTTTCTATTAAAAGCATTGTCCCACCTTATAATGTTATAAATAATTGTATAAAATTAAAATCCGATTAAAAAACTTTATTTTAATTTTTGTTATATTATTTTTTCATCATAGACGAATAAACCATGAATTATGAAAATTACAAGAAAATGTGAATAAAGGGAATAATTTTAACCAAAGAATACGCTTTGGAGGAATATAATAATATATACAGATTAAAAAATATATGAGGAGAAAGCAGAACATGTTTTACCATTTAAATTAATTTATTAATAATTATTTTTTTAATAATTGAAATAATCGCAACATTTCGGTTTAATTTTTCGAAACAAAAGTAAATAATATTATGAGAAACATAAAATTAACTTTTATTGAGGAGGCCATTGGCTTAACACACCTACTTATTTGTAGACCGTTACGTAATGAAACCCGTGTAACGTTAAGCCATGATGCGTTAGCCAAATGGTTTACACAATTTTACAAAAGTTCCTGTCGGACATGCATCGCTCAAAATTGAATCTACGATGACGCGACGATCCAAATAGATTTTATTTGCATATATTCGATTTATCCTAAAATACCAAAAATGTTTTCGTAAATTAAAATTCAAAATTATCATATGCTCATTTTTGTCGATGACGTGGTAACCGCGCATGTTGACTGTATTTGTATTAATGTTCATTTAAAAAATTTAAAATATATTTTTATAAAAAATTAAAATATTTTACTACAAGAAGATTCACATTTATTTTATTTAAATATTATAATTTTGTCTTAAAATAACTCAATACTTTTTTATAATATGTTACCTTAAATTATCCGGCACGCGCGTCGACCAGACAGGGATTCAATGTGTGATATAATTAGCGACATGCGTTATCGTATCTGTTTTTTCTTTTTATAGACAAATAAGGATAAGAGGTACTATAGACAATGTTTAGCTGCTGTAAAATTTGGTGATGTTCCGGGAGGGTTGATTATAGCGTAGTGTTACGGCCAAAACTTAACTTTACTGCGATTTAACCAATCAGTTGTGAAAAGTGAGGTTATTTGGCTAATGAGAATTTGAGTACTGAGATATAAAAGAAATAGTGGTAGTCTAAGTAGTGGTAGTCCAGAGTAGTATTTGTGGATTTTATGTTGTTGCTGTAAATTGAATAATTGATATCTAAATTGAAATATTAGTAGTGTTAATTAGCGTAACTTTTTATTAATAAATTTCAAAAATGGTATGTTGTTATAAAGGTATCTACACTGAGAAAAAGGATTAATTCCCAATACCCAGATATATTTCATCCAACTAAATAATCGAGTTGGTAACGAGCAACTAAATCATCGAATTCAAAGAATTACATAATTTAATTGGAATTTCAATAAAGGTTTAATTGATCCACAACTATACCAAAAATGTTTAATAGAAATTAAATTGCGTAAATTATAATTTATTTGATTTTTGGATAGTGCATATTTAGCAAAATTAAAATTTTGTTGTCACAATGACGACTTAATTCATGTAATGAATAATGATTCTTTGTGGTAATTATATTTTATTTTGAACAGATTTTAATATTCTTGTGACAACTATACTATAGTTTGCAAAAACAAACTCAATTTTGCTCAAAAGTAATGCGTTATTCCAAAAATAATATCATTTTATTGGCGCAATTATATCAGATTGTGAGAAATAGAAAAATATGTTTTAGAAATAATGTATTATTGTGCTAAAATAAGTTAATTTAATTGTAACAATTATTTATAGATTCATTTTAAACCCTCAAGATATTTTTTAAAACTAATTTATAATTGTAACAATATGTTGATTTTATTTAGTCAACTATTGCATGCATTTGAGAATAATATTATTTTATTGGCGCAATTATATCAGATTGTAAGAAATAAAACAATATGTTTTAGAAATAATCTTTATTTTTGACAAACCGCGTATACGCCTGGAAAAATTTAATATTTGATAGTTGCATTTTAGGTTTTGGACCAAGCGGAACTTTTTATGAAGAATAAGTAACTGTTTTTCGCAAAATTAATAATAAAAAAGTTTCCCATATGGGTCCAACTTTTTGCCGGACACTGTATAAGGAATAAACATTCCGGACAGCGGTTTTCACCAGTAACTGTAATATTTTGATGCTCTTCTTCCTGGAAAAAAATTAAAATACCATTTCAAATTTTCGAGAAAATCATAAAAATCTGCGACCTTGTCAAGCGCCACCTACTGACACGAAAAATAACTGAACTCAAAATGTTATTATTTTAGTAGAGCGCCTATAAAAGTGCTTTAAAATTAAAAAAAGTTATTTGAAATCGGTTATTCCAAAAAAAAGTTATTGACTTTTTTTCAAACCAACGTTTACCCCTTCCCCACCCTTTATTTGACAAGGTAGGGAAAAAACGTAAATACAAAAAAGTTGTGATATTTTCAGTAGGTTACAAAAGAAAAAATTCAATATAGGTTCACTTGAAACAATTTTGATTAAAACAATATTTTCTGCTCCGAGGTTGGATTTACGCCCTCTAGCGGTGGACTTTGCTGATTTACCAATATTTTTTTTCTCTCAGGGTCGTCCGATTAACGGATCCTGAGATACCTATAGCCCTTATTAATGAGCCACCCTGTATATTCTATACGGAAAATTATATTTATTTTTTAATAAAAATGCATATTATTATAGTATATTTACTTAATAGTTTCCGAGATATTGACCCGTTTTCCATAATCTTCTAACGTTCCATTTACCGTGAAACACCATGTATAATGCACTTACTTAAATTACTATGTGCATATTTATTTTATTTTTACCATTTTCTGATTAATTGGTTAAAAAATTAAATTTTAAATAATCGTCAAGTTTAAAACAATTATTATCATATTTATTTTGGCAGCCATATTTTATATACAATTATTAAAGACAGGATTTCTCAAACTACTTAGGTACCTACTTATTGAAAATAATTTGGTTTAAATAAATTCCATTGAATATTTATAAATGCATTAATAACTGTTATTTGTACAAAAATTGGTACGGTTATACAGCGTGCGCATTGGAAAATTTAGTCAAATTGTTGGATTTTCATAGCGCAATTCGCAACACATACATATAATAATGTACGCCATCTTCCCGGCGCGGCGCGGCAATTCTAGAACCATATACCTACCTAGTAGATAACAACTAAAATATTAGATAATAAAATAGGTATAATAATTGATGACTTACCGACAAACACAGGTACTAACATGGGTAACCCCCAGGTTTTTAATATTTCCTCCATTTCATCCATAACTATATTATTATAATTGGACCACTTGAAGACAAGCAAAAGAAAATACCGACACCCGAAACCAACCCGGGCGCTTCGAATTAAATGCTTCGCGTCGCGGTCGTCTTTCGCGGAACTCTGGCAAAATAAATTTATTTTGGAATATCTGTTTTATTTGCAGTATTAAATTATAATCTCTAGATTTCTTATAGCATACTATGCTAACAAATATCTAAATTCCTTGAATAAAATATTTATTAACAAAATTTAAAGTAAATAATATTAGTAAACTGTAATTGATTGCATTAAACTTTTATTAATTTAACCATATATACTCCAATTCGATTTTTTTGTTGCCCGAATTAATCAAAAATATTTTACAAAATTATGTCAAGAGTAATTTAGTGTAGTGAACTGTAATCTTATTTATCCAATTAAAAAACCAATACTAGAAATGTTAAAAATCGCTTAATTGCCACCAGCAAGAAATTTTTCTCAGTGTACCTAGTTCTGTTTGGTCGTTTTGACTTTCTCTGTAGAACTTATGACTTTATTTACTACCCGTACTAGCAAACCTTTGCAAAACTTAATTTTAATTTTTGCGGGTTATTATGAATTCATAATGGCACTGAGTGTTATTATGAAGGCCAAAATAACATCCAAATGACTATGCTAAATGTGTCATAATGACACCGTCGTACATTTAACAATGTTTTATTACTCCTGACTGAGAAGGTAAACTTTTCATACTAAATTTAGTGTGTAAAGTTTGAACTTAAAGCACTTGTGCAAAAAGTAACTGGGTTTTCGCACTACTGATAAAATAACAATTAAAATAATGAGCAGGTCGTATCGTCGCTCTCTTCAGATTTCATATTCATTGCTTTTTTTTCTATTTACATTTAAAAATAATAAATGTAAAGTCCCGAACGGCTGCAGGCAAGTAGTCAAAATTGTTTTAACAACAGACTAATTCGATTTATTTTTTTTTGATGTTTTCTACACGAAAATATATTTTAAAACGTAAATATAATGAAATACATTTCGTATTTAATTATTTGGTAATAAAAATATTGTATGATATAGTTGTGAAAAATGGATTGAAGGCACTTTGCACGAATTTGCAGGGATATCCGGTTCAGTCTACCCGGCCGCGAGGTTTATGATATTTGCCACGTTTTCATGGAGAATCGTCGAGAAGTCAATTCCAACTCGGTCTGATTCTAGAAGGTGTTTTCATTAAGGGTATTTGAATGGTTTTGAAATCGGTTCTAAAATTAAAATAAATTAATTTTTTCTTTGTTTTATTTATTTTTAATTTAAGCTAAGTGTAATAAACAAATGTGTTGTTGTTGTGACGAACAAAACTATCTCTATTTATAATATTTCTTACATGTATGACTAGGAGTTGCTTAGATCAGCAATATACCAACCTCTAAGTAATAATAAAATATTTCACAGCTGGCAATACGGGGCCTGATACCTGGTAACGGCAAGTCTGCTACGGGACTTAGGCACCACTAAATTAATTGGTTTATAAAAAATAATATGGTAAAATTAGTTTTTATGTGGGTTTTATCTAAAAAAAATTGATCTTTAATAACCTGTTAATAACGTCAATAAACCTGACCTTTTTCTACTAATTTTTTGAGTTAAAGTTCTGCTTTTTTGTCACTTTGTTTGTCCGGCAAACCTGCACGCTAGTCATAAAAGTATCGCTTTTACTCCTAATAAAACAATATACTATTTTCTACATTACAGCATTTATTGGAGCATTTATTTTTGTCTGAAGGGTGGTATCACATGTGAAGTGTGTAAATATAAAACTAAAAATAGCCTATCAATATTTCACTGAACTGACTAAAAAATGTATTTGGGAGTTTTGCTTCATTTTTGTTTTTTTCTTTACTATTTGTTGGATATCTCTGGTTTCAACATGTTTACTTGTTTCCTTATTTTATTATCTGGTCTTTATTCTTTTTGTTTTAATATTACTTCTGCCAAATACCTAGTAAACAATGGTTGCGGAGATTAAAGTCTGCATTTCCTCCAAGGCATAAAATTCCGACAGCTTTTTCTAAAAATTTTATTCAGCTCCGTTTTCTTTAGTTTCGCGAACACAAGAATTATTACCTGCAGTTTGACAGCAGAATTTTTGTTTAATAAGGGGAAAAATCCTTTATTTTTTTATAGCGCAGGATAAAATGTTTTTCTTTAGACTGGCAAATAAAATGTTTATAATGGTCACAATTTTTTTAAAGTACCATTTTAGATAACTTTACGGCTGAAATATTTCCGAATAAAAGGGATTTAGGTGCGAGAAGCACTAGAAAAGATAATCCCTAATGATAATAAAACATAATTTTTTTAACGCAATCTTGGTAATAAACCGCGAAGGGCGCGGCTATCCGGGGAGATTAATTTGCCTTGATTGCCACTGTATCAGTAGAATTTCATTGCGGTAAAAAGGAAATTGAAAAATAATAATTTGTGTTTTTTAAATTTTTTAGGGGTTGTGCATTTCCGCAAATCTTTATCTAGTCGCTAGTATCCGACGGCTTGGTTTTAAAACAAATTAATCAGTTTGATGAAAAATAAAGTTGATTCAAATACATAAAAAATAATTAAAATTAAATATAAAAAACGCCGTTTATAAAAATTGCTTTTATTGTTTCAGCCAAGTTCCTAATTTATATTTTAAAAGTTTTCGCCTCAGGTACTGTTCAGTTATTTCTTTTACATTTCCACCCACTTTCACAAATTTCTAAATCCTATTTTTCAAAGGCAAGGTTTTTAACTTCCGTTAAAAAGATGAAATGATTCGCTGCAATGCACTTTTTATGCACTTGTCGTTTCTACCACACCCTCCATTTTCCTAAATAACACTTACACTCAATAATTGACATTAATTTCACATATTTATTGTTTCAGGTAATTGTCTCCAATGGACTGATAGCGTCAACAATTCTTACATTGGCATCGGTAGTTTTACCTTTGTTTTTTTATTACAACTAGCCACCTTTGGTAAATAGGTATGTATAACAATAATGATTAGTAAAATTATTTTTCAACGAATCGATAGCAGTCGATGACGTTCAGCAAGTTAAGGGTTGATTACGTAACAGGTACACTTTTTAAAATTACCTTTATTTGTACCACTTAACAATAATAATATTGTAAGAGTGTAAACTTAGAACTAACTATTCTAATCTAAAACATTATATTTATATATAATTTATCGATAAGTTTATAATCAACTAAGAATTGAAAATTTATTGTTATTATTATTCTAAGGTTCGTATTATCCTACTAACTTTGATGCTGAAAGGAAAAGAGTTTATTTATTAAAATACTTCTAATGTAAAAATATGGCAGTCTAAGGCAGGGTCAAACGGAACAGGTATGTATTATGTTAATTTAATTAAAGGGATTGTTGCAAATACACACATTAGTCCCGTTAGTGTAATAAAAACAAGCGTAAAAATAAAAAAAATAATAATACCTAGGTATATAAAATACGTAATGAAAGTTGAAGAGTTTTGTAAAATCTATAAAAAAAAATAATAATAATATTCCATTTAAAAAAGTTGATTTTTTCAATTCAAAATAATCGAAATTGATAAATTTATTTTGAACGCCATCTAACTCAAATTTAATTACATGTTTTTTTTTGTCATCCCAATAGAACGTTTGTAGCAAGTACGAGTATTCCACCTTCGGAAATAATGGCGGAAGTGTCAATTGTTTTAAATGAATAAAAACTAATATTTTTCGAAAAAAATTAAAATATTAGAACAACAACTAGGTTTAGGTATATAACATTATTAACAAAAAAGTTACAGAATTTCATGTAGAATCTAAAAATGAATAGGGTATTCCATTAAAAAAAAACTCATATTCACCACGCTTTTTGGACCACCCTGTATAAAAAAAAATAATTTTAAACAGGGAAATCTGGGCATCTTAATATTCTCTAAAACTTCTGTATTTAACGTTTTTTGGTAATTCCCGAAACAAATGAGATAGTGAACTTTACTCTGTGGTTGACTCACTTTGTACATGCATTATCATGTACAGGCGAACAAACCAGAATAAAATTAAAAAAAAAGATACCCGTGTTTTGGGATTTTTTAAGGAATTGACCGATTCTTTGTTGTCGAATTTATTCCAGTTTACGTCGTCTTTCATTGCCGGTGTCATGTATATAATTAATGCAAAATAATTGCCTTTATAATGAAAACAAAAACATTTAATTAAATATTATACGATTGTGTTTGTTTTTCTGTCTTCATTAAATTTTCCTTAAAACTCTCCATTATTTTAAACAAAAGTCCCAGCTACCTCTTTTACAGTCTCGGCATTAGAAATCCCGTGATTCTATAGATCGAGCTTGCAAAAGCCGCTCTACCTAAACTGAGTTTAACTTAGAAAGCAGGATTCATCCGCAATGACCATTGGGCGGAACGTTATTTTGCATTAATCCATTACTGTTTTCCGAATGCGCTGCCATTTTCTAAATAATTCATTACTGAAAGGATTCGGTGCATGCAGCGTTAGGAGCCCGCTGAGAATTTTCAATGTAGCTGCATGGTTGACCCTAGTTAAAGTTTGAACTGGTGCAACGTGCATGTGCACCAGGGTTGCTATCTTCAAATTAAAAAAAAAACAGAATTAGATGGTAAAATTACTAAGACATTTTAGTTAAGAAACAGAACGCAGTATAAGTGCAATGGATAGTAATACGCGAAGTAAACAAGGTCAATGAAAATCAACTATTTTTCAACCGAACCAACTAACGTAAACTCACTACCTTAAAACTTTTTAAATAACAGGAATATGTTTTAGTCGTGCGGCAAGTGCTTGCAAGTTTTCCAATAATAAATAAAGTAAATAGCTTGCCACTACTAGAGACACCACTACCACCACCTAAGTAAACTTAAAACTTAACCCTTTACTCTAATAACTCTATTACGCAAATATAGTAAGTTGAAAAGAGATGACAAGCAGCGTGCACGTTGCAGTTTTTGTTTTAAAAAAGCGCCAATGACCTGCGCCCGTGAGGCGCGTCCTGGCTGACAGACAAAATTTAAAAAAACAGGACGTTACCAGGACGCATTTCAGGATACCCTAGAAACCAAGACGTGTCCAGGGAAAACAGTACAGTTGGCAGCCCTAATGTACGGGTGTACAACTTAAAAGGGACACTGGCTGTATCTTCGAAAAGTTTATTGTACGGTTTGCAGAAAAAAATATTTACTAGAAAAGTGACTAAGAGAAATTAAGGAAATTATTTTTAAATTTTTACGTTAACACTTAACTACATTGGCGGAATTTTCTTAAAATTCCTCATAATAAACATTATATCAAAGGTACCTAACATTTTTAAATCCAATAAAAATTTTGAATAACTTTTGTTTTTGGGTTTTTGCTCTACCTTTTTTTTTTAATATAAATCAAGTATATGTTTTTGTAGCGTGCGAGTAAAAATTATTTGCATCAAAGAGGACCTTGCATCTAAGGACGTAATGCTTAGCCGTAGAGCTTAATACCTGTTGGGTGTCAGTAACTACCTGAATTAACAATCAATCAGTTATTCCGTCATCTTTGACAGTCGTTACAAGTAATTTGATTCATCGCTAATTTTTCCAATTTCTTGAACAATTCACACGATGGGCTTTACGGAACAGCACAAAACATTCATGGTTGAAGCGTATTTTCGAAACGGGGTTAAAGGAAATGGTGAGTGGCAATACAATCCGGGTTTGTGCATGGACGATTTTCACGAACATTTTCCTAACGTTGCTTTTATGGCTGGGGATTTTTATCATTTCCTGAAAAGAACCGTGGCTGTGTTTAGGGAAACAGGTTCTATACAACACAAAAAAGGATCAGAAAGACCATCTGTAAGAACAAAAGAACTTGTTGCAAACGTTCGTGAAATAATGCAAAATACGCCGAAAAATTGTATAAGATCTTATGGAACATAGAAATATAGAAATAGAAACATATTACATACTGGGTTATAAATTATAATACTGTGTTTTTGCACTAAAAGTACCTAATCTAATAAAAAGTTAACATTTTCTGTAGGGTTTTACATTTGCACCTAGAGAACTAAATCCCTGTATGATACATGCAGGACTATTCTTAAGAAGCAGCTAAATTTATTTCCCTATAAAGTGCAAGTATTCCAAGAAATACAAGCCGCAGATTTTGAAAGACGCAGGAATTACTCTCAATGGTTTACCCAAAATTTATTGGAAAGAAATGATTTATTAGACCTGACATTTTTTTCGGAAGAAGCCTGGTTCCACCTCTCCGGTTATGTGAATTCTCAGAATACACGTATGTGGAGTAAGTAGCGAAAATCACCATTTTTTTGTAGAGTCCACATTGCACCCTCAAAAAATTGGTGTTTGGTTAGCTGTTTCCCGAAGAAGAATTATTGGTCCTATTTTTTCCATGACACAGTTACAGCACAGCGACACGACAATATTTTGAATCCATTTGTGGAGCAATTACTTGACGACGAACTACGTTTTGGATATTTTCAACAGGACGGTACAACCGCCCATACAGCCACCGAAACTATTAACTACTTGCGCAATTTTTTCGACGACAGATTGATCAGTTTTCGATCAGACATTGAATTCCCACCTAGATCACCTTGTTTAACGGTAATGGATTAATTCGTTTTTCCTGATTTAAAGAACACTATTCCTAGAGTTACTTACACTGTTGTATGTCACATTTTTTCTGAAATTGACTTTTCGGTGTTAATAAGTTGTATGTACCTCAAACAACTCAAACTTGCCTTCCAGATAATTACAATGTTGTATGTTACACCGTATGTCATTGGCAACCATACATACCGTCGGCTTTATCACGAAAGGGCGTAACTCAATATTTACAACTTTACAGGAGAGCAAATTTAAAAAAATGACGACTTTATATTTGAGGCTGGCACTAAGTTTTTAGTTTTTTTGAGGTTTTTTTGGAGAGATATGTTGGAGTTAAAGTAAAACTAGAACCCTATGTTACTTATTTGATGTATATACTCTAAATATTAGTAATATTAATTATTTATTGAGATACGCCTTTTTGTCATAATATTAATAATTGGTATGGAATAGATACGCCCTAGTAATATCAATCAGAAGGTACTGATAAGGTGATTTTTATATTGAAAAAACGTTTATTAGTATTGTTATTTTACTACTACGTATAGGTACCTATAAACTAAACATACAAAAAGTCAAAAAAATAAATACAAAAAACGATTAAAGTGAGTGGGTAGGTAATGATAGTAAGTACTTTTTATTATTTTAAAATAAAACTATACACATTATTAATTTTAAACTAATCTAATTAAGTAACTTAAAGTCAATTAACCAACAAGTAATTAAAAAATGACAATTCGGCAAGTTTACCAATGCAGATATCTTTAATTTACAAAATAATACTTTAACTAAAGTAAACAAAAATCAAGAATTGTTTTTAGGACAAAGATCCGTATTAACTAATTTGTTACTCAACACAAAATAGGCAACAAAATAAATGTTTAGACTTTGTAAGAAAATATTTTAAAATATCAACAAGAAAGAACAAACAATAAAGAAGATTAATATTATAATATTTTAGTCGGCAAAGATTTAAAAAAGAGAATGTCATCTGGTAATCTGATTACAGGTTTGTCACCAGAGCAAAGCTATAGTAGGTCTTGGTATTTTACTAGTGAAATTGGTTTTGGGCCATTATTCAATTTAAAAAAAAGCATGGAAGGTACTAATTGCCGTTTTAAGGTTATTGTTCTATATTCAACCAAGTGGCTGAACATAAGAACATCTTATCAAGGCTTTCCTTTTTTACCGACTGATTTAAAACTATTGTATTACCGTCTGTATAAATATTGCATTGACGCCAAATGTACCGATTAGCAGATAAGAACGCAAGGACCAATGTCGAGAAACACGCTGCCTGGTTCAAAAAAGAATATGACTAATAGGCGTAACTTGAGGTACGCCTATTTGTCATAATAAAATGTTGCAGTATTTGAGATAGGGCTTTCTTTTTTTTGTTTGTACAATACAAACGGTTTGACTTTGAGGTACGCCCCTTCGTAACAACAAAATATGAGCTATCCCGGGTTTAAAAATAGACAAAGCTCATTTTTGCCAAATATTGAGTTACGCCTTTTCGTCATAAAGCCGACGATACATTGTTGTATCAACGTGAACTGCGATTTTTAGAGTCTCATAGTTATATATGTGTCACATACACCTTTGTAATTTTATATTTTATTCCTATGGTCACAAATAATACACATACAACTTTGTTTTTATTTGGTTGGGTCGTTGAGTTAGTGTGCTAGTGGATTCCTTAGGTGGATAAGGCATACTATATGGCTATACTTCCCAAAAATGATAATGCCCAACATATTTATTTCTCTAGTTCTGGATATTTGTACGTGGACGTGGACGTGGACGTTGTATGTTTTCATAATTAATAAAAAAATAGAATTACATAATTGTATGTGTTTTTTCTAGTGCCCAAAATATAGAAAAAACAATGTATATGTGTATATTTTTTCTAAAAAACCGTAATAATTATAATGAAACTAACTAAGTACAAATTTTCTTAAGTGTAGGTCTGTCCATAGCACTGTAACAAAAAGCCAATTATTCATAACGCTTTTTCTCAAAACGTGGTTTACTGCACATACCACAGTATAACTCTGAGGTAACGTATTGTTAAAACACCAGTTGCAAATTTAGAACAATTACAAGAAAGGATTATCCAAGAATGTGGTAACATTTCTCCAGAGATGCTGGTCAACACTTTCGAAAATAGTAAGAGACGTGTGAATTTATGCTTTGTGGCCAATTTCAGCAATTTATGTAATTCTTTTTGTTTTTCTTTCTGTATATTCTTACTTTGTTAATTTTGTAAACAACAAAAATAAATTTGTATTTGTCTACTTATTTTATTACTCATTAGTTTGGCATACCATGTCATAATAACATAAATTTGACAAAATTTTAACCTAGATTTGGTTAGATATATCGTCCCCATAATATCATTGTGATCTAAACCAAGATACGTTTTTTAATCCAAGCCCCCTTTGATGCAAATAATTTTGGCTCGCATGGTATAAAGGGAAAAATATTTGCTATGCAAAAATCATCACAACTCTGGTTTGGCTTATCGGAATTTGACAAATTTGAACTCTCTAAATAGTGTTTCTTTTGTTTTATCAGCTTTATAAAAAACAAAGTCATTCTATAAAGCGCTATTTAGCAGAATCGACAACTTCTTTATTTTTCTCAATAATTTTAAATGGAATGATATACGAGTATATTTTTTACCTTAAGCAAAAAGATACCGTAAGCCTATATATTTTTTTAAACCGGATATGGAAATTGCAATATAAAAATGAGCTCCATAAGAATAAACTGACCTCTTAACACGGAATTTATAGGCTAGAAGTTATAAATGCCATTCCATTGTGTCTTTTAAAAATCTAAAATCAACACAATACTTCTTTAAATTAATGTTCTGTAAATGTAAATTATTTACAACACAAATAATGGAGCAAGGTTGCATTAAAAAAAAAGTACAGTAAAGTTGTAAGTGGGGTATGAAACAAAAAAAAAATGCAAGAAGGCATTAATTTAAAATATGAAATAGTAGGTACGCTTCAAACTTAAGTTAAACAAATTAAAACAAACTTAAATTTTAATTTTCTTTCTTAAAATTTGTGCTGCGTCAAAATGCCAACCTTAAACGAAGATTTTATGTCGTATTTTATATCAGAGCCTTCTTGCATATTTTTGCACACAGCCTACTTCAAATTTAACTGAAATTTGTTTCATTAATGCAACAATCTTCTTTTATTTTTAATGTTAATAATTTAAATTTACAGAACAATTTAAACAAGTATTATGTTCATTTTAGCTTTGCAGAAGACACAGTGATATGATGTTTGTAACTTCTTGCCTACAAATACCGTATTAAAACATCAGTTTATTCTTATGGAACTTATTTTTATATTATATTTCCCATATCTCCGGCTTAGAAAAAGTTATGGGCTTGTGTTTCACAGATGTTCTTTTTATTTATTCTTGTTTTGCTTAAGCTTATAAAATATATATCAATCCATTTAAAATTATTGAAGAAAATGAATAAATTGTTTATTCCGCTAAATAGCCGTCGGACTGGACTTTCAGAACCACTTAGGTCTGGTTTATCAATGATCGTTTATGTACTTTAGCTGTTGGTCAAGTATTAGCTGCTGGCTATCTGAAGGTCAAACCAAGTATAGTTGACTGGTAACTATGAAGCTGAAATATTAGTATTATTTGGTGTAATATTGGATTCCAAGTGGTCATTTTGTGGACACTTTGATATTTGATAAAATAATCTACGAATCAAACAAAATGTAAGGTTTTATTGTAAGAACGTGCAGAGAGTTTAGAGATCCCAGAACTTTAATTTCTCTGTACTTTGCATTTGTTTATAGTAGGCTGTCATTTGCCTCGGTTATATGGAATCCTTTATATCTTACACCCACCAGACGTCTTGAAGCAGTCCAGTCCAGTTCTTAAATCTGTTGCCTTTAAGGCTAACTGTACTGTCGAGACCGCAGTAAGGACCTATAAATTGCTCTCCTTTTCTGATAAAGGGCATGTCACGGACCTTTCTTTCTTGTTTAAGTTAAGTAATGCTCTTATTGATGTACCTCCATTGTTACAACAAATTAATTTTAACGTCCCTGCAAGGGATCTAGGAAGATTTCATTTATTTAATTTGCCTTATCAAAGAACTAATTTAGGACTGAACGAACACCCCTCTGACCAGGCTACAAAGAACCTATAACCAACACTGTGAGAACATCGATTTGTTTAATCTAAATTTATGCCAACTTAAATTAAGAGTAAGAAGATATTTCTTACAACAGATTCTTGTGTAGAATATTTACATAGAAGTGCGTAGGTACTGCAGTATTCTATTTTATATTTTAGTCTAGCTTAGTTTTAGATAGTTTTAGTTTGGGTTTTACCTAATATGTAATATTAGCAAAGAGTGGATGCTGTTTTTGGAACCTACGTAGTTCTGTTAGCATCCTAAACACCTAAACCAATATAAATAATTAAATAAATAAATAAATTAGTTGTGCACTATTGATAAAACAAAAAAAAACTATTTAGCGAGTTCAAATTTGTAGAAATCCTGGTAAGCCAAACAATAGTTGTGAATATTTTCTCATATCTCCTACAACTAGTAGTAGTAAGGGGGAGGCTTAGCGCTAAGCAAGTAGGCCAGTGCGACCCTTCCTGCCAACCCCATTTTACGTCCGGTTAATATCAGAAGGACGGGACCTACAGTTTTACGTGGGTTCCGAACCACAATTTTACCGGCAGATTTTATTCTCGGCACAGTTTTACGGTCCTGTTGCAACCCCTCTTGTCCACCACAGGCCTCGACGGGGCCAGCCTATTACGTCTCCGTGGTGCGACTTAAAGGATGTTGCCGCAGAACCCCCTAATCCATCGGGGTCCAGTATCAGGAGTGTCACTCCACGGGACACACCGTCCGTATTACCAAATCCTCTTATTCGGGGCGTCCCTTAATCCGTCTGGATCGCTATCAGACATGCGTCCCTTTTGTGGGTCACTAGATCCGCACCGAATCCGTCACTTGGTTCAGGAGTAGCTCACTTCTCGACAACATGCCGAAGGAACACCATAATGATACCGGAGGAGCCCGAGAGCTCCACAGCTGTATCATATCGAGGTCGCCTTTCACTGCAGTGTTTATTTTGCCAGGGAGAATGCCAGTGTGTGTTGTACAATGCAACACTACGAAGTACGGTGGCCTGGTCAAGCAAACTAAATAAGTCCGCCAAACCTGCCTGGGATCGAACCAGGTACCTTCGGCATGCTATGCGTGAACGCTATCGCTGCGCTAGGCTGCCACCTTCTCCTACAACTAAACAAAAAGCTAGGAAAAAACCTAGAAACAAAACGTATCTATATTTTCATTAAAATAAAAGCTCTACCTTCGATACACCTGAGGATTTTATGAGGATTTTTGAGAAAATCCCATTATAGTTACGCCCCCTATAGAAATCTAAAAATAATTTCTAGCAATTTCTCTTAGTCACGTCACCCCTACGAAAAAAGTTTTCCAAGATACAGTCGACGGTGGCGTCCTTTGTTAGTTGTACAACCGCTACCGCTATACGTACAACTGTTTCTTTATTATAATTTATTTTGTAATATTATTTTAGCTTTAAATCTAACAATATTAATTATTGCTATAATCCAATTAAATTATATAATGAAGTAAAATAAATACGATTCTATATTTACTTATTGTTAATTTCTGTTGTTATAAATTTACGTAAGTTCGTTGTGTAATAAATGGTTCAGTATCCGAGGAGGATTATATGCTGCATTGAATTATTTTATTTGCAAATGACTTTATGCAAACATTGTAAGAAATAGAGGAATAAAGTTTTATAAAGGTTTTTAGCTCAATGCAAAATAATTATAGAATTCAATAACCGAACTAATAAAATTGTTGTTTTTCTAATTATTATTAATAATAAAATGTTACTGTATTGGTTATAATATCTTGACTGTCCTTACTTTTAAGTCCCACAAATAGAACAGGTATACTTTTATATCAGGCATTAAAAAATATTTGTAGTTTTTATACAGCGTGTCCAGAAACCATCTCAACATATTATGGGAAACTTTTTATTTTTGACTTTATGAAAAAAATTTACTCTTCATAAAAAGTTCCGCTTGTCGATAAAATAACACCCAAATCAAAAATTTTGAGCCAGCATATACGGGGTTTTAAGAAAGTAAAAAATATTAATACCGTAGGTGCAAAATTATATTTAATAATTTTAATTACAAAGTACAATAATGAATAATAGATACACTAAATTTTAACATGACCACAATTTTTTTCCATACAAACGGTTGTACGTCGTGAAAATTCCATTACTGCATTTCTAACCATCTAAGGGGAAATTTCTTGGTCACATTCTCTGATAACTCTCTCTAAATGGTCTATGGTTTCAAAAGGTGTGTGGGTTTAAACTTTTTGTTTTAAGAATCCCCATAAAAAAATCCAGGTGTTAGATCTGGTGACCTTGGTGGCCAAGCAAATTCTGACCTGCGTCCAATTTACCTATGTGGAAATGGTGTAAGAATTCTGTCAATCTTGCAGATCTGTGACATGGAGCACCGTCATGTTGGAACCAAAGTGTGTGTCTTATATTCAGTGGTAGTCCATGAAAAAATTCAAATAATTCAGTATCCAAAAAGTTCAAGTAAATTTCGCCAGTAATATTTTCTCGAAAAAAGTCCGGCCCTACAATTTTGTTCTTAAAAACACCGCACCAAACATTTGTCTTGAAAGAATACTGCTCACGACACTCAATTACAAAGTGGGGATTTTCATCACCCCACCACCTACAGTTTTGAGAACACACTACTTCATTTGAGGTGACCATCGCCTCATCTAAAAATAATATTTTCCTTGCGAACAATGGGCCATCTTCTATCTCACCTTGAAACCAAGAGCAAAACAAAAATCGTGAATCAAAATCTCTAGGATGTAGTTTGTGAAAAAATTTTGGTTTGTATGCATGGGTAAAAATTATTTTTCCTTAAAATAACTTGGGCAGTCGATTTTGTAACAGGTCGTGGAACAGTTTGTGAAATATTTCTCAATGAAATTTTGGGATTTTCCACTACAGCTTGCAAAACCTCTAATTGGGTATCTTTGTCCGTACGCCAAACCTGATGGTGTTTGTCGGAAAATTTATTACTTACAGACCCGGTATTTTTAAATTTATTAAAAATATCTCCAATCGTCACATGGCTAATCATTTTATTTGGATATCTTGCATTAAAAATTCTCTCTCTCTGTACGTATTGTAGTGGTCCCCGACAATTAATACTATTTTAACTTTTTCCTCCATTGTTAATTTAAGCACCATATTTAATAAAAAGGAAACCAAACTGTCCGGCTTGACAAATATAATAATTAGTTGTCATAGTTTCATTTAGTTTTATTTTCCAAGTCGTGCTAGACCTACTAGGTAAACGAGAATGAATACCGCTTTTTAACATCTTGCCTGCCCTTTCTGAAAAACTCTCTAAGCTAATTGGAGAAACTATGGAATCGGGAAAAAAACTTTACGCCACAGTTTCTTTATAAGTCGCCTTTCGAATGGCAACTTTAGACCCTTTATTTCATTATGGTACTTTGTAATTAAAATTATTAAATATAGTTTTCCACCTACGGTATTAATATTTTTTGGTTTCTTAACACCCCGTATATGATGGATCGAAATTTTTGATTTTGGTGATATTTTATCAACAAGCAAAACTTTTTATTTCCGTAAAGTCAAAAATAAAAAAGTTTCTCATATGTTAAGATGGTTTCTGGACAAGCTGTATATACAATTTTTTTGTTTTCATATATTTCTTTATACCGTGCCAATTGATTTTAGTGATTTTTGGTATACAGTATCTCCGCGGATGGTGTTTAGAAGAGAACAAATGGAACAAAAAGTGGAAGATACGAAAAAAAGTCATTCTTTATAAAAAATGATCCCTATAAAATAAATAAGATTCAAGTAATGAAAAAATTTAATATCCTTGCCACACTTTACGCCACTAGTGATGACTGGTCGCTTGAAACCCTTAAGTTATTGCAGTACCGCGCGGAGTCGGAATTTTAACTCTCTCTCTTCCGTCATTGTTTCACGCGTATATTCATAAATGAATGGTATGGGCTATTTTGTTAGAGGTCTTTGATGGAGACTGAGAAAAACTTCAGTTGTCGAACGGTGACGTATAACGATGTTATTCTTAGGGTTTTTCATTCTACTGCTAAGCACACAAAGTTAGGAAAATTAATCGTTATGGAAATTATTAGACCTTATTTTATATTATTTGTTAAACATATTGTACTAAAACGGAATACGAAATTATTTCGTCGGGTTGCAAAACAAAGTTTCTAAACCCCGAATTTATATTAATATCATTCTTTTTAATCTGGTTTAGTTTTTGATTAAAAGTAAAATAATTTATAACAGATTATCACTGTCGAACATTCAGTCCGACAAATTTGTTTTCCGGTTAACAAAGGATAAGTTAATAATATATATAGATACCAATAACCTGACTCTTTCCTATTAGTCATACTCTTCAACATTTGCTTTTATTTGTTAAAAATATTAACTATATTCCTAACGTGATAATTTTATGAAGCCTGCAAACATAAAAACAGAAAAAGGAGGACCCGCACAATGAGATACTTACTATTGAATATTTAATAATAAAATTAGTTTATTTTATTTCAAAGCGTTTGCTTTACAGTAATTGCAAATCTTAGATGTCACGTTAAGTTACAGTAACTAATATAATATAAGATTGAACTGATTAATAATTATGATAAAAACAGTTTTAATTGCATAATGCAATCAAATGAAAATTATATAACATTCTAATTAACTACTGCTATTCGAAGCGACTATACAGCAGTGGTATGAGCTCGTTTATGTTGTAGTGCATATTTCATATGCATTATATTCAGATCATTAATAGTACCGGGTGTCCCACTAAGAATAGCTCTCGGCCGTATCTCAGAAAGGGTTAGTCGTATGGCTTGCGGAAAAAATTTTTTTGAGTAAAAGCGGCCATGAGAAATTGCTGGAAATTATTTTTAAGTTCCTCATTTTGCCGCAAGAGGGCACAATTAAAATTTTTTTTTGAATTCTAAATTTCTCCGAAAATTCCCATATTAAGGTATAACTCTAATTACATCATCGAAAAGCTTAGACAATTCTGCATTATTTTGGTTAAAGGCTCGTTGGCGTACCGACCTTGATAAGAGTGGGGGAAGCTATTGAATGTGTAAACATTAAAATCGCTGTAACTTCTAAACGACTTATCCGATTTTACTAAATTTAAGCTTGTTTGGAAGAGAAAGGTAAGTATCTTCAATCGCCATATGTAACAGTACAGGATAGTGTTTAATAAAATTGCTAGAGGGCGCAATTTGTAATACTAACAGTTTTTTCGGTTTTTTCCCGAAAATTCAAATCATACGGTATAACTATGACATCATAATCGGAAAGTAGATGAAATTTGCAAGAAAAGATGTCAAGACCGCAGTTCAATATCCTTGGTTGTTTCAGAGTTATCGCCAAAATAATAATTATTAATACAAATAGCGCCCTCTAGCAATTTTATTAGAAACTATCGTGTGCCATTGGATACGACAATTGAAGGTACTTCCAAACAAGCTTAAATTTAGTAAAATCGGATAAGTCGTTTAGAAGTTACAGCGATTTTAATGTTTACACATTCAATAGCTTCCCCCACTCTTATCAAGGTCGGTACGCCAACGAGCCTTAAACCAAAATGATGCAGAATTGTCTAAGCTTTTCAATGATATAATCAGAGTTATACCTTAATATGGGAATTTTCGGAGAAATTTAGAATTAAAAAAAAAATTTTAATTGTGCCCTCTTGCGGCGAAATAAGGAACTTAAAAATAATTTCCATCAATTTCTCATGGCCACTTTTACTAAAAGAAATTTTTTCCGCAAGCCATACAACTAACCCTTTCTGAGATACGGCCGAGAACTATTCTTAGTGGGACACCCGGTACACGGAAAAAAATTAATACTTATCATGGTGGGAGCCCCGCCAGACTTTACACTCATTTTTTAGTAAGTCTTTAAATATTATAACCATAAATTTTTTAATAAATAGAAAATAAGTAGGTTAAATTGGGGTAGCATGCGGATACAGTACAAAAATATTCTGCAAAAGAAAACAATCGTTAAAATAAATTTTAAATCGAGAAAATTTTCATTTTTACCATCACGATTAAAAAAGCTCAATCTCGTCCTACCGTCGAAACACCGATAACCATAGGCTAAAAATAGCCTAACGGGAATGGCTTTGCGATAATATAATGTTTAGTTTTAAAATATTAAAAAATAATTACAACATAAATCAACAAACTAGCAAACTAAGCAAACCGTCCAATTTACATTCTAGTGCCGACTTCATAATATATTTTTTTAAATTTAACTTTGACAAGATACGGGCCAGCGTCATTCTGGTTCAAAATTTAGCACATTTTTCAGACTGCCTGAAAAACAATCGAAATTTTTTGTCATCGTTTGATTATTGTTGATTTCTCATGGTGTCGAAAAAATTCTTTTTGATTTCTTTCTTAAACATGGGATGAACTTCAGCAATTTTTTTGTTTATGTTAGTTGCATTAATATTATTTCTTTCTTTTAGTGTGCCCTCTACCCTCTGGTGGCATAGCAGAGCAATATTTTTGTAACATAATGACAGAAATAATCAAGTAAAGCCTCTGTGCAAAACATCAATTTCATTGGTTTGGAAATAATAAGCTTTTTCACTAAATCATGATTGTTACCCTATCGCATAGAGGAAGAAAAAATAAAATTCTCTATTTCAGTTTTAAGATTTTAAAATATTAACTTAAAAAACAAAATACGCTCTCTAATAAACACTCGCGAACCTAGCAATCGAAGTTACAACACAAATCGATCAATCGTAGGCACTGCTTTTTAATTGTTTTTGGGAAAGGTTTGTTACACTTTTAAAAGATTTATATTTTTGTAATGTATTATTAATAGGTTCTAATAGTTCAGAATGTCAGTGCTGAATATGATAAATTCGGTTATAGTAAAAAAACCCTCTTTCATGCAAATAATTTTTGCTCGCACGGTACATGACTTACTACCTTTATTTTTCTACGTAAAGTAACGTCTCCAAGTTTCCAAACACCCTGTATTGGATGATATATTATAATATATAATACGTATTTCAAACTTACCCAATTTGTTTTTAGTACCCTTATGTTACCAATAGTCACTGGCCACAGTGTCGTCGAATTTTTACATAAAATTGCTGGCTTTATTATGATCATTAATGAATGTTTAAAGGCCATCTTATGTTTCAGTAATGTGGCTTTCCTAAGACGCAAGCCAGAATATAGACTATGTTAGTTTGTTAATTATATATGTTCCCAATCTTAAATCTTATGTAATCCTTTTTCTACTACATTTAGGTATCTAATAAAATAAATTGCCTTAATAGCTTTATTATTTGTTTAGTGTGGCATCCTGAACTGACTGGGAAATTCTCCTGGAGAACAACAACTAATGAAAATGTTGTATGAACTAATCTAAATAAAGCATTTTGTTGGCAAAGCAAAACAAGTTAACGCCGGTAAAACTGGAATTAATATTAAATTATCCCGAGTAATCTGCTCGAGTGGCCGCTCGGAATGGGTATGTTTACCGGATTAGCACAGTTGGCTGGCTTATAAGTTTAACGTTTTTATTTTGTAATTTGATGGATAACTATTTGCTTTCGGGTCTATATTTAGAGAAAAATAATTCTCCTTTACCGATTATTCAGGAAATCATTGTCTTGTAAATCCAGTTAAATAATGCAAAAATGAAAGCACGATTATCGATTCCATGTACCGATAAAAAGTCCAAACGATGAGCCAAACAATAAATATATTGTAACCAAACATTAAATTAAAAAGGATGAAAAGTTACTTTTCCAACGAACGGTATTTGGGTGCCACGCCTTGGATTAATGTGGTAAGGGGACCACGCAGTGGCGGATCCAGAAATACTCCTAAGGGGGAGGCCCGTATGCAAAAAATCAAAATAAATCAGTATATTAATATTTTATATTGTGAAAAACATAACACAAATTTTTGTAACAGGTAAACAAAAAATAATTTTCAATGTTTCAACGGGCTTTAGGGGGCCCGGGCCCCATTGCCCCCCCCCCCTGGATCCGTCGTATCGTACTTACCCTCGCTTCTTGCATTGAAACAAGTGGAAAATTATGTACTATCCGTGCAGAAAATATTTGACCGTTGGAGGCTTGCCTCCGTTGGTAATAGTCTAGGCGCCTATTCGCTGATGCAAGCGGACACTACCTAATAGTCCTAAAGCTGAGCGGCAATAATAAAAATATTATAGAAAGAAAGTGTTTTTCTTGAAGTATCTAATTCAGGATTTTTGATACACTGAGAATATAATAATATGAAAGTATCATTTTCAAAATGAATAAAGTTATCTTTGAAAAAATGCTATTTTGTAAGTTTTTGTTGGGGAGGCACTGCCTCCCCTGCCTTCCCTGACGAGCCGCCACTGTTTGCCAGTAAATATCATTGTGTTTATCGTTCGTTTCCTCACCAGGATCCCTTTAATTATGCTTTATCTAGGATCAGTGTTGAAGTACAGCTTAGTAATCGTATTATGATCACCCCCCCTCTTGTGTTAGGGCAGCTACTGAATAGTTTCTCTATCACATTTTCTATTAACAAGCGACTTTTGGTATAAAATATACATCGCAGTTTTAAACTCAGAAAATGTTATATCTGACTGGGGCAGCTATAAGCTGCTAATGGTACAGAGAGAAACAATGATAATAATATGAGTGTATGCTCGCAATAATGTGTTTTTAAAGAAAAATGTTATTGGTCTTAATAATGATGCGCGTATTTTCATATTCGTTAGAGCGGTCGCGGTTGTCTTAACGGTAGCGGTAAACAATCGCATGCGGTGGCGGTCTACAAGGACAATTATTGTGGTCATCATAATGAATATCGACACAGAATATATAGCTACTAGTGTGGGTGACAGAGATGGACATTAATGTGCCGGTGTGGTGTATGTGTGATAACGTTACTCGGGCATATATTATATATATAAAGAAAAGTAGTCGGTCGACCCGGTGTGGGAGTGGGTGGGTGGTTGGTTTGTGTGTGTGTGTGTGTGTGTGTGTGTGTGAAAGAGAGAAACCAACTCGCACTGTTAAATGAAAAAAGACGTTGTAAGGTATTTTTCACAATAAATGGTTGACTCCGTTTAACTACCTGGGACGTTTTGCAAGAGCTCGGCCATAAAAATGCAAATATACAGGGTATTCCCTACTCGATGGTACATTAGAAGTATCTGGAGAACGAAAAGAAAAATAATTTTGAAATTTTCACTACGGCCATAGGAGACTGCGCTCTAGCTTTTAAAAATAATTTCGCGGTTGCAGCGTTGCCAGATCTATTGATTACTGACATCAACTTTGGAATTTTAAATGAGACACCCTGTATATTTTTAAATTTTTAAATTCCACATAAAATTATAATTATTTTTTATTAAATGCATTATTAGTCTATACTTCATAGTTTCCGAGATATTGACTCTCGAAAAGTGACATTTTTGAACTTTGACAGCTTCCAACTTTCTAACAGTACGTCCTAGAGCAAAACGGCTCACATGTCCCTATCTTTAATTTTTATTATCTTCCCAAAAAAATCAACTTCCGGTTAAACCGGATGTAACTCGAAAGCAGGAAATATAGTTGTTCCGGTTTAACCGGAAGTTGGTTTTTTGGGAAGATAATAAAAATTGAAGATAGAGGCATGTAAGCCGTTTTGCTCTAGGACGTACTGTTAGAAAGTTAGAAGCTGTCAAAGTTCAAAAATGTCACTTTTCGAGAGTCAATATCTCGGAAACTATGAAGTATAGACTAATAATGCATTTAATAAAAAATAATTATAATTTTATGTGGAATTTAAAAATGTAAAAATATACAGGGTGTCTCATTTAAAATTCCAAAGTTGATGTCAGTAATCAATAGATCTGGCAACACTGCAACCGCGAAATTATTTTTAAAAGCTAGAGCGCAGTCTCCTATGGCCGTAGTGAAAATTTCAAAATTATTTTTCTTTTCGTTCTCCAGATACTTCTAATGTACCATCGAGTAGGGAATACCCTGTACTGTCGGTCAGGGTAAAATTATAATTTGTAATTATAGCAGGTAATATTTAACTATCTTGTGCTTGCGATAACATCTTTCAGTCTTTGTGTTTTTAATATATTATTAATAACGAATTAAATATCTAAAGTTCTACCCTGTAGTGTATTTGCTTGTTGATTGTGTATAACAATGGGATTAAACCGGTAGTTTTATTTCAGTCAATAAGTCGATACCATTTAGGGTGAAAAATACTTTCCAATATATGTATAAGAATGCGAACGGTAATTTACCTGTAAATTAACCATACACTACAAAAAATTATTATGTAATTTTCAGTAACTTTACGTTGGTCACACAGAGGCCAACGTAATGTTCCGTAAAATTACATAAAACTTTTCTTGACGTTATTCAGTTTAAGATTCCGTAAAATTACTTATTAAAAGTTTGATATTTTTAAGTTATATTTTAGGTAAAATTATATAAAATCGTTGACATTCTTGAGTTATATATTCAGTAAATTTCATAAACAGATTAGGTAAACTCTCGCAAAATATATACAGTAATTTTTATTTATCCCTTAAAAGTATAGGAATTTCCCATAATTAATAACTGTAAATTTAGTCATATAATCATGAATTTTAGTTAGATTACTTATGAGAATTACTTAATATATGCTGGATTCCTTATGTAATATATTACTTAATTTTATTCCGTACTATTCAGTAATAAACAATGTAAATTTACAGTAATTAATCAATTTTGTGAAACCAAATTAAACCTTGCTATATAGAGTTAAAAGCTATAATCACAAATAACATTTATTTCGTCAAGTAACATAAATTTAAATTGTGACTACTGTAGTTGAGTTTAATAATAATTTTGCCAACTAAATTTATAATAACGGTCAATTTAACTGTGAAAAGTGGGGTCTATATTCTACAGGTGTAATAATAAAAAGAAAATTTGGAACGAACCTTAAGTCGGTCACACATTTGACGAAATGTTGCATTACCGCAAAAGAATTTAAACATTCGTCAGATATTTGATCAAATTTAAGTTATTTATTAAAAAAGAAATACAGTTTTTATTACATGCAGACCTAACTAACAACAATAAAAAAGAGATAAATCTAAGACCAATATAAACACTTAGTTAAACGAGTAACTAAACTACAGAACTATTAGATTAGATATATATTGTATGTACATCACTAATTATGTTTACTTATATTATTATTTTAAAAGTCCGGACTTTTAATGCAGACTTAACAACCATCTAACAATAAAGCCTTTTTATACGCGATATATTGTAACTTTTATTAAGTCTGCATATTATATACCTACCATATAATATATTTAAAAATAAATATTTTATTCTTCAGTGACATACGTATTATCGTATGTCATATTATACAAACAAGATTTAACACAAATATTAAAATAAAATATAGTGAGATGAATAAAAAATTAGCCACAGCTTCAGCTATTGTTTTTATTCATACTAAATAAGCATAGTATTAAAAAAACAAAATGTTAAACAAATGCTAAACAACTACCTAACAGTAGGTATATAAAAGCTACTTTACTTTATTAAGTAGCGAAAAAATCTTTTTTTGTGGCTGATACAGTCTTAGATTTGGTTCCTGAATCTAGGTGTATTTTAAAAATATATCTTTGGATAAGTTCCAGAGTAACGCAGCATCTGGGTGGGTACTTGATAATAATATTAAAATACAAGGAAAATGGTACCTTTAGTGCTTCAGAAAACGTAGCGTATCCCTCATTGCTGACTTGTTCCCTTTTAACGTAAACAAAGAAATGGGACATCTAAAATCTAAAAATCTTATTAAAATTTGATTTGAAGTGTTAACTAAAAACATTCTTTAAATTATCTCAATTAAACTCGGGATTCGGCCGCAGGTTACATATTATATCCTTCACAAAGAATTGACGAGATATAATATATAAATGAGTTTAGTTTTTTACTAGCAGAAAAGTATGTAGATTTACCTTATATTCCCAATACTAAAATAAGTTTAGATCACCACCACAAATTAATTAAAACAACAAGAAAAAGCCTGTCTTCTACTGGAACGCCAAAAGATAAATGCCGAATTATTATTGTAGTTACAGCGTGCCGTCGTCGCAGCTTGCATGGCGCGGCAGTATAAAATTCGCGGGAATAGAACATTTTCAGAAATATATTATGCGATTGTGTCAAACATATTAAGACTTAAAGTAGATTTACCGAATATATACTTTAAAGTAAAATTCAGTTATAATAAAATGGTTTTTAAATTGTAATTTTCTCATTTTCAGTAAAATGGTATGCAACTTTGTCAAACATATTTTGACATAAAGCTGCTTTGACGCATTTACATAATATATACTTGAAAAAGTTTTATTATTTAGGTAAATTATTTATTTTGGTATTTTCATGGGAATTTTAAAATGTAATCTTGTTTTACTTAGTAAACTTTAGTAATATATTATGAATTTTTAGTTACATCTGAAAAATCCCAAATAAATTATTTAAAAATGAGATTACATGTTTTATTTAGGAAATTTAACAAATATGTTACTAAAACAAAATGTAATATTACACTAATTTTTTGCAGTGTAGCGTATAATTATTATGTATGCGGTGACAAAAGCAACGCGGCGGAGTTGCGGTCCTTAACGTCGGCGTCGGCGGGTCTCGGAGATGATCGGTCGCTGGTCTGATGAACGGTCAACTGGAATGAATGGTCTTCAAGGCAATACACATATTTATTTCTATCATAGAGAGATGATATTTTCTGGGGCTCTCGTACTACAATTAAAATTAATTTTCTACAAAAGAAACTTTGTTCTGCAGTTTATAAAATATTTTTAAAGTTGCATATAAAGTTTTGTATAGTTTTAAGATTAAGAATGCTAATTTTGGAAGTAAATCAAAATTCTATAATATATTTTAGAGAAAATTTCTTTTATGTTACCACCGTATAGCGCTTACACGCTGGATGGCACAGATTTAATACTTTTTGTTTGCTTGTCGAGACCATAAATCACAGGCAACTTGGGCTGCGTTGAACTTGATCCAAAAATCGATGATCCCAATAATATTAAGAGGTGAACTTTTGAAGTGATATCGTATTCAATGCGGTGGTGATTTAGGGTTTCCGGTAATTATGTGCGCGTCTCGCTATAAAAAACGGTAATTTTTTAAAAATATTTTTATAACAGATATTTTTAGCTAAAATCTATAAACTCGCAATTAGGAAAGTATATTTAAAACTGTCACTCAGTAGGTTGCGCTTTATCAAAGCGATTATGCGTAAATCGTTAACGTAGTTCTTGCAGAGTTAGCCCAGTATAACCTGCCCATTTTTGTTCAACCACAGTAAAAGTTATATACAACGGTCTTGAATAATAGTGGGTACCAAACTTTTTTTGGGTAAAGGCGGCCAAGACCCCAACCAAAAAAAATATATCAACCAGTTGCCGTGCGCTTACTAAAATATCACGAAGCCGATACTGTAAACACTAATGCCGTATTGTCGTCATCTACAAATAAATTGAAACTTGGGAAACGAGAACACATCAACCTAACTTAATTAGTTACCAATTAATTGTAAGTTTCCTTGTAGCTTAATACCTACAACATTATTCTACTTGTCTCTCAATTTCGTAGGTAAATAAATATGTTCAGAAAAATAGCACCACTACACTGAGAAAATATTCTTGCTGTAATTATAACATTCTTTATAGGTACCGCTTATGAAAAAATATACTTAAATAAGGGACAAAAGAAAAATTACCTGAGACAGTAAAATCCATTTGGCTGTAATTTCGTTGCTGGCGTAATAAAGTCACTTTACAAAAGATGAAAAATGAAATGAAAAGTGTATCCCAAACTTGCAAAGTCACTTACTATTGGTTATAAAGATACTTTGTCGAAACAACAAAGATACTTTCTTCCTCCTTCCAAGTCGTTTCCATTAAAAAGAAGTTACTTTTTTGTATCAGTATAACACTTTGCTGCAATAAAGAGAATGTTTATGTCCTGTATAGCGTTTTTCTTCTTATAGCGAAGGTCTTTGCTGAATTAGCATTTCTTCTCTTTACTTACAGGTCCCTTTTTTTAGCTAAGGTAGCAAATAAACATTGCTCTCGTAGTAAAGTGGTCTCTACTGTATCTCGATTATTTGCTAAAATAAATGGTGTGGCCCAAAAAAGAATATTTTGTTGCGTTTTTGATAATATATAATGTAGGAAGCATTATTCTATAATACATTTCTAATAGACAAACTTTTAGTGTTTAAACTTTTTTAATAATTTACTGAGAATTTTGTTGTTTTCTATAAATATCCAAAAATTTAACAAAATGCATAGGTAGTTCATTTTTCGGATAATTTACAGCAAGGTTGGACGAACTTTTTGAAGTGGCCCGGGAAATCAACGGCGGTCCTGGAACGTTTTTCTGGGAGGGGGGGGGTACTTTTAAGAATTTGCGCCTAAGGCGCAATTCTTCTGAACATTTTTTGGGTGCCACGCCCTTTTTTGGGTAAAATAACCGTAAAGCTTAATCTGCGGCGATATGCCACACTTTAAAACAATCTTTTAATTTAAAAGAAATTTGAAAGGGCGACAAAATAAACAAGTTTTAAAAGCTTCGAGGGCATTATCCGTGACAGATGAACTTTGTTTATACAATTGTACTATACATATCTGGGGGGGGGGGGGGGGCTGAGCCCCTCGTAAATACGCCACTGATGTAG
The DNA here is from genome assembly GCA_963969555.1 of Polydrusus pterygomalis. Classification (NCBI taxonomy): domain Eukaryota; kingdom Metazoa; phylum Arthropoda; class Insecta; order Coleoptera; family Curculionidae; genus Polydrusus; species Polydrusus pterygomalis. The sequence continues at coordinate 107,864,849 of OZ018378.1, forward strand.
TATGTTTTAATATTGTAACATAAGTCAAAACACTAAAATAAAACAAAACTTAAATGTATATGTATAATAAAGAAATCAGAACATGAAAATAAAGCTAAAAAAAATTACAATTGTTTTTTAATGTATTTTGCATTGGATGCTGCTGCTTTTAACATTTTTATTAAGTCATTAGAAAACCGGACATTCTTCGGTCCGGGCGCCGTAGGTTCCTTTTTGCCGAAGAGGGCAGCACAATGCAGGCGACCTTATGTAGGCCTACAATAGTGTTGTTCGGCCGTATTAGTTTTAAAATATTAAATGAACATATTAAACTTAACAGTTTTATTCTCTAGAAAACTATTTTCAGTATTAAATAAGCAGGAATATTTTAGAATTTTTTGAAGTATCGTACAGACGCAAAAAAAAATCGTATCGAAATCGGTAGGTCGGAATCGGCCTACAAACCAACGGGCCGATCGGCCCACCAGGAATTTCCCGGTGTCCCGGTGGGTTTATCCAACCCTGTTTTACAGCATGCATGAGATTTTTCAACACGGACACTTAATTGTCTTAATTTTAGGATTTAAGGAAAACAAAAGGTTGAATTTTAAAATTATGTATTTTTTCATTTATTGTTAGGTATAGCAAAACTTAAACTCAACATTTAAAGAGTTTTCACTTGAAATAAACATACCGGATATTAAAATTGGCGCAATCAGGTTGAATTTGCAATCACGAAAAACCCTATTAAAACCGAACAGGTGACTAATTTCCATTTTCAATCAAAATCTTTTTACAATTGGAAAGATATTTTTTTGTTCTAGAAAAGATTGTTGTTTCTTTCAATAACAACAAGTCGCATTGCTGCACCAACACAGCAATTGGTAGTAACAAGTTTTCTACAATAGGAAAGTGTATTGCAACAGATATAAAGAGTTATTAGTTTGTTATTAATTATTAGTTATAAGGTAAATCGTTTATTTTGCAAAAAGAAACCAATATTACTATTGTACGTTAAAATTGTAATGTTGCAGCCAAAATAATCTTAGCAAATAATTTCTCGCTGAAACTTTTCTCAGTGTATGAAGCGAATACCTACTGTTTAGAGTATTTTTTCAAAAATTAGTATTTTGATTGTCATCCCTATTTTACTACAATTTGCTTTACATGCATTATACTCGTTGAAATTTGAATAGGATCGGAATTGATAATTTTTGAATTATGATGGGAAATGGAAAATATTGTAAAATGCGTAAATTCTGTGACTTTTTCTGCAAATATTTTAACCAGAGATAGGTAGGGAAAGGCTTAAAAAACTTCAGTTATATATAAAAACCAAATACAAAACTGAGTGATTTAAATAATTATTTAATTGTTGTTTGATAGTTGTGGGTAATATAAGGGAATGTCTAAAGAATAATTTGGTGGTACTTGCTACTGCTGCTCCACTTGCAACCGTTTACTAATACCGAAATAAGTAAAACTTTTTGTTTATTAGCAAAATAAAAATTAAACAAAAACGATTAAATCGTTTTTTAAACTGTCCATATATTGGCAAAAACGAACTTTTCAAAAATTAAAAAGAGTTAAATAATTTCCTAACCAGGCAACTTTGATTTTAATGCAGTGACGGTTCGTGCAGCAGGAACACAATGCCATAGCCCTACCTACCCCAGGTACACCTGTACACCAAACTATTGATTCATATTTACAATTATTATTTTATCTTATCCTTTTCGTAAATAATTTGAATATTAACACGTTGATGTCCAACAGCTAAAGGTGTAAAAACTTCCTAGTGCCGCGAAAACTCCTTGGCGCTTCGCCGTGCCGAAATAATTCCGTATGCCTAGGCCTCGCCAGGCCATCTTACATAAGACCAGGCTGTCGTATAAAATACAGAGAGAGATAAATATATCTCCCTCTCTTACTGGCTCATAGGGATTGTGTGCCTTGGCCAGATCTCCCAATCAAACGGCGACTAGTACCAATCGGGTTAGTCCTTCGTCTTTGCTACCAGATATCTGATGGCAGCTTATTTTAATACGGGTTTGTTCGTCCGTTCCGTCGAAATCTTAACTTTAAAATATATTTCATCATAATTTAGATATTATTGTAGGTTAGATGTTAGGTTAGGTCGGTGTGTTATACGCGGTTATGTTGATCAGTTTGTTTTATCTTCTATCGTGTTTAAAAATTAATTAGGAAATCAATTTTTTTAAATATTCGGTACTTTCCGCGCTTTCCTTGGTGCAGGTGAAAGAACTGTGTCGTCTCTTGTCAGATTTGTTTATAATAAACGATTAAAGTGGGTAGATATCATGGCTTTGAAATTTATTTTCATACTAAGTAGGTACCTATGTTTTTCTTTTGAATAACCAGAAATACACCATTTTGTGTGTTGTGATTTAGGACAATGTAATTATTATGCTGCATTTAGTAACTTGGTAAGTTTTTGTTATAGATTTTTTTTATGTCATATTTTTGGTCTTACCTGTTTTAATAATTATCACGAGCCGCCACTGGTGTGATGTAAATAACATTGACGGAAATAATTTCTGACCACTTCGCCTTAAATTATGATCGTATGATCGTATAACGTAAAACAGTTTTACTTCATTAATCTAGATATTTCAATTAGTTTTTGAAATAATTCCGTTTAAATGCTAGAAATCAAGAAACGTTTAAATAAAAACCTTTATTAACGAAACATAATTTATTTTTTTATTAAATAACATTCAAATTCGAATTCTTTTACTCCTATTTGTTTATAACGTTTGTGTATGTTATGTTCTTATACAATTATGTTTTAATATATATTTTAATTTAGGTAAATACATGCGTCCAGGAATGCTTTATATTTTATTTGACTTGCTACAATTTGTAATTTACAAAAATTAATTTACTTTAGGTACTTTACTTTTATTGTGTTTTATTGTTAAAGCTTACTAAAACTAATGCTAAACTTATATTGTTAGGTAGTGATGGCATTATATAACTACAACTCCATTTCACATATTCTGTTGTTGCTTGGCCCCTTAGTTATGGGACACGCCGTATATGGGCTACAATTCCTCAAATGGGCATACGTCGCTACTGGAATGACATAACATTAAACAAAAATACTAACAGTTTATGGTACGGAACAGTTACACCATTATCAATATCTCCCTATTAACATTTACCTCGACCATTCGTATTCTCGAACTAAAGTTTTATGCAGATTTTGCTCATTTATAAATCATATTACAGATTATTTCTTTGAAAAATGCGAAAAGGCTCTTATTTATTTTAAGAGCCCTTTTTCCAAGCAATGATTCCGGAATATCTCCATTTCACTCCCGAGATATGCTTTTGCTGGGTTTTCAGTCGGAAATCGTCATTTTTCATGCCAAAATATGGTCCGCAATTGCACCGAATCGAGAAGTTTTTATCGGGGGAATACTTAAAGACCGAAATCTATTTTAAAAATTGGATTCGTATTTAACAGGTCGATGGCATTAATTTTGGGAGCGACTATAAACAATTTTATCTTTGCTCTGCAACATTATGAGTTTTTAATTAGATATTAATTTATACAGGTGGTAACAAAAAATATGAGTGTAATTGCAAACTTATACATACATAAGATCTAAAGCAAAATAAGCCTGTTTGGTTTAATCATTATTCTCTTTCATTGCTGTCGTTAGATAGGAAAAGCGGATTCTAACTTTCTTCAATTCTCGCATTTCTAATTTGAAATTATTAACCACATATTCCTTAAGCAAAGAATAGAAAATTGGCATTATAAAAGTCAATTTTCTTCCCTCATGTTCGATATAAAGGGTGTGAAATTAAAAACTGATTTTTTTTAATAATTCAAGTATTTAATAAGATATAAATTTCAAATTTGGTACTTCAACATAAAGAGTTAAGCAAAAACCATTTTCAAATATTAAAAATAGGGAGGGACTAGTACCCCCTGTTTTGCGCATCAATACCTTACGAACCATATTTTTTCAGGTAACCATTTGTTTTTATTATTTTTTGTCTGTTATAAAATTTTGATAAAATTATGCGTTTTGGAGATAATTTGAAGAGGATGGGTCCTTAACTGATGCCAACGTGGCTTACGGTAATGTCATAATTATTGTCAAAAGGTAAATCAAGTCAGCCGTTGTGGCTTTGCCCTGGATACAAGATATAATTAAGTAAAACTTTGCAATAGGTGACAACACCTAATGCAAAGGACTAGCCAAAAATAACGTAAGGACAGTGGCGTAAAGATAAAATCCTGTAGTACTAAACCAGTTTAATGAAATTATTTTATTGCCTTATTAAGAACGTAGGTACTATTGCTAATCTTCTTCACATAAACGTAATTTTTTGAGAAAATTTGACTGGTCATTCATTTTCACAATTTCTTCAAAACATAGTGCCCGATTTACTTGATGATTTCCCACTGATGAAATAAGACAAAATATTTGGTTTCAACTTGATGGTGCTCCGCCGCATTTTGCTAGAAAAAGTATTTACACTATTACAACTATTTAAAATAAATCTTTCCTAATCGCTGCATTGGTGTATGCCAATAAGCTCCTGTTAAATGGCCAACCCTTTCCCTTGGACTACTCAGTCTGGGGGTGTACGAAAGATTTTGTGCGAGAATCATTTAATAAAAAGAATTCTTCAAGCTGGAGAGCAGTTTAGGTTGAAACCACATATTTTTTAAAGGTATGGATTTTTTTTAATAAAGAGAGGTCGCATGTGTATCCAGAAAAAGAGAGGTCATATTAAACAATTTCTTTAGACTATTTTTTTTTAAATTTTGTTCGTCTTTTGTTACTAACGTATTCATTATTTTATAAAAATAATATGATTTCTTATTATGATGTTTCCAACTTATTTAATAAATAACAGTAGATTATTGTCTTAAGAACGAGTTCTAACAATCGCGTTTTACTGTTATGTGAAGAAGATCAGTAATAGTAAGTTCTTAGTAATTCAAAAAAATAATTTTATTTAACTGGTTTAGTACGAAAGATTTTTATCTGTACGCCACTGTCCTAACATTATTTTCTGCTAGTCATTGGTTTTCAGTATTGTCACCTATTGCAAAGTTTCACGTAACTATATCTTATATTCCTGGTAATGCTACAACAACGGCTGACTTGATTTACCATTTGGAACACATACTTTTCAAATTATCTCCAAAACGCATCATTTTATCGAAATTTTATAAAAGACAAAAATGATTACCTGAAAAATATAGTTTGAAAGTCACTCGCGCACGTACTAAAAAATGGGAGATCAGCGGGTACCGGACTCCCCCGTTTTTGAATATTTTTTATTTAGTTTTTCTAAAAAATATATCTTTATGTTAAAGCAATGTACCAAATTTGATATTTATATTTTATTAAATACTCGAATTATTCCAAGAAATCAGTTTTTAATTTAAAACTTTGACACCCTGTATATCAAACATAAGGGTCAAAAATTTAAAATGGCATTATAAAAGTCATATTATTTTTGCTCAAGGAATATATGGTTAACGGATTGACCACGTTTTCCGAACACCCTGGCACTTATGTTAGATTGCACAAAGGTTTCTTATAATAATAAACTAACCAGTCAATGTTGACTGTAACAGTAACGACATTGGCAGGCTGGTTACTCATTACCGAAGTGGCTCGGCTAGCTTTTGTACAAGTTTGTAAAAGTGTGAACAAGTTTGTACAAATTCGATCAAACGTTTAGTGAACTTTTATGAACCTGTACAAGGGCGTTCAAATTTGTATAATCTTGTACAACCTATTCAAAATTGAACAAACTTATTAAAACGTGTACAAACTGGTTCTACGAGTTTAAACTTGTAAAAACACAAATTAAAAACACCACGCCACTAAAAACAACAGTTGACCTCGGCCGCTTTCGATCTTCGTCGGATGAGCTCGGGATATTATAAGCCCCGGACATGCGCATTAGGTAAACGCCAGTGTTCAGAGCACAGAAAAATAAAGGGTTTATGTTTAGAGAACCTACATCTTCTCTGTGTTGTGAGTGGCCGCGTAGGCTACCGGCCTAACACACAGGTGTGTTAAGGGTAGACGATATTATTTACAAGCTTATGTTTGAAGACTAGGTGTTTTACTTATTATTCAAAGCGATATTTATTTCCCAAAGTGGGATATATTGTTCTGTACAGCTTTGCGGACTATACTTAGATAATTGATTTGAAAAAAAAACACTTAGGATTTTGAAAAAATTATTTAATATGAAAAATCCGCAGTTTCCATTACTCCTTGCAAGAAGAAACTGCATGAAACTTGCAAGTATTTTTTAAACAATATAAAATAAACTAAAATTAACAATAACATTATATTATACCTACTATTGCTGACAGTTAAAAATATATATTATATACACATTAAAAATATTTTTCAGAATACAAGATATAAAAAGTATAAATACCACCCACTTTAAAAGTAAAATACAATATAATTCATAAATTATTATTTTTGTCCAGGCATTGTAGTATTTAGGATCATCCACCAATCTTCTCTCGAAAAGCAGCTAAAAATATTTCTTGCACAAGTCTGGTCTAATCTATTATTAAAAAAAAATGCCACAGGAAAACCCATATTTTTGCTTTACGATTGTCAAATCCATTCTTTTAGGTTTGTACAGTGTGTCCCATCCACGCATATTATTGTGCTGACGTCCTTTAGTTTACGTTCCAGGTTTTCATTCATAAATCCCAAACAGAAATCTTGTACACTTAGGACTGGATGATTTTCACCTAAGAAAAATATACTTATTATTTCAGCCAAAAGTTAACTACCTTTATACTTCCACATTATCATGAAATGAATGCATGGCAAATCTACTATAAGCAAAATTTTTTATTCACTTTGGAATCACTTTAAATAAAAACACTGCAAGAACATGTCTATGCATTTTTTACGTCGGTCTGTGTAGGTTTAAGAATATTTTAAATAAAGACATTTTAATTTATTTAACATACCCACTTTAAATTGGATACACTTCATAGGTATGTATAAAAGGTTTTCCCAGCCTCAAAAATAGTTTTAATTGGTAAGAAAAGTAAAATATGGCTATATTATTACATTAGTGTTTAACAGTCATGCATTTACCCACCTTGTGGTTTAAACAAAAAACAGTAATTTTTTCCATTAGCATTCCATTCACCAACTTTTAAACTAACAGATATGATAGTATTTTCATGCTTCCTCTTTGTAATATTGTGTTTTTTCACTAAATAGGCTATGTCTTTTCTCTGAACCGTGTTAATTCTTTGAAGACTATATGTAGTAATTTTCCTGGCTTCTAAAATAACTCTCTTTACAGTTAGGTACAGCACTAACAAGTTTTTGAACTATAACTTCTTTCTCTTCATTGGATAGGTGTTGGCTTCTGATTTCCTTATCATGACCGATATAAGTTTATTTCCAGAAGGTTACACTGACATGACCTAAAATTTAAAAAATTTGTTATTGCTGTGCAGTCAGCATAAAGGATCAGTTGATTTACAAGTGTTTTTTTTTTATTTTGTTTAACTGTTATTAACTTAATATTTGTATTAACTAATAATTTTTATAATACATTGTAATTTAAAAACGTTTAATTTGTAAGGAGAGAAGATTAAGTATAATTTTATTTACATACCTGTTTCAAAATTTTTTACTGTCAAGCGAGAAGGACATACCCCATTAATTTTTTTAGTACCTATCCAGCTTTTTCAGTTCTCTTAGTATAGTTGCTTTTATATCCTAAAAATAGTGTTCATAAAAATTTAACAGATTTTTCTACATAATACGTTATATAGTCATACCAGTCACATTACTTCGGTTACATGCAAGATATTTTTCCACACTACCAGCGATGTTCTATTTGTTCTATGTATTGCATAGTTTGATTCAATTTTATGCTCTTTTATCCACTGTTCCCACGTTTGTTGCCTAGAAAAATTAACAGCTCGCAGTTAATACTTCTATTGTAATATTATGAGTTATGACTTACCTCTAAATGTGTTTGAAGATTATTGTAGGTTCCACACATAAATTGATTTTCTTTACAAAGGGGACAAATGATAAGACATGTTCTATTGTTCTCAATCGGGGTCGACTTCTTATGGATATTTCAGATGTGTTTATTTTTATATAAACTGTAGAAAACTCCAATTCGCAAAATGGGCAAATTCTGTTCGCAGTTTCTCCATGTTTCAATCTGACCGAAAAATACTAACGAAAACCATGCACTCTTACTTTAAATCACAAATATTGTCTTGATACTCTAGTATAATCAGTAATAATCACAAAATGTGGCATAAAATCACAAAAAATTGCGCTACTTAGCAGATCGTGCCACAATTCAACAGCACAATAATAATAATCAAAGAAAATTTATAGGGTTATAATAATTATTGTGAACTGGCGAAATCAGACAAATCGGGCGCGCAATTTAAAAATTAGACGACATGTCCCGAGCCAGAACGAAGGCGGCCGAGGTCAACTGTTGTTTTTAGTGGCGTCTGTCTCTTGTCGGCGGCAAATTTCTAGGCGATTTGTGTCAGAACCGGAGCCCCTGAGGATATAGGAAATATGCCTCAACCATAGTTAATGATAAATAGCATTTTTAAGTCGTTACATACAGAATTAATTTAATTTTATAATAATTATTATATGAGTCTTCTGAAGAAATATACGGACCCGTAACTTCGCTTAATGTAGAAAGGTCTTTTTCGCAATTAGAATAAATATAGGTAATCCGAGAGACGTAATTCTTTTAGTGATAAATACTAGTAACAATTATTGTTAATACTATATTTTTATTTATGTTATTATAACTTGGAGCTACTTTTAAAATTTAAACTTTCAATAGCGTAGATTATTTTCAAATACCAGCGCCTATGCCTGTTAGCGACCCAAGGTGTACTAGTTATTTATGTATCAAGGGTACTAAGTAGATGATTATGCCCTGAGGGCGACAGTCTTACAAAGCCGAGGGCCTCTGGCCCTAGGGTTCATAAGTCGCCCGAGGGTATATATCTATTAGTACCCGTGGTGCATACAAAATTTTATGTAATACCAGTTCGTTGTGAATAATAAATTTTTTTTTTAATTTAATTTGATTTACCAATTTTTTATTTTTACCGCGACATTACCTTGACATTATTAAAATGTTCAATGTGTCAAAGTCAAAAATCAAAAATGGAACAAGATGAACACTTAATGCAACACTTAATGCCCGCGCGGGCCATAATGTGTACTTTATGCCCGCACGGGCATAAAGTAATCCATTATGTAGATGGTATCTAAGGTATTAAAACACAATAATGTACTGGTATGACATAAAATAAATAAGCGCTACAAGGTGCCTACTCAGTACTCAGATAATGGAAAATTGTCATTGTCATAACATTTCTGCGCTCAACACTACTTACCAAAGCAAATTCCGAAGAAACTTGATCAAATTATAATTTGACAAAATTTTTAATATTTAATAGTGTCCGACCGAAACAAGATTTTCAGCCGAAACCGAAACAGAAACCGAATTTTCGGCCTTGGTCTCAGTTTCGGCCGAAACCGAAACCTAAACGTATTTACACATGTTAAAAATTTGATTGTATCCTAAAATCTAATTTATTTTATAAAGCTTGGGTTTTCATACCTGTAACTGGGTCGACTCACTAAGTTTATTAACAGCAGTGGCTGGTTTGAATGAGCTGTCAAGATTCTTCTACGATCTACGTCACGTCGCGTTAACCATCAGGAGGCTGATGCGGATAGGTTCCGCGAAACACGTGTGGTACCACAACGGTCCTACAGGACTACGTGTGACTGTTTGGTCAATGCCAGAAGTCTGCCACTTTAACCTAGCCTAACCTAACCTATAGCTTGGGAACGGATTGAACTCTATCCACCTAAAAAAAAAAAGGTCGACAGAGAAAAATTATAGGATGAGATCCCCAAAAATAGCCGAACGGTGCGGCGCAACAATTCACGAACACTGAGTTTCGGCGCACCCGAAGGCTCCGCCTATTTTTGGCCGAAACCGAAACTAGATTTTTTGGCCGAAACTAGCCGAAACCGAATCTTCAGTCGGTCTATAGTATCTATATATATTATATATTTGGAAAGCAAAATGGAAGGCGCACATTTTTTCTCATATTTTTGAAAGCCACGAGTCCCCACAATCCCCCTCCAGATCAACAATAATAAAAAGGTGGCAACCCAAAATAACATTAGGTATATCGACCCACTATCAAAATATTACTGTTAAATTTTAATCCTAAATATAGCACTGCCCTTGTCAGTCATTACAAAACTATTTGGTCTCTATCATTCGTAGTAGCCTTATCATTCTATTGTCCTCTTATAAACAGTCAGTCAGTTGTAGGCTCTTCGAGAAAATACGTTTATGAATGAGATGCGGAGTTTATCTTTGCTCTATCGTAAATTGGATGAGCAGGTTTAGGTTTGTTGATTAAAGTGTTTGTGAATATTGTTAAGCAACGCCACACATAAATTGTTGCATAGCTCAGCTAGGTGGTCCATTTACACGTCGGCGGTATATAGGATTGGCTCATTGTGCTCACCCTTGTTAGGCTTACATCCACTCATTAATTCCAGTTCCTTGCACTAGTTTGTGTAGGTCAACTGGGAAGAGTGTCGGTATATCCTCTGGTTCTAGTCTTGATTGTCCGAGTATTTGGTGCTCTTTTGATCCAGTGCCTCGCATTGGCAGATTATGCGCTGTACCGTTTCCCTATCCCGTCCGCAGAGCCTGCAGCTTAGATCTCCGCATACGATGCAGGTATTTCTTAACAGCCATGTATTCTGTCAGAATTCCTGTCATGGTTCTCAGCTGATTTCTGCTCATCAGAAGTCTTGCTAGTTTCGGGTCAGGGTTCTGGATAAAAGATTTGTATGGTTCATTCTCCTTCTATTTTTTCAGTAGATTTTGTGAGCATTCTTTGTCCATCGTTTTATGGCGCCTCGGACTGTGCGCCTTGGGGCACCGAGTGCCGGCTCTGGACCTATAAATGTGTTTTCCGAACCCATTTTTGCAAGTTCGTTAGCCTTTTTATTTCCTGCAATACCTTCATGTCCTGGCACCCATTGTAGTATTACTTTGTTAGTTTCGCCAGGACCACAAGTTCTTGGCATTTCCAAACCAGTCTTAATGTCACCTTGTTGTATATTAGCGCTCTAAGGGCTGCCTGGCTGTCAGAGTATATAGATGGTCTTAGTGTCTTTCCATGCCGATTGTGTAGGCGGGGACAACCGACTCTTGGAACGAGACGCGCGGTCCGTTCCGAGCTGATTCTGTAGGCGATCTGCTGCAGTGCTGCCACGCTCTTGCTAACCAATATCGGTAGATGTCAAAAAATAAATCGGTAGATTGCGGTCTAAAATCGGTAGCTAGCGGATTGCGCTATAAATTTAAATGAAAACTAATAGCGGAATCGGAAAATATACTTTTACTCCTTAACCTTCAACGCACGTTTAATACCTAATAGCGGAATAGCGCCCAGTCCAAGCGTTCAAACGTGTTTTACAGAAACACAGAAAATGGGAATACCCGAGATGCATCGGGGAATTATTACAGAAATTGTATTGACGTTATTTATTATATGATTTGGGTGGGCACCCCTAGATGTCGCTAAATATATAGGATTGTTTTTAGAGATGTTCTTAAACAAACTAGGGAGGCGCAATTGAGTATTTACTATGAGCTCATGGCTCAGAGGATAAATCGTATAATAATTTAAATATATGAGTATTTTTAAAAACTTCGATAAATCGGGAGATTTCACACTAGAAACGGTAGATCGGTAGATCTATTCAAAAATCGGTATCGGTAGCTCGGTAGATCTATTCAAAAATCGGTAGATCTACCGATAAATCGGTAGACGTGGCAGCACTGATCTGCTGTAAAATATTGTCAACATAACAATTTACGGTTTTAGCTTGGTCTGACATTTAAAAATATGAAAAATTATTTCTATTTCATGGACAATAATAAACTTCCTCGTTTTGTAAAAAATCTTTGTAAAATATTTTAATATAAAATATAAATTAAGTAGTAGAACGGGAGATGGTCGCTTTTGGATTAAAAAAACAGTGGTCCCATATGGTATAAATATGTCCCTACGCGACGTGCGCCATGATTTTCCATCTTTTAACGAACGATATGCCTCAGAGTAGTAAACCAAAAACACTATTAGGTAATCAAATAATGTAAAACTTGCACAGTGTTGCCAACAATATTTTTTAAATTCCGATAAGTTTACTGTAGTTTTCCGTCAAAAACCCTTTAAATTATTTTATTTCCCCTCAATAAAATCCGTCGGAGTAAAAAATCTACGTACATTCTATTAAATTTTACTAAATATTGGCGAAACGAAACAAAAAAAGCTAATTTTTAAACTCCAGATCGAAATCGCCATCAGTGTCCGTATACTTCCATCAACAGGTTGATTCGGTAACCTACCAATTTTATTAATTAAAGGAACTTAAATCACCTAATATTTTTCGTTAAAAAAATCCGTCACCCGTTAGAATTGTTTTCCTTCCGTATTTCTTCACAAAAATTTGTTTGATCTGACGGGATATCCAAGTTGACGACACTGATTGCATTCTCAGCTCGCGTTAAAAAAATGAGGTATTTAGCATGCAGTGCAACGATGCTAAATTTATAAAAAATACTCTACTTTGTATAATTTTACAGTAATATTTAACAAATTTTGTGACGTTTTATTGATACCTACATTTTTATTATTACTTAGTTAGATAGTAAGAATGTATCTATAAATCGTAATCGTCGTTGTGTTTACTGCGAGGCCCGAGGTCATTGCCTCTGGTGTCCCACCCCCCTTGTTACCTCACTGGCTTTTATAATAATTCAGATCACAATTGAAGACATAAATGGTTAAAGGTGTTATGTCGCATTTTTTTAAACTACTTTTTCTACTTTTTGAGCATCCCCTGGTATGGATCTTACTATTAGTAAACCTTAAATGCAACTTTCTTTATAATAAAATATTTTTTTTAAGAATAAAGGTGTTTAGTCACTCAGACAATTAACATTGAATAACTTCAAAGTTTAAAAATGTGACATGACACCTTTATTCACTTACGTCTTCAATTATTTTATCGTTACGGAAAAAGGGCAATGGCAAAGAGAAAGGAATCTGTTAATATATATTCTCAAATTAAAATAAAAAAACTTCAAAAGCGTAGCGATATAGCAATTAACTGCTTTCTCCAATTTATTTTTTTTCTTTAATGACATTAAATGCTTCTTCATGCTGGCAACTTTTTAACAAAGAAACAAAAAAAAATATTTTTTATGGGATCATTTTTTTGTTTACCATTTTTGCTTTTTGATTGGTCACTAATTAATAATTTTTATTAACAGTGGTCTTCTGAGCCTATTATATAAATATAGATACAAAAGAAAATGATTCCCTTAATTTCGTCAGATCCATCTGACGCGTTCATGTCATGGCTCATCAGTAAGGGTCTAACGAAATAAGGGAACGTGTGCACTACTTAAATGTAATAAATATGGCGAGAGAATGAAGCGGATTATAGATACACCAAAACACACCTCAGTAAAAAATTTTATAGAACATACCTGTTATTTTTTAATTTTTTTTTCACACAGTATTTAACGAGCGAGTTTTTATTGAGTTAATTTGAGATTCAATATAAATATTATTGAAGCACAAAATAAATCAATAAAAAGACGCACAAAAGTTTTTGTTTTATGGAATAAGAGCACACTTTTATATTAACCAAGATTTGGAAAATAAATAAGGAAACACTTTATTTTTTTATTCATTTATTCAAAAGTTTGCTTGTATACAATATAACATTCAAACTATTATTATATATTCAAAATATATCATTAAAGACGCCTAGCTAATTAAATAGCTGTATGCGTCACAGTGTTCTTAAATAATGTATACATATTATATTACAGACATACTTTAGCTATCAACAACTTACAAACAGTAAATCGTTCAAGTACTCACCACAAAAAAATTAAAAATAAATAATCAATAATCAAAATAACCCTTCAAATTGTTTTATATTTTGGAAAATAAATTCCCTGCAGAGAATTGAAAACCTTTTTTTATTGTTAACTTCCCTAATGTGTATTGGTATCATATTATAAACTTTAGGGCCAATATAATTTACATATTTTAAATTTAAATTATTTTTACTTACCGGTATTTGCAATTTTTTATTCACATAACCACGGGTAACGTAGCCATGATCTATAAAATTTTGCAACTTTTTACTCTGATGTATATAAGAGGAGATTGAGAGCATATATAAAGTTCTTATGTCACATACTTCGGGGGAAAACAACATTCTGGTAGGATAAAGAGTGGTTTTTTTAAACATTATTTTTAAAATGTATTTTTGTACTATGTTTAATTTATGCAAGCCATTACTGTAAAGCCCACCCCATACCAAAATTCCATATCTCAGGATTGATTCTACAAATGCCTTATATATCGTTATTAAAGTTTTTTTATCAAGGAATTCCCTTAGTAAATAAAATTTGTGAATTAGTTTGCGTACTTTGTTGGACAAGTACTCAGTATGAGGCTGCCACTTAATGTGCTGATCAATAATAATTCCAAGATATTTAGTTTGTGATGTTTCTTGTAGAAGGTGATTTTCTATTAAAATGTTATTAAATGTTGGTCTGTCTGCCTTGGTCAGTGAAAATGCTATATAATTTGTTTTCGTTAAGTTTAGTGTTAGCTTGTAGTTCTGAAGCCAATCTTTTACTTTATTCAAACCCATCACCGTTTTATTTTTCACGCTTTCCCAAGTATTATCAGCAAATACAATGGCCGTGTCATCCGCATATGAGATCGTCAAACAATCTATATTCAATTTCAGTAAAGAATTTATGTAAATAACAAACAAAAGTGGACCAAGTACAGTCCCTTGAGGAACGCCAATCATAATTTTTTGTTTTTTACTAATGACATTATTTAGTTTTACCATTTGATATCTGTCTGTTAGGTAACTTGCAAGCAAACCACCAGCAACTCCCCGTATGCCATAATTGTTGAGTATATAAATCAGTTTGTCGTGGGGAACAGTATCGAACGCTTTTGCTAGGTCCAAAAACACAGCTAGGCACTTTCTTTTATTATTCAAACTATTTACAACCTCTGTAATCATCCTATGCATAGCGTCCGAAGTGCTGCAACCCTCCATAAAACCAAACTGATTGGGCGATATTACGTTGTTATCTCTAAAAAACACATTGAGGCGATGTTTAAGACATTTTTCAAATATTTTCGCAAAATTGCTTATAAGACTTATTGGTCTATAATTATTGATAACATTTTTTGACCCAGATTTATGTACAGGAGTGACAATTGAGATTTTAAATTCACTTGGGACAATTCCCTTTTCAAAAATTAAATTAAAGATTAATTTAGATTAAATTAAAGAGAAGAATTAAAGATATGTAATAATGGAGTGATTATTATCGTATATACTTTTTCTATTCTAAATAAAAACTGCATGGACAACCATAACAAAAAATAACTGTTTAGAATATACTAATGTCCTTAGGATACGTCTCACTCATCAGGTATTGTTTCAGTTCATATAATATATCCTCAGACCAAGCACTATATACAAAGTTATTTACATTTGGCCAAAAAAAGAGTTTTATGTTCACAGTACCTATAAGAATTTACGCACTGTAGTAGCAATACGGGTGTGATGTGATCGCAAAGCGATGTTGTCGACCTGTACTAAATTATATAACAATAAGTAATAAAGGATCATGGCTTGAAATTTAATAAAATAAAACTTAGTAGTTTACTTTGAACAGGTCCAAAAACGATTCATTCAAAAATAATAATCAACACTAATTTCAAAATTGTTATTAATAATTATGCGATACCGTTGGTAACATCCGCTAAAAATCTTGGTATCATTTTTGATCAATATTTGACCTAAGAAGCTGACATAAACAACATAATAAAAATGCTTATTTTAAAATTTTAGATTATGACTAAAACACTGATACAAAATTGAGGCTTGTAAATTCTAAAATTTTAATTGGTTTAGATTATGGTAATGTTATATCATAAAAATATAAATTATAAAAACAAACAAAAGTTACAACTATTACAAGTAATTTTATAAGCTTTTCAAGTAGCCTCCAAAAATACGATCATGTTACTCCAACCTATAGACAACGTAATATTATAAATCTCGAGTTTAGACGTGAAATTCATTTAAATTGTTCTATTCATAAAATAATGGTTATTTATATAAAAAAAATTCAATTTAGAATTACCCACAACAGGAACACTAGAAATTAAGATAATTTGGAATTACCAATACATCATAAAGAAAAATATATAACATCTTTTAAATATAAGAGTTCAATAATATATAACAATATACAATCTGATGTAAAAAACTATTCGGCTTTTAAAAGTCGTTTTAAAAAACATTATCTTCTTAAGGTCGGATTGGATGATGATTAATTGTTAATCAAAATCCTACCTTTTTGGTGCCAACTAGTATGTTACTGTCACCAATAGCAATTTTTAGTTGTTATATTTTATAATTTTTATGTTTTGGCACAAATAAATATTTTTTTCTACGATCGTTCAAAAAATGCCATTTTGTGTATGAATTTCTATTGACACGAGTAGGTCTTTATTGCATACTATGCAATAAAGTACTTTTTGCCCTAGTGCAATAAAGTAAATTACCTAGGAAACGAACAATTTCTTTATAGTATATGTGTATTGCGTGTTAGTTGCACACCGTCTATACCCTATCCAAATAGAATTCAAGTTGACAGGCCGCCATAATTTTATTACGTTGAAGTCAAAGGTATCTATGATCCATTGTCAAATTTGAATTACAACTTTTGCACACAAAGGAGAGGTAATACAAAACGAGTTTAAACCGTTTTGTTAAATAAAAAAACGATCATAGAAAAAATAGTGTATGTATGTGCAAAAAGTGTGTTTATTACACGTGGCATATTATTCATAACATAACTTCTATGCCGTGTGCAATAAACACACTTTTTGCACTAGTTACATAAATAACTATTATTGTTAGTATTAACACTAACATCATAACTAACTATTATTGTGTATTATAGTGGCAAATTTTAATAAATTTACATTAATAATATTTTAATAACATGTTTAAAATAAAATGACTATTGGTTATTAACATAGATTTCTTATGGAATAGATCAAGCCATTCTTTCATAAATAGCCTGTTCGTTTGCATCAATCATTGGTAAGTGTGAGACAAGGACACAGGAGAGATTCAGATATCGTGTTAATGTTCCGACTCCGCGTGGAATTGTAATTGCTCAAGGATTCGGAGCGATAAGTCAACATCAGCGGCGTAGGGTATAGCAAGGATTTTTAATATAATAAATAAGTATCTAATAATTAAAAAAGTTTTCATTTAAGTATTAATAAATTTAAAGATAGATTAAAAGAAGCTTTTGAAAAAGCATAGGCTGTGAATCTATAGTGTTATTATATTAATGAAATTTTAAGCGAGAGACAATAACAAATATTTTTATTTTTTAATATTTAATCATATATACCCTCGCATAGAGGATATTTATACATACTCTAATATGCTTCATTGTATTAATAGATAAAAGTACTTGTTGAAAATTTTTTTTTTGTTGACTTAAATAGAAGTATAATATTTTTGCTTCCTGCTTTAATAGATATTATATAATATAAGTATATGTTAGGTATATGTTATTTTACACTTGAATGTTTTAAATTCCATAGAAAATAAGGGAAATATAATATGCATAAGATCCAAATTATTAATGTCCTGCTTGAACCTACATAATTATACCTAACTGCCATGACAACAATAAGATGTTATCTCACAGATAAAAATGTTAACAAATTTATTTTTATTACTCTTTTCCTACACCACTAAAAAACTGGTTCTACTTATATAACATCTTATTAACGTTTGTAATTTACTGAATTATACTTTTGAAACGTGTATTTTATTAATTTTAAGAATATAATAAATATGTGACTTAATAGTAAGTTTGATAACAGCGCTTGTTTTTAGATGCACGTACCTAAATATAGTGGACCATACAGCTAACCAGACAAATCGTAAACGCTGGAATCTTTAATTTCAATGTAGTCTATTCTATGAGAAGTCATATAATATATCATTTTCAATACAGGTCGACACACGGATCTTTGTCTACGAAAAGAATGCGAGCAAAAAATGGTTTGCGGAATACGATGTTGTCACGTATAACTTATTAAATTCTAATTTAATATCTCTTACCGGGTCAACAGTACAATAATTAATGAATTTAATTTACTCATTTAAAAGAAATAGTAATATATTTAAGAAACTAATATTTTAGATTTTATTACAATTTCAACATTATTTAAAATTTCTTTTTATCCTATTAATTTTGATATTGAAATGCAAAATAGAGAGTTCCTTCAAAATTAGACAGGGTTGCGAAGTTGCGATATATACGGGAGCGTGGGTGATGTAAAAAAAATCCACAAAGAAGACATCGAAAGGAAAGAAAACAACCCCGATCACTTGCTATTATCTCCAGGTAAGAAGAGGCCTCGTCTTTCTGCGGTGGAAAAAATCGAACATTTTGATTTTGGAATCGTTCGGAGAACAATAGAAACGTTTTATTTAGAACTAAAAGTGGTTCCAACCTAAAAAAAACTGCTGCAAAAGTTGAGAAGCGACACTAGGGTACTTTAGCATCTCTAAACTAAGAGAGCTTATGGACAAAGCCATCGCCTCAGTGACACCAGCTGATTGGGAAAAGTTTTGTCGACATGTCGTCGACATAGAAAATCGGTCTTGGGAGACCGACTATATATAACGGAGGAGATTGAACCTGTCATAATACAGCTTGAGCCTGACGACGACACAGACTCCGATGATAGTGATAGTGATGAGGGTGAAGGTGAAGAAGACAGTTAGATAGGTACACTAATCAGGGGTAAAGAGATTTTTTTAATTTTCTTTTTTCGCAAAACGATCGAAACCGAAAAACCATCAATCATTCATGGAGCTGTTTTTTAAAACTAATTAAAATAATAATTTTTATATATAAAATGCAATTATTATTATTCTAGAATAATTATTCCCTATTTTTGTTAAATTTAAATAAATCGCTGCCGCACGTCCATGACTAAGCCATTTTTAAAGGATTGTGCTTTCCCCTTACCGATACGTCGTAGACACAGACTGGTGTGTCGAGCTGTACTGCAATTGATTTTTAATTTTTTTTTAAATAGGATGGCTTGGGTGCGACTATGCTTATTGAAAACCCCTAGGGACCATAGGCAGCGCCGTTGCCAATATGGTGAATAAAGATTGGCATTAAAATTAAGAGGGACTTTCAACACTATACTACAACACTTTATACAAACAAATAGTTCTCAGGATTCTTAATAAGAGGGCAATAGTAAAATAAAGACAGTTGGTAAAGTAAATATAAAAACTCTTTACATTTACACCTCTAAAAGCAACAATAAAAACCTTAATTAAAGATTGGACGATTTACATACTTTAAACAATATTATAATGTAGTAAAATGTAACTTTTTTTATTTAGAGAAAATAATTTTAAACAATGCTTTTTCCATGCTCATATTTGTACAATTATTGTAAAGAGAATTGAAACCATTATTAAAAAAAAGTTTATTAAAATTAATGTGAACTGAAATTAAAATTTAACTGTGTTGTGTGTTTATCGTGTTTTAATTTAAAACTTTATTTGTTTGGCCTCGAAAAAGTGTTTTTTCCTTAACATTTGCTATTTGATATCCCTTTTGCATGTGATAAGCTGATGAGAAATGTTTTTTTTATCAGTAGCGTTGCCAGGTAGGGGCAAGGAAGCATTTTTCCATATGGACCTTAAACCCTGATGAAACGAGGGGGCGAAAAAAAAAACGTCACCCAAGTCAAGACGGTTTGCATTATCAGTGATGGGAGGTTCTGGAGTTTTATACTTAAGGTTTATCCAGAAATGTTCTCTCATTCTTAGATGTCTTAAAGCGTTAAAATTAGCTAAAGTAGGGAAAACTTGGCAAATTTTCAATAACGAGACGAATTAAAAAATAAAAATTAAAATTAAATTAATTCGGAAAAATATTTATCCACATGACGTTGAACGTTCTTTTCCCTTCGCCAGTTTACCTGCTGGAATGATGGCGATACGCTTATGCAGTGTTGTCAATAATTTTTAACGATAGGACGACGAGTTATGCAATTTATTTCTTTACGGAACGACGACGAAACGCCAACCACGAGGCGGGCGTTAACATGTTAGTACGATATAAAAAGAGAAACCCACTCAGGCTCTTATTTAATTTACCATATATCTCAAAACGATCTTAAAACAATTTGAATATTATTATTAAAAAACAGTTCCAACACAGTATCACTCCTTCCTTTAAATCAACTATACCATAAATTTTTCGACGGCTACTGGAGCTGACGGTAAGGACTTTTACTCTTATATGTATTATGCATCATATTAGTCAATTATAATTGGCTAAATCAACCGAAGTACCCCGTCTAACGTCATCATAAGTTGGTGTAGTGGAACCATCAGCTTCTAGGGTCTTTTCTTATATCTAGAAGTAACTCGGTTAGTAATTTTTAATAAAAATTAAGCAATTACTTAAAGCGATTTTTTTAGTAAAATCAATTGCTTGACTAGCAAATGCTATAAGTAAAAGCAATTGCTAGATCTGAATATGAATAAAATTTTGAAGTAATTGCTGTTTTCTTACACCTCTGTAGCAACTGCTTATTCAACACAAGTTCAGACGTGGCTTATCCACTTGTTCAGATTATAGATTTCATGTTCAGATTGGTGCCCAATTTGCAAAAGAGCTGACGTAAATACAACAACGATGGTCTATTTATTTAGTACAATAGTAATATGGTACGTTTCTGTGGAAAATAGGGAACTTATATTTGTGATATGGATTTATGATTTAAGTGAAAATGAGGAAAGTGATAGTAATGAAAAAATTAAAGACAAGCAATTGATATTCGTTCACAAATTGAAGGAACATAAATAAATCTCTCTGACTACAACTGTTTGGCTTCCAAAACAGCTTCAGCACTTGTAGGAAATTTAATAAAAATATTTGCCTTCTCCAAAACGGCATCCAATACAGAAGTGTATGTCTTAGACAGACAGTAGTTTGGTGAACACCGAGTTCTTTACCCACCTACAGAATTTGGAAAGCCCGGATCCGACAATTTCCGCAGAAAGACTTTAATCTTATTTAAAGGCGACAGTGCACCCGCCTTTCAGTCAAAAAATAATTTGCCAATCACTGAACAGTTTCGCAGTCAAATCGATATAAATTTCTGAAATCCTCATATCTGCAATTTTTACGTACTACACTGTAGATTTTTCTTTTACGGACGTTCATATATTTAACCATAATGGAAGACACAAATTAAGAGCAACGCACGTTTATGCCGCGGAGAACTAAAATTGACTGCTACCAAGCAAATGATGTAGGAGTCGACCTACCTTAAAAATGTGAAAGCGATTGCCACACTAGAAAAAGCAATTCCTTAATGTATTCATCACATTTTAAGCGAACGATAGCGATTGCTTCTATTTTTTAAGAAAAAGCATTAACTGGAAGCAATTCCGGCACTTTTAAGCAACTGCTGGACGCAAAAGCGATTACTTTAGTTTTTATTCATTGGCTTTCAAGAAATTACTTCGATTTTATAAGAAAAAGTGATTGCTACATTTTTATTCATTAGGCTCATCGCGCTCTGAGTCTTTCATTAGCACAGTCTGTTGTGGTCAAAGGAACAATTTTAGGACCATTATTTTTTAATATTTATATTGACTTATTTAGTTTAAATTGCGATGGACAAATTCATAGTTTTGCAGATGATACTACAATTTTTTATACCGATACAAATTGGGAAAACTTAAATAATAAAATTAAAAAAGATTTTAAAATTATAAAAAATTGGTTTGATAACAATTTGTTAACAATTAATTTTAATAAAACAAATTATATTCCTTTTACTTTAAACCTAAATAACCTACCACAAAATATGAATAGTATTCAAATAAACGAAGACATTCAAATTTTTAAAGTTAATAAAATAAAATATTTAGGAATTATTTTTGACAGTAAATTAAATTGGAATTTTCACATAGAATACTTAATTAAAAAATTAAGAAGTTTCCTACCAAGTCGAATTTAACGCTCAAAAAACCCAGGCAGCAGTTTTTTCTAAGAAGGTTAACATTGCAGAACCCGATATCGTTATGGCAGGACACGCAATTCCACTGACTTCGTCTATTAATTTGCTGGGTGTCAACCTGGGAGGAAATATGTCTTGGCATAATCACGTTGTGGCAATCGCCAGGGCAGCTTCTCAGAAGCTCGGTATACTTTTCCGTACCAAAAAGTTGTTTACACCTCAACAACTTTTGACACTCTATAAAGTCGAGATTCGACCATCACTATAATACTGCTCTCATATCTGGAGTTCTGCACCGAAGCATACCCTTCGGTTGTTGGATTCCATCCAAAGGAGAGCCGTTCGTCTAATCGGCGACCACGAGCTGACTAAGAACCTCGACAGCTTAGAACATCGAAGACAGGTTGGTGATTTGACTCTCTTTTACAGATATTTCCATGGCAATGCATAGCAGAAACACACGACGAACCATTGCCGCCCATCCCTATGTGGTTCAACTTAGTACACCCCGAACATCATTGTTTTAGAACTCTTTCATT
Source organism: Polydrusus pterygomalis (assembly GCA_963969555.1). NCBI lineage: Eukaryota > Metazoa > Arthropoda > Insecta > Coleoptera > Curculionidae > Polydrusus > Polydrusus pterygomalis. The sequence continues at coordinate 107,887,667 of OZ018378.1, forward strand.
TGGAGGACGTCATCTTTGTGGAACGGCCTTTCTGAGACCGTGTTTCCAGCCAAATATAACCTCTAGCGATTCAAGAAAAACGTGAATCGCTTTCTTCGCACACGCACCGCTCCCAGAGCGCTGATTTCTGCTTGTAAAACCAATGAAGCTCGTCATCAAGATAAAATTTAAGCTTTGTATTTTTTAAGAAATCACTGTTCATAACCAAGTTATGGTGCAAGTGTATTTAGTGTCTTGACAAAAATCGTTGTTTGTTGCAAGACAATCCACCCACCCACCATAAGTACTTGGCGAGAAGCCACCTCTTCCGTTTTAGAAACAAATGTGTTTCATCTTTGTTGTTCATATTCCCGATAGTTACTCAATGAACTTTCACAGGAATTGGACCTGTAACTTCAAAGTTAATGTAGAGTTTGAGTATTTATTTATATTTTGCAATGCAGTTGTAATAACTACAATAAACTTATAACTAAGCAGTATGACAGTGTTTGTGTTTTGCACACATTTAGTTTATTTGTTTTCTATCCACATCAAATTTATATTTAAATTATAAGGGTACTTGTTACTCGTTTGAGCCTTAATATTAAACTTATCTTGCAGGCTTAAGAGTCTTTATACCTTTTTAACTTCCCCAAGGCTGAGTCTGAAGAATGAATCAGGATTCTGTACAAGTTTTCGAATGAACCAAGTACAACCTGTTTGAGCGTAATATTGTAGTTTATAGCTTACTGTTTGAATGTTTTTTGTGTAGTTGATACACATTGTGTGCAAAATTTTAATACCATTTAATTAACCTTAGCAATAACACCGGACTGACATTTAAATTCAAAACCATTGTTTTACTTTTTAAACCACGCTGTGGTTCAGTCTCCCGCATTTTTTGACGAATCATTAAAATCTATGGTCACCCTTTTGGTATTATTGGAGAGATTTTTCTGTTTCCCCACAATTATCTTAATCTATTTAAATTAAAAATGTAATAACACTTTTCAAAAAGAACATCATTTAACGCATTCAATTTATCTTTCATTCACTTTTGCCCCAGCACGTAGAAACGTGGACGTGAATAAAGTTTTGACTTTTTAAAAAATGTGTAACTTTTTAATTGCCTTTATTGGTTTTAAATTAACCTCTCGCGGGATTACTGAGGTTTAATCCATAGTACCCCAAACCCCAAAAACGCTTTTTACCAAGCAATCTTATTGTAATACTACAATTTTATCCTCTTGTCTTTTTTAAAATTTAAATAATCTTCGACACCTTCTTAGAAAGGTTTTTTCTTCTTCCCCATTTTATTTGGTTGGTTTAGACCCCCTTTAATAACGTTTTCAAATAATACAGTATGGTTTAACCATTATTAATTTTCTTCATATTATGTTTCTTCTACACTTCAATTTTTTAAGTCCATAAGAGCTCCATTAAGGTTCTAATTTTCTCTTTTGCTAACACCATCAGCATAAAATAAATTTTTCTGTCTCCTGGTGATGAACGTTTCTACGTTCGAAACATGTAGAGACCTTTAAATAATTTTTTTTATCCTATTAAATTTTGTGGAGGAAGACTTTTAGTTTTTTCTTTCTTTCCCAAAATCTAGTTTATTTCTCGAGTCCTAAAGGTTGAGATTCGTGGATATAAATCCTTTAATTTCAAAGCCACTAGTGGTGGTCCTCAGGGTAGCAATCTAGCCCCCCAAATATTTTTAATAATGACATAAGTAGTAATATGTTTAGCAATGTACTGCATTTTGCAGACGACTTAAAACTATTCAGACTAATAAGTAATTTCATTGATTGTCTGTTATTGCAAAGGGACCTAAATACTACGAAAAATTGGTGCAAAATTAACGACTTTCCCTGAACGTAAGCAAATGATTCGCCATGACATTTATAAATAAGGTAGACATATTTGCTTCAATTATAGCCTTGATAACACAGTCATTAAGCAATATAATACTTTTAGAGACATTGGTGTGGTTTTCGACCCAACGATTTCCTTTACTTTTCATACCAGTAATACTTGCAGCAGTGCAATAAAGTTGCTACGATATATTATAAGGAATTCGGCTGATTTTACAAATTTTAAACATTACAAAAATTAAAAACCCTTTATTATAGTTTCGTGCGATCCAAACTAGAATAGGGCGCCATTATATGACATCCTATCTTTCACAAATACATTATTCTATTAGAAAACGTTCAAAGAAAATTTGTCAAATACATATCATTAAGGAAGATCCTCCTAGAGGCGCTGACCAAAATGCTCCTTTGTTTGGATTTCAGATACCATCGCTTCTTAATCGCAGAATTTATTCATGCAGTCTTTGTTTAGAGAGCGCAGGTCGCTCATCGATTGCCCTATGCTACTATCCTTTGTATAAACTTCCATGTTTCCTCACGTACTGTCAGGTTCTCTTCCGTCTTCCATCTGCCTACTCCATCAACAAACTTTTTTTTATTATAACACCATTATATCCATCGATGTTAACTTTCAATAATGCTTACAATGACATAGATGTATTCGGCCTGTCCTCTGCTCAGTTTATTAATGCAATAAAACTTAAACTCTTACAAAAATGGTAAATTACTGAATTAAGTTAGGTACTATTTACTGTACGTATGTGGCTAATAAGAATAATTGGTAATTTTACCATTTTCTATTTCAGATTAATAATGTATTATTCTTTTTTACCCATTTTTACTATGTCAGATTGTCTTCTAATTATTGGAACCTGTTCTGTTAAATAATAAACATTATTTAGTATTATAAAGTCACCTTGTTATTTTATAATGTACCTGACCTTATTCTGACTGCACAAGTAGTTCAAATTATTTATATTCAAATGAGTAGTATTTTTTTTATTAAAATAAAATATCTATCTGAGAAATCAAAGTCGCGCGTATACAGTGAGGACGTAAAATCTAATAATTTCATTATTTAGGAAACGCTGAATGTTTTTAAAAATCGCTCGGACTTTGTTTTTTTAATACAAATTTTTTTCAATATTTTTTATTATACAAGGTGTCTCCGAAAGCACTCTGCTTGGACCAACTTTAATTTTTTAAATGGGCACCCCCATTTTTCTTAATTTTAGGATTCTGTGCATAATTGTGAACATTTTTATCTAACATGTCATTATGATTTATCGACAGTTAAAGTTTGAAAATAAATACAACAATTAAATCAGTATCAGCATAACTCAGTGAATAATTACTTGTCACATTGTTACATTTGGTCAAATTTGACAGTTTTATGCTTCGTGTCAAAATATCGTAATATTGTGTCATTATTTTCAAGATAGATTATTTTTACTCTAACGTTTTTCTAATTTTTGCAGTTTATTAAGTAATAGTTATTGTGAAATTTCTTTTTAACAAAAATGAAACTTAATGAAGCACAGAGGATAGAAATTCTAATGATGATAGGATATGGTGACAGGGTAAGAACCCAATAAGAAGTGTGTCAGTTATTTAATGAAAAATATCATAATCGTCCGCCAATTTCACAATCAGCTGTAAGTAAAATCGAGCATAAATTTCTTCAGCTTGGTCGTGTTCGAGATGCCCCAAGAAGTGGTCGGAAAGCATTGAATGATGACAAAAAGATGGACGTATTAGTGTTCCAGAAAATAATCATATTAACTCTAGGAACATGGCTACAAACTTAAATATTTCGAAAATAACGGTTCTAAAAGTAATGAAAATAAGTACCATCATTTTAAGATGAAAGTCCTTCAAGAACTTTATGAAGAAGATTTTAACAGGCGGCTTGAATTTTGTGAAATTTTACAAGAAATGTGCATTAGGAATCCCAATTTTGTTACAAACATTGTTTTTTTTTGATGAATCAACATTTTGCTTGAACGGTGAGGTCAACACACAAAATTATAGGTATTGGTCGGATATTAACTCAAATCGGATGATGGAGGGACATACTCAGTATAGACAAAAAATAAATGTGTGGGCAGGCATTGTGGGTGATATCGTGATAGGACCGTTTTTTTAATGAGAATCTACTAAACGGTCAACGATATTTAAGTTTTCTACAAGATGCTCTTTCGAGGATTTTTCCTAATGAAGAAAATCCCGATTTACCACATCAGAATATTTGGTTCCAACAAGATGGTGCCCCGCCTCATTATTCAGCAGAAGTTCGCGCTTATCTTAATACTATTTTTGAAAATAGATGGATTGGAAGAAGGGGAGCTATTGAATGGCCGCCGAGGTCTCCCGACTTAAGCCCCCCTTGACTTTTTTCTGTGGGGTTACCTTAAAGGTGAAGTTTTCCAAACTAAGCCAATGGACATGGAGGACTTAAAGAATCAAATTGTTCAAGAAATACGGTCAATCAGTCCGGTAGTTGTCAGAAATGTGCAGAAAGAATTTTTTGATCGTCTAGGTTACTGCCAATTATTAACCTTTGGGCAACATTTTCAACATTTATTAAAATGATAAATAATTAATAATTGTTGTATTTATTTTCGAACCTTAACTGTCGATAAATCATAATGAGATTTTAGATAAAAAATGTTCACAATTATGCACAGAATCCTAAAATAAAAAAAAAAATGGGGGTTCCCATTTAAAAAATTTAAGTTGGTCCAAGCAGACTGCTTTCGGATACACCCTGTATAATAAAAAAAAACTGAAAACAATTCGTAATAAAGAAACAATCGATGTGTCCGAGCGATTTTTAAAAACATTCAGCGTTTCCTAAATAATGAATTTATTCCAGACTTTACGTCCTCACTGTATGCTCATTAAACATGAATTATATCAAAAGCGGTAAAACTGTAGAATAATCGTATATTATTTATCGAGCGCATTTTAATATAGCCCATAAGAGGTGTAAATGTTATAGTACATGATACTGGGTGGAATTTTTAACTGGAATAAATTCAGTATGAGAAAGCCTCTTTATTTACTGAAAAAATTCAGAACTATGGCTGCGTTTATTTTTCGTTTGGCGTACTTTTTTCGTGTCCATAATATTTATCTCTCTTTTAAAGGTAGACACCGCCACCAACTTTTTTTTAGTGTTAAGGTATGTATTGTGATGGCTCGTTGAAAAAGGTATATAAGAAATGGAATACGACCCATTATTTACTATTATATTTCGGTAATGCAGACGAAATTTGTTTTATTGTAAAAATTGTTGGAAATGATGCCCATTTTTTTCTTGAAAAACCCCTAATCCAAAGTAAAATTCATTCTTGACATTTCGATGAGATCAACTCTAGATACGCGCCTGATGACACCATATTGAATATATTTTAGCCGGGTTGCCCCCTTTAAAATTAGCATACTGTAAAATTTTTAAACACCTCTATTAGGAACTGCTCGGTAGTTGAAGTGGCCTTATTTTATAGAGAAATAAAAAAAACCCTTTTTAATATGTAGGTATATTAAAGCCCAAATATATCGTACCATCTAATGCACCCATGACCCTTTTAATTATAAATTATTAATTAAAATTTCAACAGGCATAAAGCAGGACGAGCTTTGAATCGATTCGGCTTGGACGATCGGTTCGTTTCGTTCGGAATGCCTAACAGTCAACGAGCATTAAATCGGTAATCAGTTTTAAAATTCGTTGTGATTATTGCGGTGTATAGACTCGTATAGTATCAGGCCAAGAACGTAAACAAAATAAAATGATTAGTTCGTCTGATTCTGCTATCGCACATTGTTATGATAAAACCTGTTCTTCATGTTCTAGAAAAGCACATAAAACAAACCATTTCTATTAAATCTACGTCCGCCATTGCAAACCAATCTCTGTCGTGCGTCTCAGTACTATAAATAGTCGAATATTTCGGCAATTTTTGCCGTCCCAAGAATATTTTGGCCGAAAGGTCCGAGCGGACCGAACAGCAGAACCGATTCTGTGCGCGGCTCTTTACATAATCGCATGTATACCAGTATACCACGATGCACCAGCCGACACGCAAAAATTATCTCTATCTCTTTCATATTGTGACGTTACATGGTCACATTATTTAAATAATACACCCCATAAATATGGCAAATGCATTGTTTTAGAATATAATTATGACCAGTGAACATTATTTCTCGAAGAATGTGCTTTAAATGACCTAAAAATGGAGCGACAAATTTCGTTGTGTGCTGAATGAGTTTTTAATGTAAATTATATATTTTCTAAACTCAATATAAAATGTAATGTAATGTATAAAATGTTTTATTGGATAATATCATAATATTATTGTAATGTAAATGCAATAATAATGTTTTATTATTGTAAAAAAAACTATCCCCAATTTAAAAACACAAAGGCTCCAGGTTTCTGTTACTGGCTTTCCGAGTATTGTCCTGCCAAATAGTTAACAAAGTCGATAAAAATCGCTTAGTTAACAAATGTAATGTTTCAGTACGCTCTATAGAACTACCCGAACTGAAAATTAAAAAAACAACAGTAAAAGTATATGGGTGCTTTTCACAATGGCCCGACAATGTATGAAGTTAGAACCGCCTGTCCCGTGTTCAAATTTCGACTGGCTAGTCGTTATACCAGAGGTGTATCGTGATTTCGTAATATATATTATAGGGTTCGAACTATCGACCTTAGGTATCGATACCAAGTACTATAGTATTGGTATCTCACTCTATGTATCGATACCTAAAACGTATCGGTACTACTCAATATCGAGTATTTTATCTGTAAAGTTGTAGGATCTAGAACTTAAACTGACGCACACCAAAAAATAATTATTTTGATTTCTAAAAAAAAGGTCAACCCAACCCCGTACGGTTGCTGGGAAAAAAGGCGACGACGAGATATTCATTTTAAACGGGGTAGGTCTACTCGATACTAGACATTTAAAGTTAATTTAAATTGTATTTAGGAAGTATCGTGCTTTAATATTGAGTACTCAAGAATCGGGTATTGACTCTCAAATATCGATACTTACTCGATATCGAAAGTATCGTTTGAACCCTAGATGTATACAAAACCTTTCGACTATTCCGTGCCGTGCCGATCCGTACCGATTTAATGCGCGTCCTTCACCGTTTGAATTAACGTACAAAATTAAGCGGATGCCTTTAATTTAGTTTTTCATGATACTATTAGCTCGGACTATTTCTGTTATAAAAGCACTTTGAGTAATACATTATTTCAAACGAATGCATCTCGCATTTTTGCACCCGTTTTTATTGTAGACCCCTAATGTACATTTATTTCTGCTTTTCACACAAGAAGTACTATTACGCCTCTAAACTTTACGGAGTCGTTTAACGTCCGTGTTTTTCTAGTAATTTATGGGAATTTTATTCACTGCTTTGCACCGCTATAATGGCAGAATAAGTGTTATTTTACTACGCCGTTGAACCTATAAAGATATAAATGGTACAATTCCCGGACATGTTGAAAAACATAGAGATGCACACTATACGGATGAGTCAACGATGGCTCGGAGTAATTTTATGCCTTGAAGAGAAGATTTGTCGATTATAAACTTTGATGTGAAAATGTAGTTGGATATTCGGCACATTTATAGTAAAAATATTAATTCATATCGCAAGATTGATTCCAAGTCACGTGATGGTCAATTCGGATATAGACCAGTCAATAGTGAATTTTTATAAATTGGTATAAATTCCAGGACCGGACTTAAACATTATACATGTGATACCTTTTGAACCAATTGAGGCAATAGTCTCATCGGTTCTACCGGTTACTAATGTTAAACAATGATGATAATAATAATAATAAATAATAATAATATAAATTTTTTAAATTGTTTTATAAGTATTCTATTTTAAGGTTCAAAATAAACATAGCTTTTTATATGGTTTAAAGATGTATCAAAATAGAATTAAAAGCTATATATTATAATTACCCAAACCTCGAAAATACTAACTTAAGTAAAGTACGTAATCCAAAATGTAAACGTAATCCAAATATGGTGTTTATAGAATTTGTTCGTTATTATGCAATTTATTGATACGGTTACCTTTCTAAGCTTGTATGTAGGCTAGTATAATGTTAAATATTTTATTATATTGCCATTCAAACAATTATAATAGTAATAATAATGAGAAGTAATAATAATAATAATTTGAATTACGTAAGGTACGTAGACTCAAAAAAGTGATTATAGATTTGTTCGCTATCCATTTATTATATATGGTGGTGGTAACTTTAATTTTGTAGCTATCTATGTAATGTTTAATTATAGGGCTTTTATAAAACGAACTAAGCTAGCTTAACAATAAATAATAATAACATAAAAAAACGATGAAAACTAGAAAAACCTTTAAGAAAAGCATGTAAGTAATTTCTTCGAATTCAAATAGCTGATTTTTAAAGGTTGGGATGAAAAGTTATTTTTATCTTTTAAGAATATGGCATGGTGCCAGGGGTGTAGGTACCTACCAAAGTCAGAAAAATCACTTTAACTTATTTTTCTTGAATCAAAAAAGGATTACCTACATAATGCAAAAATTATACTTTGCGAACAGACATGTTAAGAAGAAAAAGTTCACAAACTAAGTTCCGACAAAAACGGCGTTCAGATGGAATGAAACTTATTACTTATTGATGACATCAACTAACTTCCAGGCACACAATAATAATAATTATGATCCATAATGATTTAACGCCTAAAAAAAGAATAATAAAGTTTTAACCTGTAAATTCTTGGTCAAATGTCTAATTGTAGATACTTAGGTACTGGTCACACAAAAGTAATTAAAATTGAATCCAACTATACCTAAATAAAAGGCACCAAAACTACTAAAGCAAAAAGTACAAAAAAACGCAACTCAGAACTCGGTGTGTGGGCTCATTACGGTCCACTACTAATCTGGGGATATTATTAGCTTCGTTCGTACAGCGGTCAGAAACCGTCAACAAATTAACGACGCATGCGAACGCGTTTTAAAAGCGTTTGCACACGACAAATCCTAAATCCTAAACAGCTGATAGAAAATCCGGTGTTCGCAGAAGCCAAATTGTAACGTAGACGAAAAGCAAAAAAATTCCAAACAGTTCGCAACTAGTTAAAAACTTCGCATGTGCACAGAAAAATTAAAAATCCACAATTGCTTGTACGAACAAAGCTATTATATCCCTATATCAGCTGATCGATGACTAATTTCTTGTATCATCTGTTGAAAAATGAGAGAATTCGTGGTGTTTTGTATATAAAATATTTTCAATAAGACAGGGTGCGATCAAAAAGATTTTTTAAAAGGGACGCCTTATATTTGAATGGGTTTTGTAAATTTTATGTGTAACTACCGGGTAAAATTGTTATAAATTTGATTTGAAAACAAAGAAGCGGGTATACCATACCATACATACGACTCAATACAAGGTATAAAACCTATAGATACAAATATTATTTTTATAAAAAAATTTAAAGAAAATTCAGCAAAAAATATTTTTTCCAATAAAAACTGTTATATAGGTACCCATTTTACACCCCATAGGGGTTGATTCCTAATAAATTAAAAATACGTGATTCATTATTCATATTGATGGGGTGATAGCCAAGTTTAATGAATATCCGGCTTAAAAATATTTTTCCAAAAAAAATTTATTATTCACCGAGGTTTAGGAACCGATTTTCAAAACAGTAGAATTACGTGTTTTATCACTTGTGTTTTGGAGTATTTATGATAAGTTTTAAGACATCCCAACAAAAAAATGTTTTCCAACATAAACTTTTTTACCTCCTTTTTACCACGCTAGGGATCGATTTTTAAAGAAATTAAAAATACTTGTTTAATTATTTATGTTTCAAAGTACTTTTGCCAAGTTTGACGTAAACAGAACCGTTATTTTGTATAGAAAATTATAATATGGATAGCGACAACTTTTTTGGTAAATCCGACCTATTTAGTAAACAGGACATGATGTATAAAAAATGTCTAGAATTGATTGTAGAATGTAAAACCATTTTTTTCATTAAATAATTTATAACAGTACGCCTTGGGTTGGAATTTGAAATAAATTGAAATTGCAAAAGTTGTTTGTATTTAAATTCCTCACCAAATAGTAAAATAATATATTTAAAAGACTTGAGAAAAATTGGTTTAAAGAGTGTAATTTTAGAACCCTTATTTTGAACACCCTGTATATAATAGGTAAAATATATTTAATTTATGGTATCTTTAGACCTCATGCCATCCATTAATCTTACATAATGCCCTAATAAATAAAATGCTTTTTTTTTATTTTTCCAGGGCTGCAAAACTTTTTTCTAGTTTTTATTTTAATACCCTTAAACTACTAAACAAATTTAATAAAATTATAAACAATTAAAAAGCACACTAGTATAAACGCCAAAATATAAGAAATACAGGGTGTTCCATTAAAAAAATAAAACTTCATATTATGGACCAGCCTGTATGTACCTATACGATAATATTTTCTTAAATTACATCTCGTGTTACAGCATATAAATTAAATTGTTATAGGAAATACGATTTATACATATAAAAGCCTGGCGCACTATTGCAGGACTCTGTATAAATAGGTCATATTTAGAAATTATTTTCTCCCAATAAATGCCCTAAATTAAAAATATATTAGGTACATTTAAACAAATATTCGAACCTTTTAGCTGTCCAGTAATACCCAATTTGTACTTGTTTAATTAGCTAATTATAAATATTTCTGCTGATATTTTATGACAGCCATTCGCTAACAGAACAAAAGTTAAGTAAACAAAAGTGACACCTGTAATTTTTAATTAACAGTAGGAAACAGTGGGGCAAAGTGAAATTGGGGCAAAGTGGAATTCGTGTTATGGCAACATCGCCTTACACTCAGACCAGTATTTGGTCTAAGGCTTCACGCTACCTTTAGCCAAAACATGTGCTCTATCATCCGTTTAGCACATTGCAAAAAGCACCGAGCGCTGTGTGTACACTGTACATACTGAGCACTGGCGGATCCAGAAATAAATTTATGGGGGGGAGAAATATATTTAGGTGCAAGGCAAGGGCAGATTTGACTTTTTTCATTGGGGGAGGAGGTCAACCATAGGTATAAATAAAGATATGGTTTATGGTATGAGACACAATGACACAAAATTATCAATTTGAAGTATATTGCTATAAATAAAAATAAACTAATTAACTCGGAAAAACAAATAAGGTTTAGTTACACCTAAAACTAAAGTAATCGAATAACCTATTTTACAGTATTAACAAAAAATTTGTAAATAGCACGAGGGCGGGCCGCGGGCAATGTACAGGAACGAACAAAATGGTAATAGTGCATTACCCTTCATCAGAAGACAGCATATTTCGTCAATGAAGTCTTCTACGGTGTTTTTTTGGAAAATTGGTCTAAAACTTTTTCTGGTGACACAATTTGATTTCTATGGATATAAAGTAAGGCAAGACCATTTAACCTAGTTGCGGCCATTGTTGACTGTAAATAAGATTTTAACAATCTTAAGAAATAAAATGATCTTTCTGGTTTACAACTGGTTACCGGAATTGTTGCTAATATTTTTAATACTTTTTTAATATTCGGAAAGTATGAATCTGTTTTTATAATTGTGTAAATTATATTGGTAGGTTTTTCGCCTTTCTGTTCCCAATATAGCTTCCATAACTTTAACTCACCGTCTAACTTTGCCACAGAACAAGAGATATCATCCTGATAAAATTTTATGGCAGGTATATTCGACGACAAATATAATTAAATTTCATTGCGCATTTCCGTTTTAAATCTTAGATCTTCATGATTTTTTTTTAGCTATCAGTTTTTTTTTGAGGTCTTACACGGGGGGGGGGGGGGGCTCGGGCCCCTTCGACCCCCTCCTGGATCCGCCAGTGATACTGGGTTAATTATACGTAAGAATTCATGAATCCGGCCTACATTTGTTTAGTTTTGTACCTGGTAAACTTCTTACAAATAGCGAATTGTGTTCTTAAAACAAAAAATGCTGTTTACTGTTCTTAAGGTAGAGTAAATTAACAACTACCTTATACTAGATAATATAGTACATAGTACCATTAGTTTTTAAAAAATCACACCTTTTATATTTATTCCGTGATGCTGAAGATCTTTCAACAAAACGTTAGGCCGATTTTCCAAATGTTTGCATTACAGCAAGAAAAATAGCTTGCTAATCATTGCCTTCTTATGAGAAACAGATACTGTAAGAAATAACATAGTCCATCCGTTTAATAATGAGAACGGAAAGGCTGGAAAAGATTGGGTTCTATCATTTTTAAAAAGGAACTAAGAGCTTTCTCTTCGAATTTCTTAAAAACTTCTATTTTTACGACGTATAACAGGCATAACATTTTTATTTTTTTTGAGCTGCGCTAATTGAACTGTATGATCGCTATAACTTTACTCCAAGCCATATTTATAATGTAGACGAGACAGGCATCTCTACAGTTCCAATCAAACCATCATCAACATAATAACTACTAAGGGCAACAAGCAAGTAGGAACACTTAGTTCTGCAGACCACAGTCACTTCGGTTATTTATTTTAATGCAGCAGGACGATATATTCGTCCCTTAATGATATTTCCAAGAACCAAAGAAAACCAAATGTTTTATGTACCAAGCAGTGGCGACTCTTCCCTATGATCATTTGATCAATAACCTCCTAAAAATATTTGAAAATATATTAGGAAATAATATGTGAGTAATAGATGTATTTTGGACTTCCATTGCCTTTAGTTTTTCATATCACAACGTTTCAACTGGTAAGTATCTCCAGTCGTCTTCAGGTGAATACTGTATTGGAGATACTTACCAGTTGAAACGTTGTGATATGAAAAACTAAAGGCAATGGAAGTCCAAAACACATCTATTACTCAAGATACATCATTGTCTACAACCTTCAAACGAAATAATATGTGTTTTATTAAATAATTTTACTGGTAATAATAATAATAATAATAATATTTTAATTGTTCCTCGTAATCAAACCCGGGCAAGTAAATTGGATTTAGAGCTTGGTCGATTTGATTTCAGTTTCGTGTATTTTCATTGATCAAAATCGATTTACTGCTTTTTGAAAATAATTTCCTATTTTTATGGCCAATGTGTGCGTTATAAACGTATGTGAATCAAAATGTCGTTAGTGCAGAAAATTAAGCAACTAAAAAGTGCTAAAAAACTTAATTTTGCAAAATTAATAGAATTCAAAGCGGTTAGCGCGTTTTAAGTGTCGAGAATGGTTTATAAAAGGACTACGCAATTTTAACGGACGTATCATTTACTACTTATCCAATTCTAAAGAACGAAGGATCGACCTATTGGACAACATGTATTATTCGATTGAAAACACTTTTTTACCTTTTTTTCAAATAACAAGATTACAACCTCACAAAAATCAAATTCTATTCCGCTTTGCCCCACTATCCTCTACTTATATCTTTTTTACTTATTCTTAAAATGAGGATTCAGAGATATATATTTTCTTTTTTTAGTAAAGAATCCCCTGCATCTCTATTATTTTATATTCCAGAATATTCGTTCGTTCTAAATTAAATTATCCGCGCCACTAGTAGGGTGAAGTAAGGTAATTTCGTGGCATAGGTAAGTTCGTGATAGAATTATAAAAATTTGTCAGCAAAGCATCACGAACTTACCTATGCCACGAAATTACCTTACTTCACCTACAAGCCTGGTGGGTATCTACTTTAATTAAGACTACTTGCCCAACTTGCCTTCTCGCCAAGGTTTGTAGATGGAGCTGTAAATAACAAAATTAAAGTTTCTCTGTTGTCTTATAAATAATAATATTCATTCAGCTTTTATCACAATTCCAAAACCTGTGTACTTAATTATTTGAACTAACGCTTAACTAGGGATATTTCTGCTGAGTAGAGCTATTTAATTATTTTCGTGTTCTACTTGCTTTGGTTAAATTTTAATTAAATATTACAATATGCTTCTCTTGTTCGCACTTCCGGTGCCTTTGATGTGGCGTTAGGTAGATAAATAATTCAAATTTATTTTAGGTAAATTATTGTATTATATAATAGCGAAATTGAGAGAGGGAGTACATACATACAGGGTGTTACGAATTCGAAGCATTAGCATTCCTATCTTGGTAAAGTGTATACGATCTCAGTTGAGACAGATAAAAAAACTAAAAAAAATTTGATGACAAACTTGTCAAGACTACGTGGACTATCTTTGAACATCTGTATAGGGAGCAATCAATACAAATTTTGTTATGTTTGTATTGTAGTTTCAGTGTGTGATGCAGTAAATTGATCGTACCCTCAATATTTATTTTGTCTCAACTGACTTTGTATGAAGTATAACTACAAAGGACAAAGAGTTGATTAAATTGGGGCAAAGTTGCACGTTTTAATGCTGCATAATTTGTTAAAAAAAATTTAAATAATTCCGATGACTTCCGGAGTTAACCGAAAAAAACTGAAAAAATCAATTTTTATTTTTAATTTTTTTACGACTGATTATACTGAAAACCGATAGCACTTTTTTTTTGCTCTTTAAGAAAATAATTTTATTTTTCAGATCCGATGTTTCGTTGGTTAGACCGGCATCAAATTAGTTTTTATAATTAATTGTGTTGGGCTACATGCTTGGTAAAACTGTTGTTCCAATGCACAGTATATATATAGACAAACCACATAGTATAAAAAGGAAGATGTTGAAATGTCCTCCACCAACTGTTCTGCAGGAGATCAATTGATTTAAAAATTCTTGTTAAGTATACAGTGTGGCTTTTTAAGTGTGCAACATATGGGAATTTTTTTTATTAACGATTTCTCAGAAAATTTTATTCTTGATAACAGTTGGAACATGTTTGATAATCATATTAGGTGCACTTGGAATAGTTGCAAGTCAAACGGCGTACAGGGTAGGCCAAAAAATATAAAACTTTTACAAGAATAAAAATTTTTAATAAACATTTAAAATAAAAATTTTGCACTTTAAATGATGGTTTTTTAATTAGCATATTATCATTACTAATGCTTTATCTTGTTAAAACTAATTTTTAGGATATTTTAAAGTTGTGTTTAATATCCTTGCAACAAACATAAAGTTTGTGATTCCTAAATAAATTAAAAATTCAAGTAAGTTTTACAAATATGCTTGAACTTGAACAAAAATATGCGAAATTGATTTGATTTTGATTAATTTATGAAGGTCTTTATGGTGAATATTAAAAAAAAAATTTTTTGGGAAATTATTAATGTTTTTTAAAGAAATATATTTTTTTATTTTAGGAGGTCACGTTTTTGAATCTATGCATAACTTTTAATTCTAAACAACTTTATTTAATAACATTTTGCTGAATTTTTTGAAATAGGGGTACTTTATTCTTGTACAAGTTTTATATTTTTTGGCCTACCCTGTACGCCGTTTGACTTGCAACCATTCCAAGTGCACCTAATATGATTATCGAACATGCACCAACTTTTATCAAGAATGAAATTTTCTGAGAAATCGTTAATAAAAAAAATTCCCATATGTTGCACACTTAAAAAACCACACTGTAGATACATTTTGTACTACTTGTGGAGAATTTTCTCGTATTACTAGTCGAATTGACTCCTTAAGCGTATCTGTCGAGTTGGGTTCAGATTTATAAACTAAATTTTTGACGTAGTCCCACAAAAAAGTCTAGTGAGCTAAGATCGGGCGATTCGGGTGGTTACACTATTGACCCCCTTCTACATATCCACCGATCCGGAAAAGTAGTATTAAAGTACTCCATTACATCAGCAACATACTGTTAAGGTTAAACTTGATAAAAATCAGGATCATTATCATCTGAAAATAAACTAGCAAGTGCTGGAACCAGATATCATGGTCCGATTACATTATTTTCAACAATGCCCGTCCAGACATTAACCTTTTCATTATACTGGGTGTGACTTTCAATGAACCAGTGAGGATTTTCCTGTCCCCAGTATATGTATTTTTATTAAACATATCACGTACTTCCCTAACTTCTGCTTTTATCTCCACAATCATATTCAGAATTTATATGCGTTAATTTTCAGCGAGGTGCATATTATCAGCAGAGCAAAATTCAATTTTGATTAAAATTAACCGACATTTTTTGTCTCAAACTTAAAAAGCAAATTGTCATTGCAAAGATTGTGGCTTGAGATCAGAACATTGCTAAGTCCAGAAACATGTCAATACCAGCAATAAAGTAGTACTAATGCGTAAACGATTGAAGACCTGTTACCTGATGTTAAATAGGGCGTGACTTATCAAAAATATCTATAATTGATTGCAGAGTGCAAATGTGTAAAAATATACAATATACTTCATTAAAAAACGTGTATACAGCTAGAATTTTTGGGATCCACCCAAATTTAATTATATGAGATATTACTCTACAAGTAGTACTGTAACCTTACGGCCCCCGGCTCATATGACCGGAGTAAAAAGCTGAAAGAAATATTAATTAGTGGGTTATTAAAATAGGTTAATTAAATTAATAATAACCTGCAAAGCTGAAAAATAAAAATTACTTTTTTATTATTATTATTACAACAAAAAAATTGTGCCCTTGGAGGTCTGATTTAACACAAAAGTGTTATTTGCACGACTCATGGTATTGAGTCTATTCACCTATTCCAGAATTCCACATGTGACACTCAAATACATAATATAATGCATTAGCATGTCTCACATACAATAGAGAAATAGGCTCGGACGTGACCGTCTAGATTCGGGCAAGAATCTATGGCCGACCCTACGTTGTGTTCGTCAGGTTCGCTGAAAAATACTAATTGAAGTATTATACTGAGTGGACAAAAATTAACCAAAATCTATTATGGCCGTTAGTTAAATTAACACTATTTTAAAGAAAACTTTGAAACACGACAGGAAGGCAGAATTCTTCGCTATTAAAAAAAAATAAAAAAAAATTTAAAACAAAAGTTGTCAGTTGTGCAAAAGAAAGCTCCTGTAACGCACTCTCGACCACGTTTCCAAAGGTTTCCCTACCCTGTGCACCGGACGAGACTATGGGGCTGTCGCCCAGGGCAGTAGCCCTTCTCTATAGGTTCCCCTCATACAGTTGCTGGTCCCGGCTGTCGGCGGGCTGTCCCACGTTGAAGGAAACATTGTGAACCGACAAGTCTGTATCAAAAGAACGAGTCATTCACTGTTCCCTGTACAACCTCCAACAGAATTTAAGGTTAAGTTTTAGTTTTTAAAGTTACTCATAAAAGAAGCAAAAACTGCCACCTTTTGTTTAAACATCAGAACGCTGGTATCGTTGCTTCAGACTAGCACATAACATAAGAAAATGAGAGGGCTTTTTCCTGCCTGATAAAAATCCCCACATCCCCACGAGATTAATCTCGTTGCTACGTCCAGCGTGAGGCTGTCGGCTCCGTAACAGCGCGAAGGGAGAGCATGGTAATAGGATAACCCTGAACTTAAATCATTTAGGAAAACTCACATAAACTCAGTTATGAAAAAAAAACACAAAAGTTCTTTTGGTTTGTTAATCGTGAGGTTTGTTGAGTTTTATTTCATTTGGTCTTAACAACAGATACCAAAAAAAATAAGTAAATAAAACTTTGTTACTGTTTTAAAGCCATAATTAGTTTTGGGTAGAAATAAAGGATCACTATCTTAATTGTCATTTAAAATTGCTAACCTGGAAGGTCAGTAAAACTGTTTCGCTCCCTTTCACCTTCTGAAGTCATTTTAATAACTTAAATTTTTGTCACTCTCTAAAAATTAAAATATAAATTTTAAAATCGTTGTGAAATAGATAATTAGTATCAAACTTTCATTTTGGTATTATATTTAATCTTTTCCTCCCCTTTTATTTAATTTAATTTAGGTTGATATAGTAAACAACGTAAAATTGATTAAGAATTTTGTTGCTATAGGTTAAATATTTTTTGTCCTTTAAGAGTGAGAGAAAATATTAGAATTATATTTTGTTTATTTAAAGACATAAGAGGTGATATCCAAACAAACGGGATAACCGTGCTAATGTCATGTTAGAAAATATGAGATTTATTTATATTTTGTTTATTTAAAGACATAAGAGGTGATATCCAAACAAACGGGATAACCGTGCTAATGTCATGTTAGAAAATATGAGATTTATTTATATTTTGTTTATTTAAAGACATAAGAGGTGATATCCAAACAAACGGGATAACCGTGCTAATGTCATGTTAGAAATTATGAGATTTATTTAAAGACATAAGAGGTGATATCCAAACAAACGGGATAACCGTGCTAATGTCATGTTAGAAAATATGAGATTTATTTAAAGACATAAGAGGTGATATCCAAACAAACGGGATAACCGTGCTAATGTCATGTTAGAAAATATTAGATTTATTTAAAGACATAAGAGGTGATATCCAAACAAACGGGATAACCGTGCTAATGTCATGTTAGAAATTATGAGATTTATTTAAAGACATAAGAGGTGATATCCAAACAAACGGGATAACCGTGCTAATGTCATGTTAGAAAATATGAGATTTATTTAAAGACATAAGAGGTGATATCCAAACAAACGGGATAACCGTGCTAATGTCATGTTAGAAATTATGAGATTTATTTAAAAAATTTCTCATATTATTATTTAATAAAGTTTATCTTATAATTTAATAAAGATTCTCATATTATTTAATTAAGAATTAGTATTTTAAAATTATATTCCTATATCATTAAAATAAATTTTGTTGTTTACCATAACTACCGTCTGAAAAATATATTTTGCACTGTATAAAAAAAAACAACCAGTATTCCCAAATTAGAGTAAACCAACAAAAATAAAAAAACTAAAGAAAATAAACTTGGTCTTTAAGAACTTAGCACCCTTTAAAAAAAACATCCCCTGAATTTTAAATAGTTACACAAATTAAATCCACACAAATAAAATTAAACTTATTTAACCCAATGCCATTTGTTTTTCTAATTGAATTATTGTATTTAGAAAAATTAATTTTAAAGAAAATCTGCAGAAAATAAACTTATGATGACTCTTGAATTTAGGTGCTTACCGTACCTATCGAAGTTAATAAGTGTCTCTTTAGAAATTCTTTGTCTAGTAGCTAACCCATCTTCTCCCCCACCAAAGTCTTCGTTTGTGCGTTTTAACACCCTGCGTCTTTTGTAATACGAAGTACGACGTTGGCTGCTATAAAAAATCAATAATTGCGGCAAAGATGTGAACGGTCCAAAGTTCACGCGTCCTCCTAAATATCATCGGAAATATACTGAGGATTTTATTTTCAAGATTGGCTACCTAAATAGATTTATCAGGGCCTATATTTGGAAATGAAAAGTTAATACACTTTTTAAAAAATTGACCAGTATTGCAGGGTAAATTAAAATCATAATATAATTTAAATTAAATATAAATAATAGAGTAAAATAATTAAACCTCAGGGCGTAACATGGGGGAAAGAATAAGTTTACCAAATAAATAAATTAACAAAACTAGTGCAAAAAATTTCAAATAAGGGCACCTAGGTCTGCTCTGTTACAGTCACCCCCTATTATTTTGAGCGAAAAACAGGGTTATGAGGGAAAAATAATACCGAACAAAGGTATGATTAACAAGTCGATTTATTTACCAAGAAACAAATATTCAACTTAATTTTTAAATATAACCAAAATAACTAATGATATTGTACTTTTTAATTGCTAAATGCAAATTTTTATTATTATAACTTTATAAGCCACTAAATTATGACACAAAAAGATTTGTGGAACAATTAACATTTCCCAAAAAGAAAATTTAAACTAAACTTCAAACACAACTTAATACTATATATTATATATATATTAAAATTAACAGCTTTCTAAAGACTATCAAAACCAAAACCAAACAAAAATTTTTTTTTAAAACAAAATAAACTCATGGGCCAACTTACATAAGTGAATGCTTATTTTTTAATATTCTCTTTCCTCTTAAGGGCTCTTTTCTGATAACGACGGCTTTTGGCTTTATCTTGGTTTCTATTTTTTTGTGTGGTGGGAAATTTGGAGGTTGTTTCTTTTTTCTTTTTTGGAATACTATTTTGAGTAGATTCTAAACCAGTAACCCCTGTCGATTTTCTATCAGTGGGTAACAATATAGGTTTCTCGGGACGTTCAGTTATAACGGGTTCGTCAATGGTAACATTGGGCGTCATTAGAACATAAGGTTTGAAACTGGGGAGTTCGATAACTTTTCTATTTCCTCCAGAAAAAATATCTGGCGGCGGTGATCTTAATGGTCGTGGATCTGTTAATATTGGATGCTTTTCCACGGTGACCGTATATTCATCCAGTTGGTCCAGAAAATCAAATAGGTAACTATTTTCTAACGTGGCAAAAGTGTCGTGGAGATCAGACATTGTTTACTTTTTTTTTTTTCACTTTCAATTTAAATATTGTGGTTATCTTTATTACGTGACGCTTGAATAAGGACTACCTGCAAAGGTTCAATACAACCCTTAATGTATAGATAATTTATGCAGATCGAAAAGGTATCAAATTGGTAATATTATAAACACCTTTTATTTTTTTCGTTTCTGGGCACAATAATTGATATGTATTAGGGTGGGGTTTTCCACAAATTTTATAAGGACCGTCGTATAACAGGCAAAATTTTGCTGCCACGCCTTCGGCTGCACTAGACATTGGATTGGTCTTTAAAAGAACTAGGTCACCTATACAAAATTCTGTCAATTTACCCTTTTGCGCTTTGGTTCGTTTTAAGGACATTTTAATAAGGTAGTTTCTGACCTTATGTTTTATTTCTATTAGGGTTTCTTTGACGCTGCTCGGTAAATATTGATTTATGGCGGAATCGAGTAAAAATGTTGGTTTATTGCCAGTGAGAACCTCCAACGAGGAGTAGCCAGTACTGCTGTGTGGCATACTATTTAAGCATTGCTCGATATTGGGTAGTACTAATGGCCAACTGCTATGATTTTCAAAAGTATAAGCCCTCATAAATCTGCCCAACTCTTTCATGTATCTTTCGGCAGGATTTGAGCTAGCATGCCTAATAGAAGCAAAACTTGGTTTAATGTTTAATTCCTGTAATCTTCTACACCAAAGTTTTGACGTAAACTGGCTTCCATGGTCACTTAAAATGCATTTAACAGGTATAAGCGGCAACAATTCCTTTTCAATTCTGTTAAGGGCGGCCACTGTATTAGCTTTCTTTAATGCAAAAAGTTTAATAAATTTGGAAAATAGATCTACCGCCACCAAAATATATGAGACACCAGCTCTTCCTCGTGGTAAAGGACCATAAAAATCCACAGCAATAATGTCACCTATATCCTGCGGGATAATAGGATGTAAAGGTCCTATTAAAGTCCTATTTGGTTTCTTCGTTTTTTGACACAATACACAAGTACTAATTATCTGTAGAATATTTTTGTGCATTCCCTTCCAATGAAAATATTCTTTCATAACCTGAAACACTTTTCCTCCACCAAAATGTCCTAGTTCTAGATGATAATGCCAAATTAGTTTCTCTTTCAAACTATCAGGAATAGCAAGGGTTTTATTTTGTTTTATATAATGTAAATGTACTAAAACACCATTTTCAACGTCATACTGTTTTAGTATTCGCTTTATAGCTCTATTTGGCGTAGCTCCACCAGTTTTTCCTTGAATGATTTGAGAAAGAATTTTATCTTGTTCCTGTAAATGTCTTAGATTTTGTAAGTCCTGTAGAATATGTTTAAGCCCGTCAACCTGAAAGGTCAATATTAAGGGGTCCGAACAAGGAAGAGTTTCAGTTCCTACTGGAAAACGTGACAAAGTGTCAGCAACCTTATTTTCTCTGCCCGATATATGTTCTATATCATAATCGAATTGCTGTATAAACAGGGACCATCGTGTTAAGCGTTCATTTAAAAAATAACATTGTTTAAGGAAGGTCAAGGCACTATGATCTGTTCTAATTAACAGTTTTGCTTGACAAACAAAAAGTCGAAATTTTTTTAGATTATACACAATAGCCAAAAGCTCCTTTTCGGTTGTGGTATAATTAAGTTCACAATTATTGAAACGTTTACTTTGAAAGCCTATGACTCCTGGTTCACCATCCTTCTGTATTTGATAAAGAACACCCCCCATTCCATAAAAAGAACTATCAGTCTCGAGGATATAAGGTATTTTGGGATCAGGGTGTACCAACAAAACGTCAGCTAAGAATTGTTGTTTAATATCGGTGAAAATTTTATCTTCCTCTTCGCCCCAGTACCATTTTGTTCCCTTTTTTAACAAATGAGTTAATCCTGCTGTTACCAAAGAATAGTTCTTACAAAACCGTCTATAATAATTACATAAACCAAGGAAGCTGCGTAATTGTTTAACTTTAGTCGGAGTAGGAAATTCTAAAATAGCTTGAACTTTTTCTGGATTCTTCCGAATGCCTTCTGGAGTCAAAATATGACCTAAGAATTTTACTTCTTTTCTTACAAAATAGGACTTTTCTAGATTAATCGTCATATTGGCCAATTTTAGACGGTCCAAAACCATTTTGAGATGTTCCATATGAGTAGAAAAATCAGGGGAGCTTATGAGTAGGTCATCGATATAATTATGTGTGAACTGTCTAACATTCGGTCCCAGCACATAATCCATGGCTCGAGAGAAACTACCTACCGCAGTTTTTAATCCAAAAGGCAGAACTTTAAACACATAACTTCGCCCATTATAGACAAATCCGGTGTATTTACGACTTGTTGATTCTAAGGGAATTTGCCAGTATGAAGAAGTTAAATCTATGGTAGTTAAAAATTTACAGTTATTAAATCTTTGCAAAAGCTCTTCCATGTTAGGGGGAGATTCTGTATCGGAAACCATATTCTCGTTTACACTACGAGCATCCAGACATATTCTTACAGATCCATCCGACTTACGAACCACAGTAATAGGACTGGAATATTCTGTGGTTGCTCGTTCAATGACGCCTAGATCTTCCATCTCAGCTAGTTTCTTTTCGACAGCAGGTCGTAGTGAAAAAGGAACAGGATAACTTCTCTTAACAAAAGGGCGTTCGTCAATCATCTGGATTTTATGAGTATAAAGTTGTGTTAAGCCTGGTTTATCATCAAATAGTTTGCTGTATTGTTGCAGTAGATCAAAAAGTTGATGTCTCTCTTCGTCCTTAATTTCCGCTTGGGTTATTTTTTCCAAAATCTTGTTAGGTAAGACCTGTATTTCAGCAAGTTTTAATGGCAATACATCAACAGATTCTTCAGGACATATCTTTCTTCCTTCTGAAGGCATCATAGACATATAAAAATTTATTAAGCAAGATGTTTGGTTTTCTAGCTTTAAGTAAAGTGTTTTTTCTTCTAGATTGATTACAGATTGTTGTTTTTCTAACCAATCATATCCTATAATGCATGGCCTGATGAGATCGGGAAGAATTAAACAGCACAATGAAACTTTGTTATGACCTATTTGAGCGGTAAGTAAAACTTGTTTGGTTATTCTCTTACTTTTCTTTCCAAAAGCTCCTTGAATTTGGATTGCTTTGAGCGGTAATGAAGGTATAGCCGTATTAATAGAACAAATTTGTTTCCACAATTCTTCACAAATTCCAGTTACTTCACTGCCAGTATCCAATAATGCTGTTGTTTCAATGCCATTTAATTTTATTTGTATTTCCGGCAAACACGGAGTACTTTCTTTTCTTCTTATAGAATACATTTGTTGTGAGCCATAACTTAAGCCAGTTTTTTCAAAAGATGTCTGTCCTTTGGCCACAATTGGTTTAATTATACCTTGTAAGTTTTTACCTAAACCTTTGCCCTTTTTCCATCCCATGTCAAACATTATTTTCCAAGCAATCGACAAATTCTCACAATTATACCACGATGGCCGCCCAAGTTTTCCCACTGTCGAACACGGCGACCCCATTAGTTCGACGGTTTGGAGTTTCCCAAAACCTGTGCATCCGTGTTGGTTAATGATTGTTCAGCATATCCATTTCCTCCTGTCTGTCCACCCTTAACGAATCCTTTTCGGTAATTTTGATAGGGTGCAAAAATTTTTCTTGGACTTTGTAAAGTGGTTCTTATTGGTCCGACCGATTCTTGTTGCTTTAAAAAGTCTACAGTACCGGTAACTGTTTTATTATTATACAGCAACCACAAAGATTGGATCTGTACAGGAAAATGCTTCATTAACTGTGACACTAATGTCTCTTCCGCTGGAGGATTGGTTAACAAAGCAGCAAAACCTACATATTTGGAAAAGTGGTCTACCATGGACATCTCTCCTTCTTTCCACGTATGATTGGTTAGTTTTTCTCGAAGTTTGGTCTGTTCCATTTCTGACCGAAAACAATGAAGGAATGCCTGTTTAAAATCCTCATAGGTTCTCCATGAAATACGATAAATAGAATACCAATCTTCAGCACTATCTTCAAAACATTCGGCTAACAATTCTAGGCGTTTTTCCCCATTAATCTTTACTTTACAAAAATAAATCTCTAATTCTTCAAGAAACTTCATGGGATGCTTGCGAGTGTTATTAGGTCCATAAAACTTGGGAATAATTGGGGCTTGGGTGACATAGACAGGTGTCACAGAAGTACTGGGCGTTACTGGTGTCGAGGCTCTTTGAGGACCACAATCTCGTGGAATATCAAAAGATAAATTTTGAACTTGAGTATGGACATTATTTAATTTGTCTACTAGTTCCTGATGCATTGTTAGAATTCCTTTTCCAAGAGCAGTAAGTTGAGACTTAACCTTAGCGTTTTGCTGAGAAAACATTTCTTGTATTTCCTCTCGCGTGACGTTTCCTTGTTCTGGATCCGGCTCCACGGGAGTATCTGGAAGGTCAGTAAAACAGTTTCGTTAGTAAAGCTACAATTCATTTATGTGCCCTGCAATACTGTCGAAAAAAAAAAACAAATCAAGCAACCGTTATTTACTTAATTATTAATTAATTTATAAATAGATAAATATTCCACACAACAGTATAATTTGGAAGCGCCACGCCTAATAAAAAATTAACCACATAAACAATTCCTGTAAATAAATAAATAAATACTCCACAACAGTATAATTTGAAAAAAACTTCAATCCTGGTCACGGCACCACTGTAACCTTACGGCCCCCGGCTCATATGACCGGAGTAAAAAGCTGAAAGAAATATTAATTAGTGGGTTATTAAAATAGGTTAATTAAATTAATAATAACCTGCAAAGCTGAAAAATAAAAATTACTTTTTTATTATTATTATTACAACAAAAAAATTGTGCCCTTGGAGGTCTGATTTAACACAAAAGTGTTATTTGCACGACTCATGGTATTGAGTCTATTCACCTATTCCAGAATTCCACATGTGACACTCAAATACATAATATAATGCATTAGCATGTCTCACATACAATAGAGAAATAGGCTCGGACGTGACCGTCTAGATTCGGGCAAGAATCTATGGCCGACCCTACGTTGTGTTCGTCAGGTTCGCTGAAAAATACTAATTGAAGTATTATACTGAGTGGACAAAAATTAACCAAAATCTATTATGGCCGTTAGTTAAATTAACACTATTTTAAAGAAAACTTTGAAACACGACAGGAAGGCAGAATTCTTCGCTATTAAAAAAAAATAAAAAAAAATTTAAAACAAAAGTTGTCAGTTGTGCAAAAGAAAGCTCCTGTAACGCACTCTCGACCACGTTTCCAAAGGTTTCCCTACCCTGTGCACCGGACGAGACTATGGGGCTGTCGCCCAGGGCAGTAGCCCTTCTCTATAGGTTCCCCTCATACAGTTGCTGGTCCCGGCTGTCGGCGGGCTGTCCCACGTTGAAGGAAACATTGTGAACCGACAAGTCTGTATCAAAAGAACGAGTCATTCACTGTTCCCTGTACAACCTCCAACAGAATTTAAGGTTAAGTTTTAGTTTTTAAAGTTACTCATAAAAGAAGCAAAAACTGCCACCTTTTGTTTAAACATCAGAACGCTGGTATCGTTGCTTCAGACTAGCACATAACATAAGAAAATGAGAGGGCTTTTTCCTGCCTGATAAAAATCCCCACATCCCCACGAGATTAATCTCGTTGCTACGTCCAGCGTGAGGCTGTCGGCTCCGTAACAGCGCGAAGGGAGAGCATGGTAATAGGATAACCCTGAACTTAAATCATTTAGGAAAACTCACATAAACTCAGTTATGAAAAAAAAACACAAAAGTTCTTTTGGTTTGTTAATCGTGAGGTTTGTTGAGTTTTATTTCATTTGGTCTTAACAACAGATACCAAAAAAAATAAGTAAATAAAACTTTGTTACTGTTTTAAAGCCATAATTAGTTTTGGGTAGAAATAAAGGATCACTATCTTAATTGTCATTTAAAATTGCTAACCTGGAAGGTCAGTAAAACTGTTTCGCTCCCTTTCACCTTCTGAAGTCATTTTAATAACTTAAATTTTTGTCACTCTCTAAAAATTAAAATATAAATTTTAAAATCGTTGTGAAATAGATAATTAGTATCAAACTTTCATTTTGGTATTATATTTAATCTTTTCCTCCCCTTTTATTTAATTTAATTTAGGTTGATATAGTAAACAACGTAAAATTGATTAAGAATTTTGTTGCTATAGGTTAAATATTTTTTGTCCTTTAAGAGTGAGAGAAAATATTAGAATTATATTTTGTTTATTTAAAGACATAAGAGGTGATATCCAAACAAACGGGATAACCGTGCTAATGTCATGTTAGAAAATATGAGATTTATTTATATTTTGTTTATTTAAAGACATAAGAGGTGATATCCAAACAAACGGGATAACCGTGCTAATGTCATGTTAGAAAATATGAGATTTATTTATATTTTGTTTATTTAAAGACATAAGAGGTGATATCCAAACAAACGGGATAACCGTGCTAATGTCATGTTAGAAATTATGAGATTTATTTAAAGACATAAGAGGTGATATCCAAACAAACGGGATAACCGTGCTAATGTCATGTTAGAAAATATGAGATTTATTTAAAGACATAAGAGGTGATATCCAAACAAACGGGATAACCGTGCTAATGTCATGTTAGAAAATATTAGATTTATTTAAAGACATAAGAGGTGATATCCAAACAAACGGGATAACCGTGCTAATGTCATGTTAGAAATTATGAGATTTATTTAAAGACATAAGAGGTGATATCCAAACAAACGGGATAACCGTGCTAATGTCATGTTAGAAAATATGAGATTTATTTAAAGACATAAGAGGTGATATCCAAACAAACGGGATAACCGTGCTAATGTCATGTTAGAAATTATGAGATTTATTTAAAAAATTTCTCATATTATTATTTAATATAGTTTATCTTATAATTTAATAAAGATTCTCATATTATTTAATTAAGAATTAGTATTTTAAAATTATATTCCTATATCATTAAAATAAATTTTGTTGTTTACCATAACTACCGTCTGAAAAATATATTTTGCACTGTATAAAAAAAAACAACCAGTATTCCCAAATTAGAGTAAACCAACAAAAATAAAAAAACTAAAGAAAATAAACTTGGTCTTTAAGAACTTAGCACCCTTTAAAAAAAACATCCCCTGAATTTTAAATAGTTAC
The DNA here is from genome assembly GCA_963969555.1 of Polydrusus pterygomalis. Lineage (NCBI taxonomy): Eukaryota > Metazoa > Arthropoda > Insecta > Coleoptera > Curculionidae > Polydrusus > Polydrusus pterygomalis. The sequence goes on from OZ018378.1 coordinate 107,915,195, forward strand.
ACAAATTAAATCCACACAAATAAAATTAAACTTATTTAACCCAATGCCATTTGTTTTTCTAATTGAATTATTGTATTTAGAAAAATTAATTTTAAAGAAAATCTGCAGAAAATAAACTTATGATGACTCTTGAATTTAGGTGCTTACCGTACCTATCGAAGTTAATAAGTGTCTCTTTAGAAATTCTTTGTCTAGTAGCTAACCCATCTTCTCCCCCACCAAAGTCTTCGTTTGTGCGTTTTAACACCCTGCGTCTTTTGTAATACGAAGTACGACGTTGGCTGCTATAAAAAATCAATAATTGCGGCAAAGATGTGAACGGTCCAAAGTTCACGCGTCCTCCTAAATATCATCGGAAATATACTGAGGATTTTATTTTCAAGATTGGCTACCTAAATAGATTTATCAGGGCCTATATTTGGAAATGAAAAGTTAATACACTTTTTAAAAAATTGACCAGTATTGCAGGGTAAATTAAAATCATAATATAATTTAAATTAAATATAAATAATAGAGTAAAATAATTAAACCTCAGGGCGTAACATGGGGGAAAGAATAAGTTTACCAAATAAATAAATTAACAAAACTAGTGCAAAAAATTTCAAATAAGGGCACCTAGGTCTGCTCTGTTACAGTACAAAATTCACAACAATCTATTGATCTACTGCCGGCCGAACAGATGGTGGAAGACATTTTCAACATCTTATAAAATGGTTTCATTTCATACTTTGTCGTTTGACTATTTTGTTTTGAAAGTTAATATTTCGTAAAGGGTTGAAGATAGGTATATATAGGGCATGATTTATAAGAAACCGAATGTAAAAATTTAAAAACATAGCATAGATTTTAATAAAGAAAAGTTAATACACGTAACATTTTTATGATCCACCTTGTGTAATATTTTTTTTTAATGCATTTGAAAAAACTTGATTTGATGGGACCGAGCGATTCTTGATTAAGTTGGCGGTATTCTATATAAAAGGCTGATCAGTTTCTTTATTATAACCATTTGCGAAGCTATACAGGGTGATTCACGGTGGATGGAACGTTAGACGTTTCTGACGAACCAGTCAAGGAATCGTTCTGGAAATATGGTCGCGTACATAAACGGACATGCTCTACCAACCTAAAATATTTCTAACAATACAGTGTTGCCGCTTCCACACAAAAATAATAATAACTTCGATTTTTTAAATGCAACACTATATATTTTATTTTATTTTCGAATCCCCCATTACTTTCTTTACAATTTTTATCAACTCTACTCTATACTTATCTCTTACCGTTTCTAAGATATAAATTAATTTCCGTTTTTCTGTCCGAAAACGTCACTTTTAAAAATGCTGATAATTTTGAACTCTAAAACAGTGAAATCCTGAAATTTGGTAAATAGTTAACTAATACCATAGGACTCTTTGCCATAGTCCCAAATCTTAGTTGCAATATACAGGGAGGTTGAAAAATACACTTATTCTGGTAACTTGAAAAAGTTACCATAAGTCCTTTTTTTCAAATGTAACACTCTGTATATTATTACGGATTTAAAAAGCTGCTAAAATTTCACTTCATTCTTGTATATCATACCTGTACCTAACTAACTAGTTTAACCATTTTTTTGACGTATTAAGCATGATTTGTAAAATTTTCTATACAATTCAATTTTTATTCGGTTATTAGTAAGTTAGCCATGACAAAAACTAATGTTTACGTATGTTACTATGGTTATCGTTTTGACATTTCATTAAGTTTAGATACAAGATAGAAATACACTTTAAAGTCATGGAAGAAAACTATACAAAACAAATGCAGTTCTTATGAATTTATTTATTTTATTTGGACAATGTGTGTTTGCATTAACATGCAAAAAATATTAAAACTAAATTTTTCTTGAAATCCATGCAGTCAACACCCGCATATTAAAGTGTTTGGATGTAAACGGCCAGCGTTTTGAACATCTGTAAAAATAGCATTTTCTTAGTTATAATTTTAGTAGTCTTTTATTATTTGACTACCTAGTTAACATTTAATAAAATTGTTCTGGATCCTTATGAATTTTCTAAGATTTATTGGCGGTAAATTAGAGTACATTTCGTTAAACTTTATACATGTCCTGGCGATCACATTGTCCAAATAAAATAAATAAATTCATAAAAACTGCATTTGTATAGTTTTCTTCCATGACTTTAAACTGTATTTCTATCTTGTATCTAAACTTAATGAAATGTCAAAACGATAACCGTGGTAACATACGTAAACATTAGTTTTTGTCATGGCTAACTTACTAATAACCGAATAAAAATTGAATTGGATAGAAAATTTTACAAATCATGCTTAATACGTCAAAAAAATGGTTAAACTAGTTAGTTAGGTACAGGTATGATATACAAGAATAAAGTGAAATTTTAGCAGCTTTTCAAATCCGTAATAATATACATACATATACATATACATTTGAAAAAAAGGACTTATGGTCACTTTTTCAAGTTACCAGAATAAGTGTATTTTTCAACCACCCTCTATATTGCAACTAAGATTTGGGACTAGGGCAAAGAGCCCTATGGTATTAGTTAACTATTTGCCAAATTTCAGTGTTTTAGAGTTCAAAATTATCAGCATTTTTACTTAACGTTTTCGGACAAAAAAAACGGAAATTAATTTATATCTTTGTATCGGTAAAAGATCAGTATAGAGCAGAGTTAATAAAAATTGTAAGGAAAGTAATGGTGGATTCGAAAATAAAATAAAATATATGGTGTTGCATTTAAAAAATCGAAGTTACTATTATTTTTGTGTGGAAGCGGCAACACTGTATTGTTAAAAATATTTTAGGTTGGTAGAGCATGTCCGTTTATGTACGGGACCAAATTTTCAGAACGATTTCTTTACTGGTTCGTCAGAAACGTCTAACGTTCCATCCACCGTGAATCACCCTGTATATTCTGTGTTATAACGCTGCATGTTAATATACAATTAATTAACTTGCTAGTTTATTTTCCTTGCTTTTTGTATTTTGTTGCTTACAGAACTCCCTCATGATTATCATCTCAGGTCAAAACGGGTATACTAATTTAACGAAGGAATAACTTACTACACAGCAAAAAAATCAATTGATTAACAGGAAGGGATGTCTGATTGAATTTAAATTTTAATTAATTTGTAAATCAGTTGTATGATTTATACTGTTATTTACACAAAATAATCATATTGGATTACCTTAAGTTAATACCGTTGTTGTTTGTATAAAATATGCCAACCTTTTAAATTATGTTTAATTTGAGGGATTGGACGCATGCATAACACGCAACAATTTAATCAGTCGGGAGTACCACCCCATAATGTTTCTGTGGCACATTAACAGGTGGCAGTCAATCGTTGACTTTGAACCCTACACATCGTTCGGTGACTGTTTATTTTGTTTTTTTGTGTGACAGGCAAGTGGGTTGTAAAAACACTAAAGGCGAGTTTTATAGTACTCCTATATATATATACTGCAAAATCCTTCCGGAAATTACCTTTTCGGACTCCGTACCACCTCGAAAATGGGATTTATTTTGGCGGGTTTATTAATAGATTAAGAAAAAATGTTGTTTAAAAGAGTTTTTAGACATTTAAGAGTATCCGACCGATATTTCTGAAATCTTATTTCAAGGTCGCCATGCAAGCCGCGACGGGGCGAGAAAATATCCGAAATTTTCTTCGTCAGCCTGCTGGTTATCGTCGTTAACTCTTTTAGCGCATTAAGGTATTAAACAGCGATCTTTCTCTTCACTGTCGGAGCGGTACTACATAACATGATATATTACGCTTAGTATTTTCAAAGCAAATTACCCTCTTGATCGTTAATGTTTTTAATATTACTTTAAATATGTTTGCAAACAAAAGAGTATTCATTAATATATCGATATAAAGAGTATTCTGAGACCGAAAAGTATGGCCATTATGTAGCTAATATTTGAAATAAAAAAATGCGAATAAAAATATTTAGTTCAAGCTTATATTGATATTTTCTTTAAATCGAGGGCTTAGTTATAAAATTCGTTCTTAAATTTTGTCGTAAATGTTATCCTATATTTAAAAAAACTTATGTGGCCCTTCAACGCCTTCGTAGATATAGTAAAAATCTTGAATACTCTCGCAAGATGGGGGCAAAGTCACGTGACACTCTGTCAATTTTGGTCTATTAAATTTTTATAAGTTGGCATGAATTACAGGACCGGACTTGAAAATTATACATGTGATACCTTCTAAAACAATTTATGCAATAGCCTCATCGGTTCTACCACTTTAATATTGCCCAATAATAAGTAAAAGGTACCTAATAATTTCTTTTGAAAGTTTTGTTTTATAAATATTATAATTTAAGGTAGGTAATAATAAGCATGAATTTCTATATGGTTTAAAGATAAAGTGTCAAAATAGATTTAAAAAGTTTATAATATTATAAATATCCAAACCTTAAAAATACTAAACTAACTGAAACACAACTTAAAATAGGATTCTGTCACTCATATTTAGAACAGATTTTTTTTGTTTTATTTGTTCAGATTATACCTATAGGTAAAATACCTACAGTTCAACATAAACTAATTGAATTCAAGTTATTACATTCACTGTCAAGAAAATCCCGTAAGGTACATAGACCCAAATATGGTTTTTATAGAATTTGTTGGCTATGGTACGGTTACATTTCTAAACTTGTATGTGGGCTAACATAAAGTTAAAAGTTTAAATATAGCCAGGGATTTAATTTTTCTGTCAATGGAAACCCTAATTTAACAGGTTTTGACTTAACATAAGGTACGAAGACCCAAATACGGTTTTTATAGAATTTGTTGGTTATGATACAGTTACATTCCTAAACTTTTTTGTAGGCTAACATAAAGTTAAAAGCTTTAGTTTAGCCAGGGATTAAATTTTTATGTCAGTGGAAACCCTACTTTAACAGTTTTTGACTTACGTAAGGTACGTAGACCCAAAAGTGGTTTTTATGGAATTTGTTTGTCAAAATGCAATTTATTCATACAGTTACATTTCTAAACTTGTATGTAGGCTAACTTTATGCTAAAAACTTTATTTTATTGTCATATAAACAATAATAATAGTAATATCAAATAATAATTTCACTTATGTAAGGTACGTAGACACAGAAAATAGAATTATATATTTGTTCGCTATCCTATTACATACATGGCTAGCTATTTTAACTATTATAGTAACATAATTTTACTTACTATTACCTTACTATTGCCAAACAATAATAATATTTACTAATAACAATAATAAAAATAATTCCTTCAAAATCAAATAGCTGCTTTTTAAAGGTTAATAATATGGAAAGCTGTTTTGGCATTTGGTAGAACTAGGCGATACCCGGTTTTAACAACCTACCCGGTTTTGTCCAACTCTCCTCTACCTACCTAAGTCAGGGAAATACTTAATTTCTACTTATTTTTCTTGAAACAGAAAAGGATATCTAGATAATGTAAAATGCAAAAATTATACATTAGAAACCTAACCTTAACGAACAAACGTTTTAAGAACAAAAATTTTACAAACTAACTTTTCGACAAAAACGGCGTTCAGATAAAATAAAACTTATTACTTATCGATAAAATCAACTAACGAGCAAGGCACACATTAATAATTATGATCCCTAATGAGAAAGAATTAAAAAATTTTAACCTGTATCTACATTTTTGGTCAAATGAATAATAATTGTAGGTACTTACAATTAAATGTAACAAAAACGCAATTTATAACTCAGTGTTTGGGCTCATTACGGTCCGCTACAAATCTAGGGATATTATTATGTCCCAATATCAGCTGATCGATGACAAATAACCGCTGTCATCTGTTTTAAAACGAGACTATTCGTGATATTTAGTATACCAGCTCGAGCCGAAAAGCTATAAGAAAATGTACGAAATAATATTCCTCCGCTTACTACATATCGTGGTTTTACCAAACAAGTGCACGCGAACAATGACCGAGTACTGAAGATCGCAAGAAACCAGTCGGCGGCGCGGTGTTCTGGGTTTCACAGAAATCAAAGACGCCGACATTTGCAGGTAGCAAATCATTTGTGTAAAAAATATTCGTTCATTCGTTAGAGCATCAGTCAATTAACATCAGTGTATTAATTTGTCAGCTTGAGCTAACTAACGATTTTCTGACAATGGGTTCTAATACGCGAAGAGTGAAAAATAATTTTAAAAAAATAGAAAATTGGCCTAAAAAAGGAATGTAAAATTATTTTTTCGTAAATTACAAAAATGTTATAAATTTTGTTAAATGGTAAAATCTGCACTAACATTCTTAACAAAAATATTTTTGAAATTCTGGGTAGTTTTCAATTTATGCAGGTAATAAATTAAAATGTTTGGCAGAAATTTTAGACCGAAGAAGTTTATTATTTGAAAATGCACATTTAATGAAAAAGTACCATCATGATGCATGTCATCAGTTGCATATTTAAAGGGATCTGAACCCCCACCCGAAAGCCTTTTTTTCCTATTAAAATTAAATACATGTAAAATTTTCAAGTTGTGCATGTTAAATTTTACTAGGATATTTAGTACCATACGATATAGACAGGTGACTGGCATGCTAACAGGCCACTGTCACTTGAGAAAACATCTTCAGAAAATGGGAGTCTACAACGGACCCATAGAATGTAGACTTTGCGGCGAGGAGGATGAGACCGCCTCTCACATCATTTACAGCTGCGAAGCACTAACCCAACGAAGATTTAAAATCTTCGGGAATATTCAACGCGGGGATAACCTCCCGCATGACAAACTTGGTAGGAAACTATTGGACCTCTTAGAAGGAACAAACCTTTTCTAGTACGACTGGGGAGTACAATAAGCTAATTTAGCCAATAGGCTGCAGTGCAAGAAGCTCAGGCTATTATACGCCTGACCCCCGCCTTAAACCAACGAACGAACCATACGGTACCATAAATGTACATTTAAAAGGTAAAATGCTCGTTTCCTTTAATTTATTTTACTTTTAACAACTTCATTTTAAGATGTCCTATATTTTTTCTGTCTTGGTTTTTATAATACTATATCTTACAGAAAAAAAAGTTGGCAACACCAGCTGTATTTCATGTTTTTATTTTCTTTAAAACCAAAAAAAATTGTTAGGTACTTACTAGCTTTTTACCGCAAAAGGTTTTTAAAGAAAAATTTAAGGTAGGTACTAATATAGTACTTAAAAAGCATTAAAAATAAGTTCTTGTGGACAAGTTCCACAGGTTTTAGTTCAGAATTTCAAATTTAAGATTTTGACTGAATTTAAAAAAAGTTTAAATAGGTACTATCTTCGGTTTTTTTTTATTTTTCATATATTTTTATACGTACTTTCATATTTTTTGGTCATCTGAGAGAAAATTACTAGATGCAAATTATTTTATTTCTTTATAGCTTATTAATATATTTTGCGAAAAGCTTTTTCGCTTGTTACCATCAATTCGCGGACATCCTCTACATAATAAAATTTAGAAATACGACAGTTCATTACCATAGTAGGCATATCCAAACGATACAATACAAAGGTCGTCTATTATATTTGCCTACTATGTATTATACCCGCACGGAATGTGTTATGGATTCCTAATTATTGATTTAAAATAAATCAAAAAAATAAACATAAAATTGAAAATAGATGTTTTTATATTGTTTTTGTTATATTGGACTGCATAAATAGATTAAATTAGAATTAGAAAACTACTGAAAATATTTTCTTCAAACATTGCAAATTCATATTTTTCGATGTGCCCTCTTTACCTAAAACTTTGTTTCTATTACTTCCGGTTATACCGGAGCAGATATTTTTTTTTATATAATAGGATATTATATAATGATATTATTACCCAACAAACATTTAGAGCCTTGGCGACCTCTAATTTGGAGAAAAATAACCTATTTAAGTAAAAAATAGTATATTTTTTACCTCCAAATCGGCTTTTTGGACGAAACGGTCAAACAGACTAACTGTTTGGTCAAAACAAAGTGATTCGAACTTATTAATACGTCTTCAAAGTAGGAAAAGATAAGAGGCCCAAGAGATGGTCCAAGAGAGTAGTTGTAAATTGACTTGATAGTTAGGTCTAAGGAAAGTCAGTAAAAACGGCCAACCAGGTTATTTTTGGCCTTAGATTTGGCCTTCAAGCCCAAAAATCTTTTAAGCCCATAAATGAAGAACAAATTACTTCGTTTTGTCTTTAATATATCTTTATGGTCAGGTTATAATGTGAACATTTTCTGAGGTGAAGTATACCCTATATTAGTCTTACATTTTGTACTTAAAGCCCAGAAGGTTTTAAAGTATAAAATAGGTTATAGTTACTACTAAAATACTTTTTTATAGCCAAATAGTCCTCTTATCTTGTCCTCAAAGTGACTTTAACCAGATATAAAGCCGTATCTTCCAAAAATTAGATTTTAAAGAGATTCTGCCTTAGAAATATTTAATGATGATTGTAACGTTCATTGCACTGTGGTAATCTTCCCGCTTGTGGGGAACATAAAAATAATCCAAGGAGGAGCTTGACCCTCTCCTTTTTAAAACCGCCACTATTTTAAAATAATCAGCTTCCATTTTTTCGGCGAAATAAAAGGAGTCGCGTAGAAGCTATACAAAACGGCGGAGCAACGAAATAGCGTTATACGTTTATATTCGAACTCGGCGTAAAAGTTAGGTTAGTTAGATTATAATGATAGTGCGAGACATTTCAGCGACCCCGATAGAAACATTTTATGAAGTAACATACATAAGCCCTGCAGTATTCTTTAAAACCTCAAATTATTCTTCGTATACACTTACACTTATTATAAATTTATGCCATATAAACGAATATTTCTCCTAATTTAAACTTATCTAGACAGAAGGTCCAAAATAGGAAATTTTCTCCTAACATAACCTAATATGGGCCTGACTTATAAGTCCATTTTTTTTATGGCCCAAACACAGGAAATTATGACCTTTAGAAAAAATATTTTACTGACGCCATATTTTTTTAACATGGTGTATTATTTTCAATTAATTTTGTTAAATTATTTGTAACACTAAAACAATAACAAATATATTACAAAAACCCAGCACATAACCGAGCTAACTTATTCGTCCAAGCACAAAATATTGTCCACATTTTTAATTTCTTGTATTTTCAATTTTAATTTACCTTGTTTTTTTTTAATTGAATGCCTTCTTTTTGGGGCGCGGTTAGTTTTTCAAGGTAAAATTGAAATCTATAGGAAACATTTTTACGTGCACCTAATTTTGTACCTCACATCGATGAAATAATTATTTTTATAAGTACCTATATATTATATACTACCACTCCATTTTAAAAATCAATAGCGGCTGACATTACATGTTCTGATTTAAGTAAACTCCTGCCTCCTGCGCTTTGATAAAAATAAAAACAACATACTATTTTCATCTTTTTCTAAAATTGTGGTTATGGTTTTCTATAAACTTCATAGCCCATAACAGGCCCAACATAGGCCCACAAAGGTTAAATACAGGTGAAAAACACCTCTTTACTACCACGAAGAAGACTACTTGGCCTTGTCTATGAAGCCCAATTCTCCTAATAACAGATGTTTTTTACCAGTTTATTACCTTGGTTTTATTCCCCACTAGGTGATAAAGTGGTATAAATTACTAAACTTTGACTATGTAAAGCGGCCTGTCGGGCTTTATAGTATAGGTAAAAGTCACCTTTTTTAGAAATATTATTATTATTATTTTTTTAAGGAAAAAATAACCTTTTTAAATGCTAATTTCTTAAAAACTATTCCGTTTAGACATTTATTATAAAACTCAACTTGTTCCTGAGACTTCTGAAAAAAAACAACACTCTGTAAAAAACGATCGCGTACCCGTACTTATGTACACGACTAAGTTGGTTACATTTTAATAAATACTTTAAAATATGTTTAGCTGGGTCCATTATATTCACAGTAAAATTTTTCTATAAATCGCCCGATAATTGAAAAATCTGCTCGACTCGATTTTTTGAATTATAGACGGGCGGAGACGTTTTGTGCCAGGCGAAGATAGGGATGTTCCCAGGCTATTTCCTTGTCGTTCTTCGTTCTTCTTTCTTATTTTTCACACAGTTTTTTGGCTAACCACAGTATACAAAACAACCCTAGCAGTACTTGATGTAACTGGCAATTTAAAACATTTATTTTTAGCCTCCTTATATTATTATATAATTATTGTTTTTTCGCCTTTACTTGCTATCGTTTACCACTACTGATGTCGCGTTGTTCCCGAGAATTGGACGAAATACAGCGAGTCGCCGATGTTTTTAACAATGATAATATATTGATTAACACCGGTCATTTGCGCTGGTCCACTGTTCGGCTCGCCAGATTACGCGTTGTTGCGCGATCGTCAAGCGATCTGACTTGTGAGACATGTGTTATTGTTTTAAATTGAAAGGGATTAATAAATTAATATCGTAATAAGATCGGTTTAGATCGGTAATGCCTAAAAATAACTCCAGATTTATTGCAGCAAAAATTCCTGAACAAATACGCCATTGATAAAAAAGTTATTGCAGAGGGGTAATATATTGCGCAACAGTGTAAATACCTGCCGACATTATTTAAGGATGCATTCTTTTAATGGTAGGGGTAGGACCCTAAGAACTAAACTTTATTTAGATTTAACTAAATACCAAAATAAAATTTAGTTGGTCATTTTAGAAAGAAATAAACCCATTTTAGTTGCTGATTTACATAATTTGGGTAGATACACTATATATTTTTTTTAAGATTACAAAGCCTTCAAAAAACTAAAATTCAAGTTAATAACTGAGAACGCCAATGTGAAAGGTCATACCTATAATGATGTAATTATATCAACTTTTTATTATTAGATTTTGTTTCCAATAAGAGATTATTATTAATTAACTGTTAGGAATTATGTTATATTATTTCTAAATCTAAAATTAATTATTTATAAAATAAATGCAAATTAAAACTTACAAAATATTTTTTTGAACACCCCATAGAAATGTCCACAAATTTAAAATCATCATAATAATATATGAGTAAACTTTTAACACGTTAGCATAACACTGATGCGTGCTGAAAACTGTGATAAGTTAAATATATTCAAAACGTCAACCACCCTACTTCCTGAATTTTTTATAATCAACGCAAGCGAAGCGTAGGATATAGTCTACTAGTGCTTAGAAAATAATGTTTTTATCTTTAGACGTACCACCCCATGTACACAACGTGTAGCAAAAACCAAATGTCGATTTTCAACAAAGACAAATTCTTTTCATTTGATTTTAGAGACCAAAAACATTGCGTTCTCTTGACCTGAATCCTGGCCATGTTTATTATTGGATTTTAAAAAACTTTTTAAATTTGGACTCTACAGATATTGGAGAATGTGCGAAAGTTATTTTCATTAAAAAAAAAATATTTTCAATATTTTTAACAATCCAATGAACTTAAGTATTTATTTTCCGGGTTTTCATTGGCTAATATCTTTTTCTTCGAATTTTTTTTCTGCATGAAAATAACTTTCGCACACCCACAAAGATCCTACCTTTCCATTGGTAACTTTTTTTTTCTGATAATTTTCTTAGTTTTTTTGTAATTCGGGTCAAAAAGAACAGCAATTTAACATGGCAAATTTTAGCGCGGTCGGATCCACTTAACAAAGAATATTGGAAAGTCCTTGTTTTTGTTTTATATGTGGTATATATATATTTTTAAATTATTTATTTATTAATTTAGCAGCAATATATTGACTTAACAATATTCTGTAATTAATTCTAAACAACTTTTATCAAAATAATTTTTCAGAAAACATTACAGTTTTTTTTTAAACGAAGTCTTAACTTTTCGTCTAATTCTTAGCCTAATTAATAATCCGTCTCAGCTCAGTCATCCACTGACTGTCTCTCTTTCAAACCTCCGTGGCGAACGCTACTTTTGGAGACGCGATACCGGCCAATGGAACAGCTAGAAAATGTAAAAAACCCCGAAAATGCGAGTAGATACGACATCCTTTTATATTTTTAAGTTTATGTGTTGCATCTGCCTTCCAGTGTTTTTAAAACTACCCCTTGCCCTTTTTTTCTAGTAAAAATATTTTGACCAAAAAAAATTATCTAAAAGTTCAAGTTTCATTTTTTTTCAACCCATCAGCAACACATTTTTATCTTCCAACAAAATTAAAACGTTTTTGTTTCTTATAATATTATTCTCTTCCAAGTGTTCAGCAAAACTTACACCAGCCGACGTTTTGGAGAGAAACTATTTTGTGTGCTATGCGTTCCTTCAAATTCGACAGACAGTGCCTTTAAAACTTATGCTAGTTCAATCTGTAAGAGTATAGGTAAAAACCCTTGGAGGTGTCTTAAAATATTGTCCATAAGCTTCTTAAATTTAATCAAAAATGATTTAAGATGAAATAAAAAATGAATGAATTATGACTGGATTTAATCAGTACTGAGTTTACTGTGATTAAAATGTAATATTTTTTTAAATGTGTATGTCCCTTATGGAAAGTAGTTCCTTTAGTATTTATTTCATTAATTATTATCAATTTTCCCAGCTCCAAAATAGCTGTGGTTGTTGGTTTCGCTCCTGAGATTCAAAACGCCCTCTGTCACATTTGTTACTGTGAAAAGGCCAAAATATGTTAAAGCCCATTATTAACAAAATACCACAAGAACAGTTCTAAGAAAGGTCGACTGAGGGACCTCAATTTTCCGACTAAAGATTTTCATTCATTACAAGACAGGTCGTTACGTATAATCTAAATCTCGTTTATGGTTGTTTCGGGATCTAAGGGACAACTTGATGTGTTTGTTATTGAGCAATTATTGTCGACAATTCCACTCAGGTATAAAAAATTCTATTTAAAATATCAAAAATTGTAGTGTTCTATCGAATAAAAAGAAGGGAAAATATACCGGGATTTTAAAAATCTGAAACCTACCTTGGGAACTTGGGAACTGAAAATAAGCGGAAAATTGAATCTAATATCAATACGGAAAATGTGATCTTCGAATTATTTTCCTCATTAAAAAAAATTCAAGAAAGCACAAATAAGAACGGTAACGGCGTAACTACTTTAACAACAGAAGATCAAGATTATATAAGGATATCTAGTAACTCTATACACAAATGTTTGACGGTATTAGCGTACAGGCTAGGTATTTTAGAAAAAGAAAACATGCAGTTAAAATACTGTGCAGCAGAGTACGATAATCATAATAAGGCTCTTAAATACGATGAAGTAAAATAGAGTACAGAAGGGACAAAAACATATGCTTCAATTACAACAGCAAAAATAGCAGATAAGAAAAAGATCTCTGGCAGCAATAACGAAGTCGGTGCTGAAGAAAACGAACAATGGATTACTCCCAAAACAAGACAAAGACATGAAATTTTAATCCGAATTCAAAACATAAATGATTCTAAAGAGGTAGCAAAGCAATTAAAAACCAATCTTAATACGAGAGACACTAATGGTGGGTTTAAAAATATAAGACATCTAAAAACTGGGGCTATCATTTTAGAAAGTCACGATAAAGATCAGCAGAAAAAATTGAAAAAAGTCCTAGAAGAAAATCGGCATATAGAAATTAAAGAGTTCCAAAGATTTAATCCAATGTTCCTGGTTACAGGAATAGAAAAGGTATATTCAGATGACGAATTTCTCGAAGAACTGATTAGGCTTAATGATGAAATTGAAATGGAACTTGGATACAAAGTGACTGAAAAAATAAAGGTAGTTACTAAAAAACAATGTAGAAATGTAAATAAAGAAAATTGGATATTAACGGCCCCTCCAGAGATAGTAAAATGGTTTTTAAAGAAGAAAATAATAAACTTTGATTTCCTAAAGGTATATGTACACGAACATCTAAATTTGACCATATGTTTTCGTTGCTGTCTATTTGGGCATGTGGCAAAGCATTGTAATGGAAAATAATGCTGCCATAAGTGCGGCAAGGAACATGCTAGTGTAGACTGTAAGGCAGAAAATCTAAAATGCCCCAACTATCTAAAAATGAAATATAAAGAAGAAGAAAGTTGCCATTCAGCACGAGATATCAACTGCCCAATAGGTATATAAGAGATATCTAAACAGGTACAGAAACCAAATTAACTACACAGACTCTTTTTTATAAAAAAGGCACAAAAAAGTACAATAACTGGACGCAACTTAGGAAAGTGCAATAAATTGAGCATTATTCATCAAAATGTCCAGTCAATGGGAAATTCTGTAGAAAAGTTAAATATAATGTTACAAAATCATAATGAATGCCAAATAGTCGGTGTTTCTGAACACTGGAAATCTGAAGAGCATTTACAGAACTTAGCAATTAAAGGGTTTAAACTAAGAGCAGCGTTTAGTCGTGAGGAAGGACGTCATGGAGGCTCAGCAATCTATGTTCGAGAAGGTGTACAGTGCAATCAAAGATCTAAGTTAAATAAGTTATCTGTGAGCGGCGTATTTGAGTGTTCAGCAATCGAATGTCAACTAGGTAGCATAAATATAATTGTAGTGTGTATATATAGACCCCCAACTGGTGATCAAAGAACATTTCTCTTAAAAATTGAACAGCTTATATCCAAAATATGTGATGAAAACAAACTTTCTTTTATAGCTGGTGATTTTAACATAGAACTGATTAAGAAAAACAAATCAAAAACCGATTTTTTGTCATTAATGAATTCTTATAATTTTAGTCCGACAATAGGGAGTAATACAAGAATCACTAGTAACACCGCCAGTTGTATTGATAACATTTTTACCAATGGTGATTATTTGAAAACTTTCGTTTTTGAAAATTTTGTATCTGATCACATGGCACAAAAAATCATTTTTGAGTTGGATAATAAAATGGAATAAATTCCCCGATATAAACGCTATTTTTCTAACGAAAAAAAAAGGGATTTTTTGGGCAATTTGAAAGAACAATACTGGTTAGGTGTATATTCTGTTGATAAAAGCGATGTTAATAAGCAATGATGTGTCTTTATGAATACATTTAAAAATATTTTTGAACAAAATTTCCCGGTCAAATTAATTAATAAAAAGAAACAAAGTAGGAACCTTCATATCTATAATGATCCAGAGTTAGCTGAATGTAAATCGGGGCTAGACATTATTTTAAATTTATCCAGGCACAATCATAGATTTCAAAATAAAGAAACAAAACAAGATTATGATAAGCTGTAAATAGCCTCACGTGTCAAATATTATGAAAATAAAGTTAATAAGTTTGATAATAAAATGAAATGCATGTGGGCATTATGCAAAGAGGTTACGGGTAAAACTAGTGATTTTTGTAACTCTGACATTAGAATTAAAGGAAGCTCGGAAGACATAGCAAACGAGTACAACTCGTACTTACTAAAAGTCATACCAAATCTTTTAAAAAACCTACTAGATATACCGTTTACCACTAGTATAGTTAGAAATAATAAATCCATCTACTTAAGACCTACTACACCCAAAGAAGTATAAGACATCGCCCAAAAAATAAAAAATAAAAATAGCAGTGGAAGTGATGAGATTCCAACGAGTATTGTAAAGTTGTCGATTATCTGATCAACAATTCGTTAAAATATGGAATATTTCCAGAAGATTTGAAGAATGCCCTTATAAAGCCACTTTATAAAAAAGGTGACCCAAAAAATATGTACAGCTATAGACCAATCAGTTTATTACCCGGTTTTTCCAAGTTATTTGAACTAGTAATATGTGAAAGGCTTATAAATTTTATGAATGAATGTAATCTGTTTTGCTAAAGCCAGCATGGGTATTTGAAGGGAAAGTCAACCCAAACAGCAATATTTCAATTTACTAAGGTAGTTTTGGATTATTTGGAGAATGGTAACTTGGCTTTAGGGATGTTTTTAGACCTTTCAAAGGCCTATGACTGCCTGGACAGGGATTTGTTGATCAGAAAACTTGAAATGTACTGGATAAGGGGAAATGCTCACAAATGGTTAGTGTCATACTTAAATGAAAGATTTCAAACTGTTAGTGTTTTAAAGGATTGTCGGATCCATAAATCAAAACCCCTAAAAAATGAACTTGGCATAGCACAAGGAAGTGTACTGGGTCCTATTCTGTTTGTTATATTTATTAATGATTTGAACTACAGCTCAGATTTGTCCAAGAAATTGGTAAAATATGCCGATGACACTAACTTACTCTTTGGGGGTAGTAATTTAAATGATATTTTGGTCAGCGGCAAAAATTTTCTAGATATGGTCAATGCCTGGTTTAGCTAAAATAATTTAATTTTGAACGAGTCCAAGACAAATGTTATACTTTTTAGAACAAAGCAATCAAAAGTAGAAACACCACTATTTTTTAAAAACGAAAAGGACAATTCCATAATCTTTTCGGAAAACACTAAGTTATTGGGAATTTATATTAACGAATTTTTGGATTGGTCTTGTAATATAGAATACCTCTCTAAAAAATTAAGTTCGATTTGTTATGGAATCCGAGTCACTAGTAAATACATGAACGAAAAAACCTTAAAGACGATGTATTTCTTCAATTTTCAATCTACAGTTCACTATGGCATTATTTTTTGGGGTATACACAGTCAAGCTAAAAGTATCTTTATCATCCAAAAAGGTTTGTTAAGAATAATTAAAAAAATGAAGAATTATGAATCGTGTAGGACAGTATTTAAAGACGCTGGTATTCTAACCATATATGGTCTCTATATTTACGAATGCTTAACGTTATTTTTTAAAAACAATCATTGCTTTGAAACTCCATCTCTACACCAATATAACACCAGAACAAAAAATGTAACATATCCTATACATCGTCTTACACTTAGTGAGAAAAGTCCACATTATATGTGTCTAAAATTTTATAATAAGCTACCCGAGAACTTCAAAACAATTCAAAGTTTAAAAATTTTTAAATGGGAACTCAAAAAGCTTTTAATTGACTTGGAACCATATAGTGTGGATGACTTTTTAAAGTAACATTAACTTTTATATTACATTACCATTTAGGAATAAGTAAATTTAATTGTGTTCTTTGTTGACGTCATTTCAGTTTGTATTTTGTGTATTTCAAATTTGAAATAAAGAAGTATAAATAAATAAATACCATCGTAACGATCATATCATTTCGACTTTTTTTTCAATTATGCTAAAAATTTTATTAATCGGTGTTAATCAAATTATTTTTAATTATAGGTACTTTTTAAGTGAAAAGTCACTATGTCTCGATTTGAAACAATCGATAAGAAAGAAATAAACGTCGAAATTGAAAAACCTAATCCTGAAAATACAAGGTAGCGTAAATCATATGGAATCCAATCAGCATTTTTTGCGGTGAAAAACATTTTGATTTAAACGGGCTGCAGCCAATCGAAGATGTAGCTACTATATTAATTGCCTGGGATTCTAATATAAAGAAAATAAATGCTAAAATGGTTCAAAATATGTATTACGAAATGTTTTATGTTAGTTTTAACCCTTTCACGAATGAATTGTTTATACAGTGTTATCCAAATTAAGTGTCCACCATTGATAACTTTCTTATTATTAAAGATACAAACGTGTTTAAATTAGCAAACTAGTAGTATTTTGACAGCCCATTAAGATACAAGAATTTAAAAAAAAAACAGTAGAGCATCGTGTTTTTGAGGTTAGAAGTAAAATGCCATTTTTTAAAATGGAAACCCCTGTATATTATATTTTTATCTGTTAAAGCTTTAAATTTTAAACAAAAATGATTATAGTGAATTTCTTCTAGGATAAAAAGTAAAGAAGTTATAAAGCCCAAATTGAAACAATGAAGATAGATTTACCAACTTTATTATACACATGATCTTATAACAAAACAAAATAAAATTACCAATTTTTTCTTAGAATATGCTCAAAAATACCACCCCGTTCTTCGATACATTTTTCTGCACGTTTTTGAACTGCTCGAACTGTCTTAAGTATGGTCCTATACCATCTATCTCGTTTATTGTTTCCCTAACTGTAGTCTTTAAATCGTCAACGTTATTGTATCTTTGCTTGTAAACTTGGTTCTTTAAAACACCCCACAAAAAAATCCAGAGGTGTTAGGTCTGGTGATCGAGGAGGCCACTGAATAGGGCCATTTGTTTCTATCCATTGATTATTAAAAATAGCACTTATTAGAAGTTGATAAGTACCTCTGTAGTTATGGGCAGGTGCGCCATCTTGTTGAAAATGAAGATTCTGTCTACTTATAAGATCTAAGAAATTATTCAAAATTTCAGTCATAAATTTCACGTATCTTTCACCAGTTAGAGTGCTCTCATAAAAAAACGGACCAACAATTCTTGAACCAATCAAACCGCACCAAACCTAAACGGACTAAACTAAAACGGACTTGTGGAGCTCGTGAATGTAAGTAGTAAGAAAAGTTCAAAGAAGTAGTCCATTCTCCAAGAGACCCGTTTCTATTACCAAATAAAAACTAAAAACTCAAAGTCGTCGTCTCGTCAATCACTATTTACTTAAAAAGGTGACATGTTTCGCCCTATATGGGCATCATCAGACCTAGAAAGTTTTTTAAAACATAACATTAAATAGAAAAACCCCCTAAATTTTGTAAGAAAAGATTTTCCCGTGACCAGTAATGATCATTTTTTCTATTGTACATTCCAGAATTTGAGATATTGGATTCATCTGTCCATAAAATATAACGAAAATTATTTACATTTTGGCGACAGAAGTTAAGATACCAATGGCAAAAAATTAGTCTTCTTTCTGGATCCCCTGCCAAAAGAGCTTGAACTAGGCAAGGAATAAATTTTTGCTTTTTTAAAATCCTATGAACAGTACCATAAGACAAATTAGAGTCCTTGACAATATCTGCAATGAAATTCTCACGGTAGGCTCCAAAATATGCCATAACTTCAATTTCCGTGGCCTCGCTTATTATAAAATTCTTTTTTGTCCTTGTTTTGACAAAAATACCTTAATTGTCTCTAAATTTTCGGTAGTCTTAGAAAACATCGCTCATTCGGTTGAATACGAAGTGGATATACCTCAGAGTAGTACTCTCTTGCTCTCGAAGAGGATTTTCTGCATACTAAGTAAGTTTCTAACATATAACATTTTTCTGCATGGGTAAAAAAAACATATTTTTTTCAATATTATAACTGACACAACAAAACTTATAAACGAAAAAAGAATAAAAACCGTACCTACTAAAACACGATACTTCATATGAAATTACCATTGTTTTCCAAAGCCTTCCAGATGCCAAATAAATATTAAATAGTGCGATGGTGACGCGGTCATCATAGCCTCCTTATTATTTTACTACTATTAATATTTAGAAATTCAATATTGACGTTATTTTTTTTGACTTAAGTAGAAAAGTCATTATAAGCTTTTTTGTTTAAA
Organism: Polydrusus pterygomalis; assembly: GCA_963969555.1. NCBI lineage: Eukaryota > Metazoa > Arthropoda > Insecta > Coleoptera > Curculionidae > Polydrusus > Polydrusus pterygomalis. Next base: position 107,934,616 of record OZ018378.1, read on the forward strand.
ATTTAAAGCTTTAACAAATAAAAACATAATATACAGGGGTTTCCATTTAAAAAATGGCATTTTACTTCTAACCTCAAAAACGCGATGCTCAACTGTTTTTTTTATTCTTGCATTTTAATGAGCTGTAAAAATACCACTAGTTTGCTAATTTAAACAATTTTCTATCTTTAATAATATTAAACTTACCAATGGTGGACACTTAATTTGGATAACCCTGTATACAAAGCTCCGTGAGGCGGTATTTCAAAATGGAAAATATTACAAAGAGAGAGAAACTCATAGTAAGTTCAGTGTCTCTTACACAAAGTGAAATGAATAAGATTGCATTAACATGGGATGAAAATACAACCGAAGTTTATTCAAAAAAATGTCTATGTGTTGCCTACGAGCTAGGCTGCAGGGGAGATGGGGCTCCAAACTGTAAAATCTATAATTTTAAAGAAAAAGAATATAACGGAGGAAGACTTACAGTGTCTCATTTCTTTCCAGTTTTTATTTTTTTTTTCATAGCTTTTTGTTGGTATGGTTGGTAATTTTTTACAGCGCAGAGCAGAAATTCATATTTACCTGTAGTGATTAAAAACTTCTTTACTATGTGGCAACTTTGGAGAATGACGCTTTTCTGGATTTCTTGGTATAAACAACTTGAAAGACCTAGTTTTTCCAAGTTGGGCTTACTGATTTTCATCATGCTCCCTCAGCCGATATTATTATTGGAATATTTCGTCTATTTTTCATGCAACAAAAACCAAAATTTAAAAATATTTAGACGGTAATATAAAATCAAAATGGTCAACCATAGATATCTAGCTTTCTGCATAGGTTAAGAATATGAGCATTAAATCATTATTTGACGCAATAACGATAAGTAATAAGAGGAAGTTAGAGGAACATTTCTGCTGAAGTTAGCTTTGGTCGTCCAGTTGTATATAAACCCGCAATATCACACCTGAAACACACAATACCGGTCTTGTCTATGTTAAAATAAGATTATAAAAAAGTGGTTGGCAAAGAAAAGTCCTTTCTACCTTCTTATATATATTTAATTATAATTGCCTACGCGTTTCGGCTTATATAAGCCATCTTCAGGGCGTAGCTGTAAGCAAAGAAAAAAAAATTATGTACCTAATAAAATTTAAACAAATTCTTTTGAAAATGACGAACTCAAGAAAACGTATGTCCTAAAACTTACAGATTATGAAAATTCACATACAGGGTCACATAGCGAGACGCACCCAGTCAACACACAAATAAATAACATTAAAATTACGTCACAATCATGATTTTAAACTTTAAAAAAAACTTAAAAATACACCACTAGCACTGTCAAATAATTTGTAATTTCCTGAATATAATATTTCTCAGGAACTCAAGATCTCGGTAATTGCACAAAGTAGTAGGGTAATTGGCAAATTAAATGATATAGCAGATTTCGTTAATATATAACAAAATATGTATGTATGTATGCGCAAACTAAATCCTTCAGGTACACCACAGTGAACACTGAACATTTATCAAACCAGAATAAATGCCAGATATTGAAACCCTCTGGTGTCGACTAACTAGTCAAACCAATTTTTTATCGGATTCAGACCCCTCTAAACAGTGTTAATTACCCCATAGTATGCATGCATATCATATAGAGTAGTAAATGATAATAGTTACCCTCTGGTGTTGACTAACTAGTCAAACCAATTCTTTATAGGTTTCAGACCCTATAAGCAGTGTTAATTACCCCATAGTATGCATGCATATCATATGCAGAGTAGTAAATGATAATAGATAGTAATTGTCATGCTGCTAATTGCATACTTAAAGTACCTATCTCTTCTACAATCTGCTATACATTTTTGTAAAAGAATATTTGGACATTATTAACTTATATAAAAATATGTAGGTACCGTATTACACTGCATTCGGGCTACACTTTTATATATTAAGTTTAGGGTTTAGTATGTATTGAATTTTCGCAGACAGCACACAGACACATTCAAAAAAGTTGTAACCTAATGCGCATGTCCGCAGTTTAAAGGGGGTCTGTCCCTAGACACTTGTGGATCCGAAGGGACACATATCTTGTACCGATCCTGATGGCTATGATGGGGGACGTCTAACGTCTTTAATCAGCGAATAAGGGGAATCGGATATGTCCGGTGGCATGACACGTCCGGTACTGATCCCAGTGGATTATTGGTATGGGTCTGCAACAACATTCTTAAAATCGAACCACAAAGACTTAATAAGTTGCTTCCCCCCCCCCCCCCCCCCGCCAAGATCTGTTGGGGACAAAAAGTGATATGACAAGATCGTAAAACTGTGCCTAGAATGCTGTTAAGTTTGTGGTTACCGACCCACATAAAACTATAAGTCATGCTGGCTGGCTGGCATTAACTAGGTACAGGTCTCCCATTAACTAGCATTATTACTATTACGTTTCTCAAACATACATATTTTTATAAAAATCCAAGCTTCACTTTTATGACATAAAAGTTATATAATTTGTCAGTAACTCTGTACAAGATAGCTTGAGCCAGACCTTTAGTCCAACTACCAGTGTCATATCTGGAGTAGGACACGGCGTTTTTCTTTTTAACTTTTTTGTTTTTGTTGAAAAGAATTATTGTTTTCCTGTAAAATTTTTGATGAGATTAAAGTGTTTGTTTTTTATTTGTAGCAAAATTACACTTTTAATAAGATGTTCTGATTTTAAAAATAGTAGTAATTTAATTCCATTCTCAATTTCCCTCTTCTGTCTTCAAATGCTAGGAACGTGATTAAAAGGGACTCTTATAGTACAAACTTTAAAATATAGGCTTTTTAAATTATTTTTTATTTATAAAAATATCAAAAGAGAATAATTTGTTTTCCAGTTATAGCTTTTTGTTGCCTTCGCATTCTTTATTATTTCTATTTTTACGCTTCACGGAATTGTGATAACATCTATAAAAGTAACGGTGATAAACGCCTGCTCCCTTAATAATTTGCGGGACTTTATGCACTTTAGCACCGCATAATGTCGCAGTGGATGTTATTTTGAACGACGCGACACCGAAGCCACGGTAGGTCGGTAATAAAGTAAAAAGAGTCACGCATTGTAAAGTGTTGGTTCGACAACGTTCCTTTACTCTACAGTTTAGGCCGGTTTTGCTCTTCGATATAGGGTAGTTATTTATACTGGGTGGTTAACTAAGAATGGCCATCGGAAACCGTTTACCATAATAATATGGTTTGCGAAAAAAAAATTTATTACAAAGGTGAGAGAAATTGCTGGAAATTATTTTTTTAATTTCTAGGTTGGCCACTAGGGGGCGTAAGGTGATAAATCAAAAAGGGGATCTACTGAAAAGTCTGAAGAACTTTTGTATTTAAATTTTTGCTCTGCCTTTTTGTTTAAGTAGGACGAAACAAAAAATGATGTTGTTATGACAAAATATTAATATCTTTGGTTTGGCTTATCAGAGTGACAAGTTTGCTAAATGTGGATTATTTTGTTTTAACAGTTTAATAAAAATTGTCGTTCTGATTTCCATTGCGATAGCTAGAGGGCTTTCTGTTCTCAAAAATTTTAAATGCGAAATATACCTTTTTTTAAAATAAGCAAAAAGAAGAGTAAAGAAAACCGTCTAAAAACCACAAGTCTATATTTGTTTTTAAACCGGAGATCTGAAAAATTTAACATAAATATGATCTTCATAATAACAAATCTGACTTATTTGTAGTGAAAAACTTACAAATATACAAAGCCATAATCATAATAACAGTTCTTTTAAATTAATGTTTTGGGGTCAATAGAGTGGCCACCCAAATCGCCCGACCTTAACCCACTGGACTTTTTTTCGTGGGGCTACGGCAAAAATTTAGTTTATTTAAATACGCTTAAGGAGTCCATTCGACGAGTAATACGGGAAATCTCTACAAGTAGTACAAAATGTATAAATTGGAAATGAAATTTTTATATCGATTGATCTACTGCAGAACAGTAAGTTGGTGAAGGACACTAGAATTGATTGTAGGTATAAGTATGTACCTAGAATGTAAAAATACAATATGTTTCATTAAAAACATTAAATATGATTCACGTAGTACTTTTATGATCTACTCTGTATATTGTCTTTTTAACATATCGCTTTCCGCGATATGTTATTCGTCTCCTTCGCACGGAATCACTACAACCCTGATTGCTTCCCGAAAATTTCGCTCTATATAGGCTGCTTCGTGAAAATAATGTATGTATTTTGTCGTCGTGGTCGGCGTCGTCGTCAGTTTTGACATTTTCACATTTGCGATTTTTTTTCTCGGAAACAGTTAGAGTGGGATGATTGAAACTTTTTCAGTTTAGAGAGGACGTTGTGTGAAAATTTCGAATATACAGGGTGTACTGGAAAAAAGTTATTAATTTTTAAAGTCGACTAATATCGGATTCTCGTTTTTATTCGATACAGGCCACAAAAATCAGTTTTTTCGATTTAAACTTTTTCGACGCGTAGTCGACCGTCGGCTACAGAAGCCTATTGTTTGTGAGCGCGATCGAAAGTTTGGAAGTAATTTTTTTGATTTTTTCAAAGTCGAAATTTGGTCAAAAATGGTACCTCTTGGATCGCTAATAAGTCGAATTGGGTGCATCCGATCGACATTCAGTTTAGATAATCGTTTAGGCCATCTCAAAAACTACCCTTTTTCAATACATCGTTCTATACCTAACTGGAATGGAAATTGCCGAAAATGGTAAGAAACTGGAAACCACAGAGTAAGGCGTGATTTTTTCGCCGTTTTTATTTTTTTTCGTACGGAAAACGACTTTTGATCAAAACGTTGTATACTTTAGCGGATAGAGCTCGTCAATTTGTATTTGTGAGATATTTTTTCGTTTCTTTATCTTTAATACGGAAAAAATGGCAAGCTTCCGAAATTTCACTTCCTTAGTATTCTATCACGTCGCACTGGATCGCCTAAACACGTCAGCAAGTTTCTGTATATAACTTTTTGAATTTTTTCTTGGTCCAATATATCGACGGATAAACAACCTTTAGTTTGCATAGTAAGCGCGCTCTGTTAAAACATTATTTGTGGCTCAAAAAAATTAATTAATGATTTATAAAGAGATATTTTTACCTGATGTTTTACTATATCGACTGTAGCTTATTCAATTTTTAACAAAACCATTTTATTTTTTTCCCAAAAGACGCGCTGATTTATTCTCAACACCTCTACATATCCAAACTTATCAAAATATATTCGTAAGTTTAAGAAAACTCAAGTTTTTGAGTGCGGAAACAGGCAAAATTTACAAATTCCAATACCATTCAATTTAGGAAAGTTGGCCATGCTTTCACCACGTGTGTGGGCGTGAACTTTAACTTTTATACCATCTGTCAAAAATAGGTAAAAAATGAGATTTACAAGTTGACCATTTAAAGTAATAAGACCAATTTGAGAAGGTCTTTTGTAGTAAATAGGTACCTTGAACCTTTATCTTTTTCGTTTGACCAAAAATAAGGGAAAAAACATCGCATTTATATCCGTACTTTTAATAATAAAAAAAATAGCTTGCAGGAGGTATTTCAACTTCAAATTCTATAGTTATAATAACATTTGGAGGCTATTTTAGGGATAAAATAGCTGTTCTAAACCTTTTTCTTTGCGTTTGATCAAAAATAATTGTAAAAAATATATCATGTACACCTAGTTTCACGACCAACTTCCAGGTGAATTAAACTCGCTGCAATTTCTAGCCGCAACGGCTTATATATTTTTACGTCCGGACACTTCGTCTTTTAGCCTCATTACCGTGCATAAGACAAAGAAAGAAACGCCTTTTATTACTATCGAACAAGTTAGTTCGATTTAATGCTTTGCAATGACTTAAAAATAGACTCGAAGATACGAGAATACGGGTAGAAAGAGGGAGGGAGGGGGGGGGGGCTCAACTGTTAGAGTATGGAATTAATTAAAATTAATTTATTTATTTTGATTGGAGGAGTGAAGGGTGACGTCCCGCGAAAAAATTTTTTTTTATTGCTTGTCCTTTTAGTAATATACAGGGGGTGGCGCACTATTGCATGGGCGTCCGAACAAACTTTTTCATGGAGAGGCCAACAGATAATCGACTAAATTGCGATTAAAAATATTTAAACCAATTAAAATAATATCCAGAAAATCGATTGGTAAAATTTGCTAGGTGCTATCAATGTCAAATTGTAAGGATAAGCGTTATTGATAAAAATATAGACGCATGAGGTGATCACTGGGAGTTTTTGAGAGAAGTAAATTTTACTGTCAAAAATTTAGCGCGTAAGTGATGTTGATAAAACAAACTATATGGAAGAATAGACTGTGCCCAGGTGATTTTGGGAAACATGCGCAAAAAATACAACGTAAGAGTTTGACAGGTGCTGTGGTCAAATTTTAATGAAAAGCGATATTGATACAATGAACTATGGAATTAAATACGGTGAATGAGTTACGTTAGAATACTAGCAAAAACTTTTGTTAACAAAATTTAACAGGTGCTGTCAATGTCAATAGACTGTGACCGGAAAAGTTAGAAGAAAGAAATACGAAATTTTTTTGCAGCTCAATATCAAATTTTGATAATATTTTATTTCGATTTATTATGTCAACAAACATGAAAATAATAACAAACATCTCATACCAAGCGGAATGCAGTCTATTTTCACACATACAGTGCTTGCATAAGGTCCACCTCCTCCCCCCCACCTCCCCCCCTTTTAATAATTTGGGAATGGTTTCAGATATATTTAAAGTCGGTATGCGTAAATGATAGGTAAAAAATTTAATTTTGAGGAAAATTTTGTTGTTTCTTTATTCAAAATGGCGGACATTCGCCATCTTGGAAAACGTTTTTAAATGGGAAGGGGATCGAGTAATACTTCAGTTAAAGGTATTTTTATGCTTGATATAGATAACCTTGTAATTTTTAATGTTCTAAAATGTGCCGTTTCAAAATGACGATTCCGAAAAATATGAGAAAACAACCATATTTTTGGAAGATCTCATCATCTTGAAAAACAAAACAATAATTTTATAAGTGTAAATTATAAGTAAGCCTTAATTTTTTTGAAATATTGTTGCTTTGGGAGCGAAGGAAAAATAAGTCTTCTCCACAATTTTATTTTTGTTTTTCTTTCATTCCCATATTTGCAACTCCATTTTAAGCATGGACTGTTACTTCAAATTAATGTTGTTTTGTTATTCAACATGGCGGAGATCGCCGAATATATTTATGTTTCCTTGCATAATTTCCGATTCGCCAGGTTAAAGCGGAACATTTTGGAACACAATAAAAATTATAAGGTTAAATTGGATGTGAAATACCTTTAAAATGAAGTATCACCCTACCTCCTTTTCCAGTTAAAAATATTTTTTCTCCACCTTGAATAACAAAACAATTCTCCTTAAAAGTAAATATTTTGCCTATTATTTACGCCTACCGAATTTAAACAATATATCTCAAGCCGTTTATACAAGGAGAGGGGGGGAGATGGCTTTGTGCAATCACCGTTTAATTAAAAAAAAAACGTTTATTAAACAGGTATATGCAGAAATTGGCACGAAAATACAAATCTACCGCTACACAGAAAATTAGTTGTCACAAAAAAACTGTCGAAATGGTCTTTGTGCATCAAAGGCCATTTCGATAGTTTTGCAGATGCACTCTGCACCCCATAGGTATTATAATACTTAAAATGCTGTTATCTGTAAAATATTCCTATTTTTTCAATAGTATTAAAACTTCTAAAAAAAAAATTAAAATTTGCTACAAACATGGAAAAGTCTATTCGCGCAGCTACAAAATTTGCCAGGGTGGAAAAATCACAAGTTGGAAAAACAAGGTCTTAACCAAGGCCAGCATAAAAATAGCACAGCAGACGATCGCGCAAGAACGTCTAGGCAAGACGAGACAATTTGTTGGCCAGCGCAAACATCGGGCAGTGTTGCCAGACTGGCCAACGAATAATTCTGCCGAGTATGTCAAAAAATCTGCTGAATTTATCTGTTGCCCCTACTTCGACCTCCAATAGGTATATATCAACATTTTTGTAAAAAAACACTATTTTTAACTTTATTTTTGGTTTGTTATTTTTTTTTATATTTTCATTGAATATTATATTTTTTAAATCTATTTGGTAAAAATACATAGTAATTCCTTATTTATTAAAAATTCTTTAAAAGTCTGCAAATTACGAAATTATTTTGCAATTTTGCAAAAAATACGATTTCAAAAATTTTGCTAAATGCAGAAAAGACTGCTGTTCTGGCAATACTGAATCGGGGTAAATTAATATATTATAAGTGTTGCCAGGTCAAAAATAAGGAAAGCAGTCTGACATAAAAAAGCGATAGATTTAAAAATATTACGCTAAATATATTATATTGAAAACAATTAATAAATTATTTTATTAGTTAAAAAAGTATACATATTTTCAAACAATGGCCAATAATCTTCACTTTAAAAAACGGATGATAATTAGACATATTATTATATAATATTACAGCACAGATACCAGAAATATTGAAAAGAAGAGTACGCGTCCAAAATGTCAAACCTAATCAGAGAATGGAGAAGAGAGAGAGAGAGAGAAGATTAGCATGCTTATTTTAAAAGCGTAAACAAAATCGAGTGTAATGTTAAGCGGGAGAAACGGTTAGCATAGCGATAAAACGGTAGTTCATCCATCAAAATAGTTGATCAACCGCAAAAACGATATACCTGGCAACATTGCACATTATCAATATTAAAAACATCATTGACTCGCTGCCAGTGTTGCCAAAACTCACGATTAATCGTGAGATTACACGGTTTTGGGAATTATCTCACGATTTCACGAATCACGTCGCGTTTCTCACGATTTTTTATCGTATGTCAAACATAAGTAACTAAAAATAATTCATAACAAACGTCACAAATTTATTGCATTTACATAAAAATCCTCGTATGATTTTCTATACGTTACGACTTTCGCTACTATTACTGCCGCTACTGAAGTCATATTTGCATAGAAAAGATGATTCCAGCAATTCGGATTCTGATTAACTACCTACTACATTTTTTAATACTACATAATAACGCAAGTTTTTTTTTTACTTTTTAAGTTTTTAGAAATGTGTTTGGTTTTTAAATACAGAAAGTAAATATATATTTGTTGTTTATAAGCTTTCATTCTTTTCTTTAAACTACCTAGGTAGTTTGACCCCCTTTTAAAGAATTTTTAAAAATATTACGAATCTCAGGATTTTAAGTATCCGAGTCTTACGATTTATCTTAGAACATTTTGGCAACACTGCTCGCTGCATTCCGTTCTGATCTTCCAAGAATTAATATTCGGTATTTGGTTACACTCGGCAGTATATAGTGCGTTTTATATGATCAATTCACCATATTTTCAATATTTCACCTGGAAGTTGGTCGTGAAACTAGGTGTACATTTATTTGTCACAAAGGTCCCTGGTTCAAACCCGCGTTTCGCTACATACTTTTTTTTATAATTTTTTTTAATTTCGTTATTTAGGTACTGAACATTTTTTAATTCGGATTCTTACAGCTATAAACCTGTATATGAAAAAAGCTTAAAAAAATTTACACCCACCTGTCAAAATTTGACAGCTGACGTATAGAACTTTGTTATTTAGGTACTGAAAAAAATTTCAATTTAGGATTCTTACAGCTATAACCCTCGCTACGAAAAAAGTTTAAAAAAATTTACACTACCTGTCAAAATTTGACAGCTGTCGTATAGAACTTTGTTATTTAGGTACTGAAAAATTTTTCAATTTAGGATTCTTACAGCTATAACCTTCGCTACGAAAAAAGTTTAAAAAAATTGACACTTACCTGTCAGAATTTGACAGCTGTCGTATAGAACTTTGTTATTTAGGTACTGAAAAATGTTTCAATTTAGGATTCTTACAGCTATAATCGTCACTACGAAAAAGCTAAAAAAAAAATTGACACTTACCTGTCAAAATTTGACAGCTATCGTATAAAACTTTCTTATTTAGGTACCTGAAATTTTTTAAATTTCGGATTCTTACAGCTATAACCCTCGCTACGAAAAGGCTAAAAAAAATTGACACTCACCTGTCAAAATTTGACAGCTATCGTATAAAACTTTGTTATTTAGGTACTAAAAAATTTTTCAATTTAGAATTTTTACAGCTATAATCCTCACTACGAAAAAGCTAAGAAAAAAATTGACACTTACCTGTCAAAATTTGACAGCTATCGTATAAAACTTTCTTATTTAGGGACCTGACATTTTTTATTATATAACTGGCATAAATTTAATACGTAAAGAAAAATTTTCCAATTTCCTTACTAATTTTTAATGTTTTTGTTAGTTACTTATTACTTTCAAATTATTCAATAAAATTAAAATTATATAATTCAAGGGATTTAATATTTTAATATCTAATAAATGACGCTAAGTTGGAAATATTTATGTAGCAATAAATAAAAAGTTTTAATTGAGCCTTTCTGCCCTTTTTATTAAAATTAATTGCTTTCAATAGCGAAACGAAAAGCCATCATAGCAAACAGCATCACCTGCAAGAATCCAGGTGAAATGCAGCTACTAATATGTGTTTATACAATAAATTATTATAATAACACAATGTGATCAGCAGAAGCGCAACTAGCATAAGTTTCTTGGGGAGATTATGCCCTAATAGTAAACTATACATATTTTAAAATTACCCCAAAGGCGAAAAATGTTGTCTTAAGTTAATAATGAGATCTAAAAACCTCAATCTTTAAGAAAGAATCGGCAAATACTTTTAAACATATTTTTTCGGATGATACCATTCTCGGATCTTATTATACCGGGTCCGCTAACGAAGCGGGACGGAAGATTAAATCCTTATCGAGGAACTTATCAAAAATACTAAAACGGTATGAGGTATGGACTTAAAAGTGGCATATTTTACATTAGGTATACAGGGTGGCTCAAAAAAGGGTGGCGGTCTAAATTTGCTTTTTGTAAATGGAACACCTTGTTGGCCCAAAAGTTGGACATAGAGCTGCTGATCCCTTTAATATAAAGTTATGTGGATTTATTATTAGTAGTTTCAGAAATAAGGACGATTTTATTTTAAAAGTTGTCCACGTTTAGTAACCATTTTCAAATTACTGAAATTAATTTGATTCTAAGTTTAGTCCTCCGCACTTTTTTGAGCCAGCCTCTATACTGTTAAATATTTTTAAAATATGCCGCTTTTAAGTCCAAACCTCATGCCGTTTTAGTATTTTTGATATAAGTTTAAAAAATGTAATCTTCCGTCTTCGCTTCATTGGCGGACCCGGTATAATTACATTGTGTTATTACAGCTGAAGGAGGATATGCATACAGTTCTCTATTTTTTTTTAAATGTTACCACTGTTTTAAAATTGTTAAAATAAAAAGCTTAAAAATTTTATTATAAAATGGATATCTCTTCTAAAAATGGAGATAAAACGTGATAATAAAAAACAAACTAGGAATACAAAGCAATAGCACAATGAATTATTATTTGACGCAATATTAATAAAATGAACAATTGCCATGAATTTGGCGTCCATGGAATTTCAGAAAAAAACGTTATATATGGAGATGGTGCGGCATAATGAACATTAAGTTTTTCCATTTGGGCTATACCGTAAAGTATATAGGTATAAGGACCTCTGGTTAATTAAGATTGTGGTAAAATGTCTTTCGAGCTGGCATATAAAATAATATGAGTTGTATTTAAAATAACACTTGTAGGACCTTTGAACTGATTGAAATTGTTACATATTTTATGGAAAATCATTTCAAAAAGCCCCGGCGTAAATATTTTTATTTTTTAAAATCTGCTTTAGTCGCTACTTAACAAACATATTCCATAACTCAAATTCCATGTACTTAATACTGTTGTCGCTCTATTCTACCCACAGTTGTATGTTTTTTAAAAGTTGCAAAACAGCAGAAATTTTTGAATAATCGTTAATAACTCAAAACATATTTAATTTAAACATAGGATATGTTATAGAAAATGTTCTTAAAATTGATCAAGCCATCCAAAAATATTATAATATACTGGGTGTTATATAAAAAAGTATTTTTGATATGCCCTGACTATGTGAGACAACCTGTATAATTCGAAATGCCAATGTGTCCTCATAACTCTGTTTTTGAAAAATACTAAAAAATTTAGTAGTTTAGATGCTATGGTATGATGACTTGAGACCCGGTATATATACCTAACTAATTATTACAGATTTAATTTGAAGAAGTAGTCCATGCTTAAAGTGGCGTTGAAAGTATGGGAGAGAAAGAAAAAACTAAAAATCTTCCTCCACAAAATTGAATAGAACAAAATTATTCAATGGTCTCTACATGTTTCGAACGTAGAAATGTTCATCATCAGGAGACAGAAACTATATTTGGTGCTGATGGTTTCAGCAGAAGAGAAAGTAGTGTAGAACCTTAATGGAGCTTGTATGGAATTAAAACTGGAAGTATAGAAGATACTTAATATGAAGGAAATTGATGAAAATTAAAACATACTGAGTATGTGAGAAATCAGTAAAGGAGGTCTAAACTAACCAAATAAACTGGGGAAGAAGAAAAAACCTTTCTAAATAGAAGGTGTCGAAGATTATTTAAAATTTTTTAAAAACTTTTTATAAAAAATCTTTAAGTGTATGTCTGTAAGACATTGTAAGGGTAAAATTAGTCAAAATAATGAAGATATCACAATAGAATTATTGCATTCCAACAAAAATGTTTTGTGAACTTTGGTCCTAGCACGTGGACGTGAACAACCTTTTTTGACCTCTAATTTTTTAATAAAATGTGCAACTTTTTGATTCATTTTATGGTTTTTAAATTAACCGCTCTACTGAGCTTTAACCCTCAGTACCCCACAAAACACTTTTGTTGGAATGCAAGTCTATTGTGATTTTATTCCATACAAGCTCCATTAAGGTTCTACACCCTTTCTCTTCTGCTAAAACCATCAGCACCAAATATATTTTCTGTCTCCTGATGATGAACGTTTCTACGTTCGAAACATGTAGAGACCCTTGAAGAATTTTATTTTATTAAATTTTGTGGAGGAAGACTTTTAGTTTTTTCTTTCTTTCCCATATTACAGATTTACTAATTTAAAAAAAAAAATATTAGCTCAAATGTGGTACATTTATCGCCTAATGTATGCGTATGTATTCAAATTCAAAGCTTAAACTGAACAGCTTCTCAGTTATCTTTATAATAACCACACACAGCCGACTTTAATATGCTGCACCTATGTAATGATAATATTCCCTCTCACTTCAGGAATAATAGAATGTTCGTTAAAGTCCTAACAAAATTAGGGCATTGCTGCAGGAAAGCCTTTAATTACTGCTAAGCTCAAAATAACTTTCTTATCTTTACACTCTGGTGAGACAATGCAAGCGTCCATAAAGTAAAATCACTTGGAGTGAAAAGAGAAAAGCAGCTTTTGGGTTTTAACGAGGTGTCTTGAATATTTATCCAACCTATTTTAAGTTAAGCATTAAAACATATTATACTATAATGACAGAATATTTAACTTTTGTTCGAGCGGGCATTTTTGATAAATTTTGTACCTTAAGGGCATTAAATAGCACTTTTTGTCCATTTTTGCTTAAAAAAGTAATCAAAAAGCCAGCATATCAAATATCGATTAAATTACACACATTTATCCGCTATATTTGCAGATCTGCAAAGTTGCACGTATGCATTTTCTGTAATCTCACCAACCAATGACAAAATTGGAATTCCAGAAAACGTTTATTATACTTTGCGTCTGCAAATTTGCAGAAGGTTGGAAGATCCTACAAACTTGCAGAATGCACCTATAAAAGTTGTTAAAAAAACTAACCTATATTTTTGGAAATTTGAAGGATGATGGTTTTGGTGGTTATATAGAATTCGTATCCAATTTTTATATAAAAAAAAAACAAGGGAACGTTAAGTGTTAAGTTTATTAATTCATTATCGCCATGGATTTGGGCATATTTCACGTATTTGGCAGTTGAAACCAGAAGATGTAAACTCGTTTAACTACGGTAAAGATGATCGATTAGCAACTAGTTTTTAGAATGTCAAATTTACAAATCTGCAAAGTTGCAGGTATGCATTTTCTGTAATTTCACCCATAATCGATACTTGGGGTAGAGTGTAAATTTGAAACTAAAAACACTTTTAGTTTTCCTCCACTGGTATATTAAGGTAAAAAGTTTTAACGAAGTGTAAATTATCTACATGTTTCGAATGCATATACATTTATCTTCAGGAGAATAGAGAAAAGGAAAAAAAGAAATGCAAAAGGTGCAAACAGTTTTAACGGAGCTCCAAGATGATACAAAGATCTAGGTTACGAGCTAAGGTATTTGAAGAAACTTCAAACATAACTGTAAAAAATGTTAATGATAAACTTAATAAGGGAGGTCATTCATAAAGTATAAGTAGTCCAACAGGAACCCAAGTCAAGAAAGTAGCATTGAAGGAGGCTGTGTATCAAGGTAAAAATATATTGTTATTAAAAGAGACTACAATTAGTTTCTTTCTGTTCATCAATAGACTAATACTATTAAGTAATGTTTGAGAGCTAGAACAGTGGTTATACAGGATGTTTCGTTAAGGGTGGCCACAAGCCATATCTCGGAAACTACTAAGCATAGAAACCTACGAAAAAAATTATGATTAAAGTGGTCATGAGAAAAGTCTGGAAATTATTTTTAAGTTCCACATTTCGCCGCCAATTAAAAATAAATTTTTAAAATTCTAAATTTCTTCGAAAATTCCCATATTAAGTTATACCTCTGATTAAATCATTAGAAAGTTTAGACAATTCTACATCATTTTGGTTTAAGGCTCATGGGCGTATCGACCTTGATAAGAGTGGGGGAAGCTATTGAATGTGTAATCATTAAAATCGCTGTAACTTCTAAACGACTTATCCGATTTTACTAAATGTAAGCTTGTTTGGAAGAGAAAAGTAAGTATCTTCAATTTTCGTATCCAATGGTACACGATAGTTTCTAATAAAAATGCTAGAGGGCGCAATTTGTAATAATAACTGTTTTTTTTTTATTTTCTCCCGAAAATTCAAATCATACGGTATAACTATGACATCATAATCAAAAAGTAGATTAAAATTGCAAGAAAAAATGTGAAGACCGCAGTTCGATATCTTTGTTCCTTTTAATGTTATTGCAACAACAATAATTTTAACACTTTAATCAAAGAAATTATTGTTTTTATAGCTTCGTGGCCAAAGTATTCCATTACAAAAAAATATTTTTAAACTTTAGGTATGATTCTGTAATGTGTAGGTTTATTACTCATTATTCCAATGGCCCAAAAAACTAGTTTAAAACTAATGACATAACCATGGAAAACTTTTTATTTAATCATAATTCTAATATATTATGATGTTTTTAAAAGTAAATCTAAGCCGTGAAACAAAATCGGCAGATTCAATTTTGACAGGTGTTGACAAAGGTTTTTCCTTGATTCTTTTTGAATTACTTCTTAACTATTTATTTCCATGGCCACCTATAGAAGACGTTGTTTATAATACTCGACCAACCACTCGAGACGCTAAAATTGAAGCAACCATTTCTAGTTCTAGAAGACGAATTATTAATAGTTGTATTTTGCAAAATGAAAGTAATTTTTAACATTTATAAAGTCTTTCGATCGTTTCGTTAAAAAGTTTTTCATGATTATTTAAATGTTGCTGTTATTGCCCGTTGGCTTTTAAACACGCTCCAAATGTTGTCTTTTACATAATTTGGACCAGTCCTAAACATAGATAAAGTGCAAAGGGTGGCATGGAAAATGACAAATAAAAACTTATCTAACCTACATACCTAAGTAACTATAAAAACAATAATTTCTTCGATTAAAGTGATAGAAATTATTGTTGTGGCAATAACTCTGAAACGAACAAAGATATCGAACTGTGATCTTTACATTTTTTCTTGTAAATTTAATCTACTTTTCGATTATGATGTCAATAGCTGCTTTTTATTTGCATTCTCGATCACGTAAATTTTGTTGAGGTTATGGTTATTCTCGATTTGATTATATTTTACAAGAAATAAACACTTTGATGTACCTACTTACTATTATAGTTAATTTCTCCTCCGAATCATCTGATTTTAAATTTTAGATTACGGGCAAATATTTTATATTTTTATCTGTGGTTTGCGGTTAGGTTAGGCTACGCCAAGAATCTGTCAAAACAACTTTCACCTTTTACTTCTGCATGACCAGTTCACTTTAAGTGATCGAAATTTGCGGGTGGTGCAGTCAGGGGCAAAGGGGGAAGTGACCGGGTCACTTACAAATCAGATCAGTTTGTAAATAAAACATCCTAATTGTCAAATTTTAGTGATCTGGGTCAAATTGACCGGATCCAATATGCAAATAAAAAGCAGCTATAGTATGACTTAAATTTTCAGGATAAAATAAAAAATAAACAGTTATTATTACAAATTGCGCCCTCTAGCATTTTTATTAGAAACTATCGTGTACCATTGGATACGAAAAATAAAGATACTTACCTTTTTCTTCCAGATAAGCTTAAATTTAGCAAAATCGGATGAGTCGTTTAGAAATTACAGCGATTTTAATGATTACACATTCAATAGCTTCCCCCACTCTTATCAAGGTCGATACGCCTATGAGCCTTAAACCAAAATGATGTAGAATTATCTAAGTTTTCTAATGATGTAATCAGAGTTATACCTTAATATGGGAATTTTCGGAGAAATTTAGAATTTTAAAAATTAATTTTCTATTATGCCCCTTGCGGCGAAATGCGGAACTTAAAAATAATTTCCAGAATTTTCTCATGACAACTTAAATCAAAATTTTTTTCCAAGTTTCTATGCTTAGTAGTTTGCGAGATATGGCTGGTGGCCACTTAATGAAACACCCTGTATTATTCAGAATATTCCACACTGCTGTATAGTCCATAATACGTGACGTCTGCCTCCTAGCACAAGCAAGTGAAAATGAGGAATACATATATTATAATTTTGACATTAGAAATGTTAGGTTATCGACTACCGTAAAAATATTAATCAAATTTAAACGGTTTTTCGTGTTGTGTGAACATTGTAACAAGACAATAACATAAGACAACCAGGGCTGTAAAGTAAATAATTTAATGATAGAATTTTAATTTTGCAAGTACCTAAGTGTAACACGATAGAATATCCTCAATAAACAGTAAAATGTCGGCTTTGCGCCAAAATACGTTTATGAAGGAGATGGTTTGTCTATTTTGCTTGATCGTAGTGCCTATTGGTATAATTTATCCAATGTCAGTGTGATGATATTCCAATCATTCCATACGGCGGTAAACGTCGGTCTCTTTGAGACTGTTTACCGCCGTATGGAATGTTATCACACTGACTTTGGAATAACAATATACTATTTTGGTCCCGCAGTATACTCACATTGTCCCTCCCACTAAGTGCTGGCTATAGATGATAGTTATTTTTGCCCCAACCGTAAGTAATTAAAGGCATTTGCTTCCTGCACCGCCATTCAAATTTTGAAAGGCCTTTGATAAACTTTTCATTGTTTGCAAGAAAACATTATACTGGCACCGGTGCAGCATTCCAAAGTAAAACATGTCGGAAGGAAGTTCACTTTAAGGGAATTGCGTTTTCTCTATTCAACCGAAAAATAAAAGATAAATATCAGTGGCTGCTAGGTATCCCACGAAAATACAAAAAATAAAGGATACAAAATTTCGCCCAAATTGGATTATACAAGGTGTCCGGAAAAATGAGGTCATCAATCTGTTAACCGTATATTATTGGAGCAAAAATAATATGACTTTTATTACGCCATTTTTCATTTTTGACCCTCATGTTCCATGACCCCCATGTTCGATAAACTCAAAGTTTGAAATTGCTATTAATTTGTCGTGACACACATCTGATCGTACTCCTGTAAAAATCGCGATTAAGTGTAGTAAAAACTTAAGTTAAAATCTTGAATTTTGACTGACAATAAACCTGAGAAGTGTTCTATACACTGACCCTAGTTAAAACACAGTTAGATTAGTGATTGAAGTGTAATTTGATAATTAAAATTAAATATTTTAACAAGTGGAAGCGGTTTTTAGACTCCATTCAACATATCAACGATTGCGTTTTTTTGCCTGGTCCCATGTTTTTGTGGCCAGCATGAATCAAAATAAAGATAAGAAAGGGTCAACAAAAGAGGTCTGCACAAATTGTAAACAACAGATTAATGATGACCATGTTTACACCTGCGATTTATGCCTGGGAAATATACACAAAAATTGTGCAAACCTATGTGGCTCAGAAATTAGATGCATGCCTTTGCAAAAACGGGTTTTACTTTTGGTGTGCATGGGATGCAAGGCTTATCTATCGAGAACATCTGATCTAATCAGTATAATAGATTCAATGAAACATGAAATTATGGAGCTGAAGGATGACATTGCTAGCATAAAGAAACACACGGATAGTCATCTGCATATGGGAGCTACATACTCAGCTGCACTAACGGAGCAACCTCTATTGGCGCAAGATCACACAATAATAATTAAACCCCCAGAAGGTCAAAACAGTCAAACAGCAATAAATACTATTAAGACCAAAATTAATCCGTCTGAAATTGAAGTTGGGATAAAAAGCATTAAAAATAATAAAAAGGGGAATATTGTAGTTAAATGCCCGACAAGATTGGATATGGAGAAATTCAAAAAAACGGCTACACAGAAGCTAGGGGGCGCATACAATATCAAAGAAAGTACAAAACAAGCCCCTAAAATCAAAATAGTAGGGTATGTTGGGGATGAAGAATTGCAGGAGGTTGAACAGGCAATTCGCAGACAAAATACATGGATCCGACAGGATGACACTTTTAGGGTGACATATATTAAAAAAATTAGAAGCAAAAATTATTCAAACATTTATGCTGAGTGTTCACCCAAGGTTTTCAAAACAGCTATTCATCTGGGAAAAATCTATCTAAATTATGAACGCTATCCCATTTACGAAGATCTGCATGTACTAAGATGCTTTAAATGCCAGGGATTCTACCATTCAAGTAAAGAATGTACCAATGTAATTGCGTGTAGTAATTGTTCCGGAGCACACGACACGTCCGTGTGTAATAATCGTATAAAAAAGTGCGTGAACTGCACCATGGCTAACTCGAAATTTAATAAGGACCACAAGGTGGATCACTCAGCAGCAGACCCAAGCTGTCCATCAATGTTATATCAAGTAAAGATTCTGAAAAGCCGCATAAACTATTATGAATGATGGTTCAGACACATATGGAAGAAGTTTTAGAAAATATAGAGGACAGTGACAATAATAGTGGACAGTTAGTAAACAAGGACCAACTTTTTGAATCACTTAATTTGCAAAAATCAAAAATCAGCATTCTACATATCAATATAAGAAGTGCCAATCATAATTTCGATAACCTACTGCTTATGATAGAGGCTTACGATCTTAACTTTTTAGATTTTATAGTACTAACCGAGGTATTTCAGAATGTTGCATTGGACCAATTTAATATAAATGGGTATACAACTTTGTACAATAATGGTGATTATAATAGAAATGACGGCACAATTATATTGGCAAGGTCTGATCTTGATGTAAGTTTTTGTGCTCATAAGTTACCTAATTCTAGGGTGACTATTGGCAGATTAATTTGTAAAAAGGATGCATTGAATATAGGTATTACCGCTGTTTATAAACCACCACCGGTTCCAAAGCGATATTTTGTTTACGATATTGAACATTATTTAGATTCTATTAATGGAAACAATGATATTGAAATATACATTGGTGATGCTAACATAAATATATTAAATGGGTCGGATGACGATAGTTTTGAGTATTTGGCTGCTATGACACAATTGGGTTTTCAGTCCTACATAAATTCAATTACTCGCTTTGAAACTGGAACTTGTTTGGATCATATATTTATTAAAAACAAAAAGACAACAAAAAACATAGACTTTCAATCTTTTGTTTTAGATAGTCATATCACGGATCACGCACCAATATTACTCAATGTAACACAGAACACTTCAGTAGAAAATAATAACAAAACAATAACTACACTTGACAAAACAAAAACTGACTTTAAAAAAATCAATAATTTATTACAAGCACAGGACTGGACAGTGGTGACCAGTGATCAAAATCCGGAGACCACCACGGAGTCATTTCTTTCATTATATGGTAGCATTATAAACCAGGGAACGGAAAAGTACACAATTAAAATAAAACAACACAAAAAAATTAAAAATTGGATCACTAATGGTCTTATCATGTCAATTAAACATAGGGACAAATTAAAAAGAAAACTAATAAAAAATTATAGTGTAGCACTAGAAAATCAGTACAAACAATATAGGAACACTTTGAAAAACTAATCTCCAAACAAAAAAACAATTTCTATCATGCTGAGATTACAAAAAATAAAAACAATATTAAAAAAATGTATGAAATTATAAAAGACGCCACGTGCGAAAGCACAACAAAAAAAAATAATAAAATTGAGATATTGAACGATGATGGCCAACCTTTTGTTAATGATCTAGAAATGAGTAACTTTATTAACAATTATTTTATCAACATTGGAATTAAAATGGAAAAGAAAATCCCTACGCCCAGTAAGCCATGTATTTTAAAAAACTTCCTCTCACAGTCTATGTATCTACGACCGGTGTGCCATAATGAAATAATTAAACATATTTCATCATTAAAAAACAATAGTTCTCCTGGTTTTGATCGGGTCTCGGCAATTATAATTAAAAAAACACACCAACACATTCTGATCCCTCTAGAACATATCATTAACACCATCTTCAGGACGGGTATTATCCCTCAAAGCTTCAAAACATCTGTAGTTTGTCCAATCTATAAAAGCGGCGAACATTCAAAAATAAAAAATTATCGGCCTATCAGTTTAATAACTAATTTTACAAAGATATTTGAAAAATGCATAAAACACCGCCTAGTAGCATTCTTTACAAAAAACAAAATCTTATCAGAAAATCAATTCGGCTTTTTGGAGGGATCTAGTACTGGAGATGCTTTGTATGCATTTACATCGGAGGTAACAAAAAATCTAAATCTAGGTACAAAATGCCTGGGGATATTTATTGATCTTGCTAAAGCCTTTGATACCGTACCACACAACCAACTTTTAACTGTATTGTCACATTACGGCGTAAGAGGAACTGTTTTAAATTTGATTAAAAACTATTTACAAGAAAGACAACAAATGGTTAAAATAAATAATACACTAAGTGAGAGGCAGGTGATCAGAATTGGTGTTCCTCAGGGAACCGTTTTGGGCCCGATCCTCTTCATCACATATCTTAATGCTCTTTTAACAGAAAACATAGGAGGTACGGTTATATCCTATGCTGACGATACAGCTCTAATATTTAATGGTAAGGATTGGGAGGAAGTTAAAAATAAGGCAATAACAGGTTTTGGAATGGTTAAGAATTGGTTGGAGTCTTATAAACTATCACTAAATTTAAATAAAACAAATTACATAGCATTTTCATTGACAAGGGCTGGCAAGCCAAATTATTCAGATATTACTGTCGGTAATGATAAAATTGTTGGGGTAACCCACACAAAATATCTTGGTGTGCTGGTTGACCAGTTTCTTAAGTGGGGCCCACATATTGACTATGTTTCTAATAAAATACGTAGGCTTATACACAAATTCTATATATTAAAAGAATTCCTAAATGAAAAAACGTTGGTGATGGTTTATAAAGCATTCGTTGAGTCGTTGATACGGTATGGTATAATTGTATGGGGTGGTGCTTATGGCACAGTACTTAATAAATTAAATATAACACAAAAATATATTCTAAAAATTATATTTAAAAAAAATAAAAGATTTCCAACAAGTTTATTGTTTTCCGAGGATACTGTAAGTATCAGAACTTTATATGTTAATTGTATTTGTAATTTTGTCTATCGGTGTAAGTCCAAACTAAACTATGTCGATCACACTATTGAAACAAGGACTAAATCTAATAATAAATTTAAATTGCCTAAAAATTTAACAACTGCAAATAAAAAGTTTTTAGATTACTTAGCACCAAAATCATATAATTTGCTCCAGAATGATATAAAATCAATAAAAAACATAAAAAATTTTAGTAGAAAGTGTAATCAATATGTTTACCAAAATCCAGAAAAGTTCTCAGTATTGTTTAATTAAGTAATTAAATAGTGTTTTAATAATGTGTGTCACATGGAGGTCTATATTTGGGCAATACAGTATAAAATATACTTTATTATTATAAAGGCATAGGTCTAATTTTAGATATTGACACATACAGGTGTTCCGCACCTAGGTGTCTATTACTAAGTTTTACTATTTATTACACCAAACTAGTTAAGTATAGTTATAAAGAATAAAATATGTACATGCAAATAAATAAATAAATAAATAAATAAATAAAAATGGATTTTTTAAAAATAATTCGATTATTTAATAAGATATTAGCCCCCCATACACCAGCGGATAACTTAACGAATTTGATATGGCACGAGCCAAATACGCCGATAAAACGTTACGTGTATAGTATGTCGTAGTCTTATAGTGAAATCCGTCATTTTATAAAAAGCCTAGTCATATCATGAAGCGTCGCTAAAAGGTATATTGGCAACTGGTTTGTTCGTTGTTCCCCAGAGCATTTTTTTTAAATTTAATTTAAATTTTATTTTTATAAAATAGTATTATTTGAAAAAATTGAAAAAAATGCTCTGGCGAACAGCGAACAAACCAGTTGCAATATGTATACCTTTTAGCGACGCTTCATGATATGACTTGGCTTTTCATGAAATGACAGATTTCATCATCAGCCTACGACATATATGTGGCGAGCCGAGCTTCATCGGGCCGTGTAATATCTGCCACGGATGAAACCAGCAGGTTTTAACCCGTCAGTAGATTCGCTAGGTTAATTTTGGGACGCGTATCAAGTCACGAGGCGCTGTTCGGGAGAGATAAATTCTCGCATTATGGTATCTTTCTTTTTCAAATGTACTTCTACCATACTTAATGAATGTCTAAAAGTATCATTATCCATCCTTAAATAGTTACGGAAATCATTTGGCTCGTCTTGTTGAAGTTCTTTCAAGAACAACATAATATGAATCAGTTCATCTCTACGAGAAATCCATTTTTTTACCCACTTGCTTCGTTTTTTTTTATTTTTCTTTATTGGCAATAAATACATACGCTATAGTACAAGTCTTCTACGATTGGTATTCATTTTTAAAACTCACCGAGTACAAATAAATCCGAGTCGATCTAAAACCACTGGTTTTCAGAAATTCCAAAAGATCGCGAGCCAAGCCAAAATTTTTATAAAACGTAGTTTTGTCCCATTAACGAGAAGATTTAATCAGGCGAATCTAATCGGGTTATTAAGTCGGCTGACCAAAAATGACGAGAGTTTTGGTACGTGCCGAGCCTAGCTCGCAGACCAAATCCGAACGGATTAAATCGGTCCAACTTATATTGGTGTACGGTTGGTGTATCATTTATTTTGGATTATTATTGCCTGTTATAAAATTTCGATAAAATGATGCTTTTTTGGAGATAATTTGAAAAGTATGGCTCCTTAACTGATGCTAACGCGGATTACAGTAATCTCATAATTTTAAAATGCTAAATTTAGTCAGCCGTTGTGGCATTACATACAAGATATAATTAGGTGAAACTTTGCAATACATGACAATACGGAAAGCACAGGACGAGCCAGAAATAATGGCGTAAAGATAAAAACCTGTAACTGAATCAGTTAAATAAATTAATTTTATTGCCCTACTAAGATCTTACTACTGATGCTAATATTCGTTGAAACATCATCACAAGATAATAAATATTCAAAATATAATATTTTTATAAAATTATAAATACATTAGTGTCAAAAAACAAAATTAGAAAAAAATTGTCTTAAGAAATTGCCGAGCTCTCTTTATTAATGAAAATCTTATTTTTTGGGAAATATGTGGTTTCAACCTACTAACGGGATGTGACAAATGCCTAAAAAATTCGGATCTCTGAATACTAATTTGTGTGTGAAAAAAGCCATAAAAATAGTAACCATTCAACTGCATTGACGAACAAGCAATAATTATTCATTAAATGTTTCAAAATATCGGATACTAAAATTAGTAAAATGCTTTAATTTCGATCCAAGTACAGAATAATTTCCTAAATTCTATTTCAACATAGTTTTTATAAGGTGGCAATAAACATTTTTATGAGATAATAAGCCACAATAGTTAATTGGGTACGTTTTTAACGGGATTTTACACAACTTTAATAGAACACAAAGTTTTATCTACTATATCATTTATACTTTATTTTGTTGAGAACTATGCTTATAATATAACAACGAACCAATCAGTTGCCAATAGACAAGAGCTCCAAATTTTATAAGACGAGGCCCAAATTTGGTCAATAATTTATGGTAAATACTACTAAGTTTATACTATTATACATATATTATATATATGTAAATTATTCCATTAGGAATAAAGTTTTTGTGTGTCTTTTTATTGATATAATTCGTGAGGTAATATTATTTTTAAATAACGATTAAATCAAAAAAAGGCCTAAAACAGTAAAAATAAGTTTCAAAAAGCACAAAACCGCAGTTCAAATTTGCCGCCATTGCGCCATGGGCAGCCAATTGGAAAACTAAGGACTTCTCTCTCTTTCTCTCTCACTATCGCTTTCTCTTCTTTCTCTCTCTTTTTTGTTGCGATTGTTTAACATGGACTTAACATTTCTTACCCTATGAATTTTCTTTGATATACACCACCTTTAGTTGGATTGTTTGACGGTACGATAAAATATTAAGGAGTTTCTAACATATAAAACGATATCGTATAAAATAAATTTAAACCGACAGTATTTTTTCTTTTTGGTTTTTTATGTGCTCATGTGCTCGTATGGAGGAATAGCCACTGCAAGTGCAACTGTTCTGCAAATACTTTTGACCATACAATAATTTCTCTTCGGTTTTGGTTTTCTCGGCCCAATATTTTAACAGAAACAGATGTGATACAGTATAGTACCACTGAAAGGTTGTCAATTCAAATTCAAGTTCAAAAATATATTTATTTTCATTAAACAATAAATACATGAATTAAATATAATAAACATAAACAAATATATTGAAACTTGTGATCATCAATAAAAAATTAGTAAAAATTAAGAGCACACAGCAGATTTGCAAAGCATAATGCTTGACTGCTAATCTGTGTGTGTTTGTGTTAAGCTAATGCGCGTTCTCCAAATCATAAGATTTTGAGTATAATTTATCAAAAAATGTATAGATACATTTTTAGATACTATAGAATTTAATAGGATGAGGTATTTACTAGTACTTTTAAATGTGAGAGGAGAATACCTACTTTATTTAGATATGTTATTTTTTAACTTCGTTAATTTAAAAAATATAAAAATTGCAAAGTAAGCAAACAAGCAAAATCAATATTGCAGGCACACGAGCAAAGAACCTTAGAGCAATTTTGTTTTCTAGAGAATTATTGGAGAACTAGCAATATGCCATTTCATTAAACCAGTTTTAAATATTACTTGACGAATTATACACTGAGAAAAAGAATTAATTCCCAATACCCAGATATATTTCATCCAACTAAATAATCGAGTTGATAACGAGCAACTAAATCACCGAATTCAAAGAATTACATAATTTAATTGGAATTTCAATAAAGGTTTAATTGATCCACCACTATACCAAAGATGTTTAATAGGAATTAAATTGCGTAAATTATAATTTATTTGATTATTGGATAGTGCATATTTAGCAAAATTAAAATTTTGTTGTCACAATGACGATTTAATTCATGTAATGAATAATAATCCTTTGTGGTAATTATATTTTATTTTGAACAGATTTTAATATTCTTGTGACAACTATACTATAGTTTGCAAAAACGAAATCAATTTTGTTCAAAAGTAATGCGTTATTCCAAAAATAATATCATTTTATTGGCGCAACTATATCAGATTGTAAGAAATAGGACAATATGTTTTAGAAACAGTGGCGTAGCTAGGATATTGTCTTGGGGGGGGGGCATATAGTTGCATAGAGGCGTAAAGCCCGCCGCAGGCGAAAGCGCCGCAGGCGAAAAATTTTTTGGACCACGCCCAAATTTTGCTAAATTTTTCTATTATCTATAATTGTTACGTAATCGCCTAAGTACAATCCGCAACTGAAATAATCTAGAAGTCCTACAAACAAACCACAACCAAACGTAATTACCTAGGTTTTCCTACGATGTTTATATCTTACTTTGTCTTATTTACGTAAATAAAAGAGAGAAAAGGAAATTTACACCACCAGACACCGCGAATGTCACATAAAACAAGACGACGGGGATGTGATGACCAAAACAGACGCGTTGTTTCTCAAAGTAAGCCTACCTACGTTAAATTTAAAAGGGCAAAAAAATTAAATTTAAATATTGTTTTTGAAATATTGTTGATAATTACTTTTTTTCATGGCTCTTGGGGGGGGCAAATGCCCCGATGCCCCCCCCCTAGCTACGCCGGTGTTTAGAAATAATGTATTATTGTGCTAAAATAAGTTAATTTAATTGTAACAATTATTTATAGATTAATTTTAAACCCTCAAGATATTTTTTATAACTAATTTATAATTGTAACAATATGTTGATTTTATTTAGTCAACTATTGCATGCATTTGAAAATAATATTATTTTATTGGCGCAATTATATCAGATTGTAAGAAATAAAACAATATGCTTTAGAAATAATCTTTATTTTTGACAAACCTCGTATACGCCTGGAAAAATTTAATATTTGATAGTTGCATTTTAGGTTTTAGACCAAGCGGAACTTTTTATGAAGAATAAGTAACTGTTTTTCGTAAAATTAATAATTAAAAAGTTTCCCATATGGGTCCAACTTTTTGCCGGACACTGTATAAGGAATAAACATTTCGGACAGCGGTTTTCACCAGTAACTGTAATATTTTGAGGCTCTTCTTCCTAGAAAAAAATAAAAATACCATTTCAAATTTTTGAGAAAATCATAAAAATCTGCGACCTTGTCATAAAGCGCCACCTATACTGACACGAAAAATAACTGAACTCAAAATGTTATTATTCAAGTAGAGCACCCATAAAAGTGCTTTAAAATTAAAAAAAGTTATTTGAAATCGGTTATTCCAAAAAAAAGTTATTGACTTGTTTTCAAACCAACGTTTACCCCTTCCGCACCCTTTATTTGACAAGGTAGAGAAAAAATGTAAATACAAAAAAGTTGTGATATTTTTAGTAGGTTACAAAAGAAAAATTTCAATATAGGCTCACTTGAAACAATTTTGATTAAAACAATATTTTCTGTTCCAAGGTTGGATTTACGCCCTCTAGCGGTGGAGTTTGCTGATTTACCAATAATTTTTTTTTTCTAAGGGTCGTCCGATTAACGGATCCTGAGATACCTATAGCCGGCGTCCCTTATTAATGAGCTACCCTGTATATTCTATACGGAAAATTATATTTATTTTTTAATAAAAATGCATATTATTATAGTATATTTACTTAATAGTTTCCGAGAGATTAACCCATTTTCTATAATCTTCTAACGTTCCATTTACCCTAAAACACCCTGTACTTACTTTAATTACTATGTGCATATTTATTTTATTTTTACCATTTTCTGATTAATTGGTTAAAAAATTAAAGTTTAAATAAACGTCAAGTTTAAAACAATTATTATCATATTTATTTTGGCAGCCATATTTTATATACAATTATTTAAGACAGGATTTCTCAAACTACTTAGGTACTTATTGAAAAAAATTTGGTTTAAATTCCATTGAATATTTATAAATGCATTAATAAATGTAATTTGTAGAAAAATTGGTACGGTTATACAGCGTGCGCATTGGAAAATTTAGTCAAATTGCGCAATTCGCAACACATACATATTATAATAATGTACGCCATCTTCCCGGCGCGGCAATTCTAGAACCATATACCTACCTACCTAGTAGATAACAACTAAAATATTAGATAATAAAATAGGTATAATAATTGATGACTTACCGACAAACACAGGTACTAACATGGGTAACCCCCAGGTTTTTAATATTTCCCCCATTTCATTCATAACTATATAATTATAATTGGACCACTTGAAGACAAACAAAAGAAAATATCGACACCCGACACAACCCGCACGCTTCGAATTAAATGCTTCGCGTGGCGGTCGTCTTCACGTTGAGACTCGAGCCGTAATTCTGCCTAACTTGCCTACAGTAAAATTTAGTTCGCGGAACTCTGGCAAAATAAATTTATTTTGGAATATCTGTTTTATTTGCAGTATTAAATTATAATCTCTAGATTTCTTATAGCATACTATGCTAACAAATATCTGGATTCCTTGAATAAAATATTTATTAAGAAAATTGGAAGTAAATAATATTAGTAAACTGTAATTGATTGCATTAAACTTTTGTTAATTTAACCATATATATTCCAATTCGATTTTTTAGTTGCCCGAATTAATCAAAAATATTTTACAAAATTATGTCGAGTAATTTAGTGTAGTGAACTATAATCTTATTTATACAATTAAAAAACCAATACTAGAAATGTTAAAAATCGCTTAATTGCCACCAGAAAGAAATTTTTCTCAGTGTACTTTTAAGATTTTGTGGAATAATGTTAAATAACCTGGATCCCACATATAAAAAACTTCTTTGTCCCAACCGTGGACATTTTAGGCATTTTTTTATTATTATCAACGTAAAACCTAGTTTGATATAGCTTGGTGTATGTGGCAAGTCAAAATAATTAGTTCTAATTAAATATAGTAGGGAATATTTGTAATAAATATTTCTAACGTCTAAAAAATGTGTAAATCCGAACAGCTGATCAGTGGGGAATCTCATAGTTAGACCATAAATAGTTTTAATAATTCTTTTTTGAGCAACTTCCAAAAGTTTAAGGGTATTTTCGTAAGCTCCTCCCCATGCAGTTCTTCCGTAGCTTTTTAAATTGATATTGTACATGTCATCTACTTAGTGGTAGTTAGGTTTATTAGAATAGGATTGGAAAGACAAGTATACAACCTCACTTTCACCTATGTAGTCTTACCTAATTAGAAATAGATTAAATACTTTTATCAAATAAATTATTGTTATTGTTAAGGTTCATTTATACAGGGTGGTCCTTAAGTACATCAAGAAAATCTAGGATATGATTCCTGGCATCAATTTAAGTTGAAAAGTTCATATGGACTTATGCCCTAAAATGCTTACCCTCTAAGATACAGGGTGTTAAAATATTTTCCATTTTCCTTTAAAACTACCATTTTTTTCAAAAACATAGTAGAGATAACTTTTGTTCCGCTTATATCAGTAATGCATAAAAATGCATCAGAGTTTAAAAAAAACAGTGGCGTATCACATATTTTCACAAAAAAAATATTGATGGTATCTTCATGCACGCCACTGGTGGAAGTAGGCAAACCCTTTTTTATCCAAAAAGTGCAGTTTAATACGAAATTAATCGACATCAATTTTCAATACCGTATCTTCAATTAGTTTCGAAATTTTAAAAAAATAATTATTTTTTAAAAATATTTGAACACCCTGTATCTTAGAGGGTAAGCATTTTAGGGCATAAGTCCATATGAACTTTTCAACTTAAATTGATACCAGGAATCATATCCTAGATTTTCTTGATGTACTTAAGGACCACCCTGTATAGTGTATGATTAATAAATCTAGATCTTAAGTAAGGAAATTGAAAGAAAAAGTTTAAATCATCAACTCACAATTTATCTATAGATACCTAACACACATAAGGATAATTTAGTAATAATTAATAATAAAACTTAAAAAACAAGATTTTCTTTCTTTTTACATTTTGGGATTGTTTAAGCACAAAAGAAAACAACACTAATATTAAAGAAACCGTTTTAAAAAAAAAAGCATAAATCTGGTATCTTTGTACCTACAAAACTAAATTTAATAGTAGGTAGTTGAGAATTTATAAGATATAAATATTTATTAAAACAAGCCCCTTAGCAATTTTATACGGTATCCATGTTCCTGAAAATATTTTGACGATGGAAAATATTTAAAAATATTTTCAGTATTTCGTTTTTCATTCTGTTATTTTCTGTTTACAGAAAATGTATTTAATCAAGCGAAAAAGGGAACGCTTTCTTTATTTTTTGCAGTGAACTTTTATAGAAATATTTCATGAACGTTTGGTTAATATATATTTTTCATAATGTTTTTACGTCTAAAGTAGAAACGTTGCAATTTTAATATTAGAAAATGTCGTTTAACATGCTTGAAATAAAGTTATTTGAACTGATAAAGGTTAAGAAAATCCTCTTCTAAGTATAGAAAATAATTTCACATAGGCTTAATTTTCAAGAAAATTTATATAAATATTCTAGAAATTCTATAAAAGTTTCGAAAGTGTGGTGTTTTTCTCGCGTTTATTTATAGAAACAGATTCTTAATAATTTTGTCTTAATATTATTGACCATTAATATCGATAAATCATATGAAAGTAGAGTTTGCTTTGTGCTGTAGCGGAAAATGGTAATCTTCTGATAAAAAGGTTTTGAAAGGACAAACAACGCGGCGCTTTGCAGCTTTAAAAAGGTAAGTTAATAAGCTTACAAACTATAATAATTAAATATATATGGGAAAAAAACACACAGTCGTCTCCACAAATAATTAATAATTTTAATTATTTGTGGAGACGACTATGTGTTTTTTCCCCATATCTTCACAGCTCCACCCTGAGATAATGGACTATTTCCGTAAAATTATAATAATTAAGTTTGGGCCAACAAACATAAAAATAATATGCTGTGGATTATATAGATATTTTTTTGTTATTACTGTAAAATTTGCACGAGGCATAACCTAAAAAATATATTAAAATTAATAAATAAAATGAGATAATGTGCTGGGATTACACTGGTATAATAATAAAGATGTCATCCCTTTAGGGGTTTTGTCAAAACTGAAAATCTATAATAGCATAGATATTTTGTCTTTTTATTATATAGTCTCTAGGATAATGCGACTACTAAACCTACTAAGCTAATACTTAGTACATGTACCTAAGTATTAATTTAAATATTATTTTAACCTAATATAATTTTTTTTTGGTCACTACACATCTGTAAAGATGTTATGATTAGGAAGAGATATAAATTTCAGCCCATCTTGCTTGGATAGTACTCCTATAAGGAAACCTGAACAGAAAGGAGTGCTTACTCGCATCTATTTACTAGTAACCGAAACAAGATGTTCAGCCGAAACCGAAAGGCCTTGGTCTTAGTTTCGGCCGAAACCGAAACTTTAAAATTTTATTGTATTACTGAAATTAAATTTATTTTATATAGGACGAGATCGATCTTGGGAACGGATTGAACTCTTCCCACTAAAAAACAAAGTCGATAGAGAAAAAATATTTTATTTATAAAGACAACACTGCCTACGAACCCACCCATAGTTAGCCGAACGGTGCCCGACAATTCACGAACACTGAGTTTCGTCATGGCCGAAGGTTCGGGTTTGTTCGGGTTGTTTTTGGCCGAAACCGAAACTGTCACCGAAACTAGATTTTTTGGCCGAAACTAGCCAAAACCGAACCTTCGGTCGGTCTCTACTATTTACCATGTAAATTAAAGCATACAAGCAAAAAAGATAAAACTATTAAATCGTTTATAATAAGACGTCAAGAAAAATTTAAAATAATTTTGGGTTCTGATATCCGTAAGTATTTAAGATTACAATAATATGCTCCATACAACTTATTTATATCTAACAATTTTTCCATAACAAACTTTGTAAAGGATGTACTTACAAAATAGTAAGAAATATTGTGCTACCACATCATCTAAAACTATGTAAAAAATAACATCAGGCTTGCCAAAAGCTCAACAAGAAGCCGAAAGGACTTGTTCGCTCACTGAAAAAATATTCGTTTTAAGTGAAATAAATAATTTGTTTGACTTATTTTTATTGGGACCAAATAACTTTTATTTATCTGGCACAAATATTGTCTGTATAAAATAAGTAGGCTTATTTGAATCTGCTATGATATTTCTTTAGTTTTTAATTATTTACTTCAAACAAAATGTATTTGCTAGCCCCCTGTTAAAACTTTAACAGTAATTTCCAATAAATATTTATTTGTGGTAATAATTATTTATTTGACTACCGGTTCTTTTTGATTTCCCGAAATTAAGACAAAGGGAAGGGTTTCAGTCTCAGTCGCTATTAACCCGCCATGCCATTCGGACCAGTCCGAGTTCTCAGATAAGTAATTTATCTTTGTTGGTGGTGAAAGAACTACAGGGCTGGTTATTATAGTGCAATCAATGGAAGTTCAAAATTATCTTTTAATGATAAGATAATTTATTTTATATTTAATATTAAAATAATAAATCAAAACAGACACAAGAGGAAGAGGTGAATTTAGGCAAAATGTTTGGATTAAATTGCCTTTAAACGATCCGCGAGCCATCAAAACCTCTATAAAGCGGGTAAGTCCATATATTAATCCTAAAGTATGTACCAGCTAACATAATATAGATTTTGCATTGATGAGATACACAAATTGCCATTCTTTTTAATCAATGCTCTTAATTTCTATAAATTTGGTTAAAAAAAAAACAGTTTGACGTCTTCTCTATTTTCATGTTACCATTTTCTCGATAGAAAGATTTCCCACAATCTAAACACCTTCACTATTGCCCATACTGAAAAGGTAAATTCAAAACCTAAGTTAAGAGAATAAATTTATATTTTTTATATTTTAATTTTAATAGAGTTCTAAAGTAAACTTATATTTTCTCCAATTGGTTATTTTAAAGAGACATACAATAATTAAGTTGCCAGCTTGGATCTATGTCAAGCCTGGGTCTGCACAGACAACCCTGTGCCCCTAATGGGCCACCGCTGAATTATTGGTAATTCTATTATATTATGAACCACTTTCAAATGTTGCTCATAATTTTTTCCTTTTTTTTTAAATACATGTGTATAAATCACATTATGAATTCTTCATTTATAAAAATAATTAAGCGTCTTTATTGAACGTTTAAAGTGATTAAGTAACCTTTTGGAAGCCTTATAAATTTTAAATTCCCTCAAAACAAGCTCCCCCTTTAATCATTGGCCAATTTAAAAGGATCCGCGTAAGACAATTTATTAGTCGACTAAATATCAAAAACAAAATTAAGAGAAAATCAAGGTTGCATATTTATGATTTAAATTATTTAATTTAGAAGTTGTTTCGGAAAAGTTGAAAGTTAAGTCTTTGATAATATGAAAACTCAAAAAACAATTTTTTAATTCAAAAGCTTAAGTGAAGAAATCCAAATGTAAACAAAACTTTGTTTCCATGAAAAAATTATTTATTTAATGCAAATAAAAGTAAGGTTGGCCGAAACAAATATTTATTTTCTATTGTCTGAACAAAGATTTATTTGAAAATCAGTTTAAAATTATGTCACGACTGACTAAAATTTATTATGTTTAAACAAATTTTTATAAATTTAAATAAATCATTTATTAAGCTTGTTAGTATGTATGTATTGCTTATGTACTTTTTACATATTAAGAGTATAAATGTTTAATAGATTTTAATATTATTTAAATTTTATTCTACATAATATTGTTTTCGCGCAATTTAACTCAAACTTTTTACCTAAATTCACCTCTTTTTGTTATGTCGGTATTGATTTATTTTAATATTAAAATTTTTTTAAAATATCTTCAATCAAAAAGAACCGATTGTCAAATAAATATTTATTTGGGATAGCAAAAGACTGTTAAGTTTACAAAAGGGGAGGCTAGCAAATAAATTTTATTTGACATAAATAATTAAAAACCAAACAACAAACATAGCAAATTTAAATAAGCTTATTTATTTAATACAAACAATATTTGTGCCAGACAAATAAAAATTATTTGGTCTCAATAAAAACAATTCAAAGAAATCATTTATTAAACATAAATTCAACATTTTTTTAGTGTGTCATTGCAAAGTATATAATAATATTTTAATTTAAGTAATCTTAATTACGCAAGAAATCGTGGATATCTTAATTATTAAATAATTAAGGAGCACCAAACGTACGATACGAAATTTAATAAATAACGAATTCCGAGAAAGAGGCGCAGGCGCACCCAAGGGGTTGATTTTTCTAAAATCCCTTCTAAGTGGATGCCTACGGTATAAGAGACCTCCTCGAAATTTCATGATTCTAGGATTAGTGGTTAAGGCTGGGCGATGATGAATCAGTCAGTCAGTCAGTCACTTTACAATTTAATACAATAGTAGAGAAGTATCGATTAGTGAGTAAAGTATTAGGTAACAATGAAATTACTATAATATATTTTTATTATCTGCTATCTTAATTTACATTTTTTGTCCAATAGTTATTTTTAAGGCCAATTATTATTTTTTAAATATTTTTCGTGATATATTAAAACAAATTTGAAGCTTTAATATAATACGAAAATCATTTATTTATAAAATCATCGATTTTTTAATCATTTTAAATTATATTTTCGTTTTGCGCTTAATACTTTACCGAGACCCTTTGCGACAACGGACGGCATCAGTTTTATTTAATTTATGCAGACCCTTCTAAAACAGTAAATAATTAAATGGGGGTTGTTTTTGTTCCGTGAATATTTAAAATTTATTAGATTTAACGTTCGAAAAACGATAAAATAATTTTAAAGGTTTTTATTAAATAATAAATTTTTATGACAAAGTAAAATTTATAGGTCATTGGGTGGTAAAAGGTAATTTTGAACGAGTAGAGGTTATTAAAGGGAGCAGCCGCCTTATAAAAGTTTAGGTAATTTAACCCGTTTTTTGCGTGTGCGGATGAAAGAACAAAGTTCCAAGTTAAAATATATTCGTAATACTTAAAGGTTTTTTAATTGCTATAAAGCTACATAGAAACTCTTCACAATCAGAGAGCTAGACGGGTAATACACTATTCGAATAACTTTGTGTTTTATGTACAAGGGAACAGAAGAAATGAATAATGTTGTCAGTGACGCCATTAAGGGCGGGGGAAAGGGGTCCTGGCAGTTATCAGGTTAATATAATAAAAAAAATGAACTATAAAAAAAAAATTATTATTTCTTAAATTCTTTCCAACCGCAATAAAAGTGTACGTAAATAATACAAACAAACAAACCGATAAAATACACTGTACGGATGCAATAATTGGTTTCTCGTGAAACATTTTTAAATATATATTATTAGTAAAACTGTACTTGTGGTTTTTTAATGTTCCATTGATATTTATGGCTAATTTAAAAAAAAATAAAATTGAGTTCTCATAACCACATCGTCAGAGAACTATTTTCCTGGAAGTAATAGGATAGGGATATAGACGATGTTTTGTGCAATTGGAATGATACGGAAAGAAATGTAGAGCGATCGCTTCTTACATTCTATATACTTCAACATCCAATTTACCATAAAAAATCCGTTAACAATGATACTAACTTCCTAGACATAAAATTTAAAAATATCCCGAATAAGTTTGATTTTGATATAATATACAGAAACATGTTCTATTTTAAAGTTGAAAACCGCTGCAATAATCAATCACCCTAACATGCATAATGTGAATCCGAAATTGCATGCAATTTTGATGCAGAAATAAAAGTTCAAACTGGAAATGCATAGGTATATATCGACCTTACCGTATTCGTTAATAACCTCAATTTTAGTATTTTGTTTTCAACAGACGATTATCTAGACATGTACCTTATTCATTGAATTTTGTACACAAGTTGAAATCAAGACCGGACCCGACCAAATCCTCTTTGCATATACCGGTAAAACCGGAGCCGATGTCGGTGCATTATAATCAAGGTAAACATAAAGAGGTGTATCAATCGTGAATGATTCAATCCTTATGAAGGAATCACCAAACAGTATTGAACGATCGAATATTTTTTACTTAAAATGATTCAATCATTTCACACATAATCAAACAAATGAAATAATACGCTCGCGACATGGAACAGCGAATCTGTATACTTAGACTTGTCGAAGGCATTCGACAGTGTTGATCACGACCTACTGATTGCTAAGATGGAGAAGTATGGAATTCGGGGGATCTCCGCTCAGTTATTTCGATCCTATCTTTCAAATAGAAAACAGTATGTCTATGGAACGTCAGCAGATGGTCAGGGCTACATATCAAATCATCAGGTCGTTAAGAGAGGAGTTCCGCAGGGTTCCATACTTGGTCCACTGTTATATTTAATCTACACGAATGAGCTCTCGGAGGTCTTGGGGAACACTTTTCGCTTTGCTGACGATACGTCGATAGTTCTCACTAAAGAAAAAGACAAAGATATATCAAACAAATTTTTTAATAGTTTGTCCTTGCTTGAAAACTGGTTTACATCACATAATTTGCTGCTGAATGTTGACAAAACAAAATTAATTAAATTTCAATATCACAGGGCACAGGGGTCTCATATTTTTCAGGATGGTGATAAGACCATCACATCAGTGAAATCGGCTTGTTTCTTGGGGATTGAGGTTGATTACAGACTAGATTGGAACCAACATATAGAATCTCTAGCGGGCAAAATATCTTCTTATTGCTACGCTCTGAAAATTATTGCTAATAACGTCGATGTTGATGCAGCAAAGATGGTTTACCATGCATATGTGCACTCTCGACTAAGATATGGTATTGTCTTTTGGGGAGGCGGCGCGGAGATTGGTAGAGTGCTTGTCCTTCAGAAGCGGTGTATTAGAAATATGTTTAACATGAGCATCATCGAAACATGTAAAACTAAATTTGTGGAGAGTCACATAATGACAGTGATATCGACATATATATATATATATATATATATGAATGTCTAGTTTTTGTGAAGGAAAACCCAGATCTTTTCTCCGATCATAACAGGGAACACCCTCACAACACAAGAAATAAAACAAATTTAAAAAATATAAAATGCAACTTTACTTTTATTCAAAAAAATGTGCAATTTAACTTAATAAAAATTTACAATACAATTCCACAAGAAATTAGGGAACTGAATCCCAACCTCTTTAAGAAGAAAATAAAATCGGTACTCATTAAAAAGGCCTATTACTCTACTAAAGAATACTTTGATGATAGTATGGCATGGCGGTGGGTTACTTCCTCTATTACTTAACGCTTATCAAGGGTCACGTGCAGTTGAGTGAACGAAAAGACTATTTCTTGCCCACTCCTAACTTCTTGACTTGACTTCTTTTTTTCTAACTTTCTTTCTTTTTTTTGGGTCTCTTTGTTTAATATTTTTCATTGTTTGTTTGTTTTAAGTGTAAAAGTGTACTATTGAAATTTACAGATTTTAACCTTTAAAGTATATCTACCTAACTTATTCTTAAGGCTATTTACTTTACTTATGACAGGTCCTACGCCTTTGGGCTTTCGAACATAAATTGTAAATTATGTTTGTATCTTTAAGGACTAATAAAGATTTTGAATTGAATTGAATTGAATTGAATTGAATTGAATTGAATTGAATTGAATTGAATTGAATTGAATTGAATTGAATTGAATTGAATTGAATTGAATGATCGAACGAACGGAATGATCAAATGAAAATGTTGACTCGTTTGGTTTAGTGGTTACTAACTCATGGCATCGCGGTCGTTAAAGAGAAAATTACATGACCGATTGGAGCTTTTCATGAGTTTATCATTCGTTCGTGCCTTCGTTTGTGAATTGTTCGATGGCCAGGCGGCATCATGTATTGATCGCTCAACCATCAACTTATGTATGACTCACCGATCGACTTAAAATTTTCAATTAGCATTCAGCAGTGGCTATCGACGAACGGCAATTATCGGCGATTGATAGATTATGTGCAATGTGTATATTATAATAACGATTGAAAATATTCTTCCATTTAAGAAATCGCTCACTGAACAATTGGATCTCCAGAAATTGATTGAATTACCTATCTCTAAAGTTTACAATTTGGCATAGTCCCGCAATTTAACCTGCCCGGCAGCAGGTTCCAGCATGTACTATCGACATTGAACTCGGCAATCGGTCAACCGGATGTCAGGCCAATCTCTGATTTGTCGATTTTAATGATCGTTTATGTGACCTAGTCCATGCAAATCAGAACTTGCAGGTGTCAGAGAAATCTCAGTTTTGAATTCAGTATTTAATTGGTAAGTTCCATGATGGTCGCTACTAATTACCGAGTCTCATACGAAAGTAATTAAAGAATTTGTTGCCATAATGTAAAAGTTTTTCAAAAAGAACGTAAGAACTGCCGTCTAAGTATCTGAAGTCAACAAAAGTATTGTATTGGGTTTTACTGTTTTGACATTTCCAAAAGCAACCCAAGGAGCGCGTTTTGTGAATAATCGAAGCCCACATCTTTCTTTCACGACTATACAAAAACTACAATGCAACGGCACGGTCAATCGCCAATGACAATAATTCTTCTCAATTTTAAAGAAGTGCATGAGTGAGACAGCATATTATTATACTAGCCTGTTTATAAGAGCACTTTGACGGATCCAGGAGAAGTGAGATTCACCCCAGGTGGCGTCTTAAAGTGAGCGGTATGAAACTCAACTAAATAATTTGACGTTAGGTTAGTTTTGCTTATGGAGGACTTGTGGTAGGAGGCCGATCGCAGTGCATTGGATTCGGTCCCAAATTAGCATCGGTAATTCAGCTTTACGAGTTGCCATAAGATGGCGCTCGTGTTCGAAGTGGGCTATCAAATAAATGGTTTCTTATGGACGCGATAACTATTTTTATTTAAATTAGTTCTTTAAGGAACAAATAAGGACTTTTATATGAATTTACACTTACTTTGTTATACTTATTAGTAAACTCGGCATGTATAAAGTTCCAACGATGCTTCGTTTTTAAAATACAGGAACATTCTAGCTAGAGGGTTTTACCTTTGGAGCTAGAAAGAGACTTATTTGGCTGCGTTTCATCTCTGAAGAAGATCCTGTCTTACACCCCGACACAAAGCAAACTCTACTTTTATAAATTTTACCATTATTCATTATAAATATGGAAATTAATTACAATACAACGTTATTTGTCTTGTCTTGCCTTCAAACGTTATTTTTTATTTCGAAAAATAAAATGTCAATTGTCAAAAATAAAAATTAAAAACTATGGAGGATCTAGTTTTCCATATTAAAAACGAAGAAGAAGAAGACAACATCAGCCCACTTCGGACGCGAGAGCCATCTATCGGCCAATAGCGAACTAACCAAAAAACCGGGACAGAATTTAAAAATGCTGCCATTGTCGATCGGCCTCCTACTATAGTTCTCCATAGTTTTGCTTGTTAAATCATGACAACACGGTGGCATCGGTTTGCTTTTACTTCAATAAATATTTAAACGTGTGCTGAATTAATTATTTTTAAATTAAACTATTTAATTCAAATTTGAAAGTGTATTATTGGTTTATAAAAGTTATAAAACTATAGTAAGTTGTAATATTCTATGTAATTCAATTTAATTCAATAATTGAATTATTTAAAACTCCTTTCATTAAATCTATATAACATATTATGTGATTTACAGGCGAAGTCTAGCTTTACGCTACTACTACTTAACCTACAGAATACCTTGCTATATTAGTAACTAGCGACCCGCCCCGGCTTCGCACGCGGGTCTAAAATGTGTTTATTTACGACATCACATTAGAAACCTCTAAATTAATCAGTGTTTCTCTACAATATTATGCATGTATTATACATATAAACCTTCCT
The DNA here is from genome assembly GCA_963969555.1 of Polydrusus pterygomalis. NCBI lineage: Eukaryota > Metazoa > Arthropoda > Insecta > Coleoptera > Curculionidae > Polydrusus > Polydrusus pterygomalis. The sequence continues at coordinate 107,974,519 of OZ018378.1, forward strand.
CTTGAATCACTCTATCTATTAAAAAAACCGCTTCAAAATCCGTTGCATAGTTTTAAAGACTTAAGCATACATAGGGACGGACAGACAGCGACAGCGACTATGTTTTATACTATGTAGTGATGCAATTGGTATATCTAATAATTTACTATAATTAGTTTAAATTTAAAGTTAAAGGTCGACATGTCCACACTATTTAAATTATTAAAGACCTGCCACTCTATACTCTGTATTATTCCATTCTAATAATATATGGTTAATTCCTAAACTGTTGTTTATAAGTATATTTTACTCTTTTTTTAACGTTTGCAACGCTAAGTGTCTTAATCTCATTATCCACTCCGTTATATTATTTTATGGCATTGAAATAAAATGAGCGTCTAAAAATAGCTGTAGAATGTCGAGGAAGTTGAAGTTGCTGACGGAGGTGGTCTCTTATCCCAACCTCAAGGAGATCGGCTCTTCGAATTAGTTTGTTCTTGAGATAAATCCTATAAAGGTACGTTGAAAATAATTGCCAAAATCAGGAAAGTTATCGAAAACATATAATCAACGCCAAGTCCAGTATATTTTCAAGTGACTAAAATTATCATCATTCTATCATGCCGTCCGTCCCGTCCCGTCCCGTCCCGTCTCCATGAATTATGTGGCGCGTGACCGTACGAAATCAGCTGGATTTATTCGATGTTGGTGTTACATTTACACGGATTTTCTTTTATGCGTATTAAATAATAAGTGTATTACTATTGTCTATTTTATTGAATAATAAACTCCTGGTTTAGCTTCTCAAGTTTTACAGTAAAAATGCCATATTGTTGTTGCGTTCCTAGATGCAAGTACAACTATATAAAGGCCGGTCAAAATATTTCTGTTTTAACTTTTTTAAAAACAAATAAATACTTACATAAATTCCAGAAAAGTAGGCAGCTATTCTATGAAATAATTTGGATATCCCTAAATACATAATTTATATGGGTAAAGAGGCCTTTAAAGAGAGGTTTTTATACCCTGATAAAAAACTATACCAAAGAAATCATTTTTAATGAAGATAATATTAACACACATTATATTTTCTATATTAGTGGCTCACCATCCAAAAGAAAAGGCATGTGGTAATCACTATATTTCTACATTAACTTATTCCCGGGCCGCTCAACAAAGAACATCGGATAATAATATGAGCCCCTTATCACTATTTCTTCAAAGTCCAAAAAAAGTACCGACACAGTACAAGTTATCTTTTTGTTACTTTAAAATAAAAAGATCGTAATTATTTCTTATTTTTAAAAATTTATGACTTGGCAAAATAAACCTTTTTTTTCTGTGACTAAAATATAAAAAAAATCAACTGCTATTTTGGTTTGCTTCTCGACTATGATGACTTTGTTTCACTTGGCAAAAGTTCAAATTTTTTTAATGAACATGCCTGTATTCTGATTTACTTACTCCTTATTAAATCTCAGGGGCCGGCCTTGTGTAAAATGATGCAACTGATCAACACGGTGCCGTCACCGCTACCGACTCCGGATTTACCGGTACGTGTAAAAGCGGCCTAAAAAAAATGTTATAACACTTCGGTCAGCGTCACCTGTCAAGAAGTAACTTTTACGGATTTCCTTGTAACTACAGGCTGCTTTCTTTAAATTAAAAAAGGCAATGATACAAAAATATGGTCTGTTATAATTCAATAATATTTTTTATCGTCAACCGTCAGTAAAGCCGTACATTATCAGAGTGATTTCCGGAAGTAAACGAACACTTTATTTTATTGTAAAATAAAATACTTTACCTGCCGCAAATGCGGCAGATAAATACTTTTATCTGCCGCAAATTAGTGACTTTGACATTTATTAATCAAAAATCGTCTGTCACTGTCACGCCTCTCCCTTTATAATAAAATTCGATGAGTTATACTTCAATTTTTTATATTATAAATTCTAAACGGTTGGCGATAAAATGTTGTATGCAGTATGTCAGTAAAGTGTCTTTATCGACTCGCCTGTTATTCGCCTCGCTCGCTTCACTCGCTCATCACATAATTTCAGACTCGTCCGATAAAGAATCACTTTACTGCCTTGGTACATAAATAACTATTGTTTACAACCATACATGTAATGTTGACATTACAACATTTTAAAAAGTATGGAAGTGTCACATTACCTACGTCTACTTCCCTCACCCACTTCCCTCACTCATTTCCCTCATTCTGGTTTTCCCATTTCTCCCACTCATTCAATAAAGCAAAATATTTATGTAATATCTTTATTTAGTAATTCTCATACAAGGAACAACAAGACAATTAACAACAATAATTAAACAATTTATCACGTTTTTTCCTAAACATCAATTTTCATATACCTTGAATGCTTTTTCATATCGCCCTCTACTTTTCTCCGGAAGTAACTTGCTTCTGCTTTCTGCTCTTTCTGCAGCCTCTTTGAGTTCTGTTGGGATGAAAAAATCTTAATTTTCACTCACTAGTTGACAACATTTCGGGTTTTTTCTAACACAAATTTGACAAAACGAGACAAAGTCAAAATTGTTTAAAGTTATGCTCCATTACTATGGCACTGCAACCAGTACATGTTTGAATGACGCAATCAGCATATTTTTGTTTGGCGTCAAAACAATAAATGTCATATTTGACATTTTTACTAAATTTTTTGAAAAAATCAAATATAATCTAATTTTCAATTATTTACGGTGTGGTTGTAAATAAAATAGTATACAAACCTCAGAGGAAAGTTTTCATTACTGTCACGAGACTAAAGTTAACCTTGACGCTTCGCGTCTCGGATAACTAACTAATCTCTCGACAGTAATGAAACACTTTCCTCTTCGGTATGTAATGTACTATTATTTATAACCATACATGTAATGTTGACATTACTACAACATTTTTAAAAGTTTGGGAGTGTCACATTACCTACGTCTACTTCCCTCTTCCACTTCCCTCACCCACTTCCCTCACCCATTTCCCTCAATCATTTCCCTCATTCTTGTCATTCAGCCAGCATATTTTTGTTTGGCGTCAAAACAATAAATGTCATATTTTGACATTTTTACTAAATTTTTTGAAAAAATCAAATATAATCTAATTTTCAATTATTTACGGTGTGGTTGTAAATAAAATAGTATACACACCTCAGAGGAAAGTTTTCATTACTGTCACGAGATTAAAGTTAACCTTGACGCTTCGCGTCTCGGATAACTAACTAATCTCTCGACAGTAATGAAACACTTTCTTCTTCGGTATGTAATGTACTATTATTTATAACCATACATGTAATGTTGACATTACAACATTTTTAAAAGTTTGGGAGTGTCACATTACCTACGTCCACTTCCCTCTTCCACTTCCCTCACCCACTTCCCTCATCCATTTCCCTCAATCATTTCCCTCATTCTTGTCATTCAGCCAGCATATTTTTGTTTGGCGTCAAAACAATAAATGTCATATATTGACATTTTTACTACATTTTTTGAAAAAATCAAATATAATCTAATTTTCAATTATTAACGGTGTGGTTGTAAATAAAATAGTATACAAGTCCAGAGGAAAGTTTTCATTACTGTCACGAGATTAAAGTTAACCTCGACGGTTCGCGTCTCGGATAACTATCTAATCTCTTGACAGTAATGAAACACTTTCCTCTTCGACATGTAATGTACTATTAAATGTAGGTACTGTTAAAAACAAAATTAAAACTAATAATCTAATAGACGCACGCATAGAAAATTAGGTCCGTTATCGTAACGTGTCGGTTATTTATCAGAAGTAAGGAAAACAGAAAAAATAAAGCTTTGCTTAACATTGTAAGAGTCATCGCCATTCGAAAATTGAGGTTATAAACACATGTCAAGATAAAGCATTATGGGGTTGAATATGGGTCACATAATAATATCTAAGTATCTATATTAAATAACCTTTTTGAACTAAGTTTTTATGTTTGCACTGTATATAGGCCCCGAAGGAAAAAATAAAAATTGTCCATTTAAAGCCATATGCTTCGTTGTTATTCAACAATAGAATTACTGACAAAGGAAAATCGAACAAAAACGTTTGGCTTTTAAGGACCTTTGTTCACGTGTATGGAAGCTTTAAGTGTTAAACTTTTGATAGGATAATAAATATCTACTGACAATAAGGTCGGTCAAGTACAAGTTGGTTACCCTGTGTCCAAAGAACAAATCATTCTAATATAAATTTTAAACTCACTATATAATCCTGGTAATATCATTTAAACTGTGAGTTAGGGGACGATGTTTTTGACCACACCTATAACTAAAGTGAATTAAAAAACCTTAGGTTTTACATAAAGTCTTCAAACTTCAACGTCTCATATCACGGTAATCCTATCCAAAACCGTAACAGAAACATATTTTTAAATTAAAAAGTTTTATTAAAAAATAAACTAATATTCAACTTTTACAAATTAAATTTGAATAAAATAGCCAAGAGCCTTGTATTATATTGTTTTTTTTTAAATATTTTGTTAAAATTTCTTGGTACAGACCGTGTACCGTTGGTAGTCATATTCGATACATTCGGAATGCACGGAGCTGCTCTCCTTTTTTCTTACTTAACGGATAGATACCAGTATGTGGAAATAAACATATTTACTTCAAGTAAGGTATGGGTAACATCAGAGGTACTACAGTGTTATCATCTTTCAAATCAATATATGGCGTGTATTTACTTGAAAATATATTCTAATTTTTTTTTCGCGAAACAAACTAGAAGAGATTTTTTCTAATATATTTGCTTACCACATTATACTACCTGATGAATTACTGTACACAGGGTGAGTATTAGAAAAAAAGTAATTTCTTTTGCTTTAAGTTTAATTTAAATATTATTGGCTATACTTAATTTATCCCAAACACAAGATATTGTAAACAAATGTCTGACGCATAAACAAACCCAGCACGCAGACCATGCAGTGTTGACTAACAGAGACGACTTCGTTGGCTTTGTATTTCCCATACCAGTGCAATAATGAATGTGCATTGTGTTCGAATTTATAAATCTGACTGTTTTGAGGTTCGTTCCTACAGCGATCAGAAACAGTTCTTGACAGTCAGGATTCTGCGCAGTAATATAAAAGTGTTCCCACAAAGATTTTGGACAGTTTGAAAACCCAAAGTCGCTGTTCCTACACGTTTCTCTGATAGTTTGCCAACTGTCAGAGCAGTTTGCGAATCTTTTGCCAGTAAAATGTCCGGAGCATGCGCGGTTAAACGCTAGCATAACATATGACATAACCTATTTTTGTTAGACGTGTTTTTGCGGTTTTTGCTTTTGTATAAGACTTTTTCTATTATTAAATTGAGAAATGAGCGACATTGCGTCATCTGATGAAGATTCAGAAATGTCTGCTGTTAGGTTGGTGTTTAATATTTTATTTACTTCTTGAGCTAAAACTTCCCATAGTCTCTTAATACTTTTGATTTGAAAAGTGCCAATCTTTGGAGGAGATATTAACATTTTTACAACATATTATTTAATATAAGTTACTTATTTTGTTTAAGTTTATTTATTGGGCCGAGCCACACGAGTTTAATTAACGAAATAATAATAAACAATTTTGAGATTTGAGGTTATGTCCATCGTTTAAAATTTCTTTAGTTTTAAACACCGAACCGAAGTTAGTTGATTTCGAACGCCTGTTCCTACAAGAGTTTGAAACCGGTCAAAAATCAGACTTGCGCCGTAAAGTTGGTTTGAAAATTGTCATGAAGTTGTCGGGGATTCGCTGTAGGAACAAACCTTAGTCTGTTACTTGGACGTTGTTCAGTGTTTCTTTAATATGTCGGACATTGAATATTAGTGAATATGCTATTGAATTGATGGATGTGACTTATAGTCCTGTCAAAAACCGAACCAGAGCCATTTGGAAGTACCTACAAGATAAAGAAATTATTTTAAATTTGTATAAACATTAATATAACGAAAATTTTATTTTGCCAATAGCTGATATTAAAATAAAAAGTAGGAGATAAAGTTGGTCAAACCGGGGTTGGTCAAACCAGCGTGTATAAAATAATAAGGGTGTACAGAATGTAAAAGTATGCCAGATCCCGTTGACGATTTTGACAAAAATGCTATCAGAAGAAAAGTTCATCGATTTTTTTTAAGATGAATCTCCTAACAATAATAAAGTTTTTCAAGAAGTCAACAGCGATCCGGATCTTCCCGGGACAGGAATGAAATCGTAAAATTTATTATATTGACGAAATGTGGATTAATGCGAATACGAAATCAAAAGTGTGGGTAAGCTAGACTTTCTACAGGCCTAAAAAATCCTTCAGGTGACTTTTTATTTTATGTCACTTTTTTTCACAATATCAACTTCAAATAAAATACATCTAAAATATGCAATAATTAAGTATATTAGATTAGGTTAAATTCGTGGTTTCGGCAATCATAGCAGATCAGAGCATTTATTTAAATACCTATTAAATATTTTTTTGTCGATTGTATATTATAAAGTATTTTTTAAGAAGTTCGCGTCATATTATAGAAACATTTTTTTAATAAAGATTTTCATTAAAATAAACTTATACATTATAGATTGTGCTTTCAAAGATAAAAGTTAATTACGTGATTTCTGTTACCACTTAAAATGTTTATAAAATCGCCAAGAAGGAGTTTTTAAAATGTAGGTACACCCGTAGTCACTAAAGAATTTTAAATTTAGTCCATCAAAATATTTAGATCTTCTAGTCTCCCAGTTGTGTTTTTACCTCGTTCCAGTACGCCATATAACGTTTCAGCAGTAATTTGATTTTCTGCAATTAAATCGTTTTACCAATAAATACTTTTACCGGAATCTTGTTACCAAAATAGTTTTAATTCCACTAAAGGAAACAGTACCTATCCAAATTTATTTTCTTTGAGAATTTAATTACTAACAAAGAAAATATTTACAAAACAATACTTAGCTGAATTATTCTGACACTTAGACCCTTTGAGTGAATACAACTGGTAGAGTTTCTATTAAATTTAAATGCTAAAACGTTTTTTTTTATAATTGTAGTAAAAGGAAAACGTTTAATAATTCCTCATATTGGAAATGAAGATGAATTTATTTATGATTCCTTACGGGCATTTGAATAGAAAAAAAAAGTGGACCATGAGGAGATGGTATAAAAACTGCTTTTCAATGACATTGCGAAAACTGGATGAAAATTCGGTAATTGTTTTAGACAAGTAGGTACCGTTCAAGAAAGTTGGAAAAATTCTTACATCGTCTACTAGGAAGTCGAACATTCAAGAGTGGTTACGTACAAAAAATATTGATTTTAGTGATTCCTTGTTAAAAGCAGAACTTTTAGCAACTATTCGTTCATAAAAAAATCTTACAACAAGTAAATAAATGGCTAAAAGTAAAATCAGAATACTTTTATGACTGCCACCATACTACTGCGAATTAAATCCGATTGAGTTGGTATTTAATATAGCTATATAGTATAGCAATAAAAAATAATGTTGCTGCTAAAAATACTGCCTTTAAATTCTCATACATGAAAAATCTTTTCCATGAAGCTACAACAACTATTACTCCAGAAGTGTGGAGAAAGTTTGTAACACATGTTATCGGAAAGGTAGAACCAAATATGTGGGAGCGAGACAACATTATTGAAGCACAAGTTGAAGTTTAACCACTTATAATAAATGTTGACAAAACAGTTCTTCTAGCTTTTCAGATTAAAAAATTGGAATTAAAAATAAATCTGATTAATATAAGTTTACCAACAGGGCTTACTGCGCTCTTGTCCTTGTCTATTTCACTTCATCGCTTTTGATCACGCACTGCGTGGATTTGTTTAGGGTAGGTTAAACATATTGTGCATATATAGTTTAATATTTAAATTATTTTCATTAAGCCTAAAGAATAAAAATTAAGCAATTACTTGGAGCAATTACTTTTTAGTAAAAGCAATCGCTTGACTAGCAAATGCTATAAATAAAAGCAATTGCTAGATCTGGATACGAAAAAAATTTTTGAAGCAATTGCTGTTTTTCTTACACCTCTGTAGCAAATGCTTATTCAACACAAGTTCAGACATGGCTTATCCACTTGTTCAGATTATAGATTTAATGTTCAGTTTGGTGCATAATTGGCAAAAGAGTTGACGTAAATACAACAATGTTGGTCTATTTATTTAGTACAATAGTAATCTGTTACGTTTTCGTGGAAAATAGGAAACATATTTATTTGTGATATGGCAGATTTCAGTGAAAATGAGGAAAGTGATAGTAGTGATGAAGAAATTACAAACAAGCAATTGATATTCGTTCACAAATTGAAGGAACATAAATAAATCTCTCTGACCACAACCGTTTAGCTTCCACAACAGCTTCAGCACTTATAGGAAATTTAATAAAAATATTGGCCTTCCCCAAAACTGCATCCATTACAGAAGTGTATGTCTTACAGACAGTAGTTTGGTGAATACCGAGTTTTTCACCTACAGAATTTTGTAAGCCCGGATCCGACAATTTCCGCAGAAAGGCTTTAATCTTATTTAAAGGCGACAGTGCATCCCCTCGCCTTTCACCAGTATCAGTCAAAAAATAATTTGCACTCAACATTTTCGCAGTCAAATCGATATAAATTTCAGAAATCATCATATCTGCAATTTTTACGTAAACTGTAGGTTTTTCTTTTACGGACGTTTATAATAATATATTCAGTCATAATTAAAAAACTTGAAAGCAATGATGGTTACACTGGAAAAAGCAATTCCTTAATTTATCATCACATTTTAAGCAAACGATAGCAATCGCTTCTATTTTTTAACACGTTAAACGCCACGGCGGTCTCTAGGGCCCGCTCAGAGTATATACTACCACGCCACCGCGGGCCGTAGGGACCGCCAGGTACTAAATTGATTTTTCGTGCCTTGTACGCCAGCGGACCTCTATCAAACCTAGTTAAACATTATAGCCGGACCGCTGTGGCATACAGGGAACGTGTATTTACTCGAACTTTTAATTTAATTCGAGATAAAATAAAAATTCTATGGTTAATTAAAAAAATACATATTTTTGTTTTAATTAACTTTGCCTGGGGGGCCATTTCTATAAATTTACCATGGCGTTTAACGTGTTTTAAGAAAAAGCATTGACTATAAGCAATTCCTGCACTTTTAAGCAATTGCTAGACGCAAAAGCAATAACTTTAGTTTTTATTCATTGGCTTCCAAGAAATTACTTCGATTTTATAAGAAAAAGCGATCGCTACATTTTTATTCATTAGGCTCATTGTACCCATCAATACAGTCAGTACATCATCATACAGTCAGTCAGATGGTCATTCAGTGCCGCTAAAGTGACAAAGTGCTATAGCCAATTTGTTATTAGAGATACGTAAAAAATATTACAAGTAAAGTTGAATAATAGCAAAGGGCCCATAATGTAAACTTATTTTTGATTCTACAGGGTGGCTTAAAAAGCGGGACGAAAAAGTTATATATTTTTTAAAGAGGGTACATTTTACTTTATAATGTTTTAGAATTCTATAGGGATTAAACCAAGTAATTGTGCTATGTAAAAGTGCTATATTGTTTCCTATATTTAACCTAAAACCCAATGTTAACGAGATTCTGACAACGGCTTGGGTGGCTCTCTGGTTAATGGGTTTAATAAGAACTCTAGGACGAGAGTTTGTAGCTTCGTATCCCACGGCCGAAAAACTCGTTCGAGTTCGGTGGATTTTAGTGGTATATCTAGAAGTGGGTCCAGCGTCGAGCAGAAATTAGAGAACAGTGAAAAATCTCTCATCCCCCAACCCCAGCTCATTTACGCCGGTAACCAGACCGGATGAGATAAGATATCTCGTGGGGTGCAGGGGGAAGGAACACACTTCCCAATTGGTCGTCATGGAAGCGCGAAACCAAGGGTTGATAGCCCTTGGGGGTGCTTCTAATGGCTGAGGATCTTGGTTCGGAGCCCACGTTAAACCGTTGGTCCTCTCGGAAATGGCCTTGGCAGCGAACGAAGAGGAAGAAATCCGAAATGCAAGCAAGCATCGAGATACTGACATTTAGAAAATTACTTTTTTTACTTTTTGATATCAGCTCAGACCCAAAACTGACATCACGCTGCTCATTTATGGTACCATTTGGAAATAAACCGCTTGTCATAGTTCTTTACTCTTTTTTAATTCCAATAATTAATCTTAAACCAAAATACAAAAGGTCAATTTTAAAAAAATCTAAAAATTCCATTCGTACTATTCGATATAGAGAGAACATCTTACTTATTAGCGAGAAATGTGCCGGACAAAGATATTTGTCGATATTTTTTGTTTGTTCTGGTTTGCTTGCTGGTTGTTAATTTTTTTAATTCACTCCCAGAGGTATTTATTTGTTGCTCCTAAACGTGTCGAATGCATTGGTTTTTTCATATTCAAATCGCAACTGTCAAATCGTTTATGTTTTGCGTTTTTTTATCGTACAATGTATTTATATATATATCCCGGGTAGCTAAATAAGAATGAACGCCGACCACATCTCAGAAACCGTTTGTCACAAAGTTCTGAAGAACAATTATTGCTGAAAATAATTTTCAAGTTCCTAAATTTACTGCTAGAAGGTGTTTAACCTTGGACCACATACTAAGCCTCCCCTCAACTACTACTACTATTAACAGGAATAAAATAGTATGAAATTGGCTACAAGGAACCGACATTTATAAATTACTTATCGTAAGTTTAGCAACACAAAGGATCTTAAAACGTTTAACTAAAGAATTTTTTATAATTATTGCTAATATCACAACTTACCACTAGAAAGAATTTTGCAGCAAATTATACTGCCAGCATATCAAATGCTTCAGCAGTTGGAATTACCACTTTTGTGCAGAAAAATAGTTTAAAAACTCGTTAAATGTGTCAAGTAGTTATAAAACATTACACAACTTATTCTTTAGCAAAGGGTTTAATTATTTTTTCTGTGATAGCTTTTTATGTTTTTGTTTTAAAACCTACTTTGTAAAAAGTAATATATTCTTGTTTAATTATTACTAGTTGACATCCCCACTATCGATACTTCATCGGGAGTGAAATGAGGCAGAATTAGGGTGTTAATATTATTTACTCAAGTTAATGTAATGCTACAATACGAATTTTGTAAGAAATAGTATTTTTGCCTGTAGTAATAGTAGTAGTAGTTAAAGGGAGGCTTCGCGCTTAATTTTTTTATATAACTTTAATTGGCCGATTATCGATAAAAACCCGATAACCTTCTTAGTCCTAGTTTAAACGCCCTTCAGCGGTACGTTTAGGAACTTGAAAATTATTTCCAGCAATTTCTCTTGGTCGATTTTGTAATAAATTTTTAATTTCAAAACTTTGTGACAAACGATTCTTGAGAAATGGCCGGCGTCTATTCTTATTTGACCACACTGTATATGTCATATCAATGATCTGTCTTTATTCATTATTGTATTTGTATTAGTGTGAAAAGGTTTTAGCAATTTTTTATGAAACTTATATGTACGAAAGAGTTAAAAAAACCCTGATATTGCATCGTTGTAAATGTTTGTATCGATCATTATCCTACTAGGCAATATACAAAAGATCAAACATGGCGTGTGCTCCACTTAAACCTTCTTAACAATTAACCACAATCCCTTACAGAAATTGGGTCATGCCGCTCTTCATAAACTGACCTGTTTATATTAGATAACGTCATTTTCACAAAACCAGACCTGGCACGTTTCTGACTGAAAATAATTGGATAAAGAAAATATCAAACATGCAGTGGTGTATCGTATATATCGTATGTGTTCCTAGTTATCATTGATTATATCATTAAAATATTTATTTGGCTATATGATCAGCTTTTTCCAATAAGATATTTTTACTAGTTTTTTCATATTTTAAAATTTGACAATTTTATAATGTCTATAAATAATACTGTTAAGATGGGAACACCGGCGTATACAAGGGGGGGTAATGGGGGTAATTACCCCCCCCCCCCCCAAGATTACTTAAGCGTTGTTTAATTTTTGTCCTTACTCCTTCAAGTTGCTATTATCTAGTATCCTAGCCAGGCACGTAGCTAGGGGGGGGGGGGTTACAGGGGGCCCGGGCGCATTTTTGTATCGAGCGTCCAGTACACCCCCACTTGAAAACCAAGCACCATGATTCAAATTTTTCGCTTGCGGCGCTTTTTTTTTTGCGGCAATTCCGATTCCCCCCCCCCCCCAGTGTTGGAGTAAGATTTTTTTAAACATTATTATGTCATTGTTATGTAACCATACAATTGTCTCAAAATTAGCAATGAAATAAATTGATATTTTTGTAATATATCAGATATTATAAACAAAAAAACCTCTAAATCGGTTATTGGTTGCCAATAGATCGAATGACGTTGAGAATTCCACCTTAAACTGGAAAATAAAAATTAGAATTATCAACTAATATAGATTTCTTTACAAGATCTAAAGAAGGAATAGCTATGATAATGATATGCATTTCACCAGAAACGTTCCAGATTTCAAAGGAGATTCCATCAAAGCAATTTAAACACAAACAAGTACATTATTTATCTGTCACTGTCACCCTTGGTTTTGCTTGGCATTAGGGCTGGGCGATATTGAAATTCCAATTTCAAATATCGATATTCATGCTATATTATGTGCTACGTAGTAGCACAGTGGCCTAGTCAAGGGAACTAAATGGGTCCGCCAAACCTGCCAGGCATCGAACATTCCGCCCGCGATGCATGAATGCTACTGCTGCTGCTGCTGCTGCTGCTCGGACAGAAATTATGGATAAATTTCACTGAATATAGTACAAAATTAATCACATCTAGGATTGATGTTGAGCTAATTTAAAATTGGATTACCTAATATAATTTAATTATTTGATAGACTTCATGCACAAGTTGATTCTATCTTTTTTGGGTAAATATAAAAAAATTTTGACCCGATTCAGTAAAATTGGATAGTTTGGAGGAACTACTGGATTAATAGTACTTAAATTTCGATAGGCATTGGATATTGGTTGGTAAACATTTGCTACAATATATTTAATATCTTCTTGAATGTAGGAATTGTATTTAGTCGTAATAAAAAACTGTTTTTAAACGAATTTGATCAATTAAGGTGGAATTCTCAACGTCATTCCATCTATTGCCAACCTATAATCTATTTCTCGTTGCTTTTTTTAGTTTATTATTACAGTAACTAACATTTAAATAAAATCAATATATATATAATAAAAAACATAGTATTTAGGTAATATCTGACATAATATAACAAAAATATCTATTCATTTTATTGCTAATTTTGGGATAATTGTATAGTGAAAGAACAATGACATAATAATGTTAAAAAAATCTTACCCGATATTTTTCGCTATACAATTCTCCTAAAATGTTTAATGAAATTCCTTGATATTTATTTAATATGTCAATTATTACCTATAAAATATGAAGACGATAATGATTTTATTTAAATTTTGTGTAAAAGCTAGAAAAATTAAATAAATATACGCGAAATAGGTTATAGGTTGGCAAGCATGTTGATACTCCCACCTTAAACTAATGAATGTTAGTGGGTATTAGAACCAATTAACTATTTTTTTTTATAAAATACAACCAATTATTTGATTAAATCTAGCGTTCACTGGATTAAATGTTTTTAATATTTTGATAAAAGGTGGTAATTTTTCGATACCCTGTAAATTAAAATATTTCAACGAAAAATTGTATCTGACCGCGTTTTGTAGTCCTTAGTAAAGTTTTCTTATAATAATTTTGTTCTAAAATAAAAATCGACTGTACTTCCCACTTAATGTAATTCTGTGTTTCTATATTTTTTTGCCGCCCTGTACATGATATCTTAAGTTTTGATATGTCAATATTATTTGCGCATCAAACAGAACTTTTTATAACGATTAACTTTTTTTCGTAAAATGAACAATAAAAAAAAATCCCATATTATGTCTAGAACTTCTCTGGACACGCTTGTATATTATCTATTCAATATCTAATAAAGTCGAAAATTAATAGTGTTTTTTTTACAATTTTACTGTTATTTGATAATGTAGTCAGAATTTCTTTTTAGGGGGAGCATATTATGGGAAAAAAACATACCACCCAAACATTTTTTATCCAACTATTGTCAAAGTTTATTTCACTTTGTCATTCTGTATTAAAGTTCACAAACTATATTTTATCAATCAAACTTTAGAATCTCGGAAAGAGGGCACTTTACCCCCCCCCCCCCCTCCTCCCCAGCTACGTGCCTGGTTTTTGGTTTACAAAGTAAGACATGAGCTGGTCGCTTCCCCTGGGTCCTGGGTATGAATAATTATGGAATTCTTGAAATAGTTTTAGGTAAATTTGTTTATTTTCCATGTTATTGTCATCTGATTTCTTGACTATGTATTCGTCATCTTTCACAGAAAAATTAGTGTAAACAAATTTCATTGAACACAAATTCGGCATTAACGCAAACTGCAACCCATGGCACACATATTTAATAAAAATTACTACAGCTGCCAAGCAGCTCACCTCACCATGATTTGTAAAGAGCAACTGAAGACAGGTAAAGCTCAGAGGTGGAAAGCCCCTATCCACGCCACCTGGCAGTTTTGGTCAGATTTAATTTTTATTTTATAGATTTTATAAAGCTGGAGTACAGTTGTATCCCTTATTTGATAGAATTCATAAAACTGAAGTGTATATTTAATCTTTATTTAATAGATTTAAACCAATATAGATTTAATGTATTGGTATAGTATGAGGATTTGCTAACCATTTGATTGATTTTAGCAGAGATTGTAGATAATTCTTCTAAATGTCAGTAAATTTATGTATGAAATGCTCACTGCCACACACAATGTATGGCTAAAAATACCTTAAAAACGAAATGTTTAAAAAAGCTAAAATTTTTCAGAAAAGTAAAAACTTACACCTAATATCGCCACTTTTATTGAGCGGCCTGGAATTTAATTACAAAATTTAACCATTAAGATATTCTAGAAGGGTTAGATATTAGATTAATCCTAAATATTAGTTTTATACAAACCCATCACATGCATAACAAAATTTTCTAAATTACGAGGAATTTTAATAAATGTTTGATCGTAGGAATGTAATATGAGTAAAAATAATCAGATTGTTGATAATTGAAGCTTTTCTTAAATTAATCAAAGGATTCACCTGATTTTACAAAAGGATTTCTTTCCATGTGGACCAGACTGTCACCTCTTGATTGTTACTAAATTTTCATTAATTATTTTAATTAATTTAATACAATATTTACTATGGCATAGTATTGTTGCATCATAAAAAAACATAGTAAATTTACCATTTCTAACAATTGACCGAAGGTAACTTATTTAGAATAAAAATTGTATAGGACCAAGAACTAAACCTTTTAAGATACACAATGAATTTTATCATTTTATCATTTTTAATCATAGTACTTGAGATCTTTTAGATAAATATGACAAACCTCTAAAGATTTCCATTATTTTCTGTTATTGGAACCAAAAGCTTTATGATGATCTTATGAAATGAATTGACTTTTAACAAATCCACAAATCTCAAAAATTGCTAGTTTTGCATCGAGACTTTATATGTCAATAGAAGAATGGGATTTTCAAAAATAATAATAATAATAATAATAATAATAATAATACGTTTATTGTTATAATCCATTCGTTAACACAACAAAATATAATTATTTTTTAATCATAAATACAGACGAAAGGGCTAACAATAGGCCTTAATATGGCATATTATATTATTATAATTTAATTTAATTTTGCGAAGCGCTAATAGTTTAATTAATACCAGGTGGCCCACTCTCAACGCAGGATTCCATAGCATCTAAACTGAACTTTTTAATATTTTTTAAAAACATAGTTATAGGGAGGCATTGGGTCTACAATTTAAAATTATTTCAAATTATACAGGGTATCTCAAATAGTCAGGGTATATCAAATATACTTTTTTTTAAATGGAACACCCTATATATTATGATATTTTTGGATTGGATGATCAATTCTAAGAATATTATGTGTAACATATAATATGTTTAAATTTAACAGTATTTGAGTTATTAACGATTTTTCAAAAATTTCGTGTTTGCAGCACGTAAAGAATATGCACCTGTCGGTAGTACAGACTGACAGAAATAAATGAAATTTGGGTTATGGAATATGATTGTTTTGTAGCGTCTAAAGTATATTTTAAAAAACCAAAACATTTACCGAAGTCTTTTAAAATGCCTTTCTAAATGTAACAATTTTAAAAACGTAAAAATTCCTAAAAGTCTGTTATTTTAAATACATACCCTAATATTTTTTATGCCTAAACGAAAGACATTTTTAATACAATTCTAATTATACTAGGGTTCCCTATACCTACCTTTTATAGTTTTCTCTGAAATAGCTATTTCTTCCTTTACCATATAAACTCGGTGTTTATTTTCTCATAGAGTGCCTTGAATACCGCACCGTGTCCGTACGACGCTCAATCTCTAGAGTGCCATGGACACCCAACTATTCATTTTATTAATCTTAAGTCATTTGAAGTTTTTCTTTAAAGGAAAAAATTAATGATATTGCTTAAACTTAAAACAACAGAAATGTTTTTTTAAATTTACAAATACTGAAAAATGTTGCTTCAAATGACTTAGGATTAATAAAATGAATAGTTGGGTGTCCATGGCAATCTAGAAAAAGAGCGTCGTACGGACACGGTACGGTATTCAAGGCAGTCTATGAGAAAATAAAGACATAGTTTATATGGTAAAGGAAGAAATAGTTATTTCAGAGAAAACTATAAAGGGTAGGTATAGGGAACCCTAGTATAATTAGAATTGTATTAAAAATGTCTTTCGATTTGGCATAAAAAATAATAGGGTATGTAATAAAAATAACAGACTTTTAAGAATTTTTACGTTTTTAAAAAGGCAATTTAAAAGACTTCGGTAAATGTTTTGGTTTTTTAAAATATGCATTAGACGCTACTAAACAATCATATTTCATAACCCAAATTTCATTTATTTCTGTCAGTCTGTACTACCGACAGGTGCATATTCTTTACGTGCTGCAAACACGAAATTTTTGAAAAATCGTTAATAACTCAAAAACTGTTAAATTTAAACATATTATATGTTATACATAATATTCTTAGAATTGATCATCCAATCCAAAAATATCATAATAAATAAGGTGTTCCATTTAAAAAAAAGTATGTTTGATATACCCTGACTATTTGAGATACCCTGTATAATTTAAAATAATTTTAAATTGTAGACCCAATGCCTCCCTGTTTTTAAAAAATATCAAAAAGTTGAACCGTTTAGATGCCATGGAATCCTGCGTTGAGAGTGGGCCACCCGGTATATATATAAAAGAAAAATATTGCTTGTTAAAAGGATGGGAAAGGAAAGAGAAGGGGTATAAAAATAAAGCCACTTCCTACTGTGACCGTAGTAGGGCAGACCGGGACCGGGGCTGGTTGATCTATTTTCAACTATTCTATTTTTAATTTAAATACTACGAGAGATATAATTACGAGAAACAATAATTTAGGTAAGCAATATATTCGATTACGTAATAAAATACATAAAATAGTCCTGCGACAAAAATGTCGTTTATTTAAAAATTGTTTTCTATAACCCTGCATTTAAGTCAACCAACCCCATGGCCGGGGTTGATTGACTAACATTATGGGGCAAGTAGACTTGAGACCAATCATATGAACTAAGATAGTAGGTAGACATTTTTTTTTTGTTTGTTTATTTTTAGTGAACATACAAAAAACTAATTGGAAGTCATTAGAAATGAAAATATTTAATTAACATAGTCATTAACGTCCGATGTGTAATTTTTGCAATCGTAGAAAAGTTTATTTCCTTTGGCACTCTATAAATGTACCCACATTCTACAAGAAGTGCACTGAATCCATTCTTCCCCAGGAACGCTTGCAGAATAATGTTCAGTGCATTCAAGGCACATTGGGTCATCGTCAGTATCATCAGAGTAATCCGTGGTATAGCCTGAACTGCTCTTGCTTTTTCCTTTCCCTTTCCTGTATTCTTCTTAATGTTCTCTGTTTGTTTGAAGCCTTTGTCCTTTTTATGTTTTTTTTTAAGTCTGCTTGCGCTGTTGTTCTAGTTTTATTTGCTCGCTCTGTCTTTCTTTCGTAAAAGTCCTCATTGTTCTGTAAAAATAAACCTTTGTAATATTACATAAACCTAAAGGACGGGGTAAGTTGACTACCTAGTCATCCAACCCCAAGCAAAGTTAGTCAACCAGCCCCAGACGCTATTATGTTTTAAAATATCCTGCCTAACCTAAACACAATTATAGATCTGAACAAATCTGTTTCCTATACTATCATTAATAACTAAAGACTCACATGACCCTGAGAAATTATTCATATATAAAAAACTGTAAGCATAGGAATGAAAAATGTAAGAAAGATAATATTTACTTACATGAGTTAATTATTGAAAATTACGTGTCACTCCGCACAAACGTCCAATAGCGATGTCGCCTAAAGAGCAACAAAGCGCGACGACTTTTCTGCATCTCTCGTGTGACGTGGCGTGCTCTCACTTATATTTTTAAGTAGATAATGGCGGTTAGTCTACCTGACCCTATAGTCAACTAGCCCCGGTCTGCCCTAGGCATTTTTATACTCTATTTTTAAATGATAATGCAGACTGATCTGTATTAAACTATCAATGGCGTTAACGGTATAAGCGATGTTATATTATTTATCCAATCTCAGTTTGAGGACATTCCAATCATTCCATACGGCGGTAAACAGTCTCAAAGAGACCGACCGCACAATCAGGGTTGTCAGATCTTTCTTCTTCAATTCTTTAAGTTTTTTTATTAAAGATATTTCATTTATATCAGTATTCAATTGTTAGTCAGTAACTTTCTTTGAAAGCTAGTTTGCAAATATACTTTAAACCGAGGAGTTCAGAAAAAAATAACAAGCCATTCATTGTTATAATAATACATTCTTTAGTCCTTAAGAAACAATATAACTGAAATCAAGACAAAAAGTGTTTTCAGTGTTTAAAAACAACTAATTAACAAACCCTTGTTTCTCGTATATACTTACATTGTGCTTACAAATCCGAAAATTTTAAAGAATTGGCAACAGCATGTAATTTGTTGCGATTGGAAGCGCCAGGATATAAGCTGAACCGGTACCCGGCCCGTCTAACGATCGATTCTGCCAGACAGAGATAGGCCAGTGACCGCCGATGGCGTGGAAGAGACGGAGATAAAATATACGTGGCTATGCCTTGATGAACGGGCCGGAGTCTGGTTGACGAGAATGAAGTTCTGGTAAAAAAATTAAAGCATTTTCTGAGCAGTGTCGTGCCGTGTCAGGTTTATTTTTCTGATTTTAGTTTTGTATATAGAATTTTTGAGTTACCTTATATTTATTATTTTAATATAATATTATTATATATACAGTGGGTTTATAAAGTGTAGTATGTACAAACACCTAATGTAAAACAAACTTATAAGTGTGTATACGCATATTAATTATTTGTGTGGAACGCCTATGGTTAGGAAATTCCCACAGTTTAATGTCATTAAATTGACCTAAGAAACACTATACGTATTACTATGGCAGGGGATTATAAGAAGATGCTTTCTGCGCCGAGCCAAGCTATGGACATCTGTTCGAAAAGTATTTTTATTTTATAGGGTAGTTTAAATTTAAGTATGTTAAAATAAATTGTGGTAATATATAATTTGAATCAGTTATACATATTAAGCCATCCTGATATAACTATTGTTAAGGGACAACATACACCAGTCTCAAATACGAATTCAGAACTTTTTAAATTTGACCGCAGCAACCAGGCAAAGCACGTAAACTCCACTATAGTGGTTAAACTGTGACAATACCAAAAAACCTTATAAGAGTTTTTGGGTTTCTTGAGGGAGGCAATGTCGGTTGCCATATATAAACTTAAGGTTACCATACGCAATTCTTAATTTGGCAGTAACGTGTTCTTTAAAACGCTAATTGGAATCAAGTAGTAGTCCCAAATGCTTACATGTATTAGAGAAGGGTAAAGTTGCGTTAATTAATTTTAGATTCATATTTTTTTTAACTAGGCTAACTTTATTTTCATTTCCAAATAAACGAATTGAAGATTTGCAAGGGTTAAGCTTGGGATGATGATCCCCTGCTAGATTATAATTTTTTTTTAAATCTGTGTTAATTAGATCCTCCACAAAGGTCCCAGGATACTAACCTGCGAAACTCCCAATCGAACATCTAAGAAAGTCGAGTATTGCTGATTATACACAGCTTTGTAACGGTTTTATTTTTCTCTTCCCTATATTGTTAATAAATAATTAAAATACACTTACCTACCCAATCCTCCACAAGTTGGTTTGTTAAATAAAATAAATCACCACTACTATAAATTTCTCTGTAAAAGTACTATACTTGCTGAGGTTATTTTAAATAAAGTTATTTTATCTGGCCCTTTTAGGCATAAGTAAGAACTAATTACTAAGAAAAGTATAGAGTTAAAATTATTCTTTATTATTGTTTTAAAATGTCAGTTTATGTCAAAAATGTCAGTCTTTGGTTATCAAGTGAAAATCCCTTAAAATTCGACGCCAGAACTATGGAGGACCTAAGGTAGGAGGCCGAACGCAATGCATTGGATTCGGTCCCAAATTAGCATCAGTAATTCAGCTTTACCAGTTGCCATAAGATGGCGCTCGTGTTCGAAGTGGGCTATCAAATAAAATGGTTTCTTATGGAAGCGAAAACTATTTTTATTTAAATTAGTTCTTTAAGGAACAAATAAGGACTTTTATATGAATTTACACTTACTTTGTTATACTTATTAGTAAACTCGGCCTGTATAAAGTTCCAACGATGCTTCGTTTTTAAAATACAGGAACATTCTAGCTAGAGGGTTTTACCTTTGGAGCTAGAAAGAGACTTATTTGGCTGCGTTTTATCTCTGAAGAAGATCCTGTCTTACACCCCGACACAAAGCAAACTCTACTTTTATAAATTGTACCATTATTCATTATAAATATGGAAATTAATTACAATACAACGTTATTTGTCTTGTCTTGCCTTCAAACGTTATTTGTTATTTCGAAAAATAAAATGTCAGTTGTCAAAAGTTAAAGTTAAAAACTATGGAGGATCTAGTTTTCCATATTAAAAACGAAGGAGAAGAAGACAACATCAGCCCACTTCGGACGCAAAAGCCATCTATTGGCCAATAGCGAACTAACCAAAAAACCGGGACAGAATTTGAAAATGCTGCCATTGTCGATCGACCTCCTACCCTATAGTTCTCCATAGCCAGAACTAACCACCTTTTTCGAGACGGAAAAACTACCAGTGGTAATCAAGTCGTCTTGCAGTGTACTTGTCAAGGCTTCCCAGTGCATTTTTGCCATTTTTATTAAGTTTATTGAGTATCCAAGCCAGTAAATTGCTGGCAGAAAGTTTCCTGCACCGATCTGCCTATTTTGGGCGATTTCAATCCAGAGGTGTTACAGGTAAAACCTCAATTTTCTGATTTGCTGTTCAACCAAAAGGCCATATACAATCCTCGGTAGGTCCCCTCTTTATATTATCTAAATAAACCTTTAAAATAACATTTAAACTCCTACCTTTATGACGATGATTTCTAAAATATGGTTCGTCTTTTTTTCTCCTCTGCTTATTTTTCTGCTTCTGTTACTGTTTCTGTTCTGTACGGTTAAGCCATTTCCCTGCTTTGTCTTCACCTCCGACATCGTCTTCTTTCATCAGATATTTGACCCCTCATATTCACCGGGTCGCGATTTTACAAAATATAAACTATTACAGCACAAAACACGCCCCCAATTACGAAATAACAAAATATAATGGGCCTCAGCGCGATTTCAAAATATAATCCCGCTCAGCACATTTCTGTAAAATCTAATCGTTTGTAGCTCAGAGTGTTTGTTCGGGTTTGTTTGGGTTTGTTTATGTTAATATCATGTCTAACCTTCCTAATTCCAAAATTAATTTAATGTTAATGTATATTATTTTTGCTTTTTAATTTTGCATTTTTAAAATTCGATAACTTTATTCCTTTTCGACCGATTTATTTATATGGATCAGCCACGTTGTGCTGCAAACGATTAGATTTTGCAGGATTGTGCTGAGGCCGATTATATTTTGTAATTTCGTAGTTAGAGGCGTGTTTTGTGCTGTAATAGTATATATTTTGTAACATCGCCACCGGGTCCTAGTCCAGCCGTTGAGTAGTCCTGCAGACCTCAGTTCTATGGTTAGCCAACGCAGCTTTCACAGTTCTTGAAGCCTGAGATGTTTCATCTAATTTGATGTCGAACAGCTGCCTTAATGTATTCAGGTTTTGTGTATTTGTAACGTCCAACTACCGGTGGTATTACTTTTTGTTATGAATTTCACGCTAGTGTACTACTTTTAGGTTAATTTAGAACTAGAAAATAATATGTTTACAAATATTGTTGATGTGACAATTTTATGCAAGACACTTTGTACATTTATTTTGGCGATAGAGATTATTCAATAGATGGGTGTAGAAAACGAAGCTTGTGTTTTAATACCCATTACATGGTTAGTAAAAGGTCATAGATTCAGATAAAGTTTGAGCATGACCATCGTGGGTTAACGTAACTTATTTATGTTTTATATTTATGTAATCTTCTAAATAAATCTAAATAATATAGTAGTAGATAAAACACGTTTGAAGGGTTTAAAAGCCCTTTTAACAACTTGCTGGCTCCGTCCTGACAAAAACGAGTTTAAAAAATTACAAGCGCTTTCGGAAAAACCAACTTAATGAAGTTTTGCCAAAAGGATTTCATGGTTTATCATGTCAAAGGCCTTACTAAAATCCATCAACACCAACGCATATACCAGATTTTCACTAGTTGCTCTCAGAATATCATCAGTTAAGTCCATCAAAGCCCTCTCACAGATATAATAGCTAAATATTAACCGTTGCTTATTTCTTAGCATATTTTTTTTATGGCGCAGTAATGTCACATTTGCCCCAGGATTTGGGGCACATTTATATAATGATTTATGCATTTTATATAACAAATCTATAAAAGCTAAACCGTTGTCAAATGTGCTTATTCTACTAATGCGTTTTAAGATGCAACAACAAATAAAACATATGTATTTAGCAGCTTTATAAACACTTGTTCCGTACTATCTCCACTTATTAATTTGGGTATTGCTGTCAGGAGTACTCCATAGATTTGTTTCCTTTAACAAATTTCGATAGTAAATAAGTGTGTGTATTAAATAAACATTATCCAACACAATCCTCGAGCCAAAAATAGCTTCAATTATTTTAAGTAGCTTTGGCGTATTGATTGGAATAAGCGTTGTAAATACAAATGAAATATACAGGCAACGGTCTAAAGGCGTGATGAATTCCACTACGCCGCTGAACCAAAGCATATAATTTCTTATAAAATTAAAGTTAATTAGGGATGTTCAGAACAACAGGAAGAACTCCAAATAAAGGGGTGTTAAATTACCCTTGTCTCGAAATTATTAAATAAATAAGGAAAAGATGTGATAAAAGGGTAAACGTAAAACAATAAGGGAAAAGATTTTAATACGGTCTCTGAGTCCCTCACCCGTTTAATTTTAATAACGGAAAATTATTAAGGGTGTGTCTGTTTCCACGTGAAATAACAAAGCAAGGAAATGGGAAAATTGAGAGGATGTTTCTTGGTTAGCGAATTTTGTTTTTGAACTTTTCGAAAAAATAAAACAACGTTTTAAAGAACTTAAGAGCAAGCCACTATGACTTATTTGCCCATTAACCATTTTTTAATCAATATTTCCTTTATTTTCATTTTCTCCAAAAAGTTGCCAAATACTTGTCTTTGGGTACCAATTACCTACAGCTTTAAGTTAAAAAAAATAAATAATAAATTAATAAAAGTAACAACGAAATTTTGCCAAATTTCCGCGTATTTCTTTTTTGCTCTTATTAATTTATAAATCCAATACGTAAAATTGTAGGTATGGATATTTGGCCGATTTTTGGCAAATAGGACACTTGTTTTCTGGTTTACTAGTGTGCAAACACTATTATCATATTTGCCCTTAAAGAATGTTGAAAGGTGATCAAACGGTATTATATTCTCGTAAAGAAACTTAATTATTCCGCAGTACGTAAAAATGGAAGGTTTATCATAACCACAATCTACCGGGGATATACATATAGTATTATAAGCACTTAATAAATAAAGCAGTGATTCCATTATAATTTTAATTGCATTTCAATCATAAATTGATGTAATATTTTATATACTTTAATATTGTTTTCCAGCATACGTTGAGATTCACTGGGAGACCCACCAAAGATTATTTCTAATATAATATAGATTATTCTATATATTACTTCTAAAAAACTTATTTATTTTATTCATAAATCGTGTGCATTACAGAATCAATAATGTTTCAAATATCCCATTCCACCATATTCACCGCTGTCATTATTGGTTAAACAAATTCGTTTCATGTGCTTGGGGATATAAGGCATGAAAACTTCTTATGTGTGATATTTTCCTAACAAATTTTTTGAATCTCTATGTTCTTTTACATAAATTAGCAAAGTTATTTTTATAGGCAAACCCCTTAACTGAATTTGAATATCGACAACCTAGTTCTAATATGACGTAACACACAAATTTATGATATTGACTTTTTGATTAATATCAATAAATAACCCCATTTTCTATTTTGTGACAATATGTCGTAGACCACATTTCTATATTAATATTTTTTTCGGCTTGTTCTAACATGTCGTATCAGAGCCACCTAATATTTTTAGTTCGAATTTGGCGTATCCCTAGTCTGCAAGGGTTTTTTGGCCGCGCACAATGCCATGCAGTTTGTGTGTTTAGTAGTAAGCACATTTATTGAAAAAGTATTTTAAGGTAAGTACTGATATATAAAAACTTTATTTTGCATATTGATTTGTTAATTATATATTATAATTGTGTTAATTACTGGAAAGTGTGAATATAAAATTATAAATGGATACATCTTATTAGATCTTATTACCAAGCATGTAAGTTACGACAAATTAGAATTCATACAAGACAAACAGTTTTATTCATCTACTGAAAATTTACATTTTAAGGGATACACCATATTAGAACTAGGCTATCGATATTGCACCTGCCAACTTTGTGTCATTTTAAGTTTCGCTGAGCTAACTATAATTCTGTAAGGTATTTAAAGTTTGTTGCAGAGCCACAGTTTGTGGCTTCTTAAGCTGCCTTATCCACTAACTCGTTTTCGAGTATGCCTATAATACATCCTTGTTTAATTGGGCCCTGTTAAGCAAAAAGCAACCAACCCACACATTTTTAAAAAACGAGATAATGTCATATTCTGGTCTAGAAATGTCCATACTACATTCTGCAGAAAGCTACCAAGCCATCCCATACATTTTAACCTTGAAAAATGCTTCCCCACTTATCTCCTGTTCGTTAACAGGACTTCTCAGATTTCGCATAAAACAACCATACCACTTGGATTGTTGTGTGATCAATATTTGTTAATTTAATTCTCAAAAATTACCAACCAAGTGGGTTGGTATTATTGTGCTGAATCGAGGATGTAGATGGTTTTGACATAGAATTGCTTGATTTTGGTATTGAAGGAGATGAAAATTTGTGAAATGCATCAATAACAGAATCGATGTGTTCCACTATTTATCTAGGTTTCCTAATGATTATTTTGTAAACAATATAATTCAAGTTAAAACATTTTTTTTTAAAAAGCGTATTTTTTTTGTAATTTGTTGAACAGTGAAAAAAAACCAACCCTCAATATATCTCATTTTTTTGGGTGAAAATGTATATTATTTTTTTGATCGTACGATAATAAAACTACATTAAAATTCAACTACTGGATAGTTAAGTTATAGTTTTGAAAAAATTTATGGAAAATTAAATAATTAGGAAAATGATTAAATGCTAATTTACTCCAAATTTACATATTGAGGGTTGGTTGTTTTTTGCTTAACAGGGCCCAATTTTTCCCAAGGGCACATATAAATTTGCTATATTGCTAATATGATAAATAGCAGGCGCAATATTTAAACAATTTTGAATTTTTGTCAGCGAACTTCTACTGTTAGAAAAAATAACAAACTTATTATTTCCATTATAATCTAGGCAGTATTTAAGCGATTCTAAGATAGCCAAAAGTTCCACTTAGTCTTACAATTTAAATAAAATTGTTCGTATAATTGATTGTTCTTGTGGTAAAATGCACACCCCGTTTTTTATTTATAACTGATCCATCAGTAAAAATTTGTTTATAGTTTGACCAGGTGGTAGCCTGTTCTTCTACAAACCGAAGTTTAATAAATAATTCATTATCTTCGATGGTATGTGGAATAAATTTTGGAATATTATTAAAAATCGAATAGTTTAATTGATAATAAGGTAAAGTGCTATTACTATATATTGTCTTTATTCTGGGTTATCCACGAATAATTTTTAATCTTCCAGTACGAATGTGTATAACATAAAATTATGAGATGGTTTATTTTATCAATCAAAATACTGTCTTTGGAGCTAAGTTTTAACAGAAATTTGTCCGCAATAAAATGCCTTCCTATTTCCAAAGGAAGTTCATTTTTCTCAGCTTCCATTACCGATATTGGGGTGCTTTTCTACACATTGCCTAATGCAGTTATTTTTAATAGTTTCCAATTTTTAAATCTGTTTGTGTTGCAGAATCATAAAAAATACTGGAGTCTGGAGTAGTCCAGAATTGACAGTACGTAGTACGCTTTATAGAATAACAACGAGATGTTTGGAACTGCTTCCCAATTTTTATGGCTAAGTGCTCTGATGACGTTTAAGCCCTCCTGTTTATATATATATTGTATGTGTTCTTTCCAATTTAGTTTTCGGTTCAAGTAAAGTCATAAATATTTAACCATTGTATGTTGTTGAATTGGTAATCCTCCAAGTTGAACATTATTAGGTTCTTGTCTTTGGCTTCTTGATAAGTTAGAAAATACTGTTTTCTCGGCTGAAAAGCTCATTGTCATGAAGCCACTTTAAAGTATTACCAAAATATTCGTGTAATCTTGCCTTAAGCCTCTCAGGATATTTATTAGTTTTATATAAATAAATGTCATCGGCAAATTTAAAAAGTTTGACATCGTTGTGAAATAATTTTTCTAGGTCGTACGTATAAATTATATATTATAAAGAATCGAGTTTAAGATGCTACCATTGGGGAACCCGATTTTCGCTTCTTTTGCTTCTGTTATTGCTTCGTTTGTACATATATATATATATTTGACGAGTAGGTATAGTAGATATTGTAGAAATTCTTTACCATTTTGCATGGTAATTCAATTTTTATCATTTTGTTAACAAGAATATTATAGACGACATTATCAATATGCTCCTTGCATGTATATCAAAAAATAAAGCCGATGTACATTGATTTTTTGTAAATCCTGACTGGATATCAGTCACTTGGTTTGCTATAACATCCTGCGTTCCACTTTTAAATCCAAACTGAGTTTTTGAAATCAGTTGGTTTTTAACTAACCAGAATTACAATTATTTTTTATGATTCTTTTGTATGTCTTAAGGACACACGGCGCCAACGCAATTGGTCTGTAAGGAGATCTGAATTAAATAAATTGAAATTTACGCTGTCTAAAATAGGTCAAAATGGGATATTTCGACTTCAGTTCCTAAAGTTTAAATAAACCTCATCATCACCTATCGAATATGAAAGAATTTAGTTATTTGGGATCACTACATCTTAGTTTAACCGTATACAGTGTGTCCAGAGAACCATTTTCACATATGGGAACCTTTTTTATTTTTAACTTTACGAAAAAAAAGTATTTTTATGAAAAGTATTGCTTATTGAGAAAAGAATGATAACATAAAGAATTTTGAGCCAGCATATACCGGCTAGTAGTAGTATTATTTTTTCGAAAAAAGTAAGGCCTTACAATTTGATTCTTAAAATAACTGCAAATTTTTGTCTTGAAAGAATAATGGCTACGACACTTAACTAGAAAGTGGGGATTCTCATCACTCTACCACCTATTGTTTGAGAACACACTACTCCATCGCCTCATCTGAAAATAATATTTTTCTTGCAAAAACTGGGTCATCTTCTACCTCACCTAAACAAAAACGTAAATCAAAAACTCTAGGCTGCAGTTTATGAAGAAATTTTGGTTTGTATGGATAAAAACTAATTTTCCTTAAAATAATTTTGGCAGTGCATTTTGTCGTTAAAACAGGTCGTGGAATGGTTTATAAAATATTTCTCAATAAGACTTTATATACATTTTTAAATATCTCCAACCGTCACATGGTAATAATTTTATTTGGATATCTTGCATTAAAAAATTGAGCAGATCCTCTGTCTCTACAAATTGTAGTGGTCCCTAACAATTAATATTATTTTAACTTTTTCCTTCTTGCCATATTTAGGTACCATGGAAACAAAACTGTCAGCGTTGACAAGTAAAATAATTAGTTGTTATAGTTTTATTTTAATACATCACCATCATTTGTCTTTTATTTTCCAATGCGTTTTTAGACCTACTAACTTAAGACGTTTACTGCCATTCCGGTTTATAAGACCGAGAAAAAAAGGTTAAAACTTTTAAAACGCGGCCTATTAGACCGTGATGCAATTTGTCGCACGCGCCAGCTAGGTGCATTGGACCGAGATAATTTTTAGTTCCCCATGGCCAACGGTCTGTTCTCATCGGGGAATATTCGCTGTGATAGACCGAGCTGGCGCATGGGACTAGTTTGCATCACTCAGTCAGAAATTCTGTCCGGAAAGCGATCTTTTTTTAAATGGACGCCAGAGCCCATTCCATTTGTCCTACTTTATGCAATGTCACAAATGGCCTCTCGGACTTTTTTTTGGCATGGCGTCATGAACAAAAAGCGAATATGTCAGTCAACGTGTTTTAACGAGAATGAATAACGCTTTTTAAGGTCTTGATCGCTCTTTTCTTAAAAACTTTTTGAGCTAATTAGACAAACTATCTAATCAGGAAAGAAAAACCTTTCATAGAAATAAGAAATATATAGGGTATTCCAAACACCATACGCCACAGTTCCTTTCTTTTTAACGTAAGCCGCCTTTCGATGGCCATTTTAGGCTCTTTATTATGTTAGTGTACTTTGAGATTAAAATTAAATTTGTTTTTCCATCCATATAGCATTTATAATTTTTATTTTTTTCTACCCCGTATATGCTGACTCAAAATTACTCTAGTTAAATGTTATTTTCTCAATAAGCAGAACTATTTATGAAGAGTATATTTTTTTCGTAAAATCAAAAATAAAAAAGTTTCCAATATTATGTTAAGATGGTTTCTGGATACGTTGTATAAGGAAAAATATATATTATTTATATTCGTATTTTCAATTTTAATGATGATCTGTAATTTTTGGGATTCGGGAAAATTACCTGTTTTTAAGTAAGTACTTAGCATGCCCAGACATCAAATAAAGTGTTAACTGATATTTTAAATATAAAATGTCCAAATATGGCAAAAATTAATGTTTTCTTAGTCACAATTTCAAATTCTTGGCATTGTGTTGGTTGTCGATAAGGCATTGACTCGCGTATAATGAGCACACTCGGATGATCATATACTAATCATCTTCGTTTATTATGGCCTACATTATATTATGATCTTTACCACGCTCGCAAAATATAATATTCTATTATATTTTGCTTTATTTCAATTGTTGATTTCACTACAATATGTTACATTTTTTATCCTAATTTTAACAATCTAATTATTTATTATTTTCAAGTTTTCGAAATCCTCAAAAATATTATAAATTACACCAATAATCAAATCCCCCTCGTATATCCCGGCCCGGATTGCCGGAGCTTAGACATGTTGGCAAGGGCGTGGTCAAGGAAGGGGACACGTGCCTCCCAGGGCCGGTTGCCCAATAGGCTAAGGATAGCCCAGAGGCCCACGATTGCGGAAGCACTTGAAACCAATTTTTTTAAAATGGAAGAAAAACTGAGAACGCTATACGATATTTAATATAATATGTTGATCATGATATAATAATAAGAAAAATAATAATTATCATTAATTATACTAAATCTAGTTGCAGCAAGGCACAAACCGCGATCAATCAAGTTAGACCAATCGACGCCGCTGCACTCTGCACTGCAATAAAAGTTATATGAATAATCGTGTGAATCCCCGAATTTTATTTTTTAGAGTGGATACCGGGCCCATTCAACACTGCCAGAGCTCCGTTTTTACGGTAGAGTCGGAAGATATCCTGTTTTGATTGTTTATCTACCGTACGTAGTGGCACGTAATTCTACCGTAAAATTGAAAGTAGGTATTCCTTTTATAGGTAAAGATCGGAATATTCTTTGATTTTTTATGTACTTTTGTTTTAGTAGATGTATATTTTTAAATAAAGATTATATACTAATAAAAACTAGATATTTTTTTTTCAAATTTCACCATAAAATATGCTGAATGTTCTAAATATGGAGGGGCCCTAAGTAATTTTCAGCCTAGGGCTTGTTATTCCGCTTATCTGGCCTTGGTGCCTCCCCTGGTCCAAGCAAAAATACCTAACAATATCCTGTGCTACCTCTATACGTATGTACTATGTAAACTTATAAATTATCTATAAATAACGTAAACGGGAAAATGAATTAGGGAATGTTGGGAATTAAAAAAATCGGTTTATTTGTGGTCACTCTTTTCAAGCTTTTTATAGAGCTAAACGGCTAACGTATTAACGTGTTACTTCACTTGTGTAGTATTTATTTTCTGCTTGTGAAAGGGAATTTGTTTATAATTTTTAGTAAAAGTAAAATAGGTAAGGTAATAAGATGTTCAACAAGTTTTCTGGTAAATACCTACGCTTTAATTTAGTTATTGTTTATTATTTTTAAATGCAACTTCGATAATGAAATGTACTTTTAGTATATCATATATTTTTATATATAAGTTACTGTGCTATCAAGACATAAAAATAAAACCTGAACCGACACAATACATTTTTTCCAACGCTGTTATTTTGTTAGCGGAAAAAAGAGTTATATAGTTAGTTATATGTAATTAAAACGCGGCGCCGTTTCTTTTTAAATACCTTTTAATTCTCCTCATTTATCTTATTTTTTATCCAAATGCAAGGACTGTTTGGTTTTAGGATACATAATAATTAAGTTTTTATATAAAATAATATTCTTCAATGGATGCAATGTAAGTTCCCCTGTTATGTTTTGTATTCTGTTTATAAAATAATATGTAATTGTCATGTAGGGTCATAGGCATATACGGTATACACTATTGGCAAACTCGAATCTGCGTGCCGATATAAACGCATCAGACTAAGATTATTAGTAGCGTTTAACACGTTAAACAGAGAACACGTTATCCCCTACCTCCCACCTTCCATTCTTTAGAACACGCGGTCGAAGCAGCCACGGGATCAGTCGATACGTCGAATAAATATTTTTGTATAAGCCGGGCTCCCATTCTCGTGTATTTGGCAAGTACGCAAATATTTGGGTACTTGGGCATACTTGGCAAGTACACCAAGTTCCGAAGTCAATTTGACAAGTGCAGCGCTCCCACTACTCCTGTATTTGACATGTACGCCAATACTTGTGTACTTGGCAATTATAGCATTTTCTCGATCACTCAGTGTTCATTTTGTTTCGATATGGATAGTCGCGTTGCCGCTGCAGCGTTTGTGGTAGTAGCTGGCAGCTATATTGTGATGAGGAGGAAAAAAGTGCAGAAAGCAAAAAGTAGAAGAAGGTGGTGGATGACCTCTTTGAACAAAAGTCGAGACAGGTACCACTATCCCGATCGACCAAAAGCAGAAATCAGAACTTACACCACGTGCACAAGCAAAAACAGAATAAAACAAAAAACAACTGCCGAAATATTTGCGGGACAAGCAGGCAAGTGGTGAGAGTACATCAACAAGTATGAACTCGTCAAATACGCAAATAATTGTAATCACTTTGACTCGCGTAATTTTTACCGACAACTGCCGGGACTGTGGCCAATAATTGTACAAATAATCGCCGAGTATACCACTGCCACTACTTGCCAAATATGGGCAATTGACAAATATTTCGCCAAATACACGAGAATGGGAGCCCGGCTTAAAGCGAGCCTTCCTCGTGGGAAGTATTAACCGTTATTTTAAATTAATAATGTGTTCACGCGAACAAAAAAATAATATCAAGTGGTATTTAACAGCTGAGAGTACCTACCCAAGAATTTATTTTTATTTTATTTTAGAGTTTATTTTTATTTTATAGGAGGTATTATTTTTTGTATAAATTTTTTCGGATTATCAATATTTCCTTAGAATACCAGTTTTTATTTCGTTTTTAGGTTTAAGGCTAATAAATAACATTAACATGATATAAAAATGAAAACATCGTAACAATATCGCACGACAAAAAACATCAGACACCCGCTCCATCGAAGCTCCCTTGTTACCAATGGCGTCCATAGGGGGGGGGGGGGGGGCAAAACGGGCACTTGCCCCTCCCCCTAGGCGCCTACATTACTATTTTATTTCATAATTCAGTGTAAATATTGAATAGTACAGTGGTTAATTAGTAGATAAAAAAATATTGTTTAAGTTTTGGCTCCCCCCCCTGAAAAACGCTCTATGGACGCCCTTGCTTGTTACTAAATTTGAATCGGTTTACGTAGTTACGTTCTAATATCTCCCCCTTTCAGTAGGAATGTAGGAGTGGTTAGGTTTCTCTTTTTAACTGAAGGCTTTGCCCATATGTGCCTTCTCTCTTGGTTGCATTAGATATATCGCACCCCAGATTCGATTTTGCCAATACTGTATAACGTTTAACGGAGTAAGGAGCTTATGTTGAACGAACAATTAACGATAAATTATTGACCAAATTTAGCAAAATTTCGCTTTTGCCGACCTGCGAGCAGCCACTGATTGCACTTGCAATTTCTACTGATAGCGGTTAAGATATAATATGAAGCACAACTAGTAAGCAGGAAACAGGGTAAAGGTAAATTATGTACTGTTAAGTGAAAATCCAATTATTGTTACATTTAACACAATAATTGCTCTAATGGCACAGGTAGCAAATTATATATTTGATATAGGTATGAGGCGTTTGAGATATAGTTATATTATGTATATTAGTTATATTACTGTATACACTACTGGCAAACTCCAAGTTACAGTGGCATTTTATGCGAGTCCGAGAAAGTAAATAACAGTTTAGATATCCGCAATAAGGAAAATAGACAGCAAGGGTTGCCGGCGTTCATCGTGAACAACGCATATAGCGAGCCCAGAGAGGGGATCATTTATTTTCTGCCACAGAAATGCAGAACGTATTGACTTCAGAAATTCAGTAATATTTGATATAACGCTTTAGGTTGTACGTTGTATAGCGCATTTTCGAATTATACGTAATTTTTTATTTTATGTCGATAATTATTGCATTTAAAAATGCCACAATTATTTTAAATGGTTTATTTTGATTAGCTTATGATGAATATTTTTCATGCTGATAATATGTATTCCGACTTCTTAAATCTATCAAAAAAATGTAAAATGGTGCGGGGGTGAATCGGTAAATATTTACTGGGTTGTTGCATGCTTATTTTTAATTATATTTTTATTTACCAACAACCAACTTTATAAGTTTATTACAGGGATAAATATATATCATATTTATTATCATTAGAGACATATTAATCTCTCCTTCAGAAGAAAAATCAGATTATGTATAGGAGAGAGTGGTCCACAGTGAGACGTTTTTTGATTACTCTAGATTTTTTTAAAACTGGTTAAACATTTATTAAAGAAAACAGGTTTATAATGTAAAGTAACCTTTATTTTCCTAAAAAGCATAAAGAAAATAAACAAAAACTGAAAAACTTAAATTCTAGAAATATTTATTATGGACATTGCAAATAGTCTCACTGTACCCCATGGTGGTCTACAGTGATACTTAACGTGGTCCACAGGAAGACAACCATTTATTGGACATCTAGCTGACCAAAATTAACTTCAAATTGGACACATTGATTTTGTCTTTTTGTTTTACCAAATAATGCTGGAACTGGCAAAATCATTACGATGTCTTCAAACAAAACAGTAGCAACTTCTGGAACATTTGGGTAGACGAATTTGTTTGATCTATTTTTTCTTCGCAAATAACTTATATCATATTCAGATTCATGGGAGATATTGGTTAACATTTTTCCAATAAAATATTTGGTTGATTTTTTACCAGAAAATTTTACTAGGACGTAGTCGTTAATGACAGCATTTCTATCTAGTTCCTCATTCATTCAATTGAAGCCTGCCTTTTTCTTAAAAGTCTTGTGTGCTTTCCAAAAGCTTACTTATAGAGGCTCTAAAACTAATTTTAAATAAATCCGGTTGGCAGTATTATTGGACCATCCTGTAAATATCTCCAATGTAATTCCAGACTCCTTCCTACCACAATTTACCTTGCTAAGGTCTGATGTGACACTCCTTTTAGTTCGGCTACCTTTCTCAATGAAAATCCTTCATCTGTAACCAGTTTTACGGCACCTTTCATCTGATTTTCCTTTTCTATTTCTTGCCATTCTCTAAAAAAAAGTAGTTTAAAAGTTAGGTACTCCAAACTTCTTGCACATAGTGAGATACAGTGAGACACGTCTCAGTATGCCCCACCTAGTGTTGTCTCAGTGTTCCCCACAAGCACCATATTTAAAAATCATGTAATATTTTGTAATGAACCCGAAATAAAAATAATATCGCAAAGTAAATGAACACACAAATACCTAAACTTTACTTACCACCAATCTGAAAGTTCTAATTAAAAGCACGCCAAATAAACACCAATCAAAACAGCTTTTTGAAAATTTACTTTGGCGGTCAAAATTTGCATAAACGCCGCTCTACAGATAAAAACAAACTGAACTGAAACAAGAACTCGTTGGTAGATCTGGCGTGTAAAAACAAGCTTGCGCATAGCGTGACGGAAAAAGTGGGGTTTCCAGAGCCTCAGAAATTGTACTGTCTTACTGTGGAACATGTCTCACTGGGGACCACTCTCCCCTATATTCTTTATCAAATCTATTTTTTCCTTTAAATCCAAATAATAATCCTCTTTTGTTTTTACATGGAAACATAATCTAAAAGTTATTAAAAGAACATCTATCTACCTTTACACAAAAGCTATTCTTTTCAGTATGCTTATACATATTGCCTTGTTCTATATCAATTACAAAATATCCAATTAATTTCGTCCTTAAACACATAAGCCCATTAGCGGCAGTCTCAACTTATATATATATCGAACTTTGGGCCCTTAAGACTGCTAACATGTTTATAAATTTAGCCTAACGAGCAGAACCAATGAGCAATGACCCGCAATAGATCGATTTTCTAATCCGTGTTAAATATTCCGTGACCATAAGAATTTTTTATTAAAATTAGTTTTAAATTTAATATTTACTAGCTAGGAAACTCTTACTGATCCTCATTGATTTTAAGGAAATTTGATATAAAAATAATACATTAAAAATTATAAAGATGTATTTTTTTTATTTGGTTTATGTAAATGTTGCTATTATTAGGATGGTACGTTACAAGCAGAAAATAAAATAACACATACCTACCTACTATGCGTTCAAATTTATGTCAGTAGCTAATCGATTTTATATAGAGTGCAAAGTCCGAAAAGACAATTCCATGAAATATTCTGCTCTAATTAGAATTTTTAAAATACACGTCGCACAAGCCGCTGCTCTCTATATGAAATTTTGGATTTGGAACTAACCCACAGGTATCCTCGACGAGCCGCTCGACGAACATTCTATTTGAACAAAAAACACTCAGAGTGTTTCATGTATAAATAGCCAGTAGCGTAAAAGCCCACAGACTGCAGGTTTAAACTAGGTGGCATAATTATCGCTTCATAAAATTAGTAGGTATGATGCGTACTTACTTAAGAATTAACTAAAATTTTCTTTAATTTTTAATTTCCTAATTTTTTTTCTTATTTTTCTTTCAATAATACTAATGCGGACTGTAAAAACAACATCCTCACAAATAGTCACAAGCAAGAAAATTGCAAACCACTTAAAATTGAAATAAAAATCAGATAGACACCTATTATCAGTTTGGTTTTGGTCAAAAGAAAAAAAAATCTTAAAAATAATCTATTGCATACCTACAAATTTTAAGTGCAAAACGTTAAAATAACTTAAACTGAAGACGAAATACACCAATTTCGCCTAATTTTTACAGCTTATTTAATTTCAATTTTGTCCTGGTTTCCCAAATGCCTGCGAAAAAATGTTTAATAAGCTACTACCCCTCCGATATTGCCAATAATATACAATAAAAATGATTTAAACAATAATTTAAATGACAATTTTTGTCCTTACCTTTAAATAATAATCCTAACAACAAAACAAACAAAATATATTGTGTTACAGGTCTCTGATATTATCTTACCCAAAGCTTAAGGTAAAATAATAAACGAAAATTTTAAATGTTGGTAACGTATGCTTGTAGCAAAGAATCTTAACGGTGCTGTAAGGCGCTCATGTGGTGTAATATCTTGTCTTAACTGCGTGTCTTGTCTTAACTGCGTGTCTTGTCTGATGATAAGGGGTATTATGTACTAGCTTTTGTCTAGCTTTTTATAGCATTAAAATCCCAAAGAATTTCTATTTGTGCATGACATTCTATTTGGTTTGAAAAAATTGTACCTAAACCATTTTGTTCACGGGTGATTGTTTTTGATACCTAATTAATTTCAAGCTGCTGTGTTCCTGAAATTACAGAAGCCAATTTAATATATGTAAATTTACAAATTATGGATACTACATAGACACCGAAATGTATAAGACGTACTGTCTGGAGATAGCTTATAATAGGTATTAATGTACCTATATCAATGTTACAACAAAGCGCGACAGTTTAAAAGTTGTTACCTTATGAAAGTGATATTATTTAAAGTCTCCCCCTATCTGTCTGACGATATTTTGAAGGCGATTCGCAAAGACCATAAACAATTAAGATAATGGCATTCAAAAAGACAACACGAGTGGACACCGCTGGATATAAAAAAAACTTTTTGTTACAAAAACAAAAAATTGTTTCCTTTAATTTCGTCATTAGACGCGTTCCACCACAATATAGCTCTAGTAAACAAAGGCTAGGATCCGACTATCCGACGAAATAAATAAAGAAAATGTGTAAAAGCAGTAAAGAGCGCAAATAGCTGAGAGGATGCAACGCATACCGATAACAAGCGTCGATTTTAGACACATTTAAAGCATATCAGTACCTCTTATAATAATAAACATTAGTAAATCAAATGACAAATGTTACGAAAAAGATCGTTCATTTTAATATTGGATCATTGAATTGGATTGTTACATAATATGTATACATAATAAGCACTTCACAAATTAATATTATTCTCTAGGCTAGGGTAGCCAACAGTCCTGTTTTCCCAGGACACGTCCTGGTTGTTAGGGCACCCTGGATATTTTTTAAACAGCGCCCTGGACTTTTTTAGAACTGCTGGTATCGTCCTGTTTTCTTAAACTCGCGCGTCTATAATGCCGGTAGGCTAGGACGCGCCTCGCGATCGGAAGTTATTGAAGCCTTTTTGAAATCAAACCTAAAATGTGCACGCTGCTTGTCGTCTCTTTTTAACTTGATATTTTCGCGTACTAGAGTTGTTAGAGTGTAGGTTAGGTGATGGCGGTGTTTCTAGCAGTAGTAAACTGTTTAGTATGTTTATGATTGATTGATTAATATGGGATCATTGAATCAAGAATCAAAATAAATAAAGAATTATTTTGTATTTGATAGAGTTTTTGTTTTTATTACTTCTGTATATTTTCATTTAAATAGTTATTATTTATTTAATTTCCCAAATCCTTTCAAAACAACAAAAATAATTAAAGATAACAAACCTGTGGTTAAGGCACATTTCCCTTTCCGGTGAAAGAACAGCTGAAGCCGTTTATAATTTCGTGTCCATTTTTGCTTATATCCCTAAATTAATTGGTTATTATTTATTTCTCCTTCGAATCCCCAAATAACAGACCTTTCACAAGAGAGGAAATAATAGAGAACAAATGGAAACCCGATTGCAACTTAATGCTCTTCACAGTTCCTTCTCGGATGAAAAAACAAACAGAGTAGCGATAAAGCAGAAACTTTATTAACTCCTTGCTTTCGCTGAAATGTGTTGCACTACTTTCCGGAAATTTACTGTTCCATTTCGAGCATTGTTTTTCGACGACGCCGTATCGTCAAGGGGTTGAGAGCACTCAGTCGTAAGTCTGGAAGCACCGAGAGTCTGTTGCGAGGTTATTAATGAGGAGGCCCGCTCAAGAACAAATTGTTGACCGCCTGTGAGATCGCATTGCTTTATTTCTCTAGCTACATGTGTTACACTACCTTATATGCAAACGGGCGTATTAGCCAGCGGGCTTTTTAATTTGATTACAGTTGGCGTAAAGTTTTCTTGCTTGATAGGAAGGTAACGTAGTGCAAATGGTAGTGGTTACCAGATGAAGTGAGTGAAGTGCCAGTTCACAAAGCAATCCCTAGAAATATAAAAACTAATTTATATAAAGAAGTGATTGGCAGCTGTCTCTTTCTAATGTCCTTCCTCTGGCGCACTATTCTCTACAACAGAATCTAACCATATACATATATAGTCTAATTTCTCTAAAAACACGCCGCATCGTGGCTAATTCACCTGTCATTTATGGCATCCTGTTGAAGTCTGGTCTATTTTACGTTAAAATGTTGGCGACAGAGACAGGAGTGGGCTGTTTTTTTTACCATCGCATCCACCATATTTTAAACTTGTACGAGGGTTAATTTTATTTACAATTAAAACATCGAACTCAACGTGCGATAGAATAGAAATTATGTCATTATTCATTGGTAAAACATAGAGATACATTTGACATGCACTAAACTTACCAATGTAAAACCCTATGAACAACCCTGGCAACATACAAGAGTTTAATAAATAATTCTTAAGTGTTTTTCTATTGTGCTGTTTTTGATTTAGATTGTGACAAGTAGCTAAACATGTGGTGGTAAATAAAAATTAAACCCACCTTAATAAGTAAATAATTTTTTTATTCTCAATACGTTAATATCTACGTGTATTTCCAACAACTCCTGTCCAAAGTATCTACTGTAAATCCGCTATAATGCCCTTAGAACATATGAGAAAAATTCTAAAAACATCATACTCAACAAGTGTTAAAAAACTCTTATCCCTGGAATCCAAACAATGAATTTCTATTTCCAGACGAAAACAGATACGCCAATAGAGTCACCATTACGCACCCTCTCGCAGTAAGATATCTAGAATATTTAAGAAATATTGATGTAGAATTCCCTGACGCTTTTATTGACGACTAAAACATCGACCAAGCTGTAAATAACAGAGTTATCGCAAAACGGGTTTCAAAAACAACTTAAAAAACAAGATTGTTGATGAATGGCAAGCTGCATGCATGGGATAGAATCAACACATTAACTCTGACATTACTACGTGGAATAGAACCAACTTTTAAAAGAATTTACATAGGGTTAACTCGACTAAAAACCATTAAAGCATTAGATTTCGTACAGGACACCCAACTCTTACTTAACAGCATCTTCTACAAGGCGAATCAGCAACAATATATGATCAATGTCAAGTAGTCTTAACAGTAGCACGCACATATCATTACAGGATATCCAATGTTTAGTGTACAAACACTGAAGAAGATCTAAATAAAGAGAACAATAACAATACCTTGGAATATATAAAATGTATCAAACTATTTGATAAGATTTAGACCTAAAAACCTACGAGATTTATACTGTGAAATAAACTAAGACACTTACCATATATTATGAAGTAAACCAAGACATAGGTACTTACCGGAAATAATTTTCTAATGGCTAATGATCTTAGCAGTCGATGTTCTTGTTGTGTGTATATTTAGTGAGGTACAAATTCCACACTGCTAGGCACCCAACAACCAGCCAAGCGCATTTTAAAGGTTTTCCCACTCAATACACAAAAATATTAATAATAATAATAATAATATAAATAATAATAATAATAATAATAATAATAATAATAATAATAATAATAATAATAA
Source organism: Polydrusus pterygomalis (assembly GCA_963969555.1). Taxonomy (NCBI): domain Eukaryota; kingdom Metazoa; phylum Arthropoda; class Insecta; order Coleoptera; family Curculionidae; genus Polydrusus; species Polydrusus pterygomalis. The sequence goes on from OZ018378.1 coordinate 108,014,756, forward strand.
TAATAATAATAATAATAATATAAATAATAATAATATAAATAATAATAATTAATAATAATAATAGTAATTATAATAGTAATAATAATAATAATAAACGTCTTTATTGAAAAGAAAAAAATAATTACAAATCGAATTAGATATAATTCGTTTTTGCAGTGAGGATATTCTGTTGAATAAACGACCTACTGTAATAGTAACTATAAAATATTTACCAAACTTAGCAATATTTGGGCGTGGTCCAATTTTCTTTGCATTCGACGTGCTTTTTACCGTAAACAATTTTTGGTCTCATACTTTACGAAAATGTCACGAGCCGCCACTGTTGTCAACGTATGATGAAAAGGCTAAAATGACGTAAAGCAGATCTTTTTTACTGCCCTTTTGTAGAGCTTAAGAACCTAAGAATGCAGACGCGCCCGAGCCGGATATCCCTTTTTGTTTTCGACTATAAGGTCATGGGGTATGAAGTTTAGTGGAATAACGTAAGTATAAATATCGCCTGCGCCTAGGCTATAACTGCTAACATTAACAAAAGCAGCAATTGAATAATTGCCGTATAAAACAATTAAAATGACTTGCAATACAGCGACTATTAGGGTCAAATTAAGGCTAATCGCGTTCTGCTACGTATATCTTATCTGCCGATGAAAATTACTGGCCTGCTAGTTAATGTGTGCCGTGGGCACTGCCGTTCATTGATTCTGTAAGTTAAGCAGATTTACGAACATGTCGACAGTCTTTAGTGGCTAAAACTTGGAAATTTATCGGTTTAGAACGGTGGCCTTCGTCCCTAATTTGTATCGATGCGAGAAAATAATTACAGCCAATTTGGTGATTACTAGGAAACTCAAATTTTACTTTGTCAGGGGTTGCTTGAAAGTGTATACCTAGTTACAGGGACGACGACGGCGTTAAACACTACGTCATTGAACATTCCTTCCTTTTTTTGTATTTTAAGAATTTTCTATTATTTTATTTTTTAGCCGGGAAATTTTATACTTTACATTAAACAGAAATTCTTTATATTTTTTACAGCCAATTAATGTATACATACCTACATATAATAATAAAGTGATTATCCCTTAAACTATACTTAACACGTGCATTAAAAAACGCTATTATCATTGAAAATGATAGTTAAGAAATGTGCAAAAGTGCAACTGTGTTTTATTTTCACTTTCATAGGATAAATGCCAATAAAATCATAAAATGTCATTTTGTAGAAGTCAGAATCGTTTTTTTGCCCTCATGTAAAATTTGTATTTTTGGAGTTAGCCGGTTTGCAATCTAAGCCATCGATATTAGATTCATAAAATTTATAAAATACACGTTTTAAGACACTATAGGTAGAACCAGTTTTTGTTTTGGTAGGTTTAAATTAAATAAATATTAGGTAGGTATTTCAGGTCTTTGTATTTTTAGTACCTAATTATTTTAGTTCCGTAGTGATAAAATCTAGAATAATAGTTGCAACCTCGCTTTTCTTTTCCACGCGTTGGCCATTCATACGTAGTAACAAAAACAGCTTTAGCAGTCGAACAAACCTTTTGGTGAAGTTAGCTACCAGTTTTTATTTCAAATAGGCGGTTTCTTTAGGGTTAGGCATTTAAAATTAAGTTTGTATGTTAACAGACGGTTTAAATAAGAATCATAAACCGGTAGTCAAATTTTTAGATCTTTACCTTTGAGCAGTAGCACATCCAATAGTATAGTATTGGCATCGGATGGGTGGTGTATATTCTATTTAAATCATACCACATTGTGCAGTGTGGGTCCAATTATGTTGTAAATCTATAGTTATAGCCTATTAAACATTAAAGTAAGTGATAGAATAGTTTTGGATGACACCGCACTACTGGTCACTGGAAATTCGTGGGATGAAGTGTTCAGGAAAGCAGAATTGGACATGCATAAAATTAAATATTGGTTGGACTCAAACCAGGTAATTTTAAACAATGAAAAAACTACGTTTGTCTCGTTTTCCATGACTAAGCGCGGAACGGCAAATAAAGATTTATTAACCCTACATAATTCGACATGCGATATCTCTTTGCCTTGCAATTGCAATTTAAAAATTCAGTCTTACAACTCTATTATATGCCTGATACCTAGGCGTATTTTTGACAAATTCAACAATTGGGATGTTCGTGTTACAAGTTTTCACAAATAAGACATATTTTACCATTACCATTAACAAAAATGGTCTACTAGGCCTTGGCTATATAAATGAATTTTAAATTATAGTATTAGGTGCTGGGGCTCTGCATGCAACTCTGTTTTGTTACCATTAAAAAAAGCTGAAAAATATGTTGTTAAAAACACTATTGTTTAAGCAAAAAATTATATCCTGCCGAATTACTATTTCTGAATCAGGTTTCCTTATATATGACAATTATATTATGTAAGAGTTATTTAATTCTCCCCTCAACAAAAATGTTTCTCTTGTGGCTCACCCAGTTCCATAGAAGGGTCGTCACCAATTTAAATTACTGTCTTCCATTCGGGTTTGTTCCTTTTTTTACGCAAGGAAATATTTACTTTATTGGACTACGATTACTCAATATTTTACCTTTAAATTTCAAGATTAGGTCATTAAATAAATCAAATAAAAACAAAATAAAAGCTTGGGTAAAACATAATTACAAAAGTATAATGAGTATATTAGCCTAGTTTCGATAAACCAGTATTACTGAACTAAGTTTCTATAAATTATAGATAATTTATTCCATATTTGAGTACGTGTTGGCTAAAGGCACACACAAATTTCCTAAATTCATGGCGTTTTTAGTTATATAACACTATTATTTTATTGTAATATTTTCTTATATTATTGTAATATTATGTTTACTGCTAAAATACCTTTTACCACATATTTATTTTGTTTACTAAATAAATAAATGTATACAGTAAAAAAACTAACAGGAATGAATGTTCTTTATTGAGTACACTCGCCAAAGTAATTTATTGCCCCAATTAAGTAATGACCCTAACCCCAAGGGCAAACATTTTTAAAATTTTGTGCATTTTTTAGGTATGGGTTTTAAAAGTAAAATGTTCATCGAAAACTATTAAAAATGTTTTACTTTATTAAGAATATACGCAAAAATAATTTATTCTCCCCAATTAGTAACCCTAGGGGCCAGCGGCGGCTCGTGCAGTAGAGCCAAACCATTTATTCCTACTTATAATTTAGGACGTTGATGCCCAACGGCTAACGGTGCAAAACTTTCATGGCGCCGCGAAACTCTCTGGCGTCTCGCCGTGCCAAATAATTTTTTTTTTTATTTTTTTAATCTTTTAATTTTGCACACAATGTGTATGCTTTGACTCCTGCCGGGGTAACTGAGCCGTAATAAGCCTGGTACCCTAACAGCATTTTACTTCAAGCTAAATGATGCTTTGAATTTTAGGAAAATCAATTCTTTCTTTTTTTCCCTCTTATTTCACCACTTTTACATGTCTCCGACAAAATTTAATGAAACTTAAGATTTTTCACTACTTTTAGACCTAAATGACCACCATTTTTTTTTAAATCTTTTGAATCTTTTAATTTTGCACACAATGTGTATACTTTGGCTCCTGCCGGGGTAACTGGGCTGTAATAAGCCTGGTACCCCAACAGCATTTTACTTCAAGCTAAATGATGCTTTAAATTTTAGGAAAACCAATTTTTTTTTCCCCTCTCATTTCACCACTTTTACATATCTCCGACCGAGTTTAATGAAATTTAAGATTTTTCACTACTTTTATCTAAATGATTTTCACAAAGTCTGTTAAAACTCTCTAATTTTTCTTTCACTCTCTTAATTTTTCTGCCCAAGACATTGCCTTTGCACTAGCCCTCGACTTTCCAGTATATGCTGAAGTCTTGTCGGTCTTCTGACTATTCATTTTTTACACCTCGTGTACACCATTGAAACCTTCATTCGTGTACACCATTGAAACCTCCATTACGGCTCAATCCCACTTATTATTTTCTCTATCGCTAACAACATCGCCATTGTACTATTTACTTTGTTTTCATGATGATGAGTGTTTTTACACTCGAAACATATCGAATTAATATGAATTATTCTAGGTTCGCCTAGCTATTCTAATAAATTTGTGGAAAAAGACTTTGTGATTTTCTTTTTTCTATTCGGTTATGGTTTTTTTACTTGTTTTTTTCTAGTGTTTTTATTGATTTTTATTTATTTGATATATTTGGCCCACAGCCCTATAAAAAGGATTTTTTCTAATTTGATATCATAACAAGTCTATTACGATACGCATTTGCGTATCGTAATGAAGCTATTTCGATACGCGTTTTTTCTTTATTTGATGTTGGTAACATTTAAATGTTTTATATCATTGACTTGCGCGGCCTTTGTGATTTACGAGAAAACCCATTTTTCGCAGAGGAAAAATAGCTTGATAACCTAATTTTTTATTCTGTGTGGATAACAGTCATGTATGTTGGTTGCATAAATCTATAAATCAATCTTTTGTAGATGCTTCAAGCTATCATTTTCTGCCAAATCCTATCCAAAATTCAATCTACTAACCTTCCAATGTCGATTTTAACTTCAACTTTATTTGAATTTTCCATCTTCCCTATACTAAATTGCAATGCCATGACGTAAAATCACGTCTTTTGAAATTCGAAAAAAAGTAGCAAAATCGCCCGAATTTCCGAACGCTCTGTATATGTACCGAATGTACAAGGATCACACAACGTATTCCGTTTAATTTCAAATCTCATATCGCCAAAATAACTTTAGAATCTCGTGGTGAAAATGGGTCAATAAATCAAAAAATGACAGTTCTCAAAATAATTTTTGTTGTCCAGAGGCTACTATGATAAAAATAGTATTACCAACATAAAATTTAGACATAAAAATTTACAAAATTTGAAGGATTTATTTTCTTTTTAAATATGTGTTTTTTATTGAAAAAACTACAAATTAGAAAAAATGGTATAACGTACGTGTTATATAAAGCAGTTTTAAGCACTTGTCCCGTTATAAAACTCGCCGCAAGCGGCTCGTTTTTTAACATGGACGCGTGCTATAAAATGATGCTTTATAAAATGTGTACGTTAATATACTATTATGTCCTACCAGTACATTATTGTGTTTTTATACCTTAGATACCATCTACATAATGGATTACTTTATGCCCGTGCGGGCATAAAGTACACATTATGGCCCGCGCGGGCATTAAGTGTTGCATTAAGTGTGTATCTTGTTCCATTTTTGATTTTTGACTTTGACACATTAAACATTTTAATAATGTCGCAGGTAGAAATAAAAAATTGGTAAATCAAATTAAATTTAAAAAAAATATTTATTTTTCAAAACGAACTGGTATGATATAAAATTTTGTATGCACCACGGGTACTAATAGATATATACCCTCGGGCGACTTACGAACCCCCGGGCCAGAGGCCCTCGGCTTTGTAAGACTGTCGCCCTCAGGGCATAATCATCTACTTAGTAGACTTGATACATGTCATAAATAACTATTATAGGCCTGTGTTTTAGCCCTATCTATTTTAATTATCACCAGCCGTCATTGCTATGGGCACACGAAAGAAATTTTGAAAAAATTATGTATGTTTTAGGTTTAAATAAATAAATAAATCAGTAAATAACGCCTTTATATTACCAAGAAAAAAAATCATAAAACAATAAGAAATTTTTATTTTTTGAAGGTATTTACTGCAGCATGGCGCAGTCTAGCAGCTACTCTATATACTAAACCACGCATGACAGCAACTTTTAAAAGAAAATATGATAATAAACTAATAATTTAAAATTATAATTATAAGTACCTAGTATATATAATAAGAAAACTTTTGATTGAATATGTTAAAAAGGAACATCGTTTATTGACTGCCTGTCAATGACTAAATAGAAAATTAAACATAGACACTTTATGGACATTTAATTTTTTTTATTTTATAGTGTTTAGAGTCGCTTTTTTTAAAGCGATAAATTAACGGTAAGCAGCTTAACGATAATCGAAGGCAAGAGTGTCAAACTATTATTTAGTTGGAAAATTGTTTTAGAAAACAATTTCACCTAGAAATGTCACCAAACCGCTCCATTAGCAACGCCATTAAACTGGCAAATTTTGCGGGCTTCAATTTATGGAAAAGTGTCTGACCAGATACATTAATCAGAACGACCAGGGATTTATTATACCAAAGAGTTTGTTTACTTTAGTTATGATAAGTTTAATGGGTTTGTATTGTTTTTCAAATTACATAAAATGTGAATAATAACGTTCAGCTCATATTTTGATCAACAAATATGTACATTAACAACTTTAATTTGGTTTAAATTTATTTTGGTATTATCGTGGTACAATATAGGTACCAAAAAATTACTTAAAGTGGGATTAGATAATTTGGATTAAGGACAGACAGGTGTAACCAAGTTTTTCTCAACGGGTGAAGATGTATTACCTAATAATTAATAAACATTTCATGCCGGGTTCTCATCCTAAAAATCAAAACTTTTTCAGATAGTATAAGGATTATCCACGGTTCTTGTCCATATTTTTAATTTATAGAGTATCAGCTACATTTCCACATGTACCAAAAGATATATTATCTGTGTATTTTTATAAATAATATAGCATACCAGATAGATATTACAGAAAAGGTTTGGAAAAGCAGAAAAATTACAATGAAGTTTATCAAGTACCTAGGTACCTAATATTAATTGTTTTTTAAATGTCCTAAATGAGTAAGTCAAATAGTTTGGGTTTAACAGAAAAAGTAATATAAAAAAATTAAAAAATAAAAAGTCTGTCTAAACCAAAAATATGTTTAATAAATATTTTGGAGGAAAGTCTCTACATCAATGTAGACATGTTTTGACTTTAGAGAAGGTCATCATCAGTAATTGGAGAGAGTACTTCTGGGTTAAGCATTACGACCTAATAATTAGTAGCTTGACGTACAAATATGATAACTAGGCTCAGAGGAAAATCGATTCATAGATCAAGGTAATAAATGACAGATGAGAAAAAGGATTTACTCAAGTAACCAAAAATTACGATAGAATATCAGTTAGATTTTGTATAATTACTAAAGGAGAAATTGACAGGTTTGAAAATTTAGTCGTTGTAAAATACCTTATTTCACCTCTTCACCTCTTACTTTATTAAAATAACGTTACCAAAAATAATGGCATGGTTAAAAGTTTTAAGAATAAAACCTTAAGTAGTGAAAACATAGGAGGGGAAACCACCCCAGAAGTAGGTAGTTAAAAATAAGGTGTATTTGTATATTATTGATAGTAACAACATTATTTGTTGTTTAAATAACTTTGTGTATTAAAAAGGGAAAATATTTTTAAAAAATTGTTTTTCAAAAAAAATTTCTCTTTACGAAATTATTTAGTGTGAAAATTAATAAAATATAAAAAAGGTAATTCCATTTATAACACCCTATATTTTATAACAATTTTGAAATCTAGCTATCAAACAAACTCAAGTTCCAATAATGTGTTTTTATAGGTAAAGTACATCTCAAAGTATATCGTCTTGGCTTTTGCTACCTGTCCTTTATTTTAATAAAACCTCAATGTGGTATACCTGAAAGGTCTACAGGTTGATATATTTGCAATTTTAATAATGTCACTTGTTTACCATTATTTTGCATAGAAATGTTGTCATTATTATCAAGAGCAGGTAGGTCCACTCCGTATTCAATACGTTTATGGCGTCTGCAATTCTTATTTAGGTTAGGCGCCCTTGTTAATTGACTCCAGACTCCAGGGCCGGGCCTGGTGCAATTAGGATATATTATAATCAGTCTTGAGAAAGCAGGTGTATTGTGAGTGTTACGCCATTGTCCCCAAGTTTACGAAAAGACAGGTGGCGAAACAGAAAAACCAAGAATATCCATAACAACAAGGACATGTTAGATTTGAATGTAGTTTTTGACACGGTTTTAATTTTCTGTAAAATAAATCGTATAAAAAAATGTTTACCCAAGTCAGACTTTTATTAACCAGTACCTATGGATGTGTGCATAACATAATGGACCTCAGACCCGGATCTTAAGCCGCAAAAGATCGGAAAAAGCTGTTAAAAGTGCCAAGCCCCGGCAAACTTAACAGAGAAGGACGACGCTCCATTTTGACAACGTCATATTGAGACAGCTGGTGACAACCAGACGGGAAGACATTCCGTGAGTCAGTTCCTTTTATTTAACGTTGATATTGGTTATTTTTTAAGTTAAAGAGTTTTCCGTAAAATAACAATAAATAAATATTTATAATTTAAAGATGGCCGACGAGCTTAAAAAATTAAGAATTTCACGAGGGCAATTTAAAAGACAACATGCTTTGTTAAACAAGCATCTTGGCAATTTAAATAAAGACGAAGGGTTGAGTGTTTTTGAAATAAAAAACTTAAGATTAAGATCTGATAAGTTTCAGAAAGATTTCACAAACTTTGAGAGTATTCAATATAAGATAGAACATTTATGTGAGGATAATGATGAGGTAAAAGATCAACTGGCAATTGAGTTGAAAGAAGGTGAAAAAATCTTAAGCGAATTTTTTGACATTGTATCTGTCATTGAAAGCATTTTAGAAAAATATGAAAAACCGATCAGTTTACCTCACCACAATCCTCAAACAACTCAGCAACCACCCATTAATATTCAGGTTGTCGCACCTCCGACTACAAGTTCGGGGATGTCAAAGTCTAATTTACCGGTACCAAATAATAATATACCTAAATTTTCTGGCGGTTTTGATAAATGGTTAGAATTTCGAGATGCTTTTGTATCTTTGGTTGACAATGATCTTACCGTAGATAATGTTAGAAAGTTTCATTATTTAAAAGGTCTGTTGCAAGGCGAAGCGGCAGATTTATTAGAGTCCATTCAGATTACAGACCAAAATTATCATTTGGCCTGGAGTTTGTTAAAAGAAAGGTTTGAAAATACAAAATTGATTTTGCATAATTACGTTAAATCGCTTTTTGACATACCTGTGTTGACAAAAGAGTCGTATGTAGACTTGCGAAAATTATTAGATATCTTTAATAAAAATATTAGGGCATTAACACAATTGGGACAACCTACTGACCAGTGGGACACATTATTAATATACCTCATTACTAGTAAGCTAGATCCCAGAACCAGGCGAGACTGGGAGAGCTATAAAATCGGTGGTAACATAGCAACTATGCAAGATATACAAACATTTTTAAAGGGTAAGTGTGAGTTGCTGGAAAAAATAGAAATGACAAAAGTAGATACGCATAAAACAATGAAGCCTCCATATAAAGGATTGTCCAACCAGCAATTCACAAGCAGAGCGCATGTAAGCTATAATCTAAATAATAAAACCAATTTTTCTTGTTATTATTGTGCTGGCAATCATTCTGTTTTTAAATGTGAACGTTTTCAAAAGTTAAATTTGGATAGTAAGTTAAGTGAAATAAAGAAATTAAAATTGTGTATTAATTGCTTTAACCCTGCTCACGACTTGTCATATTGTGACAAGCCCCCATGTAAAAGGTGCCACCTAATGCATAATACAATTATTTGTAAGAATTCGCGCATTCCGACCGAGCAGCATAGTAGGTTCAACCAGAGAACTGAAACCATGCCAATTAAAGAGAGACACGAAGCAAAAAACGACGAAGCATCGAGCAGTATGCGCGATAACCGCGATAGAACGACAAGCGCGGTCTTGGTAACCGATACGGGACCGGTAGTTGATGCGCACACAGTGGAGAGCGCGAAATTTGAATCGTTACATGCTTTGGGACAAAGCACTATTGGCGTAACAAGCGCACATATGACAAATGTAAATTATAAATACGCTCTTCTTTCGACGGCTGTAGTAAATGTTAAAGATAAATTTGGCAAAAGTTATCGTGCGAGAATGCTGTTAGATCCCGGATCACAGAGTAATTTTGTAACTGAAAGTTTTGGTAACAAGCTTAATTTGGAAAAAGAAAAGGTTAATTATCAGATTTCCGGAGTGGGAAATAATAGTATGCTAGCTCAATTTAAAACTAAATTTCAGATTTCGTCGCGATTTGGACATTTTTCAAAGGAAATTTCGTGTTTAATTTTACCAAAAATTACCGAAGCTATGCCGATATGCGATTTTGATGATACTTTTATTAACATACCAAGCGATCTTAAATTAGCCGATCCGGAGTATAATATAAAATCCGAAATCGACATTTTATGCGGAGTTAGTTTGTTTTACGACATTTTATTAATGAGCCAAATGAAAATTCAGAACGTGACATTACAAAATACCAAATTAGGATGGGTAGTTGGTGGAGAACTCGATTTTTTAATGTTTACGGGCAAAGTGCAATCGCACCTCTCAATATCATATGAAGACTCGGTCATTAACAAAAGCTTACTAAAGTTTTGGGAACTTGAGGAGTGCAATAGCATTCCGAGAACAGACGATTATTGCGATCAGCATTTTTTAAAAACTCATAAACGAGACGACGACGGGCGTTTCATAGTACAGATTCCGTTCAAAAAGGAAATCGAAAGGCTAGGAAAATCAAAAGACATGGCAATTAGAAGTTTTTTGACGTTAGAAAAGAGATTAGAGAAAAACAAAGAATTAAAGTTAGATTACACCGATGTCATAAATGAGTACAAGGGATTAAATCATATGAGTAAGCTAGATATAAAGTTTGAAAATTTAAGTGAATTAGACTCATATTATTTATGCCATCACGCAGTGGTGAAGCAGACTTCACTGACAACTAAAACTAGAGTAGTATTTAACGGTTCTGCAAAAACCGACAGCGGAATATCGTTGAATTGTGTACAATTACCTGGACCCGTTATTCAAAACGATTTGTTATCTATTTTGTTGAGGTTTAGAAAATCAGAATACGTGTTAAGTGCATATATCACAAAAATGTACAGGCAAGTGCTTTTAAGCGAAGATCAAAGAAAATATCAAAGAATTTTTTGGCGTGATAACCCAGACAAAAACCTAGAATGTTTTCAGCTTAACACGGTGACTTTCGGTATGGTCTCTTCACCGTACTTAGCCATTCGGTGTTTATACCAATTAGCTATAGAAAATCAAGACAAATATCCTGTAGCCAGTGACGTTATTAAAAATGATTTTTATGTTGATGACTTACTTACTTCACACGACTCGGAAACTGAAATTTTAAAAATACAAATGAATATTACAACAATTTTAAGACAAGGAGGTTTTGAGCTAAGGAAATGGCTTACGAATAAGCCAGAGCTTTATACAAAATTGCAGATAGACCAGAATTCGGACTCTAGTTTTATAATGTTGGGTGAAAACGATAAAAATAAAACACTCGGCATTTTTTGGAACGCGACTAAAGATATAATTCAGTATCAGACTGAGACTATAACTCAACCTTCAAAGGTCACTAAAAGGGCCATATTATCAGTGATTAGTCAAATATATGATCCGCTCGGTTTAGTGGGTGCAGTTGTGATAGTGGCTAAAATTCTATTACAAGATTTATGGCGACAAAAGACTTCTTGGGATCAAGCAGTACCAAATGACTTAGTACAAAGGTGGAATACCTTTTGTAGTGATTTAAAAAATATTTCGAATATAGAAATACCAAGATTAGTATTTTTATCCAATCCTGATGTTGTAGAATTGTTAATTTTTGCAGACGCCTCTTTAAGAGCTTACGGATCATGCGTTTTTATAAGATCAAAAAAGCATGACAATGTTTCTTGTAATTTACTGACAGCAAAGTCAAAAGTAACTCCAATTAAACAACAAACCTTAGCGCGCTTGGAACTTTGTGCAGCGGTTTTATCGATAAATTTAGCCAAAAAGGTAATCGATTCACTAAAAATTAATTTCACTAATATCTATTACTTTAGCGATTCTACGATTACTTTACATTGGATAAATGGGGAGCCCGGTAAATGGAAAACTTTCGTGGAAAATAGAGTCAGTCATATTCGTTCTCTAAGTTCTATCGACCAATGGTACCATGTAGTTTCAAAGGATAACCCGGCAGATATCATTTCACGTGGTTGTACTGCAACACAGTTACAAAATAATAAGTTATGGTGGGAAGGTCCCACTTGGGCAAAAGAAAATCATGACATTTGGCCTGTTATACCAGTGTCAAAATTAAACGAAAAATTACAGTCCACTACAGATTTATTACCAGAACAGAGAGTTTTTGTGCATCAAAATATTATTTTGAATCCTTTTGATATTTTTTCTTTGTATTCAGATCTAATAAAGTTAAAATTAGTTTGGGCATATTGTCAGCGTTTTATTTATAATTGTCGCAATAAAATTAAGAAAACAGGAAAGGTGACTACTCGAGTAATTGAGGATAGTTTTTTAAAATTAATAACGTTAGCGCAAATACAGTCCTTTTCAAGCGATTTTGATAAATTAAAATCAACCGGTAAAGTTTCAAAATCTAGTAATTTGAAAACTTTGAATCCATTTTTTGAGAACAATCTTATTAAAGTAGGAGGCAGAATTCAAATGGCAAACATTCCTGTTACTCAAAAATATCCTATAGTACTCAATCATAAACATGTATTGACAAAATTGATTATGGTAAATGAACATAGACGCATGTTGCATTGTGGTCCACAGCAACTACTTTATTCTGTTAGAATGAATTTTTGGCCAACTTGTGGTAGAAGTTTAGCAAAACAAATAGTGCATAGTTGCATTACTTGTTTTAAAATTAAGCCAAAACCTTGTGAGTATTTGATGGGAAACCTCCCAAAAGAAAGGGTGAATATCTACTTGCCTTTTGTTAATACAGGGTGTGATTATGCAGGTCCGTTCCTAATTAAAGATAGGAAAACTCGCAACTCGAAAATTCTTAAATCGTGGATATGTTTATTTGTCTGTTTGTCAACCAAAGCTATCCATCTAGAAATTGTAACTGATTTGACAAGTAACGCGTTTTTAGCATGTTTTAGGCGATTTACGTCTCGAAGAGGCCTACCCTCTAACCTCTATTCGGACAATACAACAACCTTTATTGGGGCGAACTCTGAATTAAAAAAGTTTTTGGAATTAGAAACTTCAGATATTTCGGAAATCTTAAGAAAAGAGGGCGTGCAGTGGCATTTTATACCCCCACGTGCACCAAATTTCGGCGGTATTTGGGAAGCCGGTGTACGCATGACAAAATATCATTTAAAGAGAGTTTTAGGCAACACATCTTTAAACTATGAAGATTTTCAAACGGTATTGACCCAGATCGAAGCGATCTTAAATTCACGGCCAATATCTCCGTTATCCTTCAGTCCTGATGACTATTCCCCGTTAACCCCAGCACATTTCCTTGTTGGAAAACCTTTAACTAATGTTCCTGAACCTTGTTATCTTGAAATACCAGAAAACCGACTTAGCCAATATAAGAAGTTGCAGCAATTAATTCAAACCTATTGGAAGCGATGGTCCAGTGAATATATTACCGAACTTCAACAAAGATTAAAATGGAACGACAACAGTTCTTTAATGGTAAAACCAGATGATTTAGTAATAGTTAAAGAAGATGGTTTACCACCTTTGAAGTGGAAAACAGCACGAATTTTGGAAACTCACCCTGGGTCTGACCATGTTATCAGAGTGGTCACACTTAAATTTAGTGATGGTTCCATTACTAAACGTCCATTAACTAAAATATGTATTTTACCAATATCCGACTCCAAACCTGATGAAGTCCACGACCATTCAGAAAAGGGGGGAATCACACAAGAATGAAGATTTTTGTGTTTAAAGAACTTTGAATAGTTATTAAGTTATAAGTTAACTCAACCGAGAAAATGACATTGTTTGAGCATTTGTTTTTTTAGAACTTTGTGTATGTTGAAATTTCAAATTTCAAGGCCGGCGGTATGTTACGCCATTGTCCCCAAGTTTACGAAAAGACAGGTGGCGAAACAGAAAAACCAAGAATATCCATAACAACAAGGACATGTTAGATTTGAATGTAGTTTTTGACACGGTTTTAATTTTCTGTAAAATAAATCGTATAAAAAAGTGTTTACCCAAGTCAGACTTTTATTAACCAGTACCTATGGATGTGTGCATAACAGTGAGTTTAAGAAATTTCTTGAAATGTTGATACGGTAGTAAGTGTAGTGTGTATAGTACATAGAAATATGCGAAAATTATCGCTCTGCATCTAGTAGAATAAAAGGGCATTACTTATCATTGGATGCAAATTAAATTCTTAAGAATGTGTATGAATTGTTAATAAATAAAACATGTGTACTTACAGAAATGCCAATGTCGTCTATAAAAGATATCGTAAGCTGTACAGAAACGACAAACATCAGTGTTCGAAGGATGGGTCGATTGTCGATTGCTGTTGTCTGCCAAAATTATTAAAGATTCGAGTTTTGGATTACCATCATGCACACACAAATGCGGAACTTTTGGAAACTGATTTGAAAATTACCTTTTAAAAAATATCCCCGACGTGGTTATATTGGATTACACAAGTTATTACAGTCGTTTGCTATATAGAGCGCCAAACAGATCAAGTACCAAAACTGAAATACAAGAATATTTATTAGAAAATGATATTTGTTTTAAATTTAGTTACAAAAAGAGCAACTTTTAACAGAAACACTTCACATTAAAAAACAATACATATGTGAAAACTGGTAGACAGATGGATCCTAGGTATTGTCTTACGTCTTCCACCGTATCATTGTATATTTAACCCCATAGATAGAGCATATATGTGGCACCAAGTAAAATCAAAGATGAGAGCAAAAAATGTTTCCCCCACCCTAAGTGCGAGTGTCATAAAGTAAATTAAAACTGTTATAAATAATATACCGGGCGAAAGCTGTAAAAATTCTGTAAAGCATATTTTAAAAGTCAAAGATTCGTATATTTATATACAAACTAATATACCTAGGTACTACAACACATTGTTATTAAACCTAAGTGATGACTCTGAGAGTAAAACAGAATTGGGTTTAGATTAAACATATTTATTAATTACGTATTATTTTATTTATTAGTGTTGTAAAATTAGTTAGGACCTATGTTATTAGTATATTTTTAAGACTATGTGATTTAAAATTAGAGTTAAAAAAATTTTACTCCGTTATTGAGTTTTTCTCCTAAAATACCTGTTAGCCTATAAATAATAAAAAAAAGGCAAGACGATATACTTTGAGATATATTTTTCTAACAAACTCACCTTCAACGAGATAGTGAAATACAAAATTACATTTTTTACAATTTGACAGGCTGCAGCTCATTTAAGGTATAATTAGGAGAAAAACCACTTACACATTCTTTATTATGAATGTCAACTTGGAAAATTTATCTGTTAGATTTGTCCAAACGGTTTCAGCGCGATTCTCACTAAATGTAACGTCACCATCACGTGTCCGTTCCGTCCCAGCAAATATTCTTAGATTGCAAGCGATTGACGAAATCGCACTATTCGTCACGTCCACTTTCCGTCGCCGTCCATTACTTTCAAAATAAAAAAAGTTTCCGGTGACGTTACGTATAGTGGAAATCGCGCCTTTTACGGTGGTCTCCTTTCGAAAGATGCTTTAAAACTAGACGGCTACGTGTGCGATGACAGGCGTTTGTTCGGTTGGTATTCTATAAAAAAAAAGTGTCACGTCCACACGCCTATAAAAAAAAGTAGAATTATTCTTATTCCACAAAGCCTGTGTATTTAAAATAATATCTCATGGAGAGGCTGTAAGGTCAGAGGATTATTTTTTTTCTTAGAAAAAAGTTGGCAACCATTTGAAATTATATTAACGTCAACAAAAAACACAAGTCTCGTCGAACCACGGCCAATTCGCGAGCCACTCAAAACAATTTTTCTTAACGTGTCCGCGTGTTTATTGTGGTGGTTATCAATTTTGTTGAACAATTCCTTGGTATTTTTGATATATATATATATATATATACAGGGTGAGTCGGGAGGAACGGACCAAATTTCAGGAGTGTAGTATACACGCGAAAACACATAGAGAAATGTATTCAGAAAATATAAACAATTATACCTACGTAAATTTTATACAAATTGTAAATGAATCTGTACTTGAAACAATTTGTGCATCTTTTTTGAAACTAACTGTTCATAAATGTTTGTTAATTTTTATAAAATAAATGTGCATATATTTTCAACTATTGACTGGTACTTTCTTAAATAATTTTGTGTATCTGTTTAACATAGAAATGGCGTATTTTTGTGATTTAATTATGCAAAGATTTTGATCATTTTTGTTCTGGATTACATAAATATTGTACATAATTATTGTAGAATATTGTTCCCTTTTTTAAAAAACACATGGTTTACTTCTTATAAACCTTGTATAGAAAACCTGCACAAATGATATACCTTTTTAAAATAACTGTACAGGATTATTGCGCTGTGTTTGCACCTTATTTAAACACGTTTTGATTTTAAATGCATTTTATTGTAAATATTTTTTGTATAATTACGTATACATTTTATAGCATGTTAAGTATTTTTTTAAAGGCACTTTTATTTTTTATGCATTTTATTGTCCACCTTTTTTGTATACTTGTATATAATTAGTATATACCAATGTACACTTATTTTAAAGATTTGAGCTTTTTTAAAACGTATTGATTTTTACTACATTCAATTGCCACGTTTCTTTGCAGAATTATAACACATTTTTGTGCACGTGTGTGTGCTGCGCAGTATTTTTTGAGAAAGTGTTAGATACAAAATTTAGTTTTATTAATATGTTTTGGGTACAAAATCTAATTATGGCAACAGCTTTAAAAAAATTAAAACACCTTCTAAAAAATATCACTTAACAATAGGGTATGACAGGTTTTACGTTTGGAAAGCTTTATTAAAAAAGATTCATAAGTGATTTACATTACGAACATATATTTCTAAATTATTTGTATGTGAAATACAATAATATGATAATAATTATCATTAATAACCAATATAGAAACTATATTAAATACAATATCATAAATATATAAGTATTTATGATAAACATACCAGACTAATTTATTAAAATTTAAAAGGGAATCCTATACCTATAACTTATTTTGTATTAATAACAGAATAATATTCACTCTTCTTCCGTAGCAGCATATGTTATCCCAATTAATTTGTAAGTCTGACAAGGCTTATAAAAAAAATCTTATTTAGACAGTAAACACTAATACTAAAAGTGAAACAAAATGAAAATGTTTATATTTTAATCTTAACTTTCTAACACAGAAACAAAATACTGATCAAAAACGTTAATTATATAAAACGTCGGAAATTAGCATATTCACTGATGTGAACGATTTATCATGGGCTGTCTTTATATTAAAAATACCTTTCTGTATAAAAAACCAAGCTGGCTCAGCTTCATATGGGTACTAAGCGTTCAAGCTATGGTTAATTTTAAAACATAAATCAATAGCTTTGACAGGTGTTTCTACTTTATATAATACCTGGTTGACAGACACGTAAGCAGTCAAATTTGTATAGTCCTCACCCACAAAGATTGGTATTGGCTGCGCTGTTAGTTTAAGAGAATGATCCTTCGTCGCTCTTCTCTCAAGTGTAGGGCCGACATCTGCTACATCCTAAAAAATAACAATTTTTGTAGATTTGTCAGAACTGTCTGGGATACATTTGCGTAGTGTGCCCATTTCATGCACAGACCAAAAAGGGTGCATATTAAGAAAACTATTTTATTTATAATTTAAGTAGTGTTAAAAAAATAACACCGACAAAGTAGAAAATTTATTACATTAAAAACAAACTAGATAATTATTTTAAATTGTATGTAGTAAAATTGATTTAAAAAAATATCATCAGTAAGAAATGAGTCCAAGGGCTTTGTCTTGGCCAAAAATTTAGAATAACAGCTAGTATAACACCATTATGCTTTTTAGCAAACTAAAAATGTATTGGGTATAGGTACTAGATGTTTAAACAAACTATAAATAAAATTGTAAAAGCATATAAGAAAAAAAAATAACCTTTATATGAAGAATAAATCCCTCTTTTTATTCCGGTTACACTGAAAAAATTAACGGTAATTTTAATTGTTAGGTATATTATGTATTTTTTACATAAAATATTGTGTATTTTAAAAAACCACCAATTTTGTTATGTGACTGAAATTTACTTTATAAAATAACATATTTAATAGGGGAAATATTGCGTCATTACAAAAATTTTCATCCCAAAAATAAATATTCCATAATATTATCATGCAGTTATTTAAACTACCCACAATATTATGTGATTTTACAATGGTTAATGCCACATTTTATCACGTGCATTTTTAGGTTGTTATTTTACATAATACTTTTAAAAGTACACAACATATTAGGTAAATATACATGGTATAATAACAGATTAAATAAATGTATTTTGTCACAGATTGTATAATTCCTTAATATAACGCACATATAATGTATATTTACGTAATATACTATGGAATTTATAAGATTGCCGCCATATTTGTATCAAAGACGCGTTGGGACACGAAATTAATTTATTTGCATTCGCCGTCGCCGATCAGTTATCCATCGCTCGCCTTTTTGGTACGATGTAATTGAGCTTAGTCCGTTTGTTGTGTAAGTTTGTGTTATTTCTAAGGTAAGAGCATTTTAGGTAAGTTTTAAATAAGTTATAATACAATGATAAGTTGTAATACGTGTAGTTTTCAATGTATTACGCTTCGCAAATACAATTTACATCAATACTTGCACAGAAATTGGCAAGGAGCAACATTTAGATGTTTATTTCCGAACTGCTTAATGGCTTTTAGGTCCAACAATAATTTTAAACATCATGTGTATCGCAGTAATCATAATACCATCTTAGATCAAGAAAATAGAAATTTGGAAGTTGTTTATACATTTGTAATTATAAAAACAACATTCAAATGCAGTTGTTCAAACACGTGTCTAAACACATAACTTCGGGAATTGATTTAAAATGCCCCTTAAGGCAGTTTTGCAAATGTAAAAGTATTTATAACAACGTAAATACTTTTCGAGTCCACGTAACAAGGTTACACTATGATAGGGGCAGTTCCGAGGGCAGTTCTAAGACCAGTACTACTATTTCTTATATTTGCTATTTGCCTGATTAAACATCATGTAATCGGGAAGTAAATAACGACATTTTGGAGGAAGACGAGGTTAACATGGACAGTGACAATACCGAACCTGAACTAAAAAGTCATGACAATATATTTTTCTCCAAATATTCTGGTTAGTTTTAAAACTTTTAAAATATGACAACTAACTATCTAGTCTATACCTAGTAACTTATGATGACAAAATATATATATTTCTGTTTCAGAGCAATCACCATATTATATGCTATATGTTGAAAGACACCAAACCCACCAAGAAGGCTACGATTCATTTAAAGAAGCTCTAAAAGCCGCATTTGCAATAATATTTATATTAAATTTAAAATATCCTGCCAACTTGGAAGCAACTTTGGAATTTTTTTAGCGATTTATACTAAAACGGTTAAATGTATCTCTTATTAAGATTTTCTTTTTACTTATTATTATTTTAATTTTGTGAATAGGCAACAAGGGCCCTGTTGTTTATACACAGGAAAAATGTATAAGTATGCAGGATGATTTAAGACGTTCTTTTGTTAGAAATATTAAGGAAACTATACTAAAATGTTTTGAAGCTTTTTACGTTTACCTGCTTTGATGCGGTTAATTAAAATATTTTTTGATATTGCTTATGATTTTGAGTTACTTTTCACGTCAATGTTTTAATTAGGAAAACATCAAAACATATATCTAAATATGCAAATTAAAAAGGACCTTTATTGGGCCAAAAGTGTTAACGAAAGCTGATCGGAAACACCATGTACTTAAAGCAAATGTAAATTTTAGTTTTTAAATTTATTTTGTACATGTGTGTATAATGTGTATCCATTTTTCAGAATAAAGATGTTTGTAAAGTAAAAATCTTGAATACTCTCGCAAGATGGGGGCAAAGTCACGTGACACTCTGTCAATTTTGGTCTATTAAATTTTTATAAGTTGGCATGAATTACAGGACTGGACTTGAAAATTATACATGTGATACCTTCTAAAATAATTTATGCAATAGCCTCATCGGTTCTACCGCTTTAATATTGCCAAATAATAAGTAATAGGTAATAATTTCTTTTGAAAGTTATGTTTTATAAATATTATAATTTAAGGTAGGTAATAGGTAATAAGCATTCATTTCTATATGGTTTAAAGATAAAGTGTCAAAATAGATTTAAAAAATTTATAATATTATAAATATCCAAACCTTAAAAATACTAAACTAACTGAAACACAACTTAAAATAGGATCTGTCACTCATATTTAGAATAGATTTTTTTTTGTTTTATTTGTTCAGATTATACCTATAGGTAAAATACCTACAGTTCATACCATATATGACTTACGTAAGGTACGTAGACCCAAATATGGTTTTTATAGACTTTGTTGGCTATGGTACGGTTACATTTCTAAACTTGTATGTGGGCTAACATAAAGTTAAAAGCTTCAATATAGCTAGGGATTTAATTTTTCTGTCAATGGAAACCTTAATTTAACAGTTTTTGACTTAACGTAAGGTACGAAGACCCAAATACGGTTTTTAAAGAATTTGTTGGTTATAATACAGTTACATTCCTAAACTTGTATGTAGGCTAACATAAAGTTAAAAGCTTTAGTTTAGCCAGGGATTAAATTTTTCTGTCAGTGGAAACCCTACTTTAACAGTTTTTGACTTACGTAAGGTACGTAGACCCAAAAGTGGTTTTTATGGAATTTGTTTGTTAAAATGCAATTTATTAATACAGTTACATTTCTAAACTTGTATGTAGGCTAACTTTATGTTAAAAACTTTATTTTATTGTCATACAAACAATAATAATAGTAATATCAAATAATAATTTCACTTATGTAAGGTACGTAGACACAGAAAATAGAATTATATATTTGTTCGCTATCCTATTACATACTAATATGGTTGGCTATTTTAACTACTATAGTAACATAATGTTACTTACTATTACCTTACTATTGCCAAACAATAATAATATTTACTAATAACAATAATAAAAATAATTCCTTCAAAATCAAATAGCTGCTTTTTAAAGGTTAATAATATGGAAAGCTGTTTTGGCATATGGTAACTAGGCGATACCCGGTTTTATCAACTACTCGGTTTTGTCCAACTCTCTCCTACCTACCTAAGTTAGGGAAATACTTAATTTCTACTTATTTTTCTTGAAACAGAAAAGGATAGGTACCTAGATAATGTAAAATGCGAAAATTATACATTAGAAACCTAACCTTAACGAACAAACATTTTAAGAACAAAAATTTTACAAACTAACTTTTCGACAAAAACGGCGTTCAGATGAAATAAAACTTATTACTTATCGATGAAATCAACTTAACAAGCAAGGCACACATTAATAATTATGATCCCTAATGAAAAAGAATTAAAAAATTTTAACCTGTACCTATCTAAATTTTTAGTCAAATGAATAATAAATTATGTTTTTTTTTTTTTTTTTTTTGTACAAGCGATCTCTTTTTTAATTATTTATACTTATACAATAGCAACTAGTAATAATATGTAAATTTTACTGCGGCTGAAGGACCTCGGTCGAAGGCCAATTGGGTAACCAATAAAGAACATGTTAATAATAATAATAATAAATTGTAGGTACTTACACAAAAGTAATTAAATTAAAATTTTTAAAATGTAATTAAATGTAACAAAAACGCAATTCATAACTCGGTGTTTGGGCTCATTACGGTCCGCTACAAATTTAGGGATATTATTATGTCCCAATATCAGCTGATCAATGACAAATTTCTGCTGTCATCTGTTTTAAAACGAGACTATTCGTGATATTTAGTATACCAAAGATTTTTAGCACTGGCATTTCGAATGTACACACAAAAAAAAAATACTTAATTTAAGAATATAATACTTAACTAAAATAAATCTTGGCTTTGTATATACGCAAATAAATATATATTTCAAACAAGTATTTCTAATTATTAATTGGTAATTCAAATATTTTTACTGACATCGTGTGAGCTACTAAGATAATATGTCCGAATATATACTTATTTTAACCTATTAATGTAAGAATTGAAAACAACTTTCTAAAGTTAATGGCTTAAAACCAAACATAAACTCGAGCTAAAAGAAAATATATACTAAATGATAAAATGGCGTAGGAATACTTGCAAAGTTACCTAGTAAATACCCCTTGTAAGTTTACATAGTAAAATTTTAGATTACGTAAAAGTACAGTGTAACATGTAATTTTACAGTTTAAAGTTACACTGTTACATGTATTATTACAATATGTATATATGCGATATTACATTGTAAGTTTACACATCATGGTAATGTAAAATATTACATAATAAACTATGCAGAACTCCGTTTAAACATACAGAATAAAATATGGTAAGTTACGTAGTATCTTGGGAAAAATTTCACTACATTTTATGTAATAATCATTATGATATTATGCAATGTAAAACATAGTTCTTCGTTCGGATTACAGTGTGAAATAAAGTTTACATAACGAGACGTGGGTAACAAAATTACCAACGTCTGGTTCGGTAATATTACAATGTTCTTTTTTGCAGTGTACTTGGTTTCCAATTTGATCCTTTCTTTTTAAGGTTCCAGATAACAGTATGTAATGGAAGATTTTCCAAAGTGAATAAGTAAATCTCATCTGAAAAAAAATTATTTCAATAGTTCAATAGGCATTAGTTAAAATTTAGTAACTTTGTTATACAATACTTGTATTAGATTTGTAAAATCTTTTCATCCGTTGTAAATTTTTATACCAAATTAGTAGGTTTATATTAGATTAGATTTAAGTAATAAGAAATGAATACACACCTTTAAATTTTTGTACTAAATCTCCAAAGACCCACTCTTTTAATAAATTTTCAACAAAGTCATCCATTTTCTTCTGTTATATTCCAACACTCACCAGCAAGCCACAAGAATATACCAATAAAATAAATTAATCGTCGACTGCGACCTGCGAGGTATATCAATCAACGACACGACCAACGCACCAGAAACAAAGACACAGCGAGCGGAATCTTAATATTTGAGAGAGAAAGGCACTACACACGCATACCGTACGCAAAGATCCAGACGACTCATTTCTGCACAATTGTGCAAAAAAAGTGTACAGTTTAATTTGGCGGCAAAGGTATACAGATGTAAACATAAATATTATTATGCAATTTTTAAGATGTGTATACATATTAATATTATTAGTGCCTATATAATATAATAAAATATTATATCTAAATAGTCCGGTTGTCCGGTAGCTAGGTAAAGTAGATAAACTTTTTCCTCTTTTAATATTATTGAAACGTATATTAAAGCGGCCATAGGCATACATACCGTTTTTTTTTTTAATAAACAATTGTGTATAAAAACTAAACAGTGATTCATTAACTTTATTAGGCGTACCGCAATACGCATAATGCATGATGTTGTGCAATAAAAAAGAGCGCCAAAATATTTATAAAAAAATATTGACCAATTGTACAGAACCAATGCATGGCTATGTTTTAAGATTATCCACAATTGTTTTATAAATTATCTTTTATTTTTACAGTAAAAATACTTATTCATTTATATTTTTTAAACATACGTATTCATTAATTACTTATAAAGCAAACGGCACAATCCAATAAAGCTAACTTGCATCAGTGTTTACACAAAACGACTGCAATTGTATGACAAATGATTACAATTTTTTCTGCATTGTTTATTAAGAAAAAATGCATCATAATTTCTCTGAGTGAACAATGTAAAAAAACCCGTATGTTCTTATTCATTTGTTTTTAAGTTATAGCGCAATATCAAATTTTTTTCTACGTTCCACTTTTATCAAAATCACGTAATTAGAGTATGCCATGCTCAAGACTCTACACTATTTGACATTTATTTTGTCTTGACAATGTGTCTGTGTATTGTGGAAGTAATTAAACGTTTATTTTCAAGTTTGAGTGATTAAAGTGTTACAAAATGCCAAATACTTATTCAAATTTAGAATATGCAAATATGGTGTTTATTTATGGTTTCTGTAATGGAAGTGCTACAGCTGCTGTTGAAGAAAATCGTCAACGGTATCCACATCACAGACATCCGACTAGAAACGTGTTTATCAGAGATTTTAACAATTTGTGCGAGAATGATAAGCTTCCCAGTGCCAACATTACATCTGAACGAGCTACTCGACAAGGTTTAGGAGAAGTAGAAAATATTCTGGATTTAGTAGAAGAAAATGCAACGACCAGCTCACGAAGAATTGGGCATTCCACAAAAAAGAGTATTAACCACACTCCACGAGCAAGGCTTATATCCATACCATGTACAAAGAGTACAGCACCTAAATCCGGAAGATTATGCTAAATGTATTGAATTTTGTCCGTGGATAAATAATAATCATTGTGTTGTATCACGTATACTTTTTACAGATGAAGCAACATTCACCCGTGACGGTATTAATAATACTCGTAAGTCTTATTTATGGACGAAGCAGAAAATGTTTAGAAGTCAATGGCGGTATTTTTGAACATTTATTAAAAGAACGCTATGATTAGGAAATCGTTAATATATGAACTTTTCTTTATTTGGTATTACGCTATAACTTGAAAACAAATGATTATGGAATAAGAACATATGCGTTTTTTAAAATTGTTTTTGCGTGTATATTGCGCTCCTAAAGTTTGGTCCGTTCCTCCCGACTCACCCTGTATATATAAACTTTCAAAACAATAGGTACCTATTAACAATGCCACTATGTGCATATTTTTTGTTTTATAGTGAGAAATGTGCCGCAGAGGATGGATATCTCTTTTCACAAGTAATACATCTCAATAGGTATATTGTTTTATTAAAATATTATAAATAATATCATAAAGAGTTTTTCAAATTCTTTATGTTGCCTTATCGCCGCCACTGCTTTCGACCAACCCAAATAACATAATCCTGCATTTTCATAGTTGGCGCACGTCGATGCTACGAAGTTACAGTCAGTTGTAATGAGGCTGCCAACTCAAATTAGTGGATGGCAACCTATAAAAACCAAATCCCTATTCTTACAGAGAAATTATAGTGTGCCATTTATATAGCCTAATGAGCATTCTAATTTTTTTAAATGTGCCTGTAGCCACGTCGCACTGTGTGAAAGCGATATTGCCTGTCCGAGCGAGTTTGTGGTTAACACCAACTGTTATTATTTTAAATGTCAAAATACATTACGGTTATGCAGGTCGCTTTGATAAATTGGTATTTATCATTTAACAGGATTAGTATAATATTATGGGAAAGAAAACACGAATTTAAAAAACGTCGACAAATTTGAATCGTATTTGTTCACACAAATATCCAAAAACGATCCTAGCAAGGTTACTGTAGTTTTAAACGATGACGTAGTTTTACGTCATAGTTATTACCAATTCTCGCTTGGACGCACCGGTATTTACTTGGTTTTAACCAGTCTGCACTTGGACATGCCTATGATTAAGTACTATATATATTGGCTACTGCAATCCAACTACGTTTTAAGGCCAGAGAACAGGCCCCGCCCCCATTGAAAAACGGGTATAAAATAGCATGCAAAACAGGGGTACTTGTTGATCACACGTCTCTTAAACTATGGGTTTTACATACCTAAAATTTTGGTGAGGTGTCACAGAAGGTTGGTAGATTATCATGAAGTAAATCGCTTTTCGAAAAAAGGTATAAATAATAAAGAAATTACACTTGAAAATCACATACTTTTGCTTTTATGCTTTTCATGACCTCGACAAGAAAATCACTTATATACAGAAGTCCACATATAAAACACAAATTCGCCATACTTCTTAATATGCACTACAACTTTATGTTCCTCTAAAAACCAATTTTTTTGTTAAATGTTCGCACAATTTCGATTTGTGTGAAAAAAACTTGCTCACAGCCTATTTTTCTTTTATTCGGTCAGCTGTTAGTAACTTTTAGGGATATTTGGTTTTAACCAATATAAAATCTACAGAAATCTACCATTTAGTCGGTTTAAGCGGTTTCCGCTAGGTGTCGGTCCGATTTATGTCCCATTCGATTATTTCATTCATAAAAATCCGTTATGTCGGCTTTACACCATAATAACGCAATTTTAAATTTCTATTTTATGACGCCTTTCTTTTGTAGATTACTATGCATTTACCACTAAGCTTGTTTATCTCGGTTTTAGTTCTGTGAAAATAAGCTAATTTATTTTTTTTAAATAAAAAAATTAAAACTATAGAGTAAAAGTGTACTTTAATATTTTATTTTACGATAATAATTACACTAGACATATTTTCTGTTACGTTATCTTCATACTTCTTTAATTATTCTCTTATCCATTTTGTTGTGCCTTTGTCAGTCGTATGAGTATTTAGACCATCAGCATATATGATGATATTGGTTACTGTAACTGATCCTAGAAAAATATAGGTATGTTTTAAATATAGGTTAAATAGGTATATCCAATCACACATTGCTGCCCTTTAATATTTTAATAGTTAAAAAGGGAAAGAAAAACACAAAGTCTTTCTCCACAAATTTAATGGAAAAAATTCCAAGTTTTAAGAGTCTCTACATGTTTCGAACGTAGAAACGTTCATCTTCAGGAGACAGAAAGTTTTAAATCTATGCTGATGGTGTTAGCAAAAGAGAAACTGAAATTTAGAACCTTAATGGAGCTTTATGGATTTAAACTGAAGTGTAGAAGAAACATGAAATATTTGATAATGGTAAAACCATAAAGTGATTAAAAC
This sequence comes from Polydrusus pterygomalis, assembly GCA_963969555.1. NCBI lineage: Eukaryota > Metazoa > Arthropoda > Insecta > Coleoptera > Curculionidae > Polydrusus > Polydrusus pterygomalis. The sequence goes on from OZ018378.1 coordinate 108,041,592, forward strand.
ATAGTGAAGGGTTGTAAACCAACCAAATAAAGTAGGGAAGAAGAAAACATGTCTAGGTGTCGAGGTTTATTTAAAATTTTTTAAAGGAACTAATAAAACATATTGTAGACATTATGAAGGTGTACACCTTGTGTTGTCATATAATATTGTTGTAAAAACCGAAATATTTGGGGTCCTGAGGACTAAACCCAAAAATTTCCATTGTCAGCCTGGAAAAGTGAAAAGGCCTGAGTAAAAACTTTTTATAGCTAACCTAAAGGTGACAACAAAATCTTGTCTCCAAAATTCATTCTTTTACATAACGAACAGCTGATCTGAAACAAAAATACCACAATGCAAAAAACACTTCAGATTGGGTTAAAATAAAATTATTTCCACTTGAGTTTAGTAGGCAGAGAATCGACAAGATTTAAAAAGATCAAAAAAATAGATCGTATAATATACATAGTAAGCAAGAATCAGCAAGATTTAAATTAGTATCGTAGGGTTTACTAATTAAAATATGCGTATTTAGGTATACATTTACCAAAATTTAGAAGAAAATAATCAAACAAGGTGTTGGCACATTTTGGTTAATAATGAGTTATATGGGATATGACTTGTATAATCATAAAAATAATTAATCAAATTTAACAAACTTACCTTAAGCAGAACGAAATGTAAAAAGGCTCTTGTTCATAAACAATATAATAGAAAAGATAAACAAACTCCTTGATCAACTCTGTCAGCCATTATCTTTTTGGCGAGGTTGGGATGGGCGATTCCATTTGTTTGTGGTCGTATGGTCGAGTCCAAGAAGTCACTGATGAACGTTTAAGTTGCAAAATAATGCTCGGGCCATTCGTAGCATATATCTGTCTCTGTCTGCATTAAGTTACCTTCGCTACATATAAAGAGAGACAAGTATTGCTCGAACGAGGAAAGGTCTCCTTACTATAAGACGTTCAGTTTTTACAAATAACGACGTAGGAGATATATTAAATCATAAATAAATGATGGGGTGATGGGGACGGTAAACGTAGGGCGTCTACTAGCGACAAAAGTCTGGCACTGACCGTCTCTGACGTCACAACATGTGCTTCCATTCCGCTAATTTTAGTTTCACCGCTTGTCACTGTTCACAAAAAAAGCACATCCAATAACACTTTTCACCAAATATCGTAAAAAGAATTCTAGAAGAAGTCAAATTTAAATTTTGGCCTACAAATTGCAATATTGCCAGAATGTTCTGCAGTGGCAGTTTATAGGTATACTTTCAGGAAAACTTTTTATACCTAATCAATTTTAATTTTGTCATAATAATTTACACAAAACAAATAATGCTTATAACATGCCAGGAACATTTTGTAGAAGGATCTATATAAATGCATGCAAATAATGCTTAAATTGAGATTGCTACCGTTTTCGTACTTTTCTTGTGGGCTTATTCCTGAGGTTATTTTTTAAAATTTGGTTAATAAATACCTAATTTCGCAAGTATGGATGCAAAAATCCTTATTTTAAACAATATTCACAACTTATTATTTTATCATTAAGTCAGTTACCTACATAAATTGTATATATTTACAAAAAATACAAGTACGCTTTAAGTGAGTAAATGAGGAATCAAATCAAAAAAATAGTATTTAATTACACAATAAATAATAATTGTTGCAGGCAATTTCAGAGATTTTAAAACAGTGGTATTATTATTATTACGGAAATATGAGAATATTTATTTAAAATGGCAACATTGCACTGCTTCTGGAGACAGAAAAATAGCATAATACCTATAAAATAAAAGTCCATCAAAAATTATTTTAAAATTGGCATTCTATTTTAGAAGTACAATTCTCCGAAATCTTGAACTGTTTGCGGTTCCAATAGACCAGTAAATTACAGTATCAAAAAGTGACCATCGGCGAGTAAAGAATAATTTGTCAACTAGCTGTTGCGGTATGTTCATAAAAAAGCACTATGTTGCCATTATAAATTACGTTCGCGGCTCGGTACAGTGCCATGTATTACAACCAGCTGATTAAATTCATAATAAGCGCAAGGTTTGGCAACCTCCTAGCTTTGAAAGGGAAATCACACAGCACTGTATTGGAGAAGTAGCCTTAAATGAGATCATAGAATTTTACTATCTTTTACAACTCCATTCAATATTTTAGGCAAATAAAAATATATTGAAAATCGGCACCGTCTTATTAATTTTTATGAAAGTATTTTGTGATGACGTCTGTGATCACATGATGTGTGGTGAAAATCACGTGGATAATCTCCCCTTAATTAATTCGGTTTGTTTGGCGAGTTCGGTGAGTATTCAGTGGACGTCAACAACCATGTACTTTTTTTTGCAGTACCACCAACAACGTCTGAACGGTTCTATCTTAATGTATGCACCACTATTTTATTGTACATTAAGGAAGATTACTATTTATTCTGTAATAATTTATTCTGTCAAATAATAGCAATTCCGAAGAGACAGTTTAATATAGTTTAAAATAAAAAGAGCCAGGAAAAAATAAGTTCTATACGTCCACTAGAAAGTTATTTAATTAAACGTGCACCTAAGAAGTTTTAAAATGCGTATCAAAAAGAATGTGTAGGTACATGAATAGAATGTGTACGCCTATGTTAAGTTGTGCTTGGTGTAAAATAGCAGCAAAATAACGTATAAACTATTTTAGAGCATGTCATTGTGTTGATTGCTGATTTTGATTCAAAACTTAACTTAAATAAATATCCTCGTCAGTGTGATCAGATCCTATCTAAATATATAAGAAATTCTAATATATGGAATTTTTAATAATATTGTGTAATGTATAATAATCTGTGAAGAGGTCGCTTGATGAAAAAAGCTGATAATTAGAGCTATAGATATTATTTAGCAAATAAAGTAACTAGGTACTATTTTTTTTTAAATGGTAAATATTATATGCTCAATAATATAGAATTAACACTAAATCCAATAAATTTACTTAATAATTTGACTTTAAAGAAATTTTAACAAATATTCTAGGTTACCCATATGTAAGAGCCACAAGAGTTTGTTTGAATGTTGGAGACAATGATTATCCTGATAAGCTATGGACTTCCATTGTCTTTATTTTGTTTCAAATCACAACGTTTTAGCTAATAAGAAGTATCTCCAGTCGTCGGCAGGTGAATACCACTTAAATAAGCAAAGTAACTACTTACAGCTTACTTACACTGTATGAGTGCACCGAAGCATAACTGAGATGGGTGCAGTCATGCGCATCACTTAATAAAATTTTCTAAATATTTCTTTTATCTTATGATGGCTTACTACTACAACAACCTGGGTTCTGGTGTATAGCAGCAGTGTCCCCTGTCTCCAGTGTGGTTCTTTATGCAGGATTTTAGCTTCTGACCACATGATATGATCATGTGTCCAGGTATGGTCACTGACATCTTGACTTTTCGGTTTCTCCTTTTAGCGTATATCGTCGGTGTAATTAGCAAAGTTCGTATCTTCATGTGGCAACATTTTTCAGGAGAGTAATAAATGTATTTTAACGCATATAACGTAACTCCATATAACGTAAGTAATCTAGGACTAGAGAAAATTGCTTATCTCCATGATAATCTTAAAAATTAAAATTAATGTATTTCTCTAAAATTTTCTTAATAATTAAGAATGCACAATTAAGTGTAGTTGTTTTACGTACAGTTATTCAAGGAGAAACTTATATTTTATAGCAATAATACACCCAAATTTGCCAAAAGAACTCGAGCACGAACTGATGCGTTGAAACGTGTATTCTACAATTGATGGGAGTTACGAAAGTTGCCTATTCAAAAATGGCGGGCGGGAGATACGAACTATTCTGTTTTCGATTTATTATCGGTAAATAAATTTATTTGGAGTTTGAAAATTTTTCAACACATCCGTTGATTTTTCTATCAACAGATGGCACAAAAATCCTAATTTTACCAAATGTTGGAGTTACGCACTTTGCTAATTACACCGACGATATGTGCCCTTTAATCTTTGTCTGGAGTGGTCGTAGTGTCTCACCAATATAAGATTAGCCGTACACGACTCAGATTTTTCTGTCTTTTGGCTTGTTGATTTTGTCTTTGTCAGGTGGTTTCTTAACTTATCTCTCGAGCTGAATACTGTATTGATGTTATATTGTTGTCCTAGTCTTCGTATTATCCTATGTATTTCTTTGACATACGGAATGTTGGTTGTGCCTGTTTTTCTGCTTTTTATGTGTTTGACCCATTCTTAGGATTCTCCAATATTTTGTCAACTAATCTTATGGGGTAGCCATTTTTATTGACGTCGGTCTTGATGCGGTTAGTTCATTTTTGAGGGCTTCTTCTGCTTCTTTTTTATACAAGATAAAGTTGTATATAAAACCAAAATAGGGAACCTACTTATTTGATTTTTTTTGGAATAAATGTTGGAATAAATATTCAAATTTCATTGAACATTTTCGAATTCCAATATTATGGTATAAAGCAAATTTTGTGTACAAATACCCAATATAGAAAAATTGCACCAATACACTTAAAAACCACAATCTTATATATCTTTTTCCAAATCCTCTTGTAATCCCTAAAATGTTTTACACCCTATATAAGCGAATACATAAATGGATACTTTTGATGACCACAAACATTATTCTAAGCTAAATGTTTATGCCGGGAAGTGAGTTTGAATTAATTAATGCTGTTGGGCGGTTATCGATTCGATTGAAGGTAAATATTTGCAAATTTGTGAGAGGATAATACGGGAATAAATTATGATAAGCCCTTATACATATAATTAAGAGAATAAAAGTAACCATGATTGGTTGGCATTATACAAAAATACGTTCACATTCTAACGAACTGTAATAACATTTAACTTAAAAACAGATTTTATTTAAAAATATACAGAGTCCTGCAATAAATTGTTCATCAGGCTTCAATAGCTACTATACAAATTAAGTTAGGAATTTCATTCATAATATGCCATTACACGAAATGTATTTTAGGAAAATATTTTCGGATATACAGGATGACCCAAAAAAGTGTGGTAACATGTACATGTATGTAAATTATACACGATAATATGTACAATTGTAATTTTTCTAAACAGGTATTTTTTTTTCGGTTTATATTAACTGCCTTCATGATGGTTTATAATTTTGTTGAATTTGCTTCAGTGGTTTAGGAATAATAAAAATTAAGTTTTGCAGCCTAAAAAATTAAAAAAAAACAATCAAAAAGCATTTTTTTAATACGACACTGTGGGAGATAAGTGACAAAGGGCCAACAGATACTAATAAATCAAATAGATTTTACTTTCTTCTTTTTTGTAGTATGTAGTGGTATGAATGGGACACTTTTCTTTAACCCCTAACCAAAACATTATTTTTTTACTTTTGAAGAATTTTTTTATTACAGGATTATTTCGTATATATTTAAAAATAAGGTAAAAGGTAGAAAACCCAAAAGCTTTATTTATTTATAATAAAAATATTTTTTTTAAAAAGCGTCATTTGTCCCATTCAATACAACAGGGTTTTGAATGGGACGCTTAAAAAAATCAACTTATACTAAATATTTTCAAATACCTATACGAACAAAACTTTATGACTTTACAAACTAAGGATACAAAAGTGTCATTGTAGGTAGTAGTTTAGACCTTAAATATCGGTTTAATTAAAGGATTCGTCCCAACTGTCTATCATAATTCTTAAAAGAAATGGAAAAATAAATTATTTCTTGCGATCTTTTGGTTCCGCAATTGTGGTTCGGAGGTTTAAGCTTTTTCTTTACACGTTGTCTTTCAACGTCACTAATATCTTCTTTTAGTGGATAATAAAACCTATTCGAATTACCAAATCTTCTTAGAAATTTAATTTGCATTTCTTGGTTTTCTAATTTTGATTGAATGAGTCCTATATACTATATAGCATAGTTTATTTTTCATTATGGAACAGTCAACAAGAACAAAGTCATTCTCTTCCAAAACTGATGTTCCCATTCATGGCCTTACTGAATGCCCCATTCATAACCTATTATAATTTTTTAAATAAACAATTGTAAAAAAACGTAAGGTGTTTTCGTTTGTAGCATCCAAAAATGGTAGAAATTGTTCAGGAGTGCCTTAGGAACATTCACTATTAAGCTTTTTTCTTTGTTTTTCTAGTTGTAATTATTCATACCCGTTTAATGTTTAATGAATAATTTTACTTGATGCCGCCGTAAACAAATATATTTAACTGACGCGTTGCACGTGTGCAGTCTCAAGGCGAAACTATTTTTAAAATTGAATGGGCATATAGCCCCATCCCCATCTATACCTAACAATGAAAAGCTATAAAAGTGATTTTTATAGATGATATCTGCTGTGTCCCATGCAAAGCTTGTCCCATTCATGGGACTTTTCCTCTATATAGGGTACGATTTCTGATTCAACAAAGCCCTTAAGACATCTAGGTACTAAACCGGTCCTGGATGTCGCATGAATTTTACTAGCGAGAACAGTTTTTCTCACTCTTGTCCAATACAATAACCATATCAATAAACTTTCTTAAAAAGAAAGTATTTTTTTTAACAAAAAATTATCAGCCATAATATCTCTAGGGCATTGATAAATGAACGCGATAATTTGATGTCAATCAAAAGCACGCTGCCTTGGTAACAACCCGACGCCGATAGCGGAGGGCTGTTAAAAAGTCAACGTGCTTTCGATTGCCATAAAATTATGAAATTTTTGATAAAAAAATAAAATAACTCGCTACAAAACAATAAATTATTATTATTTAATAGAAGTTTAACTGGTGAAGGTACAAAACATGACATTTTGAAATTTATTTGGAATATGAAGCTGTCAAAGTCTTGATGTCATAATAATTGAAAACTTGGTGTCATAGTGATTGAAAACTACCCGGAGTGTTGTTGCCAGTTAAATGCTGTTTTCCTACGACCACCTATGAAAATGAGAAATAAAGCACGCCTAACTTGGCTAGAAAGTCCGTTATATCACACGCGTGTTGAAATATTTTCTTTCAATACGTGTGTTGAAATATAAACAGCTGATGGCCGACGAATTTGACAGAAAAACTATTAAAAAAAAATAACAAACTTACGGGACCCGTGAAGCGAATTGGGGTGCTGGGTGGGGTAAAGTACACTAGGGCATTAATGCAATTATAAAAAATCCTTTTTTTTTTCGTTATTTTTGGGAACCTAAGAGTATTTATTATGAAAATAATAATATCAAAAACGGAAAATATGCCAGGCAACCCACCAAACGTGAACATTGTCAACTGAGTTGAACCAGAGAAAAAAAAAGGGACAGCTATAGAGCAGAAATAGAACACCCTAGGAAATACCGATTTATAATTTTACAATTATCTCGGATATAAATATCCATACAATGTTTAATGATATGGGACAAGTGAATAAGCTTTAAGTAAGTAAACTTATCTTAGCAATATTAAAAACAAATCGAATATGGATAGAACTTTTATACCTAACAAGCTATCGATATTTAACTCCCCATCTCTATTTTTCTATAATATTGAGGTTATGTTTGAGTTTTGTTGTTTTTGTATGTATTATGTATATTTAGGTATATTATTGTTTAATTGAAAGAATTCAAGCAGCTAAAAAAACAGAAACGAAATTTATTCAATCTATAAACTATAAGTCGAATATAATAGTCAGTGACTCATTCTTAGTTTTAGGGCGCACGAAGAGGGGTAAGGAACGAGAGAAGGAAATTCCAGTGGCGGGTACAATTTCTTTGTAAATTAATTTTTTATTATAACTATAATGGAATAGTAATAAGTAGACTTGGGCAAATATGCACTAAAAAAAATTTAAAAAAAAAGTTTATGCGCGTAACAATGCATAATTTTATTCCAAAAAATGCAAAAAAACGTATATTCAAAATTAAGTCTAGTAATAAGAAACAAAATTGTAATACAAACAAATAGTATTATGTAATTATTAAGCCTAGGAAAAAAGAGTCATGGATGATAAGGCATTTTTCTTATAAAACATCATATTATTATTGAAAGTTGCATCAAAAGTTAAAATCAAAAATCAATAAAATTTTAAGCTTATCACTCGTTATCGGAGGTTTGATCAGAATTTGACTCAGACTCATTACTATCACTACTTTCGGAACCAAGATTGATAATAAGAGGTTCAACTACAACTTCGACCGTAGTATCCGAATCTCACATTTTTTGTTCTTGTTTTATCACATGTCCGATACAATTCTGCCAATTATTAGCTTTAACGTTATCAATAGCTTCGTTTAAGATTTAACGTCATTTAATTTAAATGTTGTGTTTTTTTCTGGCAACTTCACCTTTTATCTGGGCCCATATAAGTTCGATAGGGTTTAATTCACAATGATATGGCGGTAATCGCAATAGAGTAACACCACGTTTATCCGCCATTTCATCGACAATATATTTAATATACTTGTCTTAATGACCACGGACAATATCAAGCAATTGTACTTTAAGCATATTTTCACCAAATGGTATGTTGTCTTTTAATTTTAACCAGTGGATTATGTCGGCTTTTCGCAAAACAGAAGTGGGTATTCTTTGTACTCGCTGACTGTGATACGGCGCATTATCTATTACGATTACCGAACCGGGCTCCACGCACATCAATACGGACGCAAACCACTTTTCAAACACTTCAGCATTCATATCCTCATGGTAGTCGCCAGTCTTCCTAGATTCGAAAACGAAGAAGAATTACTTTCTTTCTACCTCTTGTTTTTTTTTCCTTCTTTTTATCAACGTAAAGTGATCTGAAAACTGTCCGAGAAGACAATTGTGTTAAATTTCCGTACAATTCTGCGGTATCCTCCGCGCCTAAATCGGGATTTCGAGCACGAATACTTTCATAAACGGTTTTTACCAACGCATGTTCGGCCACAGTTAAATCTCTTTTCACCTTTTTTTGCAAGGGGGCCAAGACTTGTCGAAGCTTCGCCCTGTTCCATTTTACAAATTAATATTTTGAATTAACAATACAAAACAAAACAATTACCTAAACCCGCAAGCGCGTCTATTCAACAGGCCTCGACAAGGCCCCTATTCAACAGGCCTCGACAAGGCCCATGCTCGTTTACTGTCACAACGTTGCAACGTCCACCTGGTGGTCGTAAAATATCAGTACAAATACGTCCGTCGATCGCGAACCTCTGTTAACATATATGCGTTAAATGCTCCGCGTAAGCTCCTGTAACGGGCCACAATGAATTTGGCAGCGATGCACGTTTTGTGTCGACACGCTGGTGCCCTCATTAGAATAAGCGGCATTTTGCGAGCATTTCATATAAAGATGTATTTATTATTTTAAGCCGCTCTTGTTGTGTTATTTCCGAACTAGTGACTGACGTCACTGACTATTATTTCCGACTTATCGTAGCCGCGTTCGGCAATTACCTCAGACGTAACTCAGACCGCTTGGATTGATCTAAATCGTTCGTTTATGACATCTAAATGTAGGGGAAATAAATCTCAACAGTTCGGCAATTAAAATCGGAGCGCTCCGAGGATAATCTTTTTGCTCGGAGTATTTTGACCGAGGAAAGCGATTAATCTCAGCTGAATTTGTGAGGTTAAGTTTGATGTTTATATTTAGGTTTAAAATTTTGGTAGTTTGATTGAAAAAAGCCTTTATTTTTCTATGATTTGACTGAAAATAATATGCAGGAAGTGGAACTATATGATGTGGAAGAACAAAAACGCTATACCATGTTTATTTGACCATAAATACACAGAAATATTCTACATGTTCTATATAAAACGTCCCAGCAGGTTGACTTGGTTATTCCAAATCGATCAGTGACTGATCTAAATTGAAAATACACATTAGGCAAGGCTAAGGAAGGCGTAAACTCTGGTGGGTTTTACCTAAAACTTTCCATATTTGATAAACGCCAGATTGCTATCATGGTCTGTTTATCCAATAACATTTCCGGATGGCCAGCACCTACAGCTATCAATCTTCCCTCTGAAACTGCATTTAATTTATTAAGCAAGTCTTCAAAGGTAGTTGGGGACAATCTAAAGTGATGTCTGAACTGGTGATGTGCAAATCGGGGTACCATTTCTTCGTCAAAACCGTATACCTTTTCCAAAATCTTGACGTCTTCCACATTATCGTCTTCAAACATTAGTTGATAGCCTCCTTTAATTAAGGCCAATACAACGCTAGGAATACTCATTTTTAGTAACTTTACAAAAAGGGAAAACAGGTTAGGTTTCTTAGATCAAAACAAATATTACATTTTTGACTTTGACAGAGGTCAGCTGTTAGGTACCGTTCGTTTATCACAAAATTCTCCGACCGATCCGAGGTCACGTGACAAAATATCCATCGCATCGCAGATGTAATTGCCGAACGCGGCTCGTATACATAGATAGTAGGTATGATGTGCGTAAGCAAATAGGAGAAAAAGTTATTCTTTTTATTTAAATCTAGGTAAGTTAAAATGTGTAAGTGGGCATTGTTTTTATTTTTTTCAACTGTAGAGTTACTATTAAAAACAAATTAAATTCGTTTTGATTATTTTGCATGGTCGTAGGAAAAATTTTGTACATTATTCGTGTGAAAGTAATTTTCTCACACTTGGAAAATTTAATAATAAAATACCTTCTCGTTTGGTAAGTACCACTTTCAACACTCGTTATGTAATACACTATATTCTTTATATATAATAGGCTGAAGGACCCCGGTCGATGGCCATTTGAACTGTATGTTTTAAATTGTATATTTTGACTTACAGTTTAATAGAGAACATTAAGTAGTAGTAGTAGTACTATATTCTTGGGTTATTTGTGTGGCATAAGATAAGATAACAAAATTTAATAATTAAATTGTAAAAAATGTAAAAAAAAAATTCGGGGTTAATAGAATAAGTGCATTAATATTACCGATAACTTTCCATAAAAGCGTGGTTGCTAAAAATTGCAAAACGAGTTAATTGTTATATTTTCGAAAGAGCCCGATACCGAAGATGGACGGGTTTTTTAGAAAAAAAAATATGAACACGAACGAATGCAGTTTTTAAAGAAAACAGGCCCATATGCAAATCTATCTGGAAGCATGAATGCTATTTAGTGGAATATTTTGTGAAAAAAAATAAAAACACAAAAATCAAAACCGAACAATATAATAAATATACACATATACATGGTTTTTTCTATATTTTGGGCACTAGAAAAACACATACAATTATGTATTTCTATTTTTTTATTAGTTATGAAAACATAGAACCCTGTAACATTACAAAAAAACAAAATAACTACAAATAAGAATATAATCCAGAACTAGAGAAATAAATATGTTAGGCATTATCATTTTTGGGAAGTATAGCCATAAAGTATGCCTTATCCACCTCAGGAATCCACTAGCACACTAACTCAACAACCCAACCAAATAAAAACAAAGTTGTATGTGTATTATTTGTGACCATAGGAATAAAATATAAAATTACAAAGGTCTATGTGACACATATACAACTATGAGACTCTAAAAATCGCAATTCACGTTGATACAACAATGTATTTATGGTTGCCAATGACATATCTGTGGCTGTATTGCTAAAGGGCATAACTCCATTTTTATCACTTTTCAGGACAGCCAATAATAAAAAGTGAATAACATTTTTCGTAAACAAGCTTTAAAATTATTTTATACGTTGACATTCGTTACATTTTGTTTGTATAAAGTATTTATTTTTATTCTAGATCCTTTTTTCCCTCCATTTTGAAGAAACTTGTTTTTTTTTGAAAATTATTAGAAGTAACTGATTTATATTTAGCAGAGCAATCAGGGAAAAAGGTATAACTCGACATACAATCTATTTTCCTTTATGGTTTAATAAGACAAAAGGCAATATGTCAAGTTATGACTTTTTACCTAAAAACAAATATGCAAATAATTAAACGTGTTAAGGCATAATTCGACTTATGCTTTAACACTAATATAATGTTTATAAAAAAAGTGACAAATAATTTAAAAACGGTGTTTTATTTGCATTAAAATTTATTAAAATTCAACATCGCTCCTTAGGTCGGCCGTACACAGCCGGAATGTCTATCTGAATTCAGAAACGGAATTAAGAATTTGAATTCAGGAACGTACGGAATTGTATATATTTTTATTATACAGCACACACATTCTGATTTTTCAGATTATCAATTTTTCAAATTTTTTAATGGGCTGGAATTCAGAAACGGAATTAAGAATCTGAATTCAGAACGTACGGAATTGTATATATTTTTATTATACAGCACAAACATTCTGATTTTTTCAGATTATGAATTTTTTAAATTTTCAATGGGCCGGAATTCAGATTTTGGATTTCGTTTCTGAATTCAGATAAACATTCCGGCTGTGTATGGCCAGCCTTACTCTCTCAATAGCAGGATCTGTGTCATTAAGATCTTATCTATTTTTTTTACGTAGCTGGTATTGAATTTAAGTCCATGTAAAACTTTTTTGCACTGTCGTTAATTAAATCAAACATTTCGATGAAGTTAGCTTTTTTTCGGGTTAATTGACAGAGATTTTAATGTAAAAATCTAAACTACAAGTTTAAAAAAAATCAATTGAAATAAAGGTATCCGTTGGAAGAAGTGCATCCTTAAACCTTATTATTCCAAATTCATCTTCATATCTTATCCACTTTTGCGATCTCAAGGCAATTTTTTCCGTATTTGTTGTAATTTTTTTATTAATAGAAGGGCCTTTAAATTTATTTAAAAAATTTAAAAGTCTTGCATTGGCACTTCTGCTACTTGAAATTTCGGATTCTTCGATAAACCTGATTTCTCAGCCATTCTTACTAAATTAAACCAATCTTTCGGAAGATGTATTGAAGAAGAAGTTTTTTTCTTGTATTTTTCAATAATAGCATAATCTGAGCCACACTCCATATGGGTGAGCACCAAAGACTTCTATTAGAAGTAGAAGTTGGTGTGCACGCATTAAAAATTTATAATAGACTTTTTACAGACATTAAATAGGTAAACATAGCAGACACATGCGAATTCTTGTTTTGAATACATCAGGTGCCGCTGTAACATATTATGCTTTTAATAACAAAACTGTTGAAATATATTTAATATTAAATCGAGTAATAAAAATGTACCATTACCAGGCTTTTGTAGCTTAACATTACATGAAATTTGAAGAAGTAGTCCATGCTTAAAGTGGAGTTAAAAGTATAGGAAAGAAAGAAAAAACTAAAAGTCTTCCTCCACAAAATTTAATGAACATAGAATTTTTTTTAGGGGTCTCTACATGTTTCGAACGTAGAAACGTTCATCATCAGGAGACAAAAATTTATTAGTGCTGATGGTATTAGCAGAAGAGAAAATGGTGTAGAACCTTAATAGAGCTTTTATGGCATTGAAAAATTGTGAAGTAGACGTGACATGTTTAAAAAAGTTGAGAAAAGTTAAAAAACATGCTAAGCATGTGGTAAAGGATGTCTAAACAACCAAACCAAAATGAGGAAGAGGAAAAGGCCTTCTAACGAAAAGGTATCGAGAGTATTTTAATTACTTTTGTATAAAAACTTTTTAAAAATTAGCAATATGTCTCCATTAAGGTTCTACACCATTTTCTCTTCTGCTAATACCATCAGCACTACATAAATTTTTGTCTCCTGATAATGAACGTTTCTACGTTCGAAACATGTAGGGACCCCTAAAACAATTTCTATTTTCTATTAAATTTTGTGGAGGAAGACTTTTAGTTTTTTCTTTCCTATTACATGAAATGCTATTTGTGGATGTCACCGTTTCGCTGCATAATTCGGACAACCCCATTATAATCTTACAGAAACATAAAAAATATAATACTTTATATAGGCAGTAGGTTATTATATAGGCAGTAGGTTATTATAGTAAGGATTTTTCGAGAATATACTGTTACAATACTACATAATTATATCAGATATTTGGGAATGCCCGATTTTAAAGATTCTAAATATTTAAATAATTGATAGGGTGTTATTTCAATTTAGTTATAAAAAGTAATAAAAAATGTTTTATTCTTTATAATATTTTATAGTGTTTTAATTAATACTATAATAATTATTACTCTTATTATTATTTTAACAACTACCTACGTTTACTAGCTTTTAATATGTTGCTTCCAATATCCAGTTTACTACAAACACTAAGTATTTTTTCAGTTCGTCAATGCATTGCAAAATTCACAAAGGGGCGAGTAGTGAACCTTCTCACCGTTGCTTAAAACTGATCACAAACCGGCGTTTTAACAGCGTTTCAGCGCAAAATTGTAAAATTCAATCGGGCAAAAAGGTATAACTATCCAGTTACAATAGAGGAACGTAAATTTTAATTAAAGCAAAAGGTAATATGTTAAGTTATACCGTTATGCGTTGCTATGAATATATTAAACTACTAGACATAACTTAATTTAAACCCTTTTACTTTAACATATTTTACTTATACTATAAAATAACTATAGTTATTCCCCTCTTTTAGCACACATATACATTTTTTTTATGAATATATAAATTTATGATTTTTTACTTGATTGAATATTTTCAAACCCATAAGTTATGCCCAAATCTTAACAAATATCTTCCTTATCTTTGAGAATCGAGTTATACCGTTAGGCCATATTATAAAGCTCATTTTTTGAAGTATCCTACCAGAGATAACTCATTTATGCGAAAAATCGAGTTATGCCCTTTAGCCTTACAGCCACAGATATGGTGTAACATACAACATTGTAATTCTCTGGAAGGCAAGTTTGAGGTACATACAACTTATTAACACCGAAAAGTCAATTTCAGAAAAAATGTGACATACAACAGTGTAAGTAACTCTAGGGTAACGAATTATCTATAGCTAGCGTGCAATTATCAGGTATAATACTACTAGTGCATTAAAATTACAGATAATTCTGCTTGAAAGCGTGTTGTTTTTTTTTTTTTTTTTTTTTTTTTATGATCGAGCACAAGCACTATAGGAAAATCCTTTAAGACGCTCTGGGAGCAGTGCGTGTGCGAAGAAAGCGATTCACGTTTTTCTTGAATCGTTGGAGGTTATATTCGGTTGGAAACACGGTCTCAGAAAGGCCGTTCCACAAAGATGACGTCCTCCAAATGAAAGAGTTCTGAAACAATGATGTTCGGGGTGTACTAAGTTGAACCACATAGGGATGGGCGGCAGTGGTTCGTCGTGTGTTTCTGCTATGCATTACTCTAGGTGGAATCGAGCGGGCAATATCTGTCGAACACTTGCCATGAAAATATCTGTAGAAGAGAGTCAAATCACCAACCTGTCTTCGATGTTCTAAGCTGTCGAGGTTCTTAGTCAGCTCGTGGTCGCCGATTAGACGAACGGCTCTCCTTTGGATGGAATCCAACAACCGAAGGGTATGCTTCGGTGCAGAACTCCTTGTAAAGTAACTGCATGAGTTTATGTTCATTTTTGATTAAATCAAAAATGAAAATAACCAAAACACGCTTTAAAGCAGAATTCTTTGGTTATTTTTAATGCACGAGTGGTATTCGGTGGAATATTTCCCGAAAAATTGTATTTCATATTTAAAAAAAAAACATCATTGTACAGGGTCTTCCAACGAGGACTGAACAGGGGCTCATTTTTGAGCTTCCTTGTATTTAAAGAAAAATCCAAAATAGCCAATCGATGTACTTTTTCCTGCAGAATTAAAAAATGAAACCAAAAATTTATTTGAACCAGAAACAAAAGAGTTACGATATGGATAAGGTGTTTTTTAAATGGAACGTAGCTTTTTTTATACGATTTTTGAAACGAGTAATTTTTTTTTTGTCCGTTCTGATTAAAACATTTAATATTCTGACAGCTATTTTTATTAAATTTTAATGTTTTATCCAGTATAATTTAACTTTAACCTGTTTGAAACATACACTAGGTAATAAAGGTATAATCACCTTTGAATTCTTCAAAGTCAAAAAATTTGACAAATTTACTATAATATTGCCAAAATGAAATTTAGATGAGAGATTGCAGATTGTTATCTTGTTCTACAAATGCTAAGAAAATGCAAGAGAAGCAAGGAGAAGATTTATTGCAAATTTTCACAGAAATATATCCGTCAATACTATTCTAATGATAAAGAACCTATTTGAGGAAAATAAAACATTACATGACAGAAAAAGAAATCCAACTCTATATCTACTAATTAAAAAAAAATATTAATAATTTAATTGTTTAATGTGACCTCCGTTGTTCTCGAAACAAGTGCGATAACCTCTTTGTAGCCTTTCCAAACTTGCTGTTATACTGTGATTTTCCTGGTTAAGGCAATTTATTTCATTCACAATTTTCTGCATGATCTCTTCAATATCGTGGTTTCGCTGCTTGTATACCACGTTCTTTAAATGGCCCCAAAAAAATGTGTCTTATATTGATAAATCGGGACTATTTGGTGGCCAAGCATAGGTTCCATTTCTACCAATCCATTCTTCATGGCGTCCGTTTAAATATTGAGTAACCTCACGCACGGCATGCGGAGGGGCCCCGTCATGTTGCCAAATTAAATTTTGATATTCTTCCAATGGTAAATCTTCCAAAAAGTTCTGAATTTCGTTTTCTAAGAACTCGTAGTATCTCTGTCCATTTAAAGTCCCATTAAAAAATATTGGTCCCAAAATTCTATTATTTTTTATGCCACACCAAACATGGATTGAAGTCCTTCCTTGAAATTTAATTGTCTGAAATTTTCTTGGATTTCCAACGGCCCAGTGATGACTATTATATCTATTGAAAACCCCCGATGTTGTGAATGTGGCTTCTTCAGTTCATAAGATATTTCTTAATAAATTAGGGTCTTCGTTTTCTTTCCGAATCACAATTTGGGAAACAAATTGGAAGCAAAGTTCTTTTTGTTCCGGTGTTAGATGTTGAAGTGGAAGGATATGATAAGACTTAAATTTATGATTTCTTAAAGTCCTGTGAACAGTTCCTTGGGTAACTCTTCTGCGTCTTACACCGCCGCCATATTGAACGTCCCGAACTGCGTCCGAAATTGATTTGGTTGGATTCAGTCGAAAATAATTCACAATGGCACGGTCTCGATTTCTATTCCTTTCTGGATTTCTTTTTCTGTTATGTAATGTTTTATTTTCCTCAAATAGGTTCTTTATCCTTAGAATTGTATTGACGGATATATTTCTGTGAAAATTTGCAATAAATCTTCTCCTTGCTTCTCTTGCATTTTCTTGGCATTTGTAGAACAAGATAACAATCTGCAATCTCTCATCTAATGCATATTTCATTTCGGCAATATTATAGTAAATTTGTCAAATTTTTTGACTTTGAAGGATTCAAAGGTGATTATACCTTTATTACCTAGTGTATGTTTCAAACAGGTGAAAGTTAAATTATATTGGATAAAACATTAAAATTTAATAAAAATAGCTGTCACAATATTAAATATTTTAATCAGAACGGACAAAAAAAAATCACTCGTTCCAAAAATCGTATGTTCCATTTAAAAAACACCTTATCCATAGCGTAACTCTTTTGTTTCTGGTTCAAATAAATTTTTGGTTTCAGTTTTGAATTCTGCAGGAAAAAGTACATCGATTGGCTATTTTAGATTTTTCTTTAAATACAAGGAAGCTCAAAAATGAGCCCCTGTTCAGTTCTCGTTGGAAGACCCTGTACAATAAATTACATAACGCATAACAAATTTATTAAAATTATACTTAAATTACCTAGGAATAAAATGTGTTTCCGAAGACCTTGGCAAGTTTTGCTGTTTATACGCGAAAATAAATTGAAGGTCAACTTTTACAATAATTTCTTATGCGTTTATATGCGCGCGGCCATAAATTTGCCACTTTCGTGATTATTGTTTGCTAATCTAAAGGTATATGTCGATGATTACACGATAATAATTTTCTTTCTGTCTGTTTACACTTATTTTTCCTAATATAGTCATTTGATTGTTGTCCATATTGACGCCCGAGAGGCAAATGATTGCCAGTTTTAAAGAGACCTACAAAAGTTTACCACTTTCAAACTTTCAATCTGAAACATTTACCTTTTTAGAAACATTATTTGGGGTTAGCAACTGCCGGCTTGATAATTTAAATACTTTCTAAACTAACTTGTCTCTGGGTAAAATTCTAGTTAATGGATGATGAGTTCAAGTTTGAAATAAAACCGTATTATTTAGGTTTGAATTTAAATTTTAACTTTGTTGCCTAATGTTCTTTTGTGGGTGTATTTGTTATATTAAAACAAATCCCAAATTTCCGAATTTTATATTTATATATTATTTAAATTTTCTGTGTAAATGGCAGTACTCAAAACTTTTAAATTAGATACTAATTCTTTATGAGATTTAAGTATTATCATAGTTTACCGCTTTTTATTTTGATTTGAAGTTTTAAACGTTTTTAGCGAGGTAATTCTACGATTGCTGTTGAATCAGCTAAGACTCAAATCAATAACATCCTGTTAACCTTACTATAAGCAATAATTACCAATTTATTGTTTAGATCTTTCAATTTGTCTCACGTATCCTTTCAAGCAGAAAATATTATAAAAATTAAACAAGTTCTTAAAAATACTCTTAAATTTGTTAATTGCTTAAGTGTAATATAGCTTTCTATAATAATAAAACAGTAAATATTCTATTTACCAAATTGAAGAATCGACTCCCATTGGACTATGAATCTAACGTAGTGTATGACATTCCATTATTTAAGCAGTGCCACAATACTTTTTATGTTGGCCAAACTAAACAAGTGTTAAAAAACAGACACAGACAACACAAGTATATGATTGTAGTAAAGCAGATAAATCAGATTCAACAGCCCTTAGTATCCATCACTATTTAACAGGCTATGACTTTGATTTTTCTCATCCGTCAGTAGGTATTTAACAGAAAAAGTAATCTGGTTCAATTAATTTTAAAACTGACACAAATAATTTGAGTGCTTGCTACTTTAGGATCTTGAATAATGAGAGTACATGAAGAAATTAGTACATCTAGTCTCATGGTGGGGGAGAATTATCTTTACCGTCGGTTGCCTCGTTGTGTTCTATTTGTCGAGTCTTAAAATATACCATTGTTATAACCTCGTACCTCGTTATTAACTTGACGACCGAGGAGTCCATCTACAATAGCTGTCTATAATTTACATCCAACTTCGCATTCACATTTCATTGTTTACGGTCTACTATCAAATTAGTACTGATAGTTCGGATCTATACAGGGATCCAATGTGTTTCACGAAAATGTTTTTTTATATCTTACAGTGACTTACAGTATGAACACACATATACCAGCTTAAAGACCTTTCTATTGGTATGAACGTAATGTGTTTTTGTTATTTAATCATATTTTTCATGTATACCTATTTTATCTAAATAACAACAATAGCCAAAGTTGTGATGTAGTTATATATGGATTAGGGAAATACTGCCTCACTTTATTTTTTTCTATGACCATATTTATAATTTGAGTTTCAATCGAATTAAATATTGTAATTTTCTTCTCTCTCCTTTCAGACCCTTAAAAAAGTCTTGATGAAAAACGAAACATATGGCATAAATACAATTGTGTCATTTTCTTGCCTGCCCTTATTCTCACTATATTTATTCTAATCTACTAACGTGCGAGCAAAAATAATTTGCATCAAAGAGAACCTTGCATCTAAGGACGTAATGCTTATCCGTAGAGCTTATTAATACCTTTTGGGTGTCAGTAACTACCTGAATTAAGAATCAATTAGTTATTCCGTCATCTTTGACAGTCGTTACAAGTAATTTGATTCATCGCTAATTTTTCCAATTTCTTGAACAATTCACATAATAGGCTTTACGGAACAGCACAAAACATTAATGGTTAAAGCGTATTTTCGAAACGGGGTTAGAGTAAATTGTGAGTGGCAATACAATCCGGGTTTGTGCATGCACGATTTTCATGAACATTTTCCTAACGTTGCTTTGCTGAGGATTTTTCTCATTGCCTGAAAAGAACCATGGCTGTATTTAGGGAAACAGGTTATATACAACACAAAAAAGGAGCAGGAAGACCATCTGTAAGAACAGAAGAACTTGTTGCAAACGTTCGTGAAATAATGCAAAATACGCCAACAAATTGTATAAGACGCCTGTCCCAAGAAGTGGGCAGATCTTATGGAACATGCAGGACTATTCTTAAGAAGTAGCTAAATTTATTTCCTTATAAAAACCAAGTATTCCAAGAAATACAAGCCGCAGATTTTGACAGACGCAGTAATTACTCTCAATGGTTTACCCAAAATTTATTGGAAAGAAATGATTTATTAGACCTGACATTTTTTTCGGATGAAGCCTGGTTCCACCTCTCCGGTTATGTGAATTCTCAGAATACACGCATGTGGATTAGTGAAAATCCCCAGTCCACATTGCACCCTCAAAAAATTGTTGTCTGGTTAGCTCTTTCCCGAAGAATTGTTGATCCTATTTTTTTCCATGACGACACAGTTACAGCACAGCGGTATAGAGACAATATTTGGATCCATTTGTGGAGCAATTTCTTGACGACGAACTACGTTTTGGATATCTTTAACAGGACGGTGCAACCGCCCATACAACCGCCGAAACTATTAACTACCTACGCAATTTTTTCGACGACAGATTGATCAGTTTTCGATCAGACATTAAATTCCCACCTAGATCACCTTGTTTAACGGTTATGGATTACTTCGTTTTTCCTCATTTAAAGAACACTATTTTTAAAACATCAGTTGCAAATTTAGAACAATTACAGAAAAAGGATTATCCAAGAGTAACATTTTTCCAGAGATGCTGGTCAACATTTTCGAAAATATGAAGAAACGTAGGAATTAATGCTTGGAGCATGGCGGTGGCCAATTTCAGCAATTTATGTAATTATTTTTCTTTTTCTTTCTGTATATTCTTACTTTGTTAATTTTGTAAACAACAAAAAAAAAATTGTATTTGTCTACTTATTTTATTACTTATTAGTTTGTCATAATATGAATTTGACAAAATTTTAACCTAGATTTGGTTAGATATATCGTCCCCATGTCATTGTGATCTAAACCAAGCCCTACCTTTTTAATCCAAGCCCTCTTTGATGCAAACCATTTTTGCTCGCACGGTACTAAGTGCGCTTTACTTACCTAACTTACTATAAGATTCTAAAGATACCATTATTGGTAGAATTGTTCTTATGGAAGTTATGTGGCTATTATTAAGTATTTACAGGACTTTAATCACTTGGGTCTAATACTAGCAGTAGTAGTAGTAGGAGTAACTAGCTTTATTGAGCACATGGGTATATTAAGGTTGAATTCTCAACGTCATTCAATCTATTGCCAACCTATAACCTATTTCGCGTTGATTTTTTGAGTTTATTATTTTAACAACTAACATTTAAAGAAAATCAATATCGCCGGTATATTATTTAGGTAGTATCTGATATATTACAAAAATATCAATTTATTTCATTGCTAATTTTGGGAGAATTGTATAGTGAAAGAACAATGAGTGACAATGACATAATAATGTTAAAAAAAATCTTACCCGATATTTTTCGCTATACAATTCTCCTAAAATCAGTTATGAAATTCCTTGATATTTATTAAATATGTCAATTATTACCCATAGAATATCAAGTCGATACTGATTTTCTTTAAATTTTCTATAAAAGCTAGAAAACATCAATAAATCTACGCGAAATTGGTTATAGGTTGGCAAGCATGTTGATACTCCCATCTTAAACATAATAATTATTATTAATAATTATATATCTTTTTGAAATATCTTAAGTAACTTTTTTATTGATTGGTAACTAAATATTAAGGTTTTGGCCAAAATTTCGCGGGCAATATATTAAAATTGAACCCCAGGCGTGCAGCAAAAATTGCAAACGATTTATATCAAACTATAGTCAAAAAAAGTTAACTGTTTTTCTTGTTAAATTCTATTATTACCAACTAAAAGTCTATTACAGAGATCATAAAAAAAACAATTGAAACTAACAGAAACTGGACATTTATAAAAGAAATTTTAAAAAATACTGAAGAAAATAGGTAGCCTTAAAAATGTGGAAAATTTTTAAGACCTTGTATTTTTGTGGGTTTACAATTACACAACGTTATAAATTTTAATTAAGTCATTATTTTTTTAAAAAGAAATGTGGAAGATCTGTGCACAATATGTTATTTTCTTAGAGAAACCATAGAACATAATATTAAGACGGGTTGTAGGGCTATGATACCCAACGCTTATCTGGGAAGGCATAATCAGGTGGCAAAAATCATACACAAAGAACTGGCTTATAAATTAGGTCTAAAAAAAAATCTCGCATCATTCTATCAATACTCACCCGAACCAGTTCTTAAATCTCCTCAATATATCTGATACTGCGACCGGTCAATAACAACGGATAAAACAGCAGAACACAGCCGTCCGTATATTCTTCTAATTGAAAATAATAACCAAAAAAGCCTTAATAATCGATGTGGGTTGTCCACTAACCTACAACCTCTCTAAAACCAAAATGGAGAAAAAAAAACAAGGAATTACCTACTCAATTTTGTTAATAGAGATTAAATAAAATGGCTGGCGGTGTCCGGACTGCTCTAGGGTTGTTATTTGCTGACGATTTTAAATGCTTCTATCGGATTGATTTTGTAGAGGACTGTGAGACTTTACATAATGATTTTCGCAGTGTGACTGATTGGTGTGATTCAAAAAGCTTTAATTTAAATTTGAGTAAATGTGCGTGTATGTCTTTTACATTGAATCGTAATGTTATTGCCTATGACTACTCCTTAAATGGAACTAATTCGCAGCGGGTTAATCAACATACGGACCTCGGTGTGGTCTTTGACTCGACACTGTCTTTCTCCAGTTATATAATATCTAAAATTGATAGTGCACAAAAAATAGCTGGTTTTATCGTTAGGCACACCAAAGGTTTTAGCATTGATGTTAGCTGGCATCTTTTTGATAGCCTAGTGTTGCCTGTTTTTGAGTACGGAAGCATAATTTGGTCCCCCCAGTATAACGTGTGGGTTACACTTATTAAAAGAGTGCAGAGAAAGTTTGTTAAATGTATGTATTATAGGAAATACGGTATATATCCTCAGAATGGGTCCAATAACGAATACCTTTTGGGTGTCTTTGGCAGGCGTTAATTGAATAAAAGAAGAATCAAAATTTAACTATGCACTTTGTTTAGAATTTTGAAAGGTGAAATTGATTGCCCCGGTATTCTTGGTAAACTACCATTCGCTATCAATAGAGTCAACTCGCGATCCTCAATCCTCAAATATTTTTTATCTGACCTATCCTTGAACAAACCATTCTAAAAATTCTCCAATTTACAAAATGTGCCACTTTTTTAATCTGTATCCATCAGATATTGATGTAGATACAACTAGTCTTGGTCAGTTCAAGGATTTGATCGAGAGAAAACTGAGGACCTAACGGACGTAATATTGTGATGCTCAGTTGAGTACCCACTTTTGTGGGGTTTTGATTCTTTGCCGCCTTATAGGCTTTCCTTTTGTTTTATTTTTGTTTTTTTTGTGTAATTTTTTTTTGTTATATTTACTGGCTGTAAGATGTATCTGTAATTGGCACCAGTGCTGTTGATACTTATAAATAAATAAATAAATATATGGAAGCTTGAAAAATAAACATAATTCAAATGATAATATCACTGGTAGAGCCTATGACGAAAAAGTCAAGCTCAACCTAGAAACATCTCAGGTTATTTGTATACCAACAAATTCAAAAAACCGCCATTCTCCAAACTTGCCACATAGAAAATTTTTAAACAGTACAGGTTAATGGATTTTTTTAGTGTATTAAATTATATATCAAAAAAATATTTAACGGCGGACAGACAAATTTTAAAATTGAAAACAGTTTTACGCGTCCGCTGGAATTTGAACCCAAAACCTCTCGATATAAAGTTCTTTGCAATAAGTCATAGTTTATTAAATTCGGTTAAAGTTTGCCTTTTAATTTTTTTTAATTGTAACCCTTCTCCTCACCGTTACCATTTACACTAAGAAAAAATGATTGTTACAAAATTAATAGAGGATATTGTCACAACGGTGTTTTGTTGCGACTGAGACTTCGTATAGGCAGAAGTCTCTGGGATCGTCTTTAGAGGCAATGGGAATTTAAAAAATGCAAATTATAAAAATAAAATCTATTAATCAAAAAACATAGAATAAGGGTTGGTTGGTTGGTTGGTTGGTTGGTTGGTTGGTTGGTTGGTTGGTTGGTTGGTTGGTTGGTTGGTTGGTTGGTTGGTTGGTTGGTTGGTTGGTTGGTTGGTTGGTTGGTTGGTTGGTTGGTTGGTTGGTTGGTTGGTTGGTTGGTTGGTTGGTTGGTTGGTTGGTTGGTTGGTTGGTTGGTTGGTTGGTTGGTTGGTTGGTTGGTTGGTTGGTTGGTTGGTTGGTTGGTTGGTTGGTTGGTTGGTTGGTTGGTTGGTTGGTTGGTTGGTTGGTTGGTTGGTTGGTTGGTTGGTTGGTTGGTTGGTTGGTTGGTTGGTTGGTTGGTTGGTTGGTTGGTTGGTTGGTTGGTTGGTTGGTTGGTTGGTTGGTTGGTTGGTTGGTTGGTTGGTTGGTTGGTTGGTTGGTTGGTTGGTTGGTTGGTTGGTTGGTTGGTTGGTTGGTTGGTTGGTTGGTTGGTTGGTTGGTTGGTTGGTTGGTTGGTTGGTTGGTTGGTTGGTTGGTTGGTTGGTTGGTTGGTTGGTTGGTTGGTTGGTTGGTTGGTTGGTTGGTTGGTTGGTTGGTTGGTTGGTTGGTTGGTTGGTTGGTTGGTTGGTTGGTTGGTTGGTTGGTTGGTTGGTTGGTTGGTTGGTTGGTTGGTTGGTTGGTTGGTTGGTTGGTTGGTTGGTTGGTTGGTTGGTTGGTTGGTTGGTTGGTTGGTTGGTTTGTTGGTTGGTTGGTTGGTTGGTTGGTTGGTTGGTTGGTTGGTTGGTTGGTTGGTTGGTTGGTTGGTTGGTTGGTTGGTTGGTTGGTTGGTTGGTTGGTTGGTTGGTTGGTTGGTTGGTTGGTTGGTTGGTTGGTTGGTTGGTTGGTTGGTTGGTTGGTTGGTTGGTTGGTTGGTTGGTTGGTTGGTTGGTTGGTTGGTTGGTTGGTTGGTTGGTTGGTTGGTTGGTTGGTTGGTTGGTTGGTTGGTTGGTTGGTTGGTTGGTTGGTTGGTTGGTTGGTTGGTTGGTTGGTTGGTTGGTTGGTTGGTTGGTTGGTTGGTTGGTTGGTTGGTTGGTTGGTTGGTTGGTTGGTTGGTTGGTTGGTTGGTTGGTTGGTTGGTTGGTTGGTTGGTTGGTTGGTTGGTTGGTTGGTTGGTTGGTTGGTTGGTTGGTTGGTTGGTTGGTTGGTTGGTTGGTTGGTTGGTTGGTTGGTTGGTTGGTTAAAGGCGGGGGTCGGGTTCGACGTGTGGCCCAAGCTTCTTACACTGCTGCCTTCTGGCTTATTGTGCGCCCCAGTCTTATTAGAAAATGTTTGTTCCTGCTACGAGGTCCAGTAGTTTTCTTCCAAGTTTGTCATGCGGGAGGTTATCGCCACATCGAATATTTCCGAAGATTTTGAATATTTTCCGGTTTAGCGCTTCGCAGCTGTATATGATATGGGAGGCGGTTTCGTCCTCTTCACCGCAAAGTCTACATTCAATGGGTCCATTATAGACTCCCATTCTTTGAAGGTGTTTTCTTAAGTGTGACAATGGCCTGTTAGTCGGCCGGTCACTTGTTTTAACTGGGTGCGCGTCAAGAGTAGCATTCCAGCTGATAGCTTCTTCGAGGGCCTATCGATAACGGCCCGTGCGTGTGCCTGACCAGGTATACCGTTCCATCGAGATAGATGTTGTTTTTGCGCCCATCTGTCTAATGTTGTTTTGGTTACCTTTTTTGATATTCCAAGGGCGGGTTCTGGGCCCCTGAAATTTTGAGCAGATCCGGTTCTTGCCAGTTTATCTGCTTTTTCGTTGCCTTTTATCCCTGAGTGACCAGGCCAGGGTTGGTTTAGTTCTGAGTATTTACAATAAAAGGCTTTCTACTTACTTATTTTGCCCTGGGTAACTCTTCTCCCGACCAGCGGGCACTTGTCGTACGTCATGACGGAATTTCATGAACGCCTGCCTATATCTTTTGCTATTCAATGGTCAATGCTACATCTTAGGTCAGCACGATTTTGCTCACTCAGTAAGTTAACCAAATTATGTTGACTACTAATTATAATGCAAGTTCACTGAATAACAAAGTGTATATTCATTGCTTTTGTTTTACCGCGAGTTTTCCGGTTTAAAGAAATATGATTTTACAATGAACTAAATAAAACACGAAATTGATCAAATAAGTAAACTACCAAATCTCGCATCGTTACAATATTACTGCGATTATAAAAATTTAATTTCCGACCTACATTGTTTTGAAGTTATAAGTAGAAATTAAGGACTTTGTATCATAGCATAGCGACAACACCCACTAACGTTATAATTAGGAACTTAATAATTATTTCCCAAAATTATACCAGAAAGTCGTAGTATGTATGGTTTGGGAGTTACAGTCGCTGGCCACCCTTATTGGATCACCTTGTATAAATATGTATCTTCATCATCAATTTTCACATATTTACCACCTTTTACATAATACGTCAAACTTCAATTGACTTTATTTTTAAAATAGGTGTGAACCCAAATTTTTTTTAACCATATCAAGAAAGATCTCGCAAAGGAAGCAATAAGTATATAAAACAGTTCTATTTGAAAATAATTTTTCGCTGTCTATTTACTTTTTCTTTTTATTTATTTTCCTTTCCCCATCTCTTGTCCTTTCTTTACTTATTAATATTTTTTAATTAAAATTTTAAATATGACAAAGCTTATATTACAGACGTTATTAAAGTAATTATTCTGTTATTCAATTAGGGGTGTAAATAATTAAATGTATATTTTCTTTTTTTATTGTTGTCTTGTTTGATTAAGTTAATCAATTAGTTACATAATTAGTCTAAACTTAGATTAAGTGGAAGACCAACCTTGTGGCTCAATGGACAAACTTCGCCCCTTCAGATAACATTGAATAGAGAGATTATCTTATTAACTTTTTATTTTTTCCCAAAATGTTAACTATCATGTTTATCTAAATAAAGATTTGAAAAAAGAAAAGCACAAAGTCTTTCTCCACAATTTTTTTTATTAGAATAACTAGACGAACCTAGAATAATTTACAATAATTAAATTCGACATGTTGTGAGTGTAGAAACACTCATCATCAGGAAAACAAAGTGAATGGTACTATGCTGATGTTGTTAGCAATAGAGAAAATAATAGTGGGTTTGAGCCGTAATGGACCTTTCAAAGATGTACAATGTGTGTAAAACATTGAATAGTCAAAAAACCGACAATCAAGACTTCAGCATACTAGAAAGTCAGGGGTTATTGCCCTGTCTTGGGCAGAAAAATGAAGAGTGTAAAAGAAAAATTAGGAAGTTTTAACAGACTTTGTGGAAAACATTTATGAAGTAGTGAAAAATCTTAAGTTTTATTCAGCGTTGTTAGAGACATGTAAAGGTATTGAAATAAGAGGGAAAGAAAAAGAAAAAATTGTTTTTCGTAAAAGTCAAAGCATCTGTAAAAGATAAAAAAAGGGTAATGTAGCAAATTAAATTTAATAAAATGAGGTAGATTGGCTTGGCTTGGCTTGAAATAAAATACTGTTGGGGTACCAGGCTTTTTATTTCATTTGCTACATTCCCCTTTTTTTATCTTTTACAGATGCTTTGACTTTTACGTTTAACGATATTTTCTTTTTCTTTCCCTCTTATTTTAATACCTTTACATGTCTCTAACAAAGCTGAATAAAACTTAAGATTTTCACTACTTCATAAAAATGTTTTCCACAAAGTCTGTTAAAACTCCCTAATTTTTCTTTTACACTCTTCATTTTTCTGCCCAAGACAGGGCCTTTGCACTAACCCCTGACTTTCCAGTATGCTGACTTGACTTGACTGTCGGTTTTTTGACTATTCAATTTTTTACACCTCTTTTACACCTTTGAAAGCTCCATTACGGCTCAATCCCACTCCAATCGATTTTCTCTATTTCTAACAACATCAGCATTGTACCATTCACTTTGTTTTCCTGATGATGAGGGTTTCTACACTCGAAACATGTCGAATTTAATTATTATTATTATTATTATTATTATTATTATTATTATTATTATTATTATTATTATTTTATTTATTTAAAAAAACTAACTTTGTCACGCTAAATATCAAATGTCTTACACATATTTTTTTGTTTCAGTAATTCAAATCTCCCACTGGCCTTTCAGCAAGCCTGATTAAATGGTTGCCCCTCACTCGGTCCGACCGTCATGAGGCGGCTGTGGGCCACCCTCGCAGGACTCCTGGCGCTCTGGGGTGCGGTCAGGGGTGGCGAGCAGTGCCCCTCTCCAGCCGCCAACCCCTCCTGCCACTGTTTCGATTTCGAAAATGGCATCTTCCTGGAATGTCCGGCCGCGACGGCCCACTCTCTCAAGCTGCTCCTGGAAGCCATTGAGGGACCGGTGCAGTCGTTGTCGGTATACGATCCTGATAAGACTTTGGTAAGATATTTTTTAAAATTTCCACTAGAGTCTGAGTTGGCCAGGAGTAGTTTACTGATGAGTTTTACCAAAGGGGATTTTTATCGGCTTTAGTTCCATTCCACCGACATTCTGCCAAAAAATGGTGGCCTAAAATTAGGCATACTATAGGCGAGGAGGTGACTTTCGAAATACTATGCTTCTTTTAGTACCAGCTCGTCGGGGTATACATACAGGATCATTTTCGGTGGATGGCACGTTACACATATATGAGGAACCAGCAAACGAATGGATCTGAAAATTTGGTAATTTATACAGGGTGGTCCAACAAACGCGCGTCGGTCAATAGTTGCTAATCCGTTAGACTTATGGGAAATTTTTCTTAATAAGACTTTTAACGTTTGATCTCTGATACAACCCAAAATTATTTGTAAGAAGAGAAATTCCATAAATTATGTTTTTCTTAAATGTAATGCCCTACATTTTTATGTGGCATATAATGCCCCTATCTATATGTTCTGAATTCAACTGCAAATTTGTTTGTTGGTCGAAAGCAGCGTTGCCAAGTAATGATTTTTTTTTTTAATTTAGTCGAAAACATACTTTTTTAAACTGTTATATCTCCGCCACTGTTTATTACGTTCCCTGACAAATTTACATGTAACTTATAGTTGACCAAGTTTATCGGAAACTATCTTCACTTTTGGATTTAATCCTACAGTGTGTCCAAAATATGTGTTGAAACATCTCTATTTTCAATTCGGTTTTAATTTCTTATATTAAATACAAAGTATATTATTTTTCCGTTGAAGAGCCCGAAGTATGCTTTTTCAGAAAATATTGTTTGCCATATATATCTCATTCCCATTAGGGTTTTTCCGAAACTTTACACAGAAAATGGGAAAAATCGTAGGCGGCATGGCTCAAGAAATCAAAACAATTATTGCTACTTGGACAACCCTGTATAAACGGACATGCTCTATTTACCTAAAATATTTTTGATGATACAGTGTTGCCACTTCTACTAAAAATGTAGTAACTTCCACATTTTAAATGGAGGGATTTATTGTTTTGGTATGGTAATGGCAAAAAAAATCAAAAATCAAAAAAAAAAATCAACCCAAAATACAATGTTCCTAAAATCAATCTCTAGAAATGAATTAATAATGTTGATTAAATCTTTAAAAAATTCTGCTGCTCCTGGAGAAGATAACATAACATCTGGGGTAATCAAGGCAAATCATGTTAGCTTAATTCGACCACTTCTGCATCTAGTAAATTTAACTTTTTAAAATGGGGAATTTCCTGAAATATTTAAGCACGCAATTGTCACTCCGGTGTTTAAATCAGGGGATAAAAAAATGCTTAACAACTATCGTCCAATTGCTTTGACCAGCAGTGTGTCCAAGCTTGTTGAGAAGTGCATAAAGCTTAGATTGAGCGAGTATCTAAATGCTTTTAAAATCAATATGGGTTCCGTGAAGGATGTAACACAGAAGATGCTGTCGCCTATTTGACAGATCACGTCAACCAATGCCTCAAAGAAAACAGAAGGTGCATGGTGATTTTTCTTGACCTGGGTAAAGCATTCGACACTGTGACACACCGAATCCTCCTGGATAAATTGGAAAAAAATTGAATACGCGGAACTAGCCTGAACTTGCTTGAGAGCTAACTTAAAAATCGTTCACAAAAAGTAAAGATCAATAATACCATTAGCTCTTCCATAACAGTCGATTACGGGGTGCCACAGGGGACGGTGCTCGGATCTATACTTTTTTCCATTTATGTGAACGAACTGTTGCAACTAACGCAAGAGGTTGATGTGGTCTGTTTTGCAGATGACACTGCTGTTATAGTGAAAGACAAAGACTGGGAAGCAGTCACAAAAAAAGCTGAAATAGCTATGAAAAGAATTAAATCATGGTTTGATGCAAATTGCCTTACATTAAATGCAGAAAAATCAAGCTTTGTATGCTTCTCGATTGGTAGGACTACATCTGCTGAAGTAAGTGAAATAAAACTACATAATTAGGACTGTCCTGTAAATGTTAATTGTAATTGCGTCCTTAGAATAAAAAAACAAGATAAGCTGAAATATTTGGGTGTATATTTTGACTTCAATCTAAAGTGGAACGCTCACGCAGAATATGTAACAGGTAGGATTCGCAAATTAATATATAAGTTTAAACAACTAAAACAATTTATGCAAATTCAAACTCTAAAAACTGTTTATTTTGCGCTGGTCGAATCCATCCTGGGTTATTGCATAACTGTATGGGGTTCTGCTTGTAAAACTGTTTTAAACTCAATTATTGTCACTCAAAAATATATATTAAAAGTAATATTTGGCAGAGACAGAATGTTTTCTAGTGTTCGGCTATTTCGGGGGGCCAGAGTCTTGCAACTGAATCAAATCTATGTTAAGTCAGTTGTACGGTTTACCTGCAGAAATATGGATTATATTCGGCCTTTTAATCACAACAAAAATACAAGGCACATAAAATATCACATTGCTAACATTCCGAATGCAAAGAAAACAAAATGTCAACGTAGCCTATACTACACTGCGCCTAAAATATATAATATGTTGCCTAATAAGAGCAAAAGAAAACCTTTTAAGAAAATAAAGAATGAATTAAATAACTGGTTGATAGATAAAGAAGTGACCTGGTTTAGTAGCTAGGCATAGTTAACTCCCTACTTTGGTTTAAATGGATATTATTATGATATTATTATATTCATAAATTCAATTAATTTAATAAGATTAAATGAATTGTGTATTGTATATTAGTTTAGTCACTATACACATGTGCACACACACACACTAGTCCATTGTGTACATAAATTCGTAGTATTATGATATCAATGTAAATCTATATTTAAGTAATATATTCTATTCTTCTATTCTTCCATTCGTCTTCTATTTCAGTTTAGAAAAGTTTTCGGTTGTAAACTAGTAAACAGAAATAAATCTGTAATCACTTCGGATTTTACGTTCTATCTGTCGGTCGGTTTGCCTCGAGCGCCACCCTTTGATTTTAGAGTAGCAGAGGGACTACTTACGGCCTGCCAGGATAGACTTCGGAGGGGCCTAGGTTTAATTCCGCGCAGTGTTGCCCATTTGTGGGGCAAAGAACCTTTTAGTTGTTCGGTAGGACAAAAAAATGCGGAGCTACAAACTATAAGTGGCTAACAAAATAGTTTCTACAGGAGCCGTAATACTGCGGCGCCTTTATCTAACGAGAATATGTTATACAATATTTTATCTATTTACACCATCGAGGCCACCCTATAACCGGGCTTTTCCTAATAACCTTTACCCGCAGTGGCGGTTCCCGTGACAATATTTACCTAAATGCCGGCGTGCGAAAAGTGCTTTACGTATATTACATCACTTCTCAGAAAATCTCGATACCCAACTAATGCAACGCAGATTCACGTGTTGGAAAAAAAATTTCAACGCGTGTGATATCAAGTACCTACTTTTAAGCCAAGTTTTTCTTATTTTAATCTTTTTTTTTACTTAAAATCGTTTATTAAAATATGATTTTACATTTCCTACATACGTTATATACAGGGTGTTCCTTAATGACGTGCTAATATTTTAGAGTGTGATTCCTCAAGTTATTTTATGAAGAAAAGTTCTTATAAACATATGTCGTAAACGGCTTACATTTTTTTGCTACAGGGATGTTGAATTTTTTTTAATGAGTTTTTTGTAATATCTCCGAAAGTACTTTAGATAATATTTTCAATTTTGGTATGTGCTAATAGGATATAAAACCACATGTTCTTGTTATAAAAGTTATTTTTTTGTCCCACCAATCGCGTCCCTGCAAACCCGAACAAACATGTCCTCTGATATTTTTTTAGAAAAAAAGTAGTACGCCACTGGCATTTTTCCATGTGGATATTATTTCTGATTATCCTGATCAATTCTACATAAAAATGGTCTCTTGCGTTTTTCTCCTCAGGCACACTGTTCTTAATTAAAATAATGGAATTAAATTAGCTTCATTTTGCAGTATTAACGAATAATTTTTTATCACAAAAATTTAGTTATCCTGGAACGGTGACGTTCTTAAAAACATAATTTTCATAAAATAATTGTTGATATAAAGTAAGTTGTTGATGTTTATAACCATCCCATTGTATTATTTCTTCGATTTTTGGTGTTTTTTTTTACGTCGGCCAATCACCGACGCCAGGGAATTTGTCACACACTATCTGGTAATTTTGCCGAATCCCTCTTTGTCGAGGGTAGGGTTTTTTAACGTGCCAACATCCATGACACGGGACCCACAGTTTAACGTCTCTTCCGAAAGACGGCGCAGCTCTTAAACCAAATTCCAAATTTAACATTGGCCCGGGCCTTCGATCTGAGAGGCCGCTGCACTGACCACTAGACCACAACGCCGATCTTTTGGTGTTTAATTGAATCCATTTAATTTTTTCGCTGTTTTTATTCAAGTATTTCATTAAATCTGGTAAATTATACGAATGCAGAAATGGCGGTAATGCATTACGTGTATGGTCTTGCAGACGGTAACGCAACAGAAGCGAGACGTATTTGTCAGGAAATATATCCTAACCGTGCCTTACCAGATAGCCAAACCTTTTCAAATATTTATCGCCGTCTTAGTGCAACTGGTAGTTTTTATAAAGGTAAATCGGAAGGTACACCTCAAACTGTCCGAACACCCGAAATTGAGGAAACGGTGCTACGGGAAGTTGACGAACATCCTGAGACCAGTAAGAGGAAGATTGCAAGAACTCTAAATATTTGTCATCAAATTATTTGGCGAATTTTGTTTGATTATTTGTTATATCCGTACCATATTTTAAGAGTACAAGAATTACTTCCCAGGGATTTTCCACAGCGTGTGAACTTGTCAGTGGTACCTTCAAAACGTTACGCTAAATCCGCCGTTTCAATCACAAATTATGTTTACAGACGAGAAAAATTTTTATAGGAATCCTATTCAAAATTTCCACAATAATCATGTGTGGGCGGACGAAAACACCCATGCCATAACCGAAACCCGTTTTCAAGAGCAATTTTCGGTTAACGTATGGGCAGGAATTTTTAATAATAATCTTATAGGCCCATTTTTTTCTGCCAGGACGCCTTAACAGGCAGTCTTATCTGCATTTTCTCCTCAGGCACACTGTTCTTAACCTTCAGAACCCACACTGGGGTGTGAGGTACCCCAGGAAATTTTTATTACTACGTAATTTCTTTACTTGCATAGTTGGAATTAATTCCTCTAATGCAAATTTTCTTCTTACCTTCTACTACTAGTGCAGGATGTTGTCGCAGTTGGTCCGTAAGCGATAGTCGATCAATACGCATCGAATCTAGAGTCTGGGTATCACACACCCCAGTGTGTGCTTTACGTAACAGTTTTCATAGTGGTTAGTAATTTTTTTGCGGTTTGTTTTTGAAGTAGAGGGTAAGTTTAACATCTCCTAGTTTCTGATCTTGCATAATCATGTTTTTTTTTCTAACTTGTGTAAAGAAAAGGCATAAACCTCACGGCATCGACCTCTGAGCGGGAACGAATTGGAGAAGTGTGTTATGAAATCTTCAGATGAAGAAAATAATGATCACTTACTTGCAGTTTTGGACAAATATGCACGTTGCGGTTTTTGTGTAAAAAAGAAAGACCGAAAAACAAATAAACAGTGCATAATTGTCGCCAACTTATGTGTGACGACATAGGGCAATGAGTTGTGTTCAATGTGCCGAATGAAGATTTGTGATTGAAAGGTTAACTTCAAGTGTTTGGTTAAGATCGGTGTTTCCGTGTAACGCGCACAAATTTACAATTTTCGGTTTGGTTTCGTTTATTCTTTAGAATAAAAAAAAATTTGCTTAGTTTTTAAATAAGTTTGTTTCTGAACGTATTATACTCTTCTTGTTTTTTCTTTTAAGATTTAAGTAATAAAATGTGTTTTGGCGTTCTGCTTTCATTTTGTTTCTTAATTGGACACAATTTTTTTACCAATATGCATTAGCTACATCAAAAAGAAGTTAAAAATTGAATCGTCGTTCCATTAAGTTTAAACATTGGTAAGCATTCGACTTGGGGTGTCATACAACCCGCTGTGGGTTACATGTAACAAAATAGTAGGTGTGAGTGCGAAAGGTTAATTAAAATAATTGAATTAAATTAGCTTCATTTTGCAGTATTGACGAATAATTTTTTTATCACATAAATTTAGTTATCCTGGAACGGTGACGCTCTTAAAAAAAAATTTGTGTTACTAAAAGATGTACCATATGCGCTAAGGAATCAAATGTGGTACATGCATGATGGAGCTCCTCATTTTTCTGTAATTATTGTTCGCGACCATTTAGATGCAGTTTATCCGAATCGTTGGATAGGTCGCGGAGGAGCTCAACAATGGCTAGCAAGATCCCCTGATCTCAATAGTTTCGATTTTTTCTTATGGGGTCATCTCAAAACTCTAGTGTATAAAACTCCTATTAACACTTTACAAAATTTAAGGGAGCGAATACTTGCCTCTTGTGAAACAATACGGAATTCCCCTGGAATATTTGAACGAGTGCGCTATTCGATGCGAAGACAGGCGGAAGCATGCCAATTAAGTGAAGGTGGTAATTTCCAACAATTTTTATAAAACAAAATTTTGCATTATCAATGTAATAATAAATAGTAGAGCTAATTTAATTTAATTATTTTAACAAAGAACTGTGTGCCTGAGGAGGAAAACGCAAAATACCATTTTTATGTAGAATTGATCAGGCTAATCAGAAATAATATCCACATGAAAAAATGTCAGTCGCGTACCACTTTTTTTCTAAAAAATATCCGAGGACATGTTTGCAGGGACGCCACTGGTGGGACAAAAAAATAATTCTTATAACTAAAACATGTGGTTGTCCTATTAGCACATGCCAAAATTGAAAATATTATCTAAAGTAGGTACTTTCGGAGATATTACAAAAAACTCATTAAAAAAGAAAAAAATTAACACCCCTGTAGCAAAAAATTTAAGCCGTTTAGGACATATTATGTTTATATGAACTTTTCTTGATAAAATTACTTGAGAAATCACTTCCTAAAATATTAGCACGTCATTAAGGAACACTTTGTATTATATGTATACAGTGTGGTTTTTTAAATGTGCAACATATTATGGGAATTTTTTTTTATTATCGTTTTCTCAGAAAATTTTATTCTTGATAAAAGTTGGTGCATGTTTGATAATCATATTAGGTGCACTTGGAATGGTTGCAAGTCAAACGGTGTACAGGGTAGGACAAAAAACATAAAACTTGTACAAGAATAAAGTACCCCTATTTCAAAAAATTCAGCAAAATGTTATTAAAAAAAGTTGTTTAGAATTAAAAGTTATGCATAGATTTAAAAACGTGACCTCCTAAAATAAAAAGATATATTTTTTAAAAAACAATAATTTCCCAATTTTTTTTTTTTTAATATTCAGCATAAAGACCTTCATAAATTAATCAAAATCAAATCAATTTCGCATATTTTTGTTCAAGTTCAAGCATATTTGTAAAAGTTACTTACATTTTTAATTTATTTAGGAATCACAAACTTCATGTTTGTTGCAACGATATTAAACACAACTTTAAAATATCCTAAAAATTAGTTTTAACAAGATAACGCATTAGTAATGACAATATGCTAATTAAAAAACCATCATTTAAAGTGCAAAATTTTTATTTTAAATGTTTATTAAAAATTTTTATTCTTGTAAAAGTTTTATATTTTTTGGCCTACCCTGTACGCCGTTTGACTTGCAACCATTCCAAGTGCACCTAATATGATTATAGAACATGCACCAACTTCTATCAAGAATAAAATTTTCTGAGAAATCGTTAATAAAAAAAATTCCCATATGTTGCACACTTAAAAAACCACACTGTATACACATACCACAATAAGTTACCTAACTAATCATTTATATTTAAACATATTTTGGGTATTTAAGCCGGGGAAGATATCAATAACCTTTTTCTGACTTTCTAGAGATACAACAACCCTTTGTTGCTAAAATTAAAATATTTTTCTAAAATAGTTCTTAATTTTTTCAAAATCCTTTATTTTATAAAATACTCTTAAATTCCTCTATGATATCTTTTTTTACTTCACTATTGTAATAAATTAAGACGCTTATTTAAAATAACCACTCATTTGTATCTCTGGGATCTCTAAAATTTAGCTCGAACAAACCTATACAATTTCCAAAATTATTTAGATGTTTTCCAAATTGTCTAGGTGTTATGCTATTCAGCCAATTCCGGATCATCTTCGCATGGTCACAATCTTTAATTTGATGCATTAGGTATATCTTCCACCGCGTGACATTTTTGGCATTAATCATAGTTACCTATGCCGTGCCGAAATAACTTTGGCGCAACCGGGGCAATATCATAAATTAATATTATATACAGCCGAACGCCATTTTATGCTTATTTCCGAGTTTGACTAGGATAGCCAGACTTTTTTCCATTATTTAAATTGCGAATATTTGTTCGATTTTTGGAATTTTTCTCCAATAATGCCGTATAAATATATTTTGTTTTAATCAGGGTATCCTTGTCAAAATGTAAGTCATAATCCGTTATTTTAGAAAAAAAACTCTTTTAAAAAAGGTATTCTTAATTTGGGGAGAATCTTCAAAACAGCAATTCATGTAAGGCGGCCATCACACCAGCAATACGCGACGACGACGATACCGCTACGCGACGTAGCTTTGCAGTCGCGGCACATGGTTTCAAATGGAGACCTGCTCACTGTAATAAAATAACCTTTTACTATACTTTAGGCTTTAATTAACAGAATTGAATACATAGAGAAATACTATATGTCAGCAAGTGACAATATACCAAAAGTACAAGTACCAGAAGATTAAGGTAAACAATACAAACTTATACAGGAGTAACTAGAATTATACCACATTCTCCCCAGGTTTATTTTATTCATAATCTTTAAAATATGCAGGAGGATTGCGTTTTCTCAGCGACTGACGAATAATTTTGTTAGCCTTTTCTTCCTGGATCTGGATGCTCTGATCATGGGAATTAATTTCAGTGTCTTCATTATTTTCATCATTTTGAATACTAGGTCCAGCAAGATCGTTAATCGGCATTGAACTAAAAGTAGTTTCTGTATTGGATAATAGATTAGTTTCAGCTTCAGAATCAGTATCAGGAATTGTAGTATTTTGATCAGAGTTTATTAAGCTTAAATCTCCTCTTGGGGCGAGATGTTTTATAGAAACCGTTGACTCTTTTCCATTCTGATATCGGATTAATGCATATTCAGGGTTTGCCTCTACCAATTCCACTTCATCGACGAGAGGGTCATTTTTGCTTTGCCGTACATATTTTTTAAGAAACACTTTTGTTGAAGGAATTAGCCAAGAGGGTATTGATGTGCCGCTGGTTGATCGTCTTTGATAATTAAACATTCTTTCATGCGGCGTGCAGTTGGTTGAGGTACACAGTAATGAACGTATAGAGTGTAATGCGTCATGTAAAACAAGTTCCCACTGAGTCACTTTTAGATTTCTACTTTTTAGTGCTAAATTAACAGCCTTCCAAATTATACCATTGTATCTTTCTACTTGCCCATTGCCTTCTGGATTGTATGGTGTAGTACGACTATGAGCTATTCCACGTGATTGAAGATATGATATTATTTCTCGGGACATAAAAGAAGTTCCTCGATCAGAGTGAATATATGCTGGCATACCAAAAATAGTAAATAGAAGATCTAGGCATCCTATGACTGTGGAACTAGTCATATCTGAACAAGGAAAAGCAAAAGGAAACCTAGAGTATTCATCAACTATCGTTAACAAATATCTATGATTAGTAGAGCTAGGTAAAGGTCCTTTAAAATCAATATTAAGACGCTCAAATGCGGAGGTAGCTTTAATTAGATGTCCCATCGAATTTTTACAAAATTTTGGCTTCATCTCAGCACATAACGGGCATGCTGTAGTCATTTTTTTTACATCTTCCATAGAAAAAGGTAAGTTGCGAGTTCGAACAAAATGGTACATTCTTGTAATACCAGGATGGCAGAGGGACTGATGAAGTTCATACAGTTTAGTATTTGTACTAGCTCCACAAATTCTGGATAAAGCATCAGCAACTATATTTTCTTTTCCAGGTCTATAAACAATATCGTAGTTGTAGCAAGATAACTCTAAACGCCATCGTAATATTTTTTCATTTTTAATTTTACTGGATTGTTTAGTATCAAACATAAAAGATACAGCTTCTTGGTCAGTCACTAATTTAAAGTGGCGTCCCATCAGAAAATGCCTCCATTTCCTTAGTGCCTCAACACATGCATATGCTTCTTTTTCGACTGAAGAGTGTCGTCGCTCTGTTTCTGACAATGTCCTTGAAAAGAAAGCTACCGGTCTTCCAGACTGACTTAACGTAGCAGCTATACAATAGTCTGAGGCATCTGTTTCTACAATTAGAGGTATTTTATAATCAATAGTCCACAGCAGAGAATTAGAAATATCTGTTTTTAAGTTTTCAAAATCTTTAATTTCAGTTTGCGTCAATGGAAAAATTTTACAATTCACCAAACTTTTGATTTTGTCGGAAAATTTGTAAATCCATTTAGAATAGTGAGAAAACATACCTACTATTCTACGAAGTTCGCCAGTATTGCGTGGTGCTGGTAAATCTAGGAGAGGTTGTAGTCTATCAGGATCTGGTTTCAGGGTTCCGTTTACAATAATATATCCCAATAATTTAATAGACGTCTTGTTAAAAGTGCATTTATTTTGATTTAGTGTTAAATTGAATTTCTTAACAGCATTTAGGAATTTTTCTAGATTATGATTATGAATTTCTTGATTCTCTCCACAAACAGTCACGTCATCAAGGTAAGCGAAGACTCCATTTAAATTTTCTTTTAATATGATCGAGTCGATTGTTCTTTGAAAACAGGACACACCGTTTGTTACACCAAAAGGTATTCTTTGAAATTGATAGAGACGCCCACCTGCTTCAAAAGCTGTAAACGGTTTATCATTATCGCTAATTGGTATTTGATGATAAGCACTTTTTAAATCTATAGTGCTAAATATTTTATATTTTGCGACTTTTGAGACAATGCTTTCAATGTTCGGTAGAGGATAGGCATCTAATTTGGTAAATTTATTGACCGTCTGGGAGTAATCTACAACCATGCGACGTTTATAGTGTTCACTATGAGTAACTAATACTTGAGCTCGCCATGGTGAGTTACTTTCTTCAATAATGTTTTCTTGTAAAAGTTTGTTTACTTCTTGCTTAATAAACTGTTCATCTTCATCTGAATGCCGGCGTGACTTAGTAGCTATAGGTTTACATTCATTGGATACATTTGGAAATAATTCAGGTGGTTCTATTTTAGCTTCGGTAAGACATCAAATTGATAACGGTTGTTTAGTGCCACCAAAATTCATAGTAACACTAGTATGTTGTTTCATTATGTCGTGACCAATAATAATATCTGTGCATAGTTTATGAAGGACAGATATCTTAAAATTTTCATACTTTTCGTTAGGTAAATGTAAATTTATTATGCAAAAACCTTTTACATTTGAAACGCAGGAAGTATTTGCCATAGAAACTATGCCATGAGTTGGATAGATTTTAAAACCATTTGATAATACAAAATCATAATCCAAAAAACTATCAGAGCTTCCGGTGTCTATTAGAGCATGTGCAGGTATATTATTAACTTTAGCTTTGACTACTGCCTGTGATAAACAATATGGTATTGGCCTTGATACGGAAGCAATGAGGGATGTAGAAGCTGATGTTGACTTTTGTCTAGAAAATTTAGGTTTCATGCATACCTTTGCAAAATGTCCTAGTTTTTGACAGTTACTACAGGTAACATTCCGGGCTGGGCATATACTGCGTGGATGTCTAGTGTTTCCACAAAAATAACAGCGCTGAGAGGTGGCAGCTGCAGATGTAGATTGTATTTGTGATTCATTGTGGATTTCTTTTAAATGAACTGTATTTATTGAATTGTGGTTAAAATAGACGCTTGATTGCTTACGTGCTTCTTCTAAAGAACGTGATTGTATAATTGCTTTTTCTAAATTTAGAGTATTACTTTCTAATAGACGCTGACGGATTTCATTAAGTAACAGTCCACCTATAAAAGCATCGCGAATAAAATCATTTTTATTTTGTTCTGCAGTTACTGATTTAAAATCACAATTTTTGCTTAGTAGTTTTAGAGCTTGAACATATTGATCAATACTTTCTGTGGGCTGTTGCTTTCTTGTAGATAATAGATGTCTAGCAAATACCTCATTAACATTTTTCACATATAAATCTTCTAAAATCTTTGTAGCTTGTTCAAACTTCTCACATTCACTAATATGTTCGTAGACGGTATGAGACACAAAATTAGTTAGAAGCCTTAGTTTTGCACTATCATCAAGTTTATTTTCTTTATCGCTTGTTTCCAAAAAATTTTTAAAAATCTTGAACCAGTGTTTCCATTCTTTAGCCGCTGAGTCTTCATGTGGATCTGCTTCAAATCGTTCAGGCTTCAAAAACTTGTCCATTTATAATTCTGTTAATTAAATTGTAATAAAATAACCTTTTACTATACTTTAGGCTTTAATTAACAGAATTGAATACATAGAGAAATACTATATGTCAGCAAGTGACAATATACCAAAAGTACAAGTACCAGAAGATTAAGGTAAACAATACAAACTTATACAGGAGTAACTAGAATTATACCACACTCACCAAGGCAACGGCGACGCGATGACGACGCTACCTGAAAGATACCGGTCGCCCGCGACCGAGTGGCTCACTGGCTCAGTCTCCTTGCGACCGCGAAGATACAATTATCATGAGTGAGGAACAAAATAACATTACATTTGTTGAAATAATCGAAAAATATCCCTGTTTATATAATTATAATTTATCTGATTATTCCAGAAGAGATCTAACAGAAAATTGCGGCAGATACAAAAAGCACAGGTAAATAAAGAAATATATATATATAATCTGCGCCTTCGTTTTTTTCTTAAATAATACAATGCCGCTACGACTGCATCGTCTTCACTTGACGAAGACAACTTGTCATCTTGTACACTGAAGTTGGTTATTTTTTTGCAAACTAGTAAAATTGCGTAGCGGTAGCGTATACCCTTGGTGTAAAGTCTTCGTAGCAACTGGTCGCGGACAAGTCGCTAGCATTTGAATATCGTCGCGGTATCGTCGTCGTCGCGTATTCAAATGCTAGCGACTTGTCTGCGACCAGTTCCTACGAAGACTTTACACCAAGGCTACGCTACCGCTACGCAATTTTACTAGTTTGCACAAATAACCAACTTCAATGTATAAGACGTCTTCGTCAAGTGAAGACGATGCAGTCGTAGTGGCATTGTATTATTTAAGAAAAAAAACCTAGGCGCAGATTTTGGGTTTATCCGTATAGTATTAACAACGCACATCGAACAGCTTTCATTTGCGCAAGAGAATTATTATGCGACGAAAAAAATTTCACTCATTTTATCGAATGTCAGAAGAAACGTTTAGGTTACTAGTCACTACAATTATTTCTATAAATCTAATGTTATTTTGTTCCTCGCTCATGATAATATTTCTATATGTAGGTATCTTCGCGGTCGCAAGGAGACTGAGCCACTCGGTATCGTCGTCGTCGCGTATTGCTGGTGTGATGGTCCCCTTAAACCAGAGTTTGTTTTGAATGTTCGTCAATGACAGAAATTGCGTTTTTGATAACATTTTTCATGGTTTAATAAGTTTTGATCTCCTTTCTTATTACTTTCTTCTAATTGCTGTCGTTTTACCCTGTAAAGATACCGACTCTATATATATACTTAACTTGTATTAAAACAATTTTTTACATAATTGGTTAGTTATCGTCAGTACCTGCACTAAATACCAGACTTTTGCCATTATATAAATGTTTATATATACCAATTTTTCCTTATTAAATCTAAGTTTCTTAAATTATTTGTGATAACGTTGGTCTGAATATTTTTTGTTATTTTGTTCCAGTTGAGAGTCATCATAATATCATGTCTTTAATTTTTTTATTATATACTTACCTACCTAGAC
Organism: Polydrusus pterygomalis; assembly: GCA_963969555.1. Lineage (NCBI taxonomy): Eukaryota > Metazoa > Arthropoda > Insecta > Coleoptera > Curculionidae > Polydrusus > Polydrusus pterygomalis. The sequence continues at coordinate 108,084,310 of OZ018378.1, forward strand.
TTGGTGCAGAAGGTCAAATACTTAGGAATTATTTTAGATAATAAGCTGACATGGACGGCACACGTGGACCACGTAGTGAAAAAGTCTACGGCGACCTTCTTTCAGCTTAAACGAGCGGTGGGAGCCAGTTGGGGTATCAACCCTCTATGCACTGGCTCTTCACAGCGGTCATAAGACCAAGAGTAACGTATGGCTCGATAGTCTGGTGGCCCGCGGTAGAAAAAAACACTGCTAAAGCAAGACTTTCTAAAGTGCAGAGATTGGCGGGCCTCGGTATAACCGGAGCCATGAGGACGACTCCCACAGACGCACTCGAAGCTTTACTTGGGCTGCCTGGGCTCCCACTCTGGATACAGAGGGAGGCAATGGCGACCTATATGAGAATGAGAAGTACTGACTGTTGGAAAGGTATTGGAGACGTAGGACACACGAGGATAGCCCGACTAGCGGAAGCTGAGGTTCCGATACTGAATCTCCCAGCGACCCGGACAGGGGACCCGTTAAGGCTGAACAGGAAGTACTCCCTCACGATCCCCACCAAGGAGCAATGGGTGAGAAAAGAGGTTTTATTTCCGGAAAATTCCCTCGTGTGATACACCGATGGGTCACGCATGGCCGGAACGGAATCCTCAGGAGCCGGAGTATTGATTGAAAAGACTGACACCCGAGAGAGCTATCTATTAGGACGGCTCGCAACAGTCTTCCAAGCAGAGGTGTGTGCCATCTTAATGACGGCCAGTATGGCGGAGGTCAGAGACTGTGAGGAGCGTGCGGTATATGTATGCTCCGACAGCCATGCTGCCCTAAAAGCCATATGTAAACCAAGAGTCACAACCAACCTCGTCAGCGAACGCGTCGATGCCTTGGAGAGACTCTCGAGGAGGAAAGAGGTAAACTTGATCTGGGTCCCCGGACATCAAGGGGTTCAGGGCAACGAGATGGCAGATAATCTCGCCAGACGTGGAGGTGAGACCCCATTCCTAGGACCAGAGCCGGCTATAGCCTAAAAAGCAGGTATGATCTGCACTAAACGAGTGGGCTGTACGCCGCTCCAAGGAGCAATGGCGGACGATCCAGGGGTGCAGACAAGCTAAGGACTTTATAGCTTGGCCGAGCAAGGCTAAGCTAGATTGGACGATGTGTCCTAAATCCCTTGATTGGGATACTGACAGGACACTGCAAGCTGAGGAAGCACCTAGCACTAATTGGTGTCGAAGACGACCCAATTTGGGCCGGATGCCTAGAGGAGGAAGATACCCCGCTGCATCTTCTGGGCACCTGTGAGGCCCTGGGAAGACTCAGGCACCAGGTCCTTGGATCGGCGGCTCTCCGAAAGGAAGAAATCACGGCCCTTGCCTGGAGCGACATACTTAACTTCGTTAAGAGGTCGGGACGCTTTGGCGGGGGCCAAGGTGGTTAGTGTGATTGGGGGAAGACTCTGGGGTAGGCGAAAAGAATCGCTGTTGGCCTACTCGCCAGGTTTTCGGAACCTCCCCTCAATTACTACTACTACTACTTACCTACAATTTTAATAATTTATTTTATCAATAAATAGTATAACGACGGTAACATTTCAATATGTCGTAACTCTGAATTCATGCAAAATGAGATTTCCCGCTTAAACTGTTACTGTAATCATAACACGTGGCTATGAAAATTCTTATTGGCTTTCGTTTAGCAGAATAGGCCAATAAGAGACAAAAACAATATGTCGTAACTCTAACGGGGTTGCAATTTGTCGTAAGTGGTTAGTACACTACAGACACGATTGTCAATGGTGTTTTAACAGCAACAGCAGGTGTGATATTATTGTAGTTTTGGTTAGTAATACCAACTAATGCATGTATTTTACAGAGGCGTAGCCAGGTGGGGGCCAGGGGGGCGCCTGCCCCACCCCCCGCCTCCCCTGCTTGGCGCCCCTTGCCGCTTGGTGCCCGTATGCAAAATAAAAATATACTTTAATTACACCCTTTAACATTTATTGAAATTGAAAATAATTTGGTATTCTATTATATGTATTTTGAAAAACAAACACCATATTTTTAATAATAATAATAATAATAATAATAGTGGTTCTAAAAAATCATAAAGCGCCCCCATATATGTTCGCCCCTCCCGCCCCGCAAGGCTGGCTACGCCACTGGTATTTTATATAATTGTATTGATAAAAATATAACTAAGTGATTTATTTTTGGTTTTTAGTTAATTAGGTATACATATTAAGTTAATTTTCATTAATAAAAACATGGTCTGCTATGAACGTTGAGTTACGCATTATTGAACCCATGAGTTACCTTACCAAGTTGTGATAAGTATACGACATATTTATTTTACAGTTTTTATCGTTTCCTGAAAGTAGGAGATTTTGAGTTACGACATATTAAATTGTTACCGTCGATAAGTAATTTCGGAACTTACCCATTTACCCAGTAACAAAATTTCTAACTTTTCCATATTTATTTTTGCATTTAAGCCCAATGCAGAGATTTCAATAAGTTTCTTAAGTTTTGTTATATCCATTAATCCTTTAGAAAAATGAATTCATCATCAGTATAGGCCAAAACTTTAAACGATTGATTATGCAGAGTTACATCCTAAGAAACTAAGCAAGCTCTATAAAGATTCTATGCTGCACCCTGTCTAATTGAGGTTTCAATTTATACAGTATGTCTCCGTAAGTTTGCACCATATGGAAAACTTTTTTATTATTCATTTTACGAATAAAAGTAATTCTCAATAAAAAGCTGTGCATGGTCTAAAACCTAAAATGCAACCATCAAATATCGAAATTTTCCAGTCATATACGAGGTTTGTCAAAAAATGTGAATTTTTCCCAAGAGTAAAGTACCTTTATTTTTGACATTATCAAAAATTGTTATTAAAAAAAGTTGACCAGAACTAAAAAACCACGTCTAAATATGTAATAACACGCATTAAATTAATTAAATAATTAATAATAAATTAATAAAATACTATTTTAACATAAATGCGTATAATTGCATACTTATACGTGGTTTTTAGTTCTGATCAACTTTTTTTATAACAATTTTTGATAATGTCAAAAATAAAGGCAGTTTACTCTTGGGAATAATTCACATTTTTTGGCAGACCTCGTATGTGACTGGAAAATTTCGATATTTGATGGTTGCATTTTAGATTTTAGACCATGCAGAGCTTTTTATGCAGAATTACTTTTTTTCGTAAAATTAATAATAAAAAAGTTTTCCATATGGTGCAAACTTACGGAGGCATACTGTATATTATAGGAGATCGTAAGAAAATATATTTTCCTTTAGTGTTGGTACAATAATGCTCTCCGAAAAAACTAGACCTTTTAGAAAATAACGTTTTATATGGTATGGAATTTGTTAATTTTTTTAAAAACCGCCGGAAATACATTTTGTATTTCTACCCCACTTCTTTATAATATGTATATTTATAACAATATTTCGCTCTTTACACAAACCTCATTTTATAGAGTTACAAAAAATGGTCCCAACGAAAGGACATAAATATTTTGGTAGCTCTACAACATTTTTACGATTACTTACTACTCCCTCAATGATGCATGAATCGCGTGATAGTTAAACAACGATCTTAATAAATTTAATATAACTCCCTAAAACAGTTTTTTACGGTTAGTTAAATTTTCCTTTTTTTATATTATATTATATTCTTCCAAGAAGCCTTTAAATTATGCAGTTCCACGTTCCAAGTCAGTATTCACTAAAATTTCCAGATTAAAGTAAAAGTTTAATAAATGCAAAGAATTAAAGTAGAAATTTGATTAATTAAAACTGCGAGAATCTACTAAAAATTTTAACTATTAAAAAAAGTTTAAACTTTAAAAATTTTCATATTTACAGTCCACCAAAACTTTACTGAATTATAAGTAGATATGATTTACATACCCTCCTTTTTCGGGTTTCATGCCAAAAATTTAATAGGTTCACTTGGAATCACTTTGGTTTCCATTTCTGTATCACAGTAGCCTTTGGCGTTGTCGGTATTATTTTCAAAGACTGCTTTAAACAGTATTGTTATTGTTGTTTTTAATGGGTACGATGGCTTCTAGCCTGTCAGTTTCAAGCCAAATTTCTTGAATCAGTGCCACAATTCACTCTTATAATATAATTTACACTACTTAATCTGGTTTAGATGACTTTGTCCCATCGTTCTTTAATTTCTTTAAAACCTTCATAAACCCGAGCGGGGCACAGCTGTACCCCAGACATGAATTTTTGGGTAGATTTTCTAAAATATTTTTTTTTACTTAATTTCTTTCGAGCTATGTTTTTTAAATATACAGTGTGTCCGAAATTCAAGTCTCTATATGGGTATCTCGCTTAGTAGATGAGATAGAAAGTTGGTTAAATGGGGAATATTTAAGAGAGTTTAATGCCGATCTCGAATCTTTTTTCAAATTTATAAAAAGTTTTGTAGTTTTTCACTTATTAAACAAAAACTAAAAATGGCGCATTTAATTTTTTTTAAATAGGGGCTTAACGGTTAATTTGACATATCCCAAACTGTTACATTCTTAAGACACTTTTTAGGGAAGAACATTTCTGTACAAAAAGAAAATGTAGATTGTCTTTTGTTTGTGAGTTACCCACAGTAACTTTGTTATTTCCGATGGCGGCCATCTTGGATTTGTACATAAAATTATTTCTCTTTTAAACGATGTGTCACACGCTACCAAAATTTTGGAGAAATACTCTTAAATTATTAAAAACCCAGTTTTATCGTTAACTTCGCAACAGCGCATGCATCTAACATAACAGATAGTAATTAAACCATTTAAAGCACCTCTTAAACATTTATTTTTTTAGAATACAGTTTCTTACAAGATCCTTAAATTCCAAACCTGACCTATCCTAACCAAAACCAAGTAGGATAACTTAAATTTAATTAAATTAATTTCCGGTAATAGGTTTTATGCGGTTGATGTATTTCTGGATACAATTCCAAATATCTAGCAGAAGTTAGTTCAGCATTTCGGTGTGATTGCAAATAAAGTGCCAACATATCAAATTTTTCTTCATTTAAAATTTGTGCCATTTTCAAAATAAGATATGTTTTTAGAATCTTGAATGACAAATAAATAGGCACTTCATTTTTTCTAATATTGCATATCATGGCCTATCATGTAAAAATATCATGGCCTTTTTTTACCATGCAAAAATATCACGGAATACCATGTAACAATAATCCTTTCGTTATTATATGATTATACCAAATAATTTGAATGTAATAAAACTTAGGTTTGGCAAAATTAAAAAAGGTTTGCATTTTTTTGTTTGTAAAGTTTTTATTCTGATCTATTTTTTCTAATATTTTAACTATATAAATGTAATTGCAAACAAAAAAGACGCGATTTTTAGTTGAAAGCAATATTTTTTCTAATTGAATTCTTTTTTGTTTTATTCCGATTAAGAATTTTTTTTATCGCGGCGTTGCCAAACCTATTTAAGACCGTAGACAAAAAATGCGTTAATTATTTTATTGGCTAGAAAACAATGATTATTTGGAGCAGAAAATGTTTTTGTTATTAAACTAATACCCTTGGATGTACCCACATGCTATGTTAGATGCATGCGCTGTTGCCAAGTTAACGATAAAACTGTTTTTTTAATAATTTAAGAGTATTTCTCCAAAATTTTGTTAGCATGTGGCACATCGTTTAAAAGGTAATTCAAAGAGAAATAATTTTATGTACAAATCCAAGATGGCCGCCATAAGAAATAACAAAGTTACTGTGGGTAACTCAACAAACAAAAGACAATCTGCAATTTCTGTTTGTACAGGGACATTTTTTTAAGTGTCTCACACGATTAGCGATTTTCCTACTGGTTAAAATAAAAAAACAATTACGTACTCCCTAATGGTTTTTTGCGAAGAAGCCAAATTTAATGTCAAAAATTATATATTCACAAATTTGACAGATAAGACGCCATATTGGATTTTTTTAAATGGCAACCCTACTTTATTATATGCCCATTGCATTCCATTTTTTATCTACAGTTCAGAAATATATAGTTGTAAATATTTAGTTTCAGTCGTTCCGGAGATACAAGGCTTCGAAGTTATCGATTTTGTTTGGAAAGTCTAACCCCTTTAAAAAATAGATCGCTTGAGATTAGAAATTTAAGTTTTTTTACAGTTACATTATTGGTTGTGGCCGAGCTAACTATGCTATCGTCAAATATGTCAGATATCCAGAAATGACAGACAAGACGCCATTTTTTTTTTTTAAATGGCAACCATAATTAATAACTACACCAGTAGATAGCATTCCGCGGTACGATATCAAAAATGTATAATTGTTGATATCTATTTTCAACCGTTCCGGAGATACGGGGCTTCCTAAACATGCATCGTTCGATTATGCGTTTTAAGTGTCTCACCCCTTTAAAAAATAGATCGCTTGAGATTAGAAATTTAGGTTTTTTTACTGTTACATTATTGGTTGTGGCCGAGCTAACTATGCTATCGTCGAATATGTCAGATATCCAGAAATTACAGACAAGACGCCATTTTGTTTTTTTTAAATGGCAACCATAATTAATAACTACATCAGTAGATTCAGATCAGCGTTTTCAGGAAGTGTTTTGTCATAATAATATTTCTTTAACACAATTATCTATTACACCAACATTAGCCCAAAATTAATTAATACTTTTTTGACAAAAAAAAAACATTTTGGCAAAAGAATTAGTTGTGTAAAGGTTTATAAACTACTTGGCACAGTAAAAGAGTTTTTAAGCTGTTCATTTGCGGAAAAATGATAATACCAACTGCTGAAACATTGATTTGCTGGCAGTATAATTTACTGCAAAAATATTCCTAGTGGTAGTACGATTCCATTTGAAATTTTTGAATAAAATTGAAAAATCTGATAATGGTGCAAATAGCCCCCTCTAGCGACGACGGATATAACAAAAAATAGTCATACAAAATTTTTGATGTTACTGTAGGATAATCCCTTTCGATCGAGACCAAATTTGTCAAATTTGATTAAAGCAAGCCATAGTTATGAGTAATTATCTCAAAAGAGGTTGTACATTATATTCCAAAGCATTTAATTCTTTTATATAACTTTAATTGGCCTATTATCGATAAAAACCCGATTATCTTTTTAGTCATAGGTTGACCGCCCTCTAGCGGTAAATTTAGGAACTTGACAATAATTTCCAGCAATTTCTCTAGATCGATGTTGTAAATCATTTTTTTTTATTTCAAAACTTTGTGACAAACGGTTCCTGAGATATGACCGGCGTCCATTCTTATTTGGCCACCCGGTACAGTGTGGTAATATCAAATTACGGTACTCGAGTTATTAAGATATTCGTGGAAAGTTATCAAAAAATGTGTTCTCCTTTTTCAAAAAAATTATCTTTTGTGATATCAAAACATTTATACACATCTTATTAGCTAATGTACAAAAGTAGATGTAGTGGTATATGTATAATAATGAAACAAATGTTTATTTTGGAGCACTCCATGCATATTTAATCGCTGTTTTTGTTTCAGACGAAGCTTCCAAAAAATTTCTTTCCGGATTCGTCAGTGATACGTCATCTCCAAATTTCCCAGTCCAACATCCAGGAGCTCCAAGACGACGCCCTGTTGCCCCTGAAGCCTCACCTGGAAAGTTTTAGTCTTGTTTCGGGTCGGTTGAAGGAAATCCCTCAAAAGGCTTTTAAGGGCCTTAATAGACTTATTGCATTAGATCTGGAGGGTAACGAGATTACGGAGTTACCGAGCTATACTTTTTATGGCCTTAGACTAATGAAATTAAATATGAAGGGAAATCAGATACAAAAGGTAAGTCCGCTTAATCAAAAAGTTTTTAATTATTAATGGTAACATCAATATCTTAAGACTTGAGGTGTAGTTATATATAGTTGATCAAAATACCAGTTTGCCATGCAACTTAAAGATCGGTTACTGTTTGATCGGTCCTTGAGATTGGGAGACGGATCCGCGAATTGCAAAATAAAACTGTTTGTTTTGCTATTTTTTATTTATGAAATTCTAAGACAGTCCTAAATTTTGGTAAAAGTCAAAAATCAGTGTCAGAATATTTCAAATTTAATTTAGTACTAAAAAAATTTATTCGAAATATTCTACATTGTAAGCTCTGCACAGTATATTAATTTGGAATTATGTAACTCTAATATCACCTTCTAAGCCGTACAGTTATTTCGTTAAATAGAAAAAAAAACACATTTAATAGCTATTTATGTATCAAGGGCGTTACGGGGACTATAATGCCCTGAAGGTAGAAATAGCCCGAGGGCCTCTGGCCCGAGGGATAGGTTTCTGCCTGATGGGCATTATAGTCCAGTAAAGCCCGTGGTGCATACAATGCTTTATGTTTTACCTAAAAAAGAGTTTTTCAATGACTAATTACATTATTTATTCGCAATATAAAAAATAAGTTGCACCTGTACCTGTATACGTAAGTAGATAATGACTGGTGTTAAGTTTGACTTTGATGTTTCTGTCAGTTAGTCAGTTGGCATTTTTTATTTAACGATTTGCTCAAAATGGAAGAAATTCCACAAAATATAAGAGAAAAGGTCATAAAAGCGACCGAAAATCTTTTGCCAGTTAAATCAAGGCAACAGTATGATCGGGAGTATGGCATATTTGGTATTTGGAAAGATACGAACACAATTCTTCAAATAACCGAAAATGTTTTAATGGCATATTTCCAGGAACTGGTAAGTTATTGATTTTATTTTAATACATATGTTTAACAAACTTTATTATTTTTAGTCGGAAAAATACAGTCCGAACTCTCTCTGGACCAAGTATTCTACAAGCGGGCATTATCATAATGCCCGCTTATAATGCCCTAGGTGTGATAGCAGGTATTATTGCTATCATAACATATTCCGTTTCTAAGGTATTATAGATCAATAATAGATAGGTAAAACATAAAGCAATTATTGTTGGTAATTAAAAGTTAAGTAAGATAAAATTACGAATGTAGATTATACTCCAATAAACAAAGCGCTTAAAAAGAAATTTTAGTTAGAAAGCTGCTTAAATAAATATAAGTTTATCATGTGAACGAACACTTCAGTAATATTTTGTGTCCAGCCTTTGCGCGAGAGTTAAAAAACCCTATAATATATTAATAATAAGTTTATTTAAAATTTAATAATATAATAAATAAGTTTATAATGTCTTCTATAAACTTAATCTTCAATCAAGCTGAGCTTGTTAGGGGAATATGGAATATGGAACTGACATTTTTTTTTTATTGCACAAATATGTTCAGCCACACCAAAAAATAACATAATAATATTCAAAATATTACGCCTTAAATATCACTCCTTAATTTTTTATATAATATGATTAAAGTTGTCCATGGGACGTCACATAGTACGAATAGCTCACTCTTACGCTATGTATTGTAGTACGCTTTGATATTCAGTGGCGGCACTAGAGTTTTAAAATGGGTAGGCGGACGCCAGCAAAAGAAAACAAGCCGATGGTGGACGAAATTAGAAAAAAAAGTTCAGGTATACTTTTACCAACAAAGAAAAACTCCTGCAATAAATATTTTGCATTGAAGCTACGGGTCAAAAAACATTTTTAATTGATTTCTTATCCCTTCTACAAAATAATACCGAAGTGTCTTTACGACAGTGGCGCACCCAGGGGGGGGGGCCAAGGGGGCCGTGCCCCCCCCCAAAACCCCCAATGAAATGAAAAATTATGAAAGTGGATAAGTATTTTAAAAAGTCAATTTTCTTAGATTTACCTCACGGGCCTCCTTTGAGGGGGGCCAGGTGGGGCATTTTCCCTCCCCCTGGAGAGACTTATTGACAAAAGTTGACTTATTGAGGTTTAATATGGTTTGATTGAATGTATGAATTTATTATTTCGAGTTTTCCTTTATAATTTTGTTATTATTTTGGGGTAGTAAAGACTTATTTTAATAAAAATAAACAGTTTTAATGCCAAAACGACTATGAATGTTTGAGAAACAATTTTAGCTCATTAAGTGTTGAGCAAAAAATTAAAATTAAAATTAAGGGAAGACCTAAACTCTCGAAATTAACTTGATACATACCACAAAGTGTAAATCTAGGGACTTTATTGTTATTGATAAGTTTGCTGCAAATAAAAACAGATGAATGAACTTTACTTTTAAACAATGTACCCACTAATGAAAAATAAATTAGCCTTTTTATTTTTTATCTTATTTCATTTTCAATAGAATAAGAAGGTAATCATGAATTTTTAAAATAATGGACCAAATTTGGGCGTGGTTTTAAAAAAAATTTCGCCTGCGGCGCATTTCGCCTACAACAGGCTTTTAGTACACCCCCAAATTAACAAGTCACAAGCCGCCAATGCCCCCCCCCCCCCCTAAGAAACCGTTTAACGACTCCCATGACTAGGCTATTGCGATCTTCCCTGCAAGAGTACCTGTTAAAAAAGCTCCAAAATTCTAGAAAAATGCGTAACTTAAAAGTTTATTAAAAAATTTGCTTCCAGCACTGGTTGGCGGGCCCCCCCTAACATAAAATCCTGGGTGCGCCGCTGCTTTACGAACAATAAATCTACCTTTGATCAAAAAAGCAACTTTCAAACTAAAATTCACTTTTAAGAGCTTCGTTTATTGTACTATTAGTTTTTTTAAATTTAGAAGTTTTCAATTAGTGTTTTAGAGAATTATGGAAAATATTGCCAAATTATAAACTTTTTTTTTACATTATAACTTTCAATGGTCATGTAATGAAAAACTAACCAACTTTTCCTATAAGACTTTTTAATATTTTAAAGATTATCCTATTCAAAATTATACATATTCCTTTAAATGAAAATTATACAAATATCACTGAAACGTTGCAAATAACAAATAAAGAAATCAATAGACATTTAATTAATTATCAGCATTCATGTCTTTAAGACTCACTGAAACTAATAACATAAATCCAATTTTTAGACTCTTTCAATGGTAAGAATTTATTATCTGCCTTCCTACGCTTGCGTGCTTTTGAATACTCCCAACAATAGGACGGTTTTATACATACAGATATCATATCCTAAAAATCTTGTTTTAAATTGTTTTCTTTTAAATAATATGATAGTTACCGACTTTTTATTCAAATTTAGTCATTGAGACATAATTAATCGTGTTTAACATGTTTCTACTACTAACTGTTCTGTAACCTATTACTTGTCGTTTTATATTAACACTTTTTTCCTTGAGATATCTCTCACCATTTTATGTCCATGTGTCCAATGCCAGTCAGGTATTATTTAATGAAATTAGAAACCACTACTTATGAAAAATTTGTTTATACATTTTTAATTATTTTGATTATTTCTTGTTCCTGAACATAATTTGACCAGTAATTATTCTCACGTAGTCAGTTCAAAGAATATCAATCATATATTTATTGTTTACACCTATTTAGCTGTAGTTTCTTTCTACTTTGTTTTGACTCTTGTTTGTGTTTTTCTTTTAGAACCGTAGTCACCAGGCAATATTAATTTAAATTACGCTTAATACAACAATGTTTAATTTTTTGTAATTAATAAAGGTTTAAATGTTTTAGCATTTTATTTTTATCAACTAGTCGATACTAAGAAATATTATTATAAGTAATAATTATTTTCTCACTTGGCTCCAATCCCATGTAACTCGCTGCATAAATGTGAAATATTGCAGCAATTTGCAAGTAAAACCATCGCTCCAGGTATTTACTCACCCTTTTCTTTTATTCCAGGTTTCCGAGTATTCTTTCGCCGGCCTAGAGGGAACGCTTTCCGAGCTCGACATAGCGGAAAATAAACTACAGCACTTCCCTATAAAAGCAGTGAGACGACTAGAACAGCTCCGACATTTACGTCTAGCCTGGAACGAAATAAGCACCATTCAAGACGACAGTTATTCACACCTAAATTCTCTCTTGTATCTGGATCTCAGCTTTAACAACTTCGAGATGGTTGATCAGGATTCGTTTAGAATATGTCCTGCAGTGCGAACTCTAACTCTATATTATAATGTGATAGAAACGGTACACGAGGAAGGGTTTTCCTTATTAAAAGATTTGGAGTCCTTGGATTTAAGTCATAATAAAATCGTGTATTTGGACTCTCTGACCTTCCGGAACAATAAAAAACTGAAATCGATCGACCTAAGCCACAATCACGTGCATTATATCAGCGGGGTGTTCGCGTTTTTGCCCGAGTTAAAGGAACTGTTCTTATCAGAAAATAACATCTTAGAAATTCCTGTAGATGCTTTTACCGATTCCGGCAATTTGACAGTGATTTACCTACAACAAAACGCGATACGCCGGATAGACGCCGACGCCTTATCGACGCTGATTAACTTGACTCAATTACATTTAAGTTCTAACTTTATTCCTCATTTACCGAGAGACGTATTTTCTCAAAATTACAATATGGCCTCTTTAAGCCTCGACGGAAACTGGTTGGTGGATTTAGAGCCGGGCACTTTTGAGAAAACTGTCGGTCTCAGAGAGATAAGACTGCATAGTAATAAAATTCAGTCTATACATAGAGGTGTATTTGATCCTCTCCCGGTGTTACTAGAATTGCACTTGCAAAGTAACGAAATTTCGTCTATAGACTCGGGTGCTTTCCGCTCGTTGCAGAGTTTGCAACATATTAATTTACAGGGCAATGTTATCTCCGAATTGGGAGATGTATTCATGCACGATTCATCGTCACTGGTGTCCATTCAGCTAGATTCCAATGTGATGACATCATTACACAACGATTCACTTAAGGGGCAATCGAGCGTGCAAATAATGTGGCTGGGACATAATCGGCTCCAGAAATTGGAACGAGTCTTGTTTCGGGACTTACTTTTAATCCAGAGGGTGTTCTTAAATAATAACAGTATACACTACATTGAAGACAAGGCGTTCGAACCGATGCAGGCGCTGAAATTCCTCGATCTTAGCATAAATCTTTTAAGGGAAATTACCGCAAAAACTTTCGCCGAATTGCATGAGCTAGAGGAGTTAAATCTCGCGCATAATCTGATAGAGAAAGTGGAGGCGAAAGCGCTGACTAATTTAAAAAAGTTAAGAGTGCTCGATGTGTCGTCTAATCCGTTAAAAGTTCTTCATGACTCAATTTTTCAGGAAAGATTGCCGATTAGAATGTTAAATCTGATGAATTGTTCAATTTCCGTGATCGAACCGGGCGCGTTCCGCGGTTTGAACAACCTTAACGAGTTAAACTTGATCTCGAATGAATTATCCGCTAGCGATCTCAAGCACCTTGACATTCCCGGCTTACGGGTTTTAAAGTTGGCGAACAATAACTTTAGTGCACTTTATGACGTCGCATTAAGTGGATTGCCTTCTCTGCAAGTGATTTCCCTGGAAAATTGCAGCATCGAAAGACTGCCGATCGGAGTATTCTCGAAAAATAAAAACTTATTAAAAATCGATTTGAGTGTTAATTTATTAAGCGAACTTAAACACGAGGCGTTTTCGACGTTGAACGTTTTAAAAGAACTAAAAGTCGGTTTTAATAAGTTTCAAGCGATTCCGTACACTGCCCTGTTAAACATATCGACCATGGAGACCCTAGGGTTAGCTTATAATCAATTAGTTATCCTGGAAGTGTCCAGGCTTAATGGACTTCCGAACATTAAGGACTTAGATCTAAGCCATAACTTAATTTCGTCATTATCGGGATTTGCCTCAACAAACTTGACCCAACTACTTTCGGTCGACTTGAGTGGTAACGAGCTCTCAGCGCTGCCGGCGAATTTTTTCCATCACTCGCCGTTGCTGAGGAGGATCGACCTTTCGAGTAATCGATTTAAGCACATTCCTAACGCCGCTTTGTCGGAAAATACCCTGCCTGGACTGGGCTGGATAAACTTGACGGAAAATCCACTGGTGAGCATCCATGATGTGGCATCGGCCAGGAATTATCCGGCTCTGGAAGAGGTTTGTATAGTCTTTATCGTATTATCCTTTTATAAATTTACAGGGTGGCTTATGGAAGAACTTAATTGTACAGGCTTAAAGAATGGCTACTCTGGCACCACCAGTTGCCTTGAAAAAAAATTTAAAATGACCCACTAAAATACAGTCAGATGTTTTCTGTTTGATATTTTAAAAAACTGAAAAGGTTTAGTCCATCGCCATATTTTGATTTTTATGTTGGTTTGAACTGGAATGGTTGGTGCCCAACAGTGGCCCACCCAGGGGGGGGGGGGCCAAGGGGGCCTTGGCCCCCCCAAAACTCCCAATGAAATGAAAAATTATGAAAGTGGATAAGTATTTTAAAAAGTCAATTTTCTTAGATTTACCTTACGGGCCTCGTTTGAGGGGGGCCACGTGGGGCATTTGCCTCCCCCCCTCCCCCTGGAAGTTGACTTATTGGCAAAAGTTGACTTATTGAGGTTTAATATGGTTTGATTGAATGTATGAATTTATTATTTCGAGTTTTCCTTTATATTTTTGTTATTATTTTGGGGTAGTAAAGACTTATTTTAATAAAAATAAACAGTTTTAATGCCAAAACGACTATGAATGTTTGAGAAACAATTTTAGCTCATTAAGGATTGAGCAAAAAATTAAAATTAAAATTAAGGGAAGACCTAAACTCTTGAAATTAACTTGATACATACCACAAAGTGTAAATCTAGGGACTTTATTGTTATTGATAAGTTTGCTGCAAATAAAAACAGATGAATGAACTTTACTTTTAAACAATATACCCACTAATGAAAAATAAATTAGCCTTTTTATTTTTTATCTTATTTCATTTTCAATAGAATAAGAAGGTAATCATAAATTTTAGAAATATTTACTATAATAATTTATTGACCAAATTTGGGCGTGGTCTTAAAAAAATTTCGCCTGCGGCGCATTTTGCCTACAGCAGGCTTTTAGTACACCCCCAAGTTAACAAGTCACAAGCCGCCAATGCCCCCCCCCCCCCCTAAGAAACCGTTTAACGACTCCCATGACTAGGCTGTTGCGATCTTCCCTGCAAGAGTACCTGTTAAAAAAGCTCCAAAGTTCTAGAAAAATGCGTAACTGAAAAATTTGCTTCCAGCACTGGTTGGCGGGCCCCCCCTAACATAAAATCCTAGGTGCGCCGCTGGTGCCCAACTAAGAATGACAATCGGCCATATCTTAGAAACTAGTAATTATAGACCATTCGGGTAATTTTTTTTAATAAGAGTACCCTAAGGAAAATGCTGAAAATTATTTTCGAGTCTGTAACAGTCATGACCAAGGTTAAAATTAAGAATTTCTTCATGTTTTCATTACTTAAGTGATATCGAAAATATTCTGTATTTTAATCCGTATATACCTACATATTTCTTAATATTTTGTAATTTCGACAAAATAATCCAATCTAAAAATATAAAGAGCTGGGACCATTTAAATATTTTTTTAAATAAACTACGATTACTTATTACTTAGGTTTGGCATAATCGATTATAAAAGACTTGGCCTAGAATCCAGCCTTTTGTTTTTGTATCCTGGAGTTTTGTCGTTGCCGCTAGATGGCGTTAACTAAATTAAAAGCAAATAGTAATCTAATCAAGATATAAATTTGCCTATTTTACCGGAATTTTAAGGATTTAATTGTCCATTATACAGTGTTGAAAGAAACCGATCATTGCGTTCAATTTTTTTAAGTCCAATGCGGAACCGTAACTGTGACATAAATCACATTGGCAGACATTACTTAAACACAAAGTGGCGTTAGAAAGTCAAGAATTTAGCTAGCCGGGCTATTTTGATTGTGGGGAAATTATTTCGGTCAATGTCATTTATATCACACAGTGAAACTTGCATGATTAATTAATTCTTAATTAAAACCCTCGTGCAACCCGACAATAGTAGTGCCCCAGTTGTGATTTTATCGTGTCTGTTTTATTGTATTATATGTTCAGTTAATACATTTAAATTAAAATATTTTTTGCGGGACATTGTTGCGAAATTAGTTTTGTGTTCTATTAAAGGCAACAGCCACCTACCTAAATAAAGTTAACTTTTTCCAACATTTGTCATTGAAAAAGGCCACTGTCCGTTTAGGACAATTTTGAAAATTTCAAAACTGATCCCAGAAATGTTCAATAGGTTTCAAATCCGGATTGTCCACCGATTTATAGAGCAATCATTTTTGCCAGGCCAGGTCTCATAATTTATTACTATTGCATACTTTCAATTTCTACAATAATTGATGATTATTGATAAAAAAATTTAATTTACAGACTTGTTTTTAGAGAATCAGTTTTATTATTTTATATAAAAAGCAAGCCCTAATTTCTTCACAGGGTGTTTTAAACTTAGATTGGACCATTATCATTATATCATCATCATCATCAACAATATACAGCACGTTTCTAATAAAATGATCTATAAAATGAGCTGTTAGTTAAATTCGGATTAAAAATAAAAAGTTATTAATCTGAATAAAATCATCGTTATAATCCGGCATAAGCTTCTGAAAGATAAATCCATGAGATTTTAAAAAATAAGGTTTTTAGTGTATAAGGTTAGCCATCCTTAAAATTTTTTTTTGGAATCCGTTCAAGTAGGGTGTGTCAAATAAAAAAGCTTGTCTATAGGTACCTAAATGTTATTTTTTTTATTCTTAAAACATAATTTGAAAAACAGCCATGAACCTACCTACCAAGAATAGTATGCAATTCTGTTGTCATAGATACAGGGTATTTCATTATTGTTGGCGAGGTACTATCAGAAACTAATTATTTTAGAGTTTTAGTAAAAATATTATCTGAAGAAAAGTAGGCGAGAAAAACTGCTGGAAAATTTCGTAAAAGATTCTTACTCTACAGCTAGGGGACTCAATTGATATGGTCATATAAAAAATAAATTTTTCTAGAAGCTAGGTTCATTTAAGTCGTCACTTAAATGCTACCATGATAATGTTACTGAAATTATGCATCTTTTTGGTTGAATACGCTTTATTGTGGGACTTAAAATAAGGATAGTGGGAAAGGGGTCCTACTTATTAAAGAGCCTTTATTTTTGGTTAATATTAACTGATTTGATATACTCAGTCTCGTTCAAGAAGGAAAGCCTTATTGAATAAAACAAAATTATGAATATGTCATATTAATTCTTACAGCTTTCCCTAGAGACTAGAGAGGGCGTCATTTGAGGAAGTCTCAACTTTTTTAATTTTTCACCGATAGTAAAGAAATTTGCAGTATACATCGTGAAAGCCGCAGTTTGATATCTTCATTCGTTTCCGAGTTATTGCCATAAACATAAATTTATTTACACCTTAATTGCAGAAACAATTATTGTGTTTAAAGTTTCGGAGTCAAACGTGCAAAGACACACATTATTTATTTATTTTTTTAATCGTATTAGTCATGATTCATTTTTATTTCTTCAGCCTGCCTTAACTCTTGATTATAAATCAGCAATAAACAGCAGAATATTAAAATGTTTAATGAAATTATGCAACTATGCTTAAACAAGCAATATTTTACAAATGTCGTGTAAAATACAATAATTATTAAGTATTTCCTTGGAACTAACAGCTGTTTTAATTTCAGCTAGTGAAATCAACTTTACATTTCGAATATGTTCTATCATATTTTCACATGTGATCGGTCGTGTTTTATAACCAATTAAATGTCTTTAATTCCTTCTCACAATAGATCCACAATCTATAAAATATTGAGTTAGCGGTGGATATCAATTCAGCTTTTTAATTACATCATATAAACTACCTAATATCAAGCTTAACCGAATAAATCCCTATTAATTTTAGGCTCGAAAAACCGAATAAATCCGCTTTTGGTTCACCGAGTAAAACGAAAAAAAAATTGTGATTTTATTGTGTTAATATTATGTATTTAACATAATAGATGGCAACAGGGGCTCCTTAAAAGAATTAAAAATTTACAACGTCGCACTTCCTGTCGTCGAGCGTCGATTCGTCTAGCCCACGATACACTTATACACGGTGTGCATGCCGGCTAGTCTGTCGAAATTTGAACACGGCTGCGCATTGCGTCACACGCAATGCCTGACCATTGTAAAAAGCGAGCAAATTTACTTTTATTCCTTCTGTGGCTGTTGTTTTTTATTTTTAGTTTGGATAGGTATAGCGATAGCCGGACATCTAGAGTCCGGCTGTGGTATAGCGTACCGAAACATCATAAAAAATTATTGTTAACTAAGTGATTTTTATCGGCTCTGTTAAGTATTTGGCAGGAAAAAAGTTGGAAAGCTAGTAGCAGAAACCTGGTGTGTGTGGCAATAATAAGACAGTATTATTGCATTAATATAATTGAAATATTATGATATTATCCAATAAAACATTATATTAAAATTTATTAATATTCAAACGGAGAATGTTACTTATTTTTACCATATTTATTGGTTGTTTGTTTTTTAGAAAATATTTTTCTTTCCCCCCCAGTTTATTTGGTTGGTTTAGACCTTACTAACTGACTTCTCACATACTCAGTATGTTTTTAAATTTCATCAATTTCTTTATATTAGGTTTGATTTACATATCAAATTTTTAATTCCATAAAAGCTCCATTAAGGTTCGACACCATTTTCTCTTCTACTAAAACCATCAGCACTAAGTTTTATTTTCTGTCTCCTGATGATGAACGTCACTACGTTCGAAACATGTAAAGACTTGTACTAAATAATTTTATTATTAAACTTTGTGGAGGAAGACTTTGAGTTTTTTCTTTCGTTCCTATACTTTCAACTCCACTTTAAGCATGGACTATTTTTTCACATTAATAATATAATTATTAATGTTTAGTTAACACGTTTTAAGCAGAATCAAATAAATCCAGTCATTTCAAATAAAACCGAATAAATCCATTTCTGTTGTTATACCTTTAATAAATACCATTTTTCCAAATTTATACTGTATGGGAAGTTTTATTTTTATGTTTCCAAGAATATTTACTAACCAAACAAACCACAACGCTTGTCTTTTTTGCGATATAGAAAAATTGCTTTTTCTAAAAACTGTTATTGATGGATTTATTCGGTTTTGTTCAAATGCAAATTTAATTTACTATCCGATTAAAATATGAAAAATATTTCATTTAAAATATCGGATTAAAATCAAAAAGATTGCGACTTTCTTAAATGACGCCCTTTAAAGCTGTATAAATTAATAGGAGATGTCTATAATTTTGTTTTATTCAACAAAGCTTCCTGGGACCGAGTTTACCGAATTCGGTTAAAATATAGCCCTTTTTCAGTAGACTTGTTTTACGTCCTATATACAGTAAAAAGTATTAAATTAAAAATATTCTAATTTGAGTAACATTTATAGACAACTTATATCGGACCATTTTCTAAAAAAATGCCTTATTTTATATGACCATAACAATTGCGCCCCTATAAGGCGTTAGAGTAGAAATATTTTTTATAATTAATATTATAATTATTTCCAGCTATCTTTCTTCCCACTTTCCTCAAGATGATCTTTTTCCAAAGCTCTATACGATATCTAGTTTATGATATACCGTTTTTACCAACTTGAACTTACATTGGCATTTTATGTGAGCATGAGAGAGTAAATAATAGTGTTTATAAGCCCGCAATAAGGACAACAAATCAATCAGTGTTGCCGAGAAAGATGAACATTATTTGCACTAGCTATTTCACGAAATCGCCTCGACAGAAATTCAGTAATACTTGGAAGATCGTTTGGGTTATGCCGCGCATTTTAATTTCATTCATGTTACGTGATTAATTAATGCACTTAAAAATGCATCACTCATTTGCAATTGTTTGTTTTTATTAACCTAGGGTGAAAAAGAAAATGCTGGTTTGCACCGTGACTTCTTAAATCTGTCAAAAATATTTAAGATAGTTTTGGGTGTTGGGACAGGTTGGTGGGATACAAAAATGCAATACGCCTAGTTCCTCTGCTGTCCCATATGAATAAAATGATTTTAATTTTTGCGAAGAGACCATTTCAAAACACTATCAGATATTTTACCGTACGCTAACTTAAAAAATTCAGTCCGAACGTATGTGCTGCTATGGAGGGAGAACGGGAAACGGACATTTGGCAACATTAAATCTTGATCCATTTATTTTTAACTCGCACCAGTCCATTTTGTTTTTACCTATATTGGGTGTTTTACATTAAAAGCCAGTAAATAAGTTAATGCTTACCAGTACTGTATGCGGTACCTATATTGGCACACTTAATAAAATACTGTGTACATTATACGCTTCAATATGTAGAATGTGTATGTTCTGACCAACTTTTTTTTAAAATAGAGTTCCCCATTTTATATGAATGTATGAAAATTATACTTTTTTAATTTTAAGACCAAAATTATCCTATGAGCACAAGCAGGTACCTGCTTACGGGTCATTTTCAAAACAAGTGATTAGAAGCTGTTCCTCCTATTTTCAAATTATTTTAATTGTTTTGGTTAGTCGGGTGCTTTAAATGATTCATGGTATAGGTGGTCAAGCTTATTACCCCCTGGGGACCCTAAAACCGCCCCCTAAAGTTTTGAAGCCACGTTTTTGACACATGACCACGTTTCACCAAAAACTGCCCATGTTTGATGATATTTAGAACATGTTTTTTGACATTTGGTCAGATTTTTGCTTTATTTAATTACAAAAAAAAACGGAAATAGTGTTATATATATTTATTTATTAATGTCATACATTTACCCAAGAAACTAAGACAAGTGCAGACACAAACAATAAATTCTTAAAAGTCACGTCTTTGACAAAATCCTACGTCTTTGACAAAATCCCACGTCTTTGACATTTTTTTAAGGCACGTTTTTGACATTGTTTTGGCCATGCCGGCAAAACATAACCTATACGTACTGATGTTTACCTGCAAATTTTATGGTGGTGTTTTAACCCTATTTTTTATCAGATATACGAAAATCAGAAAAAAAAAACGTGTGCCCTGAATGTTTTTGATGGGTCATGCTTTACCATTCTTCAAAAAGTACATAAACAAAATCATACCTCTTTATAAAAACCGAAATTGACCCATTTAACACTAAAACACAAATGGCTGATCGGTGCCCTTTGAGAGATCACTGCTGGCAACTCAATTATTTAAATCAGACATGCACAGTAAAAAAAGCGCGAATGCATGAATCCACGTTTTTGACACAAAAATGTCTTACACAACAAAGTGTCTTACAAAATTTTTATTATTGGTCAGATCAAACCGAAATTTTACAAACATTTAGATTAAATGTCCAAACAGGCCACAAAAAGTTCAAAAAGCAAATCTATTTCATAGAAAAAAAATAATACATGGTCAAACTTGAAATACATGATTTCTTACATGCCACGTTCCATGACATTTTGACTAAATTTAATTTTTATTTTTTTACCAGCTACAGCTACAGCTACTAATTATGGTTGTCCAAAAAGAGACCATAAAACTACAATAAATAACACCTAAAGATAATCTAAAATGTCTACCAGAGACCAGAAAATTACATCTTACAGAAAATTCCTTGTTTTGAAAATGACCCTTACGCATTATCAGCCAATATTTTCTAACATTTTAGAAGCTCATTGCCCCTGAAATATTT
This sequence comes from Polydrusus pterygomalis, assembly GCA_963969555.1. Lineage (NCBI taxonomy): Eukaryota > Metazoa > Arthropoda > Insecta > Coleoptera > Curculionidae > Polydrusus > Polydrusus pterygomalis. The sequence goes on from OZ018378.1 coordinate 108,105,893, forward strand.
TGTACTTTAATTGGTCTTGAGTGATGAAAAGCTTTATTTAGTCTCAAAACGGGCCGTCATCATCTTATTATTAGCGCCGATCCACACAAACCCAAATCAACTTCTTTTCGCCGATAGCACATAATAAATGGCAATTTTTTGACTGTGTCTGAAAGCATCGACCTCCAAGAAAATCTATTTAAGCCACACTTACGAGGGCGGCTTTATCGAAAAACATGCTCTTAGATTAGTTAATGTTAAGTTGCTGATCACTGAAGTTGACAGGAAATCTTTGAAACGCGTCTAGGTCAACGACTCGTAAGCATAAATATTTTTTAATAAAAACTGATTATGATTAAAGGCTTTCTGTTGTCAGCATATTATTATTAAGCGTAAGTATCTTTTCACGAGTTGTAAGTGACTGATAAAAAATTAATTTTAAATTATTTTAAATACGATAACAGAAAGAAGAAAAACGTATTTAAAAAAGCTTGGTTGTTACCACAGGCCTATAAGAAAAGTGGAATGCTGACTCCCCCTAATACTTGTAAGATTAAAATAGCATCTCTAATTTCACAGACAGTCTTTTGTCATGCAGGGGACTTAATTTTTAAAAATGTTAATCGGATGTTTAGAATAATAGAGATAAATAGTACATTTTATACATTTAGTAGATGGCGTTAGTTTTAGTTAGTAGTAAAGTTTCTTTTACAAAAAAAAAAAAGAAGATAAGAGAATCGTTCTCTATATAAAAAAAATTACATAGAAAAAAAGCAGTTTTTAAAGTCAAGGTAGCAAATAACTAAAAGGTAAAGTAAATATAAGCTCATGCATGCATAAGCGCATAATCCTTATTCGATCATGGACCAAAAATCCGACTATACTGTCATTTATGGTACCTACAACTTAAGGAATAATTGGTTTTGTTAAACTTGAAAAATAATTTTAGTGGTTATATTAAGGGAAAAAAAACTTAAACTAAAATCTATTAGTTATCTTAGTATTTTTATACTGTTCCCAGTTTGTATGCTAAAGCGTCTTAATCTGCTCGCCGAGTAATTGAATTGCGTGACCAAGTTTGGAACTTAGACGACCTTAATAACTTTAACTAGGATTTAACGATTTGCCCGTTTCAACATTTCATTACTCCATTTAATACTGAAAAGAACAATCGAAAGTTTATAATGACTTCGCAATGCAGGTTATATCCATACCCTTGGAAACTGACAGGTGCAATACATTGGCAGCGAAGGGGGGCTGAGGCTAATCATCCCCTCTAGGCTAGACCTTCCCTATGGTAGACCGAAGGCAGTCCGATCAGTATATCAGATTTATAGTTGACACTATATCTATCAGAGCGTCAATGCTTGCCTGGCTTGGCTCTCTTGGCTTGGGCTTAATGATATTATTATATAATTATGTTTAAAGTTTTTTACATCTGCCTAATCTTTGTTTTATTTTTAAAAATATTATGAACAGATAAACACCCTGTAAATGATTATCCGATATGATAATAATTGTTCACCAATTTAATAAAATTTATATTAATTTTTATTTTATGGAAGAGTGCATTTTTTAAGGTGGCTCAAACCCCCTCCCAAAAAACATTGTTCCGCCGCCAATGGGTGCAAACTGACTTGTGCTGACATCGCCCCCGCATTGCCATTGGCTCTAAATGGAGCCCGCAGAGGCTTCTTTAGTTTCGGACCAGTGGCAGCCTTATCTTAGGTTGACAGCCGCATGGTATAATATAACAAGTGAACGCCTAATTAATATTACCTTAAAATTTCTACTCTAAAGCAAATAGTACAACACTAATAAATAAACAAGTCGTAATAAATTTAATATAGGTACGATTTAAACTTAAATAACATTCGACACTTTAACACGAAACTATCCGTTTATGAAAAGGGGCCGTCCGGAGGAATAAAAAACTGTCTTAAACTGCTTACAATCCTTTATTCAGAGTTCACATTTTCTGTAGGAATATTCGTAGTTGCAAAAGCTACGAAACGATTGTTACAAGCTGAAAATTATTCACTCAACCACTAGAAAAGCTAAAGCGCGACAAATTCAAAACCGTCAAAACTAAAATAACTAACAAGTTGTCATTGTTATCGACTGGCGTACAGTGTTGCCACATTATAGTAGTTACAGTGGCGGCTCGTGGAAATTGAGTATGGACAGACCGTAGGCACAGGCAAATAAAAAACGCCGCTAGTAAATTGCCGAAAAAGTTCTTTGGGTGTCACGCCCAAAAAAGCATGTTTTGGCCTAACAAAAAAATTTTCAAAAATGAAATATTTTTAATAGTTTTATTTGTAGGAATTGTTTTTAGATCGACTTTTCTTCTAGATTTAAGTTACTAAAAACAAGTTTTTTTAAGTCACAAACCCTCATTATAAAAATATATTTTTTTTTAATTTCGTGAAACACTTGTCTTCACTGGCAGTCTATTTACATGAGCACTCGCCAAAAATGCACACCAACAACGGCAACTGAAATATAAGCGCGGTGTGCGTCGGCGGACTAATCAGAGCCCCAGTCACCATAGTTTCTCATCCAATTTCTACTCGAACTTCTACTTATTGCTCATTATGACCGCCGGCCGGTACAGTTTGTAGGCCAATTGTTCGGAGCACATTTCAGCGTTTTTACGTGTTTTTTCCAGAAAGTTCGGGTTGTTCCGGTTGTTCGGGTGTGTTTTAAATTGTTATTTATAGTTTTTTTAAATTTAGCAGTGAGGGCAGCTCCCCAGCCCCAGAGCCAAGATAAATTTTGTATACTTAATACCAATTCAACTGACAAAAACTAATGATTCCCGTACTTAATTTCCTTTTTTAACTATTTTTATTTAGTTTAAAAAGTATAAATATAATTTTTAAATTACTTCAGCTCTTATTGGCAGCTATAGTTGATGCAGAGTAAACTTATAAATGTTTGGCAACGTTGCATACCAAATATTAGGATCTGAATCGGTATTATTTTCCACCGGCGTTCGACGTTATTTTCATAACAGCGTGTATTTTGGCTTAGTTGCTACAATAATTTATTAGGCTTTGAACCTAATATTATGTAAATATGAATCATGAAAATTATTTATCCGAAATATTATTTTTAAAGTTATAGTTTTTTTTCTAGAAACTGGATTAACTTTTTCAAATTCATTGTCATGTTTCGGCTTTCCCAATTAATTTTCCAAATTATCCGTAGTGTATTAATATTATAAAACACATTTTATTATACTGTATTATTTATACTTTTATTATATTATGTAAATTTATTTTAAATGGGGAAAAACAGCATAAATCTGAAAAATAGTAAAACCTTTACCGAATTAAATTGTTTTGTAGATTCTTTAAAATTTATATAAAAATATTATTTTCCAATTCAATTGAATGACACAGACCCATTAAGCTGCGTAAACAAACTTGTAGCTTAGACAGCTGTAATGAATTAATTTCCCCACTTGCGGCCAAACTGAACGAACAATTATTTATAACAAGTCCACAATACGACTCTAAATGATTTGGCCCTTTACTAAATGATCTGGCGCTTTACAAAATGGTTTGGCTTTTTACCAGGATTGTAAATTTTAATAAATTGCTGAAATCTGTTTCCGAGTTACTTGGATAGAGACAATTATTGCTGTCAAGAAGCATTTAATATAAAAGTCCTAATAAATCATTATTATTTCGCTTATGGCCAATAGCGTTAATCCCAATGGCATAACGTCGTATTATAACGATATGGGGCTCGAGGGGTCTCTCTTCTCTAAGCTTCTCACAATTACCACATACTGGATACCCTCGGCTTCGCTCTTTTATTATTATCAATTCGCTATGCGAGAAAATCCGCCGCGCCGATAAAACTATTTTTTTGAATTTTACATAAGGCATAAAGAATCGCCACAGAAATTACTTACAGTCAAAAATTAAGTTCCACTCTCAAGCTTCCTTATATCTACGAAACTAATGTCCTCCTAATGGACTCCGTACACCTTCAAAAGGAGATTTATTTTCACGGGTTTATTAATCGATTACGAAAAAATGAACTAAAATCTCTGAAATTGTTATGGATTCGAATAAATTTCTTAATATTCATTTGTGGTGATTTTGGATACATTTCATTAAATTTTCTACACGTTCTGCCTATAATCCCATCACTTTGACATGTAGAATAAATAAAATCATTATGACTGCTTTTGAATAACTATTATGATCTTCCATTGTACCGCCAACTTAAAATTACAAAAGAAGGAATGTCACTTAAATAAATGGTTGCCATGGAGTCTAACAATAAAATTATTGTTTTCATGGCCTTCTGCTCCTACTAAACTCAATAAAAATTACCTACATTGTTTTAAGAAATTTCGTAAAGAAATGCTTATAAATCGAAAACTTGAAGAGTTAGGTATAAGCAAGGTATACATTATTAGAAAGCTACTTTTATCGGCTTTTCAAATTAGTAATAAAATACCGGGTGTCCTATTTAAAAAAAAAATAGATTTTCGTCCATTTTTCAAGTAACCTACAAAAATAATATTTCTTGGCCACTACGCTTGAACTAAAATATGACCAAAAATCAAATGTGTAAAGGCATTTTTTAATCGTCTGCAAAATTTCCACTAAGTAATATTTTAGAATTTGGAGAAAACAGATTTATTAAATAAAAGTCATGTTTTCGTTAAAAAAAAATTAATATATAAAAAACGGCCACCGATAAGTTTATGGTAATATTCAGAAAAGTTGCTCAGAAATACATGTAGAATCTGAAAATTAAAAAATATTGTGTGTTGCAATTAAAATAGCGATGTTGCCACCTGTATTGTGTAGAAGCGGCAACGCCGCATTGCTAAAATATTTTAAAACGATAGAACATAGTCGTATATCGGAGTAACCAAACGTATCAAAAAAAATGTATTACCCGTTTTCCATAAACGTCTAACGTTCCATCTACCGTGAAACGCCGTGTACATATTTAAATCATTTATTTTTTAATTAAGCAACAAAATATTGAGTTTCCAATATTCTGTGATTAATTAATTCTACACAGCGTTTATCAAAATAATTTTTCGAAAAGAATATAGTTTTTTATAAACCGAAATATTAACTTTTAATCTAATTCTCAGTCTCCCACTGATTGTCTCATTTTTATACTAACATTAGTGTTGAACGCTACTCCCAGAGACGCAACACCAGCCAGCGGAACACCTAGAAAATGAAAAAAGATGTAACTGTGGGTAGCTATGGAATCTTCTTAAAACGAAATAATAACAACGTTTGGAGACAAGTAGAAAAACAATTTAAAGAAAATGCATTTAAACTGGGTTCACGATCGTTTCATGATTTCTTTAGTATAATCCCTTTTTTTCCATCTTCGTTATGAGAAAGCCTGGTGCTAGTGATGCTAATTCTATTATTACTTCTACACGAAGCAAAAGTTCTTAATCTGTATTATGCCAAAAATAAACCACCTGATTAAACCCTATATTGTATACGCCTCAACCTCTTCAAAGTGGATGAAATGGGATCAGGGTGGGCTTGAAAATGTACCTACACCACATAATTTATTTTTATAATTTAAAATAAATAGATGGGTATTTTTAGTTTTAGGTACCTTATAATAAATGTAAAATAATGATAATTGAAAATTTTATAATTTAAAAGTATAACTATTAGGATAACATTTCCGTAAACGTTGAGTTTCCATTAATGTGTGTCTTTTATTAATGCTTCGGTATTTAAAACCCATTTTACGCAATATTTTCCTAAGGCTTGAAAGGCAAGAGACAAGACAAGAGATATTTGTTTCGTCTTTAATCAGCCGCTCTTTGAGGGAAATCAAAGTGGGTACAGTTTGTGCCTCATACATTTGGTAAATCTTTCTTCTTAATAAATCCATATCATTTTCGTCAATGCTTCAAAGTGTGCAAGAATCACTCCGATTTTTTCTAGGATTAACAGGTTTAAGTACTTACTCTGTCTCTTACCGAAGATAAAGGAGTTTTTGTCAAAGTAGACGTCTCTCCTAAAGCATCCATCGAATTAAAATTTCTACTCAACAAAGATTGATAAATATTTTTAATTATTAGTTTGGCATCGGTAGATAAATGCTTTTTTTTTAAATGACACTTGAAGATGCCCACCTATCAGCACAATTCCAAGGACGCCACATTCTACCACTAATAAGCCTAACTAAAAATTACTCGCCGGAAAACCATTAAAGACTAAAATTATTAAAAATTAGTTTGTATTTATATATGAATCAGGCATAGGTATAAATTGAATTTGTACCTGGTACGGCTCTGCTCGAAAAGGTTTTAAAATTTCGGATTTTAATATTTATTTTATGATCAAAGGGATAATGAGGGTTTATTGCAGTCAAAAGATCAACGGTATAACTCTACAAATACTATACCTTTACTATCAAAATTACGAACAATATTTAGGACTGTTGTTTTGCCTGGAATGGGTCTGTCAGGAAACATCGCAGAGAACATTTTGGAAACTCTACAAAAACTATTTTCGATGTTGTACTATTTAATCATTGTTATTTTTTTAATACTGCAGAAAATGGTGAAACTAATAAAAATAGAACGTCTAGTATCGTTTAACATTATCGTTATTATCACCAGTAGATTTATTAAAGTTTTTCTGACTTACTTTTATTTATTTATTTATTTAATTCAAACTCAACAGATACAAGTATCCTATTACAGAGTAGGAGTGTACTTAAATCTATATAATATAAAAACTAAACTAAACTAGCACTTTTCTAAGATCCTTAAGGGTTAAAGAGAATATATCCAAATTTTTCATTATACACTGAGAAAAAGGATTAATTCCCAATACCCAGATATATTTCATCCAACTAAATAATCGAGTTGGTAACGAGCAACTAAATCACCGAATTCAAAGAATTACATAATTTAATTGAAATTTCAATAAAGGTTTAATTGATCCACCACTATACCAAAAATGTTTAATAGGAATTAAATTGCGTAAATTATAGTTTATTTGATTTTTGGATAGTGCATATTTAGCAAAATTAAAATTTTGTTGTCACAATGACGATTTAATTCATGTAATGAATAATAATCCTTTGTGGTAATTATATTTTATTTTGAACAGATTTTAATATTCTTGTGACAACTATACTATAGTTTGCAATAACGAAATCAATTTTGTTCAAAAGTAATGCGTTATTCCAAAAATAATATCATTTTATTGGCGCAATTTTATCAGATTGTAAGAAATAGAACAATATGTTTTAGAAATAATGTATTATTGTGCTAAAATAAGTTAATTTAATTGTAACAATTATTTATAGATTCATTTTAAACCCTCAAGATATTTTTTATAACTAATTTATTATTGTAACAATATGTTGATTTTATTTAGTCAACTATTGCATGCATTTGAGAATAACATTATTTTATTGGCGCAATTATATCAGATTGTAAGAAATAAAACAATATGCTTTAGAAATAACCTTTATTTTTGATAAACCTCGTATACGCCTGGAAAAATTTAATATTTGATAGTTGCATTTTAGGTTTTAGACCAAGCGGAACTTTTTATGAAGAATAAGTAACTGTTTTTCGTAAAATTAATAATAAAAAAGTTTCCCATATGGGTCCAACTTTTTGCCGGATATTGTATAAGGAATAAACATTTCGGCAGCGGTTTTCACCAGTAACTGTAATATTTTGATGCTCTTCTTCCTAGAAAAAAATAAAAATACCATTTCAAATTTTCGAGAAAATCATAAAAATCTGCGACCTTGTCATAAAGCGCCACCTACTGACACGAAAAATAACTGAACTCAAAATGTTATTATTCAAGTAGAGCATCCATAAAAGTGCTTTAAAATTAAAAAAAGTTATTTGAAATCGGTTATTCCAAAAAAAAGTTATTGACTTGTTTTCAAACCAACGTTTACCCCTTCCGCACCCTTTATTTGACAAGGTAGAGAAAAAATGTAAATACAAAAAAGTTGTGATATTTTCAGTAGGTTACAAAAGAAAAATTTCAATATAGGTTCACTTGAAACAATTTTGATTAAAACAATATTTTCTGCTCCGAGGTTGGATTTACGCCCTCTAGCGGTGGAGTTTGCTGATTTACCAATAATTTTTTTTTCTAAGGTTCGTCCGATTAACGGATCCTGAGATACCTATAGCCGGCGTCCTTTATTAATGAGCCACCCTGTGTATTCTATACGGAAAATTATATTTATTTTTTAATAAAAATGCATATTATTATAGTATATTTACTTAATAGTTTCCGAGAGATTGACCCGTTTTCTATAATCTTCTAACGTTCCATTTACCGTGAAACACCCTGTACTTACTTTAATTACTATGTGCATATTTATTTTATTTTTACCATTTTCTGATTAATTGGTTAAAAAATTAAAGTTTAAATAAACGTCAAGTTTAAAACAATTATTATCATACATATTTATTTTGGCAGCCATATTTTATATACAATTATTTAAGACAGGATTTCCCAAACTACTTAGGTACTTATTGAAAAAAATTTGGTTTAAATTCCATTGAATATTTATAAATGCATTAATTGTAATAATTTGATGTTCAGATAGGTGGCAGCAAAGGGTTCAAAGAAAACGGTGTCTCATATTCAACATCAAACTATATTCTGAATCTTAGTCCATGTCGCCACATACATAGTTGTTCCACTTACGCTAAATGTTTATATTACATATTTGTTATATCGACAGTATTGTTATACTAGCTAATCATAATAACTAATTAGAACACTAATACAATATACTAATACAGAGTGTTTTACCCTCATATTACACCTCCCCGGGCAATTTAAGGAATTTACACTTTGTTTTCAAATGGAAATTCCTGCTAATTATAATATGAAAGTAATTAACTCATGTGAAATAATAACTATACTTATAACAAACATTTTCTTAGTCAATAAGAATTCAAGAAATGAAGAAAGAAAAGGAAGAAAATTAGAGTAGTCAGACCTAGAATAAATAGCAGATAGAGAAGAATACGAAAGTAGGGCCGGCCGATTCCTTACTACTAAATTATTACCTAGAAATTACTTAACTATGATATAACTTAGTTCTATTTTTGTGGATTACAATCTCCTTATTACCTTTCATTAGTTTTACATTTGGAGATTCATCCTCGATAACTAAATAAGGACCAAGAAAACAAGGACTTGCGATTTTGTTTCCCACTTCATTTTTTACCAGTACTAAATCGCCTTTTTTGTATTGAATGGGTTTAATTTTTTCATCATAACTTTGCTTTCTTTTAAATTTTGAATGTAATAAGTTAGCTCTTGCATCCTCATGAGCCTTTTGCAACCGATACTTTAACTCAATAGGGTAATTCTCAAAGTTATAAATGGGTTCTAACATATTATTTAGATTATTAGGAATCTGACATTTCTTTCCAAAGACCAGTTCAAAAGGAGTATATTTAGTTTCAGTATGGACTGTAGTATTATAAGAGAAACACCAATAAGGAATCCATGTACTCCACGCTGCATCATTATTTTCGGATTGAATTCTTAAATAGGCACCCAATACCTTATGTGAATTTTCCAAAGAACCAATACTTTCATGATGGTATGCCGTGGAATAAATTTGATTTATTTTTAAAAGCTTACAAACCTCACTCATAGTGGAAGAAATAAATTCAGAACCCCTATCCGTTGCAATTTCCTGTGGAATTCCATATCGAAAGATAAAATTTTCCACAAATGATTTTGCCACAGATACGGTGTCTTTATTTTTTATAGGATATGCTTCCACAAATTTTGTTAACTCACACTGTAAAGTCAGGATGTATGCAAATTCATTTACATCTGTTGGTAGTGGTCCTACAATATCTAAATATACTTTTTGAAAAGAATAATTGGCTGTCGACGTAATAACCATGGGCTGTCTAGTATAACGATTGCAATGCTTTTGTTTTTGACAAGTGTCACATTTTCTTACAAAGTCTGCAACATCGTTATCTAGACCTGGCCAAAAGTAATACTTTTTTATATTATTTGTCATTCTATTTATGCCTGCATGTCCACTTGTGGGAAGTAAATGAAAATCATTCAAAATAATTCGTTTCTCATCATTATCTATTATTTTGCTAGCTCCTTGTACAATATTTATACGGGGGCCCCCCCAATTAGGATTACTATTTATTTCCTTACCTATCCATTTAATAAACATTTTATTTTTCTCATTTTTTAAAATATATAATTCATTTATATTTGCTTTCTTAGTTATTTTGGCCAAATCTCTCAGCATTTCGTCTCGCGCCAATGCCGATCGAGTATTTTGACTAAAGTACAAACTAAGTTGCAATGGAACATAATAAAAACTCCCCAAGTGTTCAGTTATATCTTTTGACAATGTTTTTATTTTGGACGATGTCGTTAAAACTAACTCAGTGCAATTTTTAGGTTGTTTAAGAACTTCCACAATATCTGGTTGATCAGGCCAAACATTAAGGTTATCCTTGTCCAACACACAATCTTGCTCTTTCATACTCTTACACTGTCCTCTGGTCAAAACAGCAATCATGTCATTATTCATGCTTTTCAATTCCTCAGATGTCAAGATAATTCTTGATAATGCATCCGCGGTGACATTTTCACTTCCTTTCACATACTCAACGTAAAAATCATATTCCTCAAGGCCTAATCGAAATTTTGTTAACCGGCTGGATGGGTCAGTAAGGCTAAATAAGTATAATAAAGGTTTATGGTCAGTTACTATTTTAAATCTGCGTCCATATAAATAAGGCCGAAAATGCTTTACAGCCCAGTAGATAGCTAAAAGTTCTTTGTGAATAATAGGGTAATTTATTTCCGCTTTATTTAAACTTCTACTGGCGTACGCCACTGGTCTATTATTTTTATTTGAGAGTACTGCTCCAATAGCTGACTTTGACGCATCAGTTTGAAGTATAAATTCATTTTTCTCTGCAAAATCAGGATACTGTAAAACTGGATATTGACTTAGTGCGTTCTTTAGGATTTTAAAGGAGTTGTTACATTCATCCGTCCATTCAAACCTTGCATACTTTCTGCACAATTTGTTTAGGGGTACAGATAGCTCCGCAAATTTCGGAATAAACTTTCTGTAGTAATTTGCAAAAGCCACGAAACGTTTAACTTCGTCTGAATTTTTTGGAACGGGATATTCGTCTAAAGCTTTAATTTTTTCAGGATCAGGAGATATTCCTTTATCACTAATAATGTGACCTAAATAAAGAATTTCTTTCCTTAAAAACTCGCATTTTAAGGGATTTAGTTTTAAATTTACTTTACGAAGTCTAGTAAAAACGTCCATAAGGTTTTTGTTGTGTTCCTTAAGATTTCTCCCGAATACTATTAGATCGTCAAGGTAAACAAAACATTTTTCGTAGTTTAGACCTGCCATTGCAACTGTCATTATCCTAGAAAAGGCACTGGGGCTAAGTTTTAGCCCCATGGGCAATCTTTTCATTTGCCATTGCCCCCGATCAGTTGTAAAGGCTGTCAATTTTCTACTTTGTTCATCTAGTTCCACTTGATAATACCCCTGACTTAGATCTAAATGCGAAAAATAAAGAGCTCCCGCAAGAGAATCCAAAATATCAACCACATTTGCAATAGGCCACTTGATATCTACTAAACTACGGTTTAAAAATCTGTAATCTAAAACCAATCTGCTACGTTTCTCTCCTGATGTCTCACTCTTTTTCGGTACCAGTAAAACAGGCGACGACCACTCACTCTGCGCACTCTCAATTATATCATTATCGCACATTTGGGAAATTTGCTTATTTATTTCCTCCCTCTGGGATTGAGGCAGTCTATAAGGTTTTATATAAACTGGTTGAGTGTTCGGTTTGACTTGAATTGACTGTTTATAAATATTTGTTACAGATAATTTATCCCCAGGCATATGAAATATGTCTGCAAATTTAGCACATAATTGATCTATTGAATCTTTCTCTTCCTTATTCAAGTAGGTAAGTTTAAGCATGTCAAATAACTGTTTTACTCGATTAACTGAAATATTTTGAGAAGTAAACTGACAACAATCATAATTGTTGAGCTTCTCAGTTTTAGGTAAGCAATTTCTCAAGCGTACTTCACTTTCCCGTGTATTCAAAATTTTAACCGGAACTTTCCCATTCACTGGTTGTGCAATCACTCCTGCTACAAACACACCCTGGCATAACTCACTTGGCATAACAACACATTCCTCATTTAACCCTGTCTCAAGGTACTGAATACTTTCACACCTTGCAGGTAACACTAATATATGACTACAACAAGCATTTAAGTCTAAAATAACATTCTTTCCCTCATTGAAAAGATCTAAAGTATTTTCCTCATAGTTTAATTTAGCTTTATACTTCCCTAAAAAATTTCTCCCAATTATACCATCTGTATGACATTCCAACGAATCAAATACATAAAACTTTTCCCTAAATTGTATGTTTCCTATAGCGAGATTTAAGTATACATAACCTACGGAACATACTCTACCCCCTATGCCATTTATTTCAAGATTTTCCTTATGTAAAGGTATACTTGCATCTAAATGCTCTAACTTAAGCGCACACAATGACGCTCCCGTATCTACTAAGAATCCTAAACTTTTGTTGTTTACTCTAAAAGAAACTGAATTTGAGTAATTTTCGGAGTAAGTAAAAATATTATTATGACTATTCCCTTCTACTTTAGGGACGAAAAAATGTTTGCTCCCTAGAAACATCATACGGCAACGTTTCCTGACCTGCATTAATGTCTTGGTCAGCAAAATTTATTTGTCTCCGCGAATTTCCACGATAACCGCGAGTAAACGAACGTCCTCGGTGTCCCCCCTGAAAACGCTGACTTTGCGGATTGCTATTACCATTACCTAAGCGAGAATTATTTTGTTGATAATTAGAAACATGATTGTTATTTCTATTAGTTACGTTTCTATTGAAATTGTTATTAAAATGTCTTCCAGAGTTTCTAGCTCTGTTAAAACCTGCAGAAAAATTTCTGTTGTTTCCTCTTCCTCTAAACATATTGAAAATTTGTTGATTACTGCTTTGAGAGGAAATTTCTTCATCTTGCGCCGCTCTAATGGCATCTTTTAAAAATTCAAAATTTCTAGCAGATATGATTGTGCTGAGTTTATGATTTCTAAGGCCACCTGTAAACCTTTTTATAGCGATTTTTTCGTTTATTGGTCTTAAAATATCAAAAGCTCTTGAATCACCGTCTGCTTGAGAAATTGTCAGATTTACTAAGATATCTTCAAGATTTTTACCAAACTCAGAAACAGTATTATCGCCTTGCTTGGCGGAAAACAATTTTGCCTGAAGGGCGGTATCGGATTGTTTCGTTAAAAGATGTTTTTTTATGTCTCCTAATAATGAATCCATAGAATCGTAACTAGACTTTAATCTCAATTTCGCATTATTTGAAATTCGTGTTTTCAGAATGAATTTAATTAAAATAGGCTTGCCATCATCGTTAAGCATAGAATGATAAAATTCTGCCGCGTCGATTAGTTTATGTGTAATAGCTTCCGAGTCATCCATTACAGGCAAGAGGCTCGTGGCCACTTTCAGGTCAAAAGCCGACATATCTGAATGTATAATTTTCGCGTCCTGGTTATCCCGATTTGTACTTTCCGCGTCTTGGTTATCACTACTCAAACCTTCTGCGAATTGTTTATCAAAATTTATAATTTCCTGATATACTTTTTTAATTTTGTCTATAGTATTTTTAGAATATTCAATGTCTGCTTCGTCGAGTTCAGAATCTTTTATTTTTTGATTAATAGCAGAAACCTCCTCACTCAGTCGAGAGTAAATAGTTTTTGCTTCCCTAACTTTAGTTGAAACGATGGATGTTTTTCGTCTGTCGTAATTTAATTTTCCTAGATAAGTTCTGACATCTGCTAGAGAACTTAAAATTATGTTTAAGTTATCTCCCATGAAAAATATGCAAATCTAATTATTTAAGAGCAAAGTACTTGTTAAAGAGGTCCCTATTTCAATACAATTTACTTAATTCTATAACTTACTTAGTACATTTTTTCTTTTTAATTACTAAATTGCTTAATTTTTTCCATTCTTTACATATCGCCTTGTTTCTTATGTCCATTTTCAGTTTTTTTTTTTTTTTTTTTTTTCCATAAGTGTAATAACCATCTTTATAATTATCCTAAAAAGAACCTAAAAAAAAAATTTTATACTGCTTCCTCCGTCATTAATTCATCCCTTGATTTTCTTAACTCGCTTCTGTTAATTTCTCTTCGAATAGTTTTTCGTAATTCCTTACGATAACGAAGAATCCCACTATATATGATATACAGGATAACGGCTACTACAAGTGTTAGTAAAAGGTACTCTGACAGCGAAAACCCCTTGTTTGATATTTCGCTCCTTGCGTCTCCATTCGAGGCCTGGTTGATAACTATTTCCTCTTTAGACTTGGCACTACCCATTTTACTCCATATCGGTGCTTTTCTTCTTATGGTTTTTTGGCTGGCAGGATCGCCATGTAATAATTTGATGTTCAGATAGGTGGCAGCAAAGGGTTCAAAGAAAACGGTGTCTCATATTCAACATCAAACTATATTCTGAATCTTAGTCCATGTCGCCACATACATAGTTGTTCCACTTACGCTAAATGTTTATATTACATATTTGTTATATCGACAGTATTGTTATACTAGCTAATCATAATAACTAATTAGAACACTAATACAATATACTAATACAGAGTGTTTTACCCTCATATTACATAATAAATTTTATTTGTAGAACAATTGGTACGGTTATACAGCGTGAGCATTGGAAAATTTAGTCAAATTGCGCAATTCGCAACACATACATATTATAATAATGTACGCCATCTTCCCGGCGCGGCGCGGCAATTCTAGAACCTAGTAGATAACCAGTAAAATATTAGATAATAAAATAGGTATAATAATTGATGACTTACCGACAAACACAGGTACTAACATGGGTAACCCCCAGGTTTTTAATATTTCCTCCATTTCATCCATAACTATATTATTATAATTGGACCACTTGAAGACAAACAAAAGAAAATACCGACAGCCGACACCAACCCGCGCGCTTCGAATTAAATGCTTCGCGTGGCGGTCGTCTTCACGTTGGGACTCTAGCTGTAATTCTGGGAATCACCAACTAACTTGCCTACAGTAAAATTTAGTTCGCGGAACTCTGGCAAAATAAATTTATTTTGGAATATCTGTTTTATCTGCAGTATTAAATTATAATCTCTAGATTTCTTATAGCATACTATGCTAACAAATATCTGGATTCCTTGAATAAAATATTTATTAAGAAAATTGGAAGTAAATAATATTAGTAAACTGTAATTGATTGCATTAAACTTTTGTTAATTTAACCATATATATTCCAATTCGATTTTTTAGTTGCCCGAATTAATCAAAAATATTTTACAAAATTATGTCAAGAGTAATTTAGTGTAGTGAACTATAATCTTATTTATCCAATTAAAAAACCAATACTAGAAATGTTAAAAATCGCTTAATTGCCACCAGAAAGAAATTTTTGTCAGTGTAGAATTCGACAACTTACACATAATATTAAGAGGCGAATTTCCATAGCCATTTGTAGTAGTAAACTTTATATAAAAAGTAGCACAATTTCTTGTTCTATAAAGCGGCATATTAAAGTTAATTTGTGATAACAACATTGGTGCATCTATTTGATTGTGTATTAATTTATAAAGGAACAACAGGGACGAGTGAGTTCTACGTTTTTCTAAACTAAGCAGGTTGTATCTATCTCTTAGTTGAGCTTTACTTATTGTTAGGTCATATGTACTGGTTTCTTTATAATACAGATATCTTAGAAATCTATACTGTACTATTTCTATAGTATATTTATGATTCTCATAATATGCACTCCAAATAACAGCAGCATACTCCAATATACTTCGAACATTTGCAACATACAACTGTTTTATACATTTAATGTTAATAAAATGTTTACAATTCCTAACTACAAACCCATACATACTCGAGGCTCTGTTTGAAATATTTAAAATATGGTATACGAATGTTAACCCGTGATCAAATGTGACACCAAGATCTTTATATTGTTACTCTGCTTAGAATTATGCCGTTTATATTGTAATCAAAGTTAATTTGGGTTTTCTTTTTGGTGTATGTCATGATATTACATTTGCTAATGTTAAAACATAACTTATTATGTAGAGACCACTCGTGTATTTGGTTAAGAATTTCCTGGAGTTTTAAGCAATCTTGGTAACTACTGATGGTAGCATATAACTTAATATCATCGGCAAACACCAATATACCACACTTTGTAACTTTTTTAATTAAGCTGTCTATAAATAATATAAAGAGTAATGTCCCTAGATTAGAACCCTGAGGTACGCCCGAGCTTGCTATAAACTGTTTTGAAGAATATCCCTTCACTATTACCCGTTGCTTTCTATTTTAAAAGTACGAATTGAAAAAAATTACTAAGTTTGAGTGAAAACCAAATTCATTGTATAATTTGTTAAGCGAATATTGGGTGGTACTTTATCAAATGCCTTTGTAAAATCTGTATATATTACGTCCACCTATGATTTATTATGAATGCTTTCAAAAATGTGCTGTGTTATTTCGGCTAGATTTGTTATGGTAGATTTTTTATTCATAAAACCATGTTGAAATTGAGATATTTTCCTGTGAACGGAGGTATATATATATTTATAAATTATGGATTCAAATATTTTTGCAGGTGTTGATAAAATAGCAATAAGTCTATAGTTTTTTTTATATCAGTGGAGTCTCCTTTTTTAAAGATTGGGGAGCTTTTAACTTCTTTGAATTTATTTGGAAAAAAAGCTAAATTAAATATTTTTTGTAAAGGCTCGGCAAAAAAACCAACCAGTCCTTAAACAATATAAGGTGGTACATTATCAAGCCCGATTGCTCTGTTTTTTGACAGCATCACACACGTCTGCATAACTAATATACCTAAGGTTAATGTTGTCATGATATGTATTAAGCTGCTCGTTAAGTTCAAAGGTGTCGGGATCCTCTTCATAGACTGAGCTAAAATAAGATGCAAAAGCGTCTGCAATTTGTTGACCACTACTATAATTATTGTTGTCGAGGTGCAGTTTACAAGGAATTGTATTAGAACCTTTCTTATTTTTAATATATCCCCAGAAAGCTTTTGGGTCACTTGTGATGTCCTGCTGAACTTCGGTAATGTAATCTTTGTATGCATCGTCAATACTATCCTTTATTTGTTTTCTTAACAAAATAAAATGATTTTTTAATTCTTGATTGTTTGACTTTTAAATTTTTTGCCTTAGTGCTTCTTTTTTCTTTAGACTTTTAATTATATTTCTATTAAACCAAATTGGATATTGTTTAGTTCTACGGCATTTTGGGACGCATACATCAAATATATCATATACTTTTACATAAAAAATGTCAACTGCCTGGTTTACATCAGAAAGTGAATTCAAATACCCCCAATTAACACTTTGGAACATTTGGTACATGGCAGAAAAATTAGCTTTTTTAAAATTATAATTAAGAATATGTTTGTTTACAAGCAATTCTTTAGGTTTTAGAGTTTTTATATACAATTCGATTGTAATGGTAGGGTGATATTTATCCTCCGCAACAAGGCTAAGAATTGATTTTTTTACTTCACATTTCATACAGGACATGACAAGATCTAGAATACGATTGATTTTATTAGGTTCTAGGTTCCATTGTTTACAATCAAAGAAATTTAAGAAGTTTAATTTTAGTTTTAATTGGCTTATTAGAATATAATAAAATTTGGTGTGCGATTCCATCATACAAGGACCTTTAAAAAAGTCTAATATAATTTTGATGTAAAATGAATAGAGGAGCCAACGTTTGAGGGTAGCAAAATTTACATTGGATTTCCCATGGCTCTAGGGGTACATCACGCGGTATAGATACAACGAAGTAACAATACCTAGGTGGTATTCGAATAAGCAAATTAATTTATACTTGAACTTTTGCAACCAGTTAAAAAACAGCTCAACACAAAAAAGCATTAAAAATAGTTCAATGGAAGGGAACCCGGCGGTTTGGGTCTTTTAAATACTGTTGCGTCTAACAGTCTCAAGATAATTGCCAGACTCGTACCTGTACCTGTGTAAGATATCGATCCGTATCAGTTCCACAACAATTCGTTACATTCATTAGTGTTTAGAAAGACGTGGTATAATGGATTCTAACCTTGGCGGAAATGTAACAATAGGCTGATGAAAACAATGGCCTCATATACACCAACCAATTTGCAAAGTAATTAAGGGAAAGATTTGTATAATATCAACTTTTAAGCTCTAATGAAATAGTATATTACATAACGAGTGTTAAAAATGGTACTTTTCAAACGAGGAGGTATTTAGCACGAGACGTAAGCCTAGTGCGAAAATTATCCGCGTTTGAGAAGTTCGAGTAATGTACACAATTTTTCCCATGACAATAAAATATCAAAAATAGTTTGTGTTGTTTAATATTTTGTTGTTGTTGTTTGTAAACCATTCTTTTAAACAAATTATTTTAACATTAGTTGAGAAAATAATAATAATAATAGTCTTTATTAAGAATATAAATTATAAATTATAATTCCTAAAGGGCGAAGTCTAGCTGATAAGCATCAGCTACTTAACATTAACCCTTGTTAAACAAAATAAATAATTAATATTGTGTAATCCGACAATATAATTTATAGTAAAAAGTCACGGTCCTTTACAAAGATGCAACCGGGGAGGACAATGAAAATGCCGAAGCAGAGTGCAACGCTTGTGACTATTATTGTGAGATTTGACATCTGCGAAAACTCATAGATTTGAATGTAATATTTAGTTGATCAAAGTTTTATTGATTTATAATATAAAAAATAGTAAAATAGAGGGTATAAAACAGGGTTGGTACATATTATGTTTATATAAATATTCAAATATTCGATATCTATACCTACATATACCGGAAATAAATATATCAAATTTGGATATTTATTTATATTTTTAAACTATTTCATCTGTTTTGTACTTAAAAAATTTGATATAATTTTAATATTCAAAATTACTTAGTTACTTTAGTTATCAACATTTAAATTTGTATTTTAATTCTATTCTATTTAATGATAGTTGCTATTACAATATCAAGTTCTATTAATACCTTGTATAGGAATGTAAAATGTAGGTAAAAAATACTAGTTTATTAATATGAACACATCATATATTTTTGTATTTAACTATGATTCAACTAAAAATAAAAATTGAGAACGGGACAACAGCCAAAAGAAAACTAAAATATTATTTCTAACATAAAACTATAAAACGCGTAAAAAGGGCTGGCTGGGAACAAGTAAGTTTATCCAAGGTTTTAATCAGTCTGAGTAATGGTTGGTCGGAATATAGATTTTAATGTAATATTTAGTGGATCAAATTTTTATAAACCCAACTTTCAAATTAGGTTTTTTTTCGAAAACAAACGTTCACTTTTAACACCCTGTATATCTAGAACGAGTAACATTTCTAAAAAACTTACATGACGTAATTGATCTAGTTTGATGTCTAGTATCTCCAGTTACTCTATGGCCCATAAGTTATAGAACATCCTGTATATCAGGGTATTTATCACTGATATTATACAGGGTGTTAATTAATTAAGTTCGTAAACTTTAAGTAATTAATCCTTGATCGATTCTAAGACCAAAAGTTCATATAATTATAGGTGGTCCGCAAGAGCTCCGTTTTGTAGATACAGAGTGTTCAACTTTTTTAAAATATTTACTTTTTTCTATAATATTATTGAATGGTAACAGCTACTTCATTGAAGCTTGTGACACACAAATATATATTTAGAGGCTACATTTTGCAAGTATTGATATATTTTTTATTCAACCGCGAGCGTAGATATGGGTAACGGTATTAAGACTTTCAAGCAAAAAATGGCACGCCACTGATTGTTTTAAACTTTTAAAGCATTATCTAGTAAGCCAGGCATAAAAAGTGTCTCTTGATAATTTTTGATTGGGCGTATCTTTTTCAAGAAAATTTCCTTATTAGATTTTCATGCACGCCTCTGGAGAAATTTAATTATCAATCTGCCCAAGGAAGTAGTAAACGCTCGCTCAACAAACCAGTTTAAGAACCTCTACGACTCCTTAAAAACAACCATACAAGTGCCAACTTAAAGTCATTAGTGGTTTGAACGGCTTAGCCGCCTAAACCTTATCTAATAATAATAATAATAATAAAATTGCTCAGATCTCAACAAAAATAAAGTACCAGATGCATCTTATAAAAATAAATTTAATAACTTATGAAATCCTTTCGGGAACCGTTTGATTTCCAGAATAAAAGAACATTATTTTCTTTTAAATTATTTTATTAATAATTTTAACATATGAAAACTAACATATTTCTTAAAATTGGCTAGAAACTAAGTATTTTCTTTTTAGTTGATTTCTAAGCAATGATTCGCACTTAAATTTGTCCATAGGCGTACATACAAACCTAATAAGTAAATTTTCTCGAAAAGGGCTAATCTAATCAAAAATTATAAAGATACACCTTATGTGTAAATACTAAGCAAAAGCAAAAATGATTTCTTACATTGGTTTCCGATATACAGGGTGCCAAAGTTTTTTTTTGGTTTTATTATTATTCCTTTAGAATGTTTAGGAATGATTAATTCAAATTAATGAAATTTATAATAATATTCCAAAACAAATTAAAAATACAATCAATATAAAAAAGTTCAAATATTTATTTAAAAACATTTATTAAAAATATAACATATAATTGTTTTCTTTCTTTTTTTTTTGTTGTTATTTATGATACTATAATTATTGTATAATTTTGACTTATTAATCTTAATTAATTAATTTTTTTTTACTTAGAAATTTCCCTGTAATAAACTTTTGTAAAGTTGGTTGGGAAATTAAAATAAATAAATAAAATTTTGCACAAATAATAGATTTACCAGAATCGACGAACTAATGTTTTTAATATTTGAAATAATTTAGAGGTACCTCCTTTTCTTGTGGTCATGACCCCTTTATGCCCCCCAATTTACTTAAAACGACGTCACTGATTAAGTTTAAGAACAAAATCTAATTCATCATTTTATTCTTCAACGTTTACCATTACCTGTCGTAAAGTTTTTCACTATCTTTTACGGCCTAGAAGTGATTTTGAGAACAATTAAATTAAATAATGCATTGTTAGTATTAGATAATTTGCAAGTGGTAAAAGTATTGTTGGACACAGGGTCCATATGATAAAAATAATCCAATATTAACAATACATTCTTTAATTGTTCTCAAGATAACTTCTAGGCCGTAAGAGATACTTAGTGAAAAACTTCAAGATAAGTAAAAGTTGAAAAATAAATTGATAAATCATATTTTGTTCTTAAACTTAGCCATTGACGTCGTATTAAGTAAATTGTGGGGCGTAAAGGGGTCATGACCCCAAAAAAACGAGGACTCTGTAGATTATTTTAAATAATAATTACGTTCGTTCGGAGACAGTCAGTGGTAAATCTATTATTTGTGCAAAATTTAAATTAATTCATCCTTAAACTTCTTAAGAAATATTAAAATAACAAAAAAAAAAGGTTTAGCACCCTGTATATCGGAAACCCAAACAAGCTCGTTTTTCAAAATTAATAATTCGTTCGTGTGCTTTACTCCACCCAGCACCCCAATTCGCTCCACGGGTCCCGAAAGTTTGTTATTTTTAATAAATAGTTTTGTTGTCAAATTGACACCTGTTTAAATTAAATATAGTGTGCTTTGTATTTCCACACTCGTGTTGAAATATTTTTTTTCAACACGCGTGTGATATTTAGCACTTTCTAGCCAAGTTAACCTTGCTGTTATTATCATTTTCGTAGGTGGTCGTAGGAAAAAGACAAATCAAACTTACGTTGGTCGTATTTTACGTGTTTCTGCGGATCGCAAATATAATAATGAACAAAACAATAACAAACAATAAGCAAAACAAAAAAAAAATGGAACATTATTTTTTATTATTATTATTATATTTTTTGGATTATCAATGTCGGAACGCCATCTTTAAAATCGAGATTACAACTATTTCTAAAACATTTTGGGCAAAAATATTGGTCAATAAAATTAGAAGAAGGTTCAAGGTAGATATTACATCCATTTTAAAATCAGGAAATGTTCTTATTAGTCTAGCAAGTCAAGCTCAAAACACCCATTTTTTGCCATTTTTGACAGCCGGATTTTTAGAATTATAATTTACATCAATATTAAGGCACTCTCGTTAAGAATGATGTTAGAATTTATAAATTGTGCCTGTTTCCGCATCCAAAAAAGCGACTTTGCTCAAATTTGCGAATATATTTTGATAAGTTTGGACATGCAGAAATGTTGAGAAGTAATCACGGCATGTTTTGAGAAAAAAATAAAACGGTTTTGTTAAAAATTGAATAAGCTACAGTCGATATAGTAAAACATCAGATAAAAATATCTCTGAAAAAATCATAAATTAATTTTTTTGAGCAACAAATAATGCCACAAATAACAGAGCGCGCTTACTATGCAAACTAAAGGTTGTTTATCCGTCGATATAGTGGATCAAGAAAAAATTCAAAAAGTTATATACAGAAACTTGCTGATGTGTTTAAGCGATCCAGTGCGACTTGATAGAATACTTAGGAAGTGAAATTTCGGACGCTTGCCGTTTTTTCTGTATTAAAGGTAAAGAAACGAAAAAACATCTCACAAATACAAATTGACGAGCTCTATCCGCTAAAGTATACAACGTTTCGATCAAAAGTCGTTTTCCGTACGAAAAAAAATAAAAACGGCGAAAAAATCACGCCTGACTCTGTGGTTTCCAGTTTCTTACCATTTTCGACAATTTCCATTCCAGTTAGGTATAGAACGATGTATTGGAAAAAGGTAGTTTTTCAGATGGCCTAAACGATTATCTAAACCGAATGTCGATCGGATGCACCCAATTCGACTTATTAGCCATCCAAGAGGTACCATTTTTGACCAAATTTCGACTTTGAAAAAATCAAAAAAATTACTTCCAAACTTTCGATCGCGCTCACAAACAATAGGGTTCTGTAGCCGACGGTCACAAACAATAGGGTTCTGTAGCCGACGGTCGTCTACGCGTCGAAAAAGTTTAAATCGATTAAAATAATTTTTAGGAACTGTATCGAATTTCAACGAGAATCCGATAGTATTCGACTTTCAAAATTAATAACTTTTTTTCAGTACACCCTGTATATTCGAAATTTCCACACAACGTACCCCCACTATTCCTCTCTAAACTGAAAAAGTTTCAATCGTCCCACTCTAACCGTTTCCGAGAAAAAAAATCGTAAATGTGAAAATGTCAAAAGAGACGACGGCGGCGGCGACGACGACGACAGCATATATACATATTTTAAATGTAGCCGCCTATATAGACGAAAATTTTCGAGAGGCGTCAGGGGTCGAAATTGCACATGTAGAGGACGTATAACATATCGCGTGTTTGCGCGATATGTAATAATGCAGAAGACCTAATCATAAGGGTTAAACAACAGGGTTGTCTTTCGACATGTCAAAAGGACTTAAATATTAAAATTATTAGAAAGTATATCTCGAAGAATAAAAAATTAAATAAAATCGTCTTAGAGGTATCAGCAGAGGTTTTTAAATTGCTCATGATTAATAAAAAGGTGTTTTTAGTCTGGGATAGTTTTCTTGTTTATGAATATATTGGCATATTACGGTGATACAATTGCTGAAAATATGGCCATAAAGCTGTACACTGCCAACAACCATAAAAGTGATAAGTGTACTTCAACTGTTAAGGAATGTACTAATTGCAAACACGCTCATGAGGTATTAAAAATCCCAAATATTGACTTTAGACATATTGTATTTGATAAAGAATGTATATATTATCAAAGGGCACAAGAAAAAGTTAAATCCAGAACACGATATACAGTGTGTGTATAAAGTCTGGAACCGGCTTAATAACATCACAATTTACTGGCCGATTTAAACCAAATTTGGTACAGTTGTGTAAGAGGATCTAACGCACCGAATGACGATATTGGCGTTGTTGCCAGCTTTTTAGTTTGTCTGGAATTCGAACGAATTTTATATTTTTAAATATAACACCCACTATATTTTTACATTTTTAAATTCCACATAAAATTATAATTATTTTTTATTAAATGCTTTATTAGTCTATACTTCATAGTTTCCGAGATATTGACTCTCGAAAAGTGACATTTTTGAACTTTGACAGCTTATAACTTTCTAACAGTACGTCTTAGGGCAAAACGGCTTACATGTCCCTATCTTCAATTTTTATTATCTTCCCAAAAAATCAACTTCCAGTTAAACCGGAACAACTATATTTCCTGCTTTCGAGTTACATCCGGTTTAACCGGAAGTTGATTTTTTTGGGAAGATAATAAAAATTGAAGATATGGACATGTAAGCCGTTTTGCTCTAAGACGTACTGTTAGAAAGTTATAAGCTGTCAAAGTTAAAAAATGTCACTTTTCGAGAGTCAATATCTCGGAAACTATGAAGTATAGACTAATAATGCATTTAATAAAAAATAATTATAATTTTATGTGGAATTTAAAAATGGAAAAATATACTGTGTTATATTTAAAAATATAAGATTCGTTCGAATTCCAGACAAACTAAAAAGCTGGCAACAACGCCAATATCGTCATTCGGTGCGTTAGATCCTCTTACACAACTGTACCGAATTTGGTTTAAATCGGCCAGTAAATTGTGATGTTATTAAGCCGTTTCCAGACTTTATACACACACTGTATAGTGTATAGCAACTAAAGGTTCCAAACATCGTCTCTCCGACGTTGCATATGCCGCAATTATTCTTGCATATAAATGCTCAGGGACTTACGTCACATATGACAGAAGTATCACAGTTGCTACAGGACCGAAAGCCACTAATTGTTTAATATAACACCAGAAATCGATGACCAGGAAGTTTCCATACCTGGATATGTTACAATAATCTGCTACTCTAGTAGTAGTCACACTGGCGGAACCATTATTTATTTAAAAGAATATTTAAATTTTACAGCTATTCGTAACGAGGAAGTTAATTACAGTATTGATATATTGAAAAGGAATCTGTTGTGGTGGGGGCTCTTTATAGATCCCCAAATTCAGTTAACAGTATATTTTTGGACTACCTTGAGGAAATTCTTAATGATGTCGTTCTCCACCAGAAAAAAACTGTAATTATGGGAGATCTTAATACATATTTATTAAAAAACGACAGGAATGCAAAAACCCTAATAAAGACTATACAAGGACGGGGTTTAGGCGAATCATTGAGCAAGAAACACGAGTTATCAATACATTATCTAGTCTAATTGTGACGTGTTTATTGCTCAGGAGGTTCCGAGAAATTATCCTGTACTGAGTGATCATGAAATTATTGGCACTGAGTTGGAGTTTGAACCTAACATAGAAAGATCAACATTTATTACTACGAAATGTAGGCAAAGAAACATTTAAGGATTTTTATTCTGATACTCTGAATCATATTTCCGCTAAAATAGAAAAACGACAATGGGCTGCTAGTATTGACAGAAACAATAATAACCTAATGACATTTAAAATGATAAATCTTAATTTAAAAACAAAAGTACCAGTAACGATCTCTTCAGCATTAAGTTAGTTAAGGACTTATTTTGTGTTATTAGGTTATCCACTGTTATAATTAGTGAACACGTCATTACGTACTGGGAAAATACCCAATGCTTTAAAAACTAGTGTTATTATTCCTATACTCAAAGTGCCTAAACCAATGATTCCCGCCGAATTCAGGCCTATTAATCTACTTCCCTGTTGTGGACAAAATAATAGAGACAATAGTCTGCCAACAATTAAGAAATTATTTTGAAACTAACCAGTTATTGTTTGTCGGACAATCCGGATTTAGAAGTCAACATTCCTGCGAATCGGCAATACATGTATGCGCAAAGTGGAGGAACTTTATAAATTAAGGTAAATTGGTGCTTTGTGTTTTTGTAGACTTACAACGTGCATTTGAAACCATTGATCGTGAGATTCTCATAAACTCATAAAAAAATTACTGTTATAATACGGTATAAGTGGTCGTGCGTTGGACTGGATAAGTGATTACTTAGTTAATATGTATCAAAAAACAAAAGTAGACAACAGGCTTTCACATAACAGGGAAAGTAGATGGGGTGTACCTCAAGGAAGTGTTTTAGGTCCTGTTTTGTTTGTTATTTACGTTAATTATATTCATACAAATTTAAAAAGGTAATTTATTAACTTATTTGCTGATGACACTTTTATATGTGTAGCAGGTGTCAATTTTAGAGAAATAACCAATATTTTGAATGCGGAAATTGAAATTTTATATAACTGGCTTTGTCAAAATAAATTGAAGCTAAGTGCTTTGAAAACAAAGTGTAATGGGTTCCAAAACAAACCGTAAAAAATATGTAGACTTAGGGTTAACAGTTAAAATTAATAACAGTGTAATTAACAATAATTAAAAAATAAAATATCTACGCATTTTTTAGATCCTCAGCTAACATTTTTATTAAATCATTATAAATATCGTGCACTCAAGAAAATATATTATATTATAGATGGCAAATACAACAAAATAAAGCTATGCGTATAATTCTTAATTGTAGTAAGTATACCCCAATAAAACCAATGCTGCGCACCTTTAATTGGCTGTCTGTTGAAGAGGGTATTAAGAAGGCGAACCTTATTCTGATATATAAAATTGAACATGGTCAACTTCCAGCGTATCTTGGTGATTTTCTTGAAAAGAGATCCAATTTTTTTGAATATAATATTCGATCTAGACAAAATTTCAATATTCAGTTTGTAAAGTCTTCAAACCTACAAAAATCGATGTTTTATGAGGGGGTTCGCCTCTATAATACTCTTCCCGATGCGTTAAAGAGTGCAACTAGTCTAGCAACCTTTGATGAGAAAGTATTTGCAAAGTGTATAAGAATGTAACTAGCAGTAGTAATATGTATTTATATGTATCTTTTTGTATTTGTATCTACTAGCCAAGTGCTAAATAAAAACTCGTATTATTATTATTATTATTATTATTATCATATTATTATTGTTGCATCGTCGAACTGTAAATCAAAATCAAGCACGATTGAATGTTTTTTCAAGTAGAATGTAAAAAACGTAAAATAACATATAATAATGTTTGTTTGGCCAAGAAAACTATTTACAGAGGAGGTGGGCGTTCTGCCTACGGCATCGAGCTGTTTTCAAGTGACGATGACATGCTTTTGTAATATGTTATAAAATTATCTGGTATCAATGCTCTTGAGATATTATAAATGTAATTTTTTTTACAAAGTATATAGTTTTGTTTTTCCAATAAATTTTCCGAGTAGTTTGTTATGAAGCATATTTTGTTTGCAAAACCAGACAATATCTAATTTTTAAAAGTCATTAATCTAAAACAAATGACATGTAAAAACGCAGACAATACCCTAATTTATACGATTTTTATTAGTTTTCCGAAATAATATGATTAATATTATGCCATTTTTATACCATTTTAGCTTAGAATATAATTTTATGTTCTGCAAAACAAACTTTTAGCAATACGTTATTTCTATAACATATAATAAAAAATAACGAAGTAATCTATCTAAAGAGTAAAATCCTAATTGCCTTTAGTTTGTTAAACTGACAGTAATCTAAAATTAGTAAAACTTTTCTTGATTTCTTATCTCCGAGATTGTTTCTAAACTTGCAGCGTAAACAAGCCTTAGAAGCTAAAATCGGTTTTAAATAAATCACCCTTTTCCTGTCCCAAACATCTCTCCAATTCCGGCTTATGACTTTTCAAGTCTGCAAACAGTCATTTCAAGAGAATTTTACGGCACTGGCACTACTCTAAATGGTTGAGCTTTTCCACTGACTCACGATTAAATTAAATAAACATAAGCTTTTAGGTCCTGGTAAATAATAATTAGCCATAAGATTTGAATGTATTTAGTTACCGTCAAATGAGGCGAATCGGGGCCATTTTGAGATATTTTTCCAACGAAAATAAGTTTTTTGTAAAATACATTGAGGTTTCGATCCACCTCGAAATGAGCAAACGAGTCTCTGAGCCACAGAATATTAGTTGGCTGTGTGTTCTCTGCTCTGAGCATTAAAAAGAGTTTTTACCGACACGTCTCGGGCAGTCGAGTATAGATCTGTTTTTTAATGTTTTTTAAATACTTTTTACATTTGTAAGTACAGTTCGGAAACGATGTCACGAATTTTAATGCGATTTACAGAGTTTGAAAGATGGTGTAGTATAAGTCATATTTTGTTAGTACCTAGTATTTTTTCATGTTATATTTTACCAACGTTTTATAACCAAAGTTAATATTTTGGGACAATTTCGGTCTTTTAAACACGCTTTTATTAGCTTCACCTGTATATTTGTTTGTTTGTAACCGACTTCTTTGAACCCGATTTTGACACACTTTAAACGGTCAGATTTAATTTAAATTTTATAGACTTATCAAGAACCCCTGACAATACAATAATTTGATAAGTTTATCTCATTATCCTGATCAGGATTGCCGGAATTAAATAATTTCCTTACAGATCCTCTGTATGAGAGTGACAGAGATAGAGCTCAACGTATGCGCATGGTTACTATCTACCTACTTTCCGGCTCGAGCACTTGGCTTAATAGTGTTGGTACATTCTTTTTCTAGTTGGCCGAGCGGGTTTGTTCGAATTTGTGGATCAAATGCTTTGAATCTAGCCATTTCAAAAAGTCATTGTTAAATTAGTGACAGTATTCCATCTCTACTCCGGACCTCTCTATGACTATCTCTACTCAAAAATTTTTTTTTCCTAACAATAACTCAAACTAAAAAATGAAAAATAAATATAGTTTAAAAAAACTAAAAAACACGCTTTAATAATTAATCAAACTATAAAGCGGAAAATAAATATAGTTTAAAATAATTTTTAAAATTCTTAATATAGGCAGAAAATAATAATAAACTATAAACATTAGGGGAGAGCCGGGAGGGTTCGGACAGCGGGAGGCATTGGACACATTCAAAATTGCCGACTAATTAGTGAACCGGTCAAAAGGGAAATGAAACTATAAGCGCATTTGATTATTCTTAGTGCCTGTCTAGACGAGAAACAAGCAGGTCGTTTCGTTTTGATACACCGCCATTTTCTTATTAATCCACGAGTTTGTTCTAATATTAATCGATTTTAAACTGTGCTTTTTACGAACTATTTTTATGATTTTTTGGTTGCTGATTGATTACCAATATTAGGTAAGCTTTAACTATTAAAGTGTGTTGCAATTTTTAAGGTATATTAAAATACGTTAATAAATTTTGTATTTTATTACCGAAACTACGTTGCGGGAGGGTATGGACACCTGTCCAACCCCTCCCTAAAGTATGAAATTAATGTTTCAGAAAACATGCCTTATAAACACAAAAGGTTAATAGAAAGACTCTTTTCTGCAGAAGAGCAGAAGCAATGCGAAGTGCAACAGGAGATGTTTTCTCTGGAAAATATTCCATTAGACGAAGCGCGAAAGAGCATGAAGTTAAAAAATCAACTCTAGCGTTATATGTCAAAAAAGCAACATAGGTTGGAATTGACAATACGTCGTTCTTTCCGCATTTCGTCACTCGTCAAGTTTTTTCTAATGAACTGGAATCATCGCTTGGCTGTTGCCTTAAAACATGCTCGAATATGTATCACGGTTTAACTCCCAAAGCTACACTTATTGGTTGTCCAGACCCTCCCCGTCATCAGGGAGGGTCTGGACATATTACATCAAAATACATAAATTTAGTTAACTCATACTAATGTCGTATTTTTTCAAAAATATATACATATTATAACGTAAGAGACATATACCAATCACTATGATTACAGAATTTTAGATATTTTTTACCCACGTCCACTACATAATTATTTATTCAAATATTGTCCAAACCCTCCCGGCTCTCCCCTACTATTATAATGAAAAAAAAAGCGTGGGGCGCTTTGTGCTGTATTTTTCGTATATCGAGCACCCCACGGTTTTTTCACAATATTACTAATATTTATCGTTCATTATTATTTTCTGCATATATTAAGAATTTGAAGAATTATTTTAAACTATATTTATTTTCCACTTTTTGGTTTGATTAATTATTAAAGCGTGTTTTTTAGTTTTTTTAAAATATATTTATTTAATACTAATAATTACTTGTTAGATAATTATTTTCAATAACCTCTATAGGGTAAGTACTGGATAGTTGTCTCATCTTTTTTTAAAGCGGCATCAAATTAAAACTCAAAAGGAATGGAACGAAAAATATGTATTTAACATTAGACGTTATAGAACATTAAGTTTTAAATATTATTCCAAAGAAAACTCTAAAATCTTGCTTATTATTTATTTAAAAAAAATTAGTTAACTATCCCACATACTATGGGCTAATTGGCCCAAGCATATAGGATGAGATGGCCCTACGCAAATTTTATTATTTTGTACCTTTTTTTTTATAATATTTAGCCACACAGATCATGGAGTTTCAAATACTTGGTACAACTTTCATGGAACCACCTCTGGCAGTGTAAGCATTGGATCCAATCATTGTATTCTTTTTGCAAGATTAAATTTTTCACCACACCCAAGGCATTCCATCGAATCCTCTTCCTCTGGACTAACGCCAGAGTGACTTATCAACTCATCGGATCGGATAATTCTTCCTCCAAAATTCGATGCAAATATAGAGGTGCCGATGCATTGATATAACCTTGGAACAACTTTCATGGAACCACGTCTGGCACTGTAAGCATTGGATCCAATCATCGTATTCGTTTTGTAAGATTAAATTTTTCACCACACCCAAGGCAGTCCATCGAATCCTCCTCCTCTGGACTAACGCCAGAGTGAGTTATCAACTTATTTGATTTATCATCATCATCCGTTCATAATTCTTCCTCCAAAATTCGATGCCAATATAGAGCTGCCACCGGTGCACTGACATAACCTTAAAGAGCCATAAAATAAAAATTAGCAACAAAAGATAATAAACAGAAAATACAATGGTAAGGCAGAGAATTTATTTTATATAAGCCTTAATTATTTTTTTGTCTGTAAAATAATATTTTTAAAATGACTTAAAATTGCACAAAAATTAATCAAATATATTGAACTGGGCCACCTAAACCATTGGGCCATCTCTCCCGAAATGACCCTACTGGTTGTCCCAAATCATGTAGATATTTAGTCTAATTCGATTCTGACATGTCTTGGCATATTAAATTTAATTATTGATTATTATTTTTGATCAATTATTATAGTTTTAATATTCTTTGTAGGGTCTTAGAACTTATCTATACTATAAATGGTGGCCAATAACAAATTTGGGAAGTAACATAAAATGACTGTAATAGCTAACATAAAACTAACTCCTGGTTAGGCAATATTAAGAAAACAACAACTACTTGCATTAATTATTGCTATAATATTTTTGTCAATAATTACGTTCTTAAAGTGGGTTTTATAACTAAACGTATTTAAAATGCTGGTGAATGCGACATTTAAAAAGCTATAGATATCTACAATTATCTACATCAGAAAATTATTTTTTTGTTATGTTTAGCAGTAGCAGTAAACTGCTAAAATGCAAAGGGAAACATTGTCGGATTACAGCCATATAATATAATAAATAACTTTGAAGGTCCTTAATAGGAATATTAAAGACTTTATTTTACCAAAAATAATAATTAATAACTAAATTATAAGCTAAAACATTTATTTTAACAACGAATTAATCTAAATTTCTATATGAATAAGGACATACGGCATGAGGGGAAAGGCATTTTATTTAAAATAATCTGCTAAAAACGGATTAGATATAGCTCCTGTTTAGAAGAAAACTTTGATATGATTACTTGTTGAGTTTGTTTTGGTGTCTATTTTTCAATCTCTTTGTTAAAAACAGCTGCTTGTCAAAAAAGTATAACAATTCCAGTCCTAGGACTTAAAAAATAAAAATATGCCAAAACAGCTTTCCTTTCCACCCTGTACCTATAATATTAAAGTGCATTCGTTACGTAATAGGCGTAAAACACAATTTTCAAGAAAGCATCTATTAAACTCTGCAAACTGCATTAAAATCCGTTATGTCGTTTCCGAAATATAGAACTGTAATAAAGGTATTCAAGAACAATTTGTCGAACTTTGTGAGCAGCAGTTTAGTTAGGTTTGTCGGGGGACACAGTGTAGATATGTAGATTAATAAGTTACCCTACTGTAAAACTCATTATTTTGCATACAGAAGTTATTTTAATAGGAATCACGGCATTTTATTCAAATTTAAAAGCACAGCGAAAGTTCTGGTTATTGCGTTTTATATTTTTAACATATTTCATTGACGTATATTGAATTGTGATTGTTAACGAGAATAATGCATAAGTTAATTTATTGCAGCCGTTTTGTGCTTAGTTTTTATTTTCAAAAAGCATTTTAATTATGGCAAGCATACGCAGTTCAGGGTCTAGACCATCGCTTTTACTCGCGACACGAATTTATACCTTTTACTGGAAACCCTCTAAAACTATGGAATGTTTTTCAAGATGTTATATTTCTTTATTTAGAAATAATAAAGTTATTTTTGTACACTTTGACTTCAATACAATTAACGATGAAAAAGATAAATATTTTAAAAATAGCTACAGGCGTTCGGCTGTCACCAAATATCATCAGTAAAATTTAATTGAATATGTTTAAATTAGGTTTCACTGGGAACAAAAATACCTCTTCTCGTACGAGTTAAAGAACATCTGAAACATTCGCAAAGAGGTGAAACTTCGAGATCAGGTATAGCGGAACATGTAGGGACCAA
Organism: Polydrusus pterygomalis; assembly: GCA_963969555.1. Taxonomy (NCBI): domain Eukaryota; kingdom Metazoa; phylum Arthropoda; class Insecta; order Coleoptera; family Curculionidae; genus Polydrusus; species Polydrusus pterygomalis. The sequence continues at coordinate 108,138,860 of OZ018378.1, forward strand.
CCAACATAATAATAAGCCAAGGTTTTGGACACGGAACAGCACTGGAAAAAACGAAAATTTAAACAATCAGTTTTTATGATTCGAAATACCCATATATTTAGTTAACCAAGTATAGATATCCCCAATATCTGGAAACCTCTTCTTGTCCAAAACCAACAGCTCAAAGTTCACGCTCCAATAAGCACGTAGGCGGAGTCATCAAGCTTTATTGCACATGGATAGTATTTAAGACAGTAGCCTTAGAATAATTATAATATAGTTTACACTTGAAAACGGTTAGAGATACTGACTAACTAACCGAAACTTTGTGTTAAGTAACAAAATAAAGACAATGAAAGTCCGACAAGGTAATTTCTTTAACATGCACGTTGTATGGATGCATTTTCTCAGTATGAATGAGTCTTACGGATTTGTGATCAATATCGTAATCCAAAGCAAGCTGATTGATGTATTGTCTGGGAGTTTCTTCTATCAAAAGCCGAACGTCTAATTTTTTATCATCGGCGATAGCACTGTTAGGTCTTTCAGATCTTGGTCGGTCTTTTACACTTCCAGTCAGTCTGTAACACTCTTCAGTTCGAGAAACTGCATTTTTTTTTTAAATTTGCTTGTGTACCCCCTTAAAATTAAAATATCAATTCTCTAAGGTTAAGTAAGTAAAAACGCCATGCTATTTCCTTCTTTGCTTAATCCTGGCAGAAATTGACTTTCAGCTTTATTTACAGAGATGGGTAAAAACTAATTTCACATTTTCATTGCCGCTCTTTATTTTCTATAACATGTCACTAAAAAATCAGATATTCATTCTGACGTTTCGTCATTCGGTTACAATTATCTGGTAGGTAGGTATTTTTAAAAAAATGTATTTTTTATTTTAGTTTCGTAGACCTTGTGTCTAAGAAAATATTATTACTAAACTAATTTATTGAAATTTCAACGTTTCGACCATAATAATAACATCTTTGTACGCAATTTGTACAGTGCTTTACATACTTTAAAAATTCCGGCGTTATTTACAAAGAACCAACGAGATTTACATAAGATAAAGATAAAAGCAGGGTATCAAGTTAACCTTACTCATTTCCGATAACGTCTTATAGACCACTCACCCCGAATCATCCTGTATATATATATTATAAGTATATATTTTTCTTTCCAGATTCACATACGCTACACAAACCTTAGCATAATCACAAGCAATGACTTCGATTGTTTTACGGCCCTGCTCCACATCTATCTGGGTCACAACAAAATAACAAGAATATCTCCAGGAGCATTTGGAACACTTCCCCAACTAATAACCCTGGATTTGGGGGTTAACGAATTAGAGATTCTTCCACAAGAGAGGTTGCAAGGATTAGATCATCTGAGAATACTTAACTTGACACATAATCGACTAAAAGATCTAGACGAGTTTCCTGCTAATTTAAAGTCGTTGCAGATTTTGGACATATCGTTTAATCAACTAGTAAGGTAAGAAACAGAATTTTTCTAGCTTATATTTACCCGTTATTGGTCAAAATACTTTCGACGGGTGTAGAAGCCACCCTAAAAACAATACTCCGTTTTTTTATGAAAAGAGTATTTTCAATGATAAATTCTTGTTACTTTAATAGTACCACGCGTCTTTGATACATAACCTTATAATGTTGTCATTCGGAAATTTACGTTTCTTTGCTCTCTTTTTAATTTTTCTTAATTGTGATAATTTAGATATCATACATTCATTCATATTTTACAGTGGTCTCAAATAACTAATTTTATTTTAATGGTAAGAAGGCCAATTTCAACGAAAATATATGTTTAAAAAATAAATAAATAAATTTTAAAATTTAATTTTACCAACCAAAGCGATTTTTTTAATATTTCGCTTTTATATAAATGTTATTTGTAAGTTGGTAATTAAATTGTATTTTTTAGATATTGTTCTTTTATTTTCATAGTTTTTTTCTGAAGATTGGAAGGTTTTAAATCCCACTTGGCTTTTTCAATAAATTTTTGAAATTATTTATAATGTGATACAAGAATAACGGGCCAAAATCTTATACATAGATAATAGATTGAGTGTAAATAAAAAAAGTTTGACAAATTGTAGAATATGGTCACAAATAGCAAAGGGGCAATTCGAATTTGAAAATGAAGTAATATTCGATTCTGGCATGTATTCGAATGCATTTGATTCTCAACTTTCAGTTTAAAAAAGTATTTGAATACTAAATTCTTTACGTTGCGTGTCTAGGCAAGCTGCTAGCAGCTGCATACTACCTACCACCTGCCGTCACTGTCGGTGTCGAACTTCAAACCCGACAAATCCTTTTTTTCTGTGTTCCAGCCTTTGAAGCGCGGACGCAAGAGATGCGGCATTCGAAACAATAATTGTGATTTATGCATTCGAAAGCTATTCCGAGATCGGGAACAGTGGGAGACTTTGATTTCGAATTAATTTGATTTCGAATTAAAAAAACATCGATTATTACATGTTGCAAGTTGTACATATTATGTACATGCCACCGAACGATATTCTGCAGGATTGGGCGCGACTTTGATTTTGAAGGCAAAAATAGATTCTGACGTGTTGCTGGTTGTATACAGGGTGGTTGTTTAGTGCGAGGAAGTCCAATATCTCCGTTGTTCTTAGAAATATCGAAATTTATTAAATACAAAGGTTCTAGGATAATCAAAAGCGCACATTTTAAAAATATTTTTGATATACAGGATGCGCCGAAAAAGCGGGGCATCGTGAATGTTTTTTTTTTAAATGGCACCACCCATTTCTTTTTATCTCATTGAATTCGGTATAAAATTGTACATAAGAAACGCCATTTTATTTTGGTGATTTATACAACGTTGCCAGATTATTCAATTTTTCCTAAAATTTTCGCGGAAAACATCATATCAAAAACATGATTTTAAAATATTACTAATCTGAACAAAAAAGAAAATTTTATATTTTTATAAACCTTAGAGGTGTCCGAATAATTCTACCAAAACAAAGCATTAATATCGGATACAGGGTGTTTTTTACATCGGTACAAATATAGCAATCTTTAAATAACTATTACTAGTTTTTTTTCAAATGGACCAATGACATAATTTCCAACTATCTCACCCCACGCATTTAGGGACCATCTGGTTTGACTGTGAATTATAATAAAACTAGCGTGTACCCGGCCTGCGTTGCAGCCCGTCATTATACGACGTGAGATAATAAGGCGAACCTCAAACTCAACCGTTTGCCGGCCCGTCCACAATTTCCATGCATAAAACATAGCCTGTCTTCGTCTATTCCGGCTTCGGATCGATCGTTGAACGGGCCGGGGACCGGTTAGGTTGGGTCGTTCGTTCTCCCTACTCTAATTTATCAGTGTTTCTCTATAATATTATGCATGTATTATACATAAAAACCTTCCCCTTGAATCACTCTATCTATTAAAAAACCCGCTTCAAAATCCGTTGCGTAGTTTTAAAGATTTATGCACATAAGGGGACATGAACAGGATAGCGACTTTGTTTTATACTATGTTAAGATTAAGATGTGGGTTGGCGGTTGCATAATCATGGAAATTATGCCTGTTGACATTTCCATTCTTATGGAATGAAGCTTCGTCAACGAACAATACATAATTGACAAAATACCTGTCTTGCTGAATTTTTTGTTAAGCTCATTGACAGAAAGTAACTCTGGTTCCATAGTCTTGATCGTTCAGCTCTTGTATCAGTTGAATGTGATATGGGTGCATTTTATTTTTACTCAAAATATTTTGGACAGTAGGTTCAACGTTTTATATCCGTTTCAATTAGTGATGCCGCGAGACGAGACGAGACGAGAATTGGCCCATTCTCGTCTCGTCTCGTGAGGCGAGGATTTTTTTTATCTCGTCTCGACGAGAAACGCGTTTTTCTCGCTCGAGAGTGCCATTGTCTCGTCTCGTCTCGTCTCGTCTCGTCTCGTCTCGTCTCGTCTCGTCTCGTCTCGTCTCGTCTCGTCTCGTCTCGTCTCGTCTCGTCTCGTCTCGTCTCGTCTCGTCTCCTCTCGTCTCGTCTCGTTTTTTCTCGTGAGTAGGGAATCATAAAAAATATTTTTTTATACGAATCTTAAAGGGGGTAAACATTTAAAAGTATCTGGTCGTCTCGCAGAAGGGTTTAATATAAGTCGGTTTGTTAGTCATGTGACTTAGAAACTATTTTTCTTAGATCAACAAAATATTGCAAGCGGCCATAAGACATAATTCACGTAATGTAATAGGCTTGGCACCGAGGTATTTTCAGTCCAAAATATACGGGGTGGTAAAAGATACAGAATAGAGAATGATTTATAATAATAATAATTGATTCATAATGGAACTACCCTTCTTTTATTATTTATTTTTTGGCATAATTCGGGGCATAATTAACTGCAATAGTTTGGAAAATATTCGACTAAATAAAGGGATCAGCCCAGAATGTCATCCGGGGAAAAACCTTAATTTTTTTATTACATTAATAGAAAGTGCAAGAGAAAGAACTTAAAGAAGTATTTCCGAAAATGCTCTATTTGACATATCACAATTTAAAAATTCACTTTATTTTTTGCTCCTTTTACCCAAAAAATACAAAAATTTATTACGAACAAGCTTAATTTTATGCAATTAGGAAAAATATTGTAAGTAACATGTGGGAAAAGTTCCGTTTCCGCACTCACTTAGTGCCACCTCGTGCGGAAAAGTATCATTTACCGCACTTAATAATTATTTTCAATAGCCAAATTTATGTCTGAGACCTGTGTAATAAAATGAGGCAAAATAAGGCATACACTTGAATCATTCGTACTGAATGTCACTTTACCGATTTTATTAGACTTTTTATTTTTAATTTATTTACTAATGTCATAATTGAGACTATTAACTTAATGTTATTGTTTCAATAACACTAGTTTCATGGCCCTCCGTTGTCTTTATCTGTGATTTCCTAATAAAGTTTCGGTTGATATACAGGGTGTTATGAAAGTAATGTCAAATATTAAAACTGGTATAAGAGAGATATGAAATGAAATTCACACTTTTATTAATGATTTTTGTGTGAGAAGTTTTTGGCGAATTTCGAATTTTTGATACAAAATTGTTAAATTTAGTCAAAATCTATCGCCTTTCGCCTTGTGAATGAAATTTGACTGGGGTCCTTTTCGATATTGTGTTTTCAATCGAAAATGCTTTCTTTTAGATTTGGTTAATTATTTTAAAATGTCAACTACTAACCGTAGACAGAAGAAAGAGGCTAGACAATTTGATTCTGTTCTCTTGAATATCTGTTTTAAGGTAAATGCCTTCACAATACGATCGAGTGAGAACGTTAAACACATTATTTTTCTGTCTATATATTAGGAGATGCCTAAAATTTAGTGTTCTAACAAACGAGAAAATTCGAGAAAAAACGAGAAATTTCTCGACGAGAAACGGTCTTCTCTCGTCTCGTCTCGTGACTTCTCTCGAGAAAAAAAATTCACTCTCGTCTTGTCGATACGAGACGAGATGAGACGAGACACGAGAATTTCTCGTCTCGGCGGCATCACTAGTTTCAATTGAAATTATTCTTTGGGAGATATGGGGATTTTCAGTTACTTTCAGCAGCACGGTTAATTCATTTTCTTCTGTATAAAACACTTTTAGTTCTTTCAGTTTTTTCATGCACTTTCCCTGTCCGAGAAAAACGATCCATTAATTTATCAAATGCCTCTATTCTTGGTTGCCTTCTATCTGGATAAGTTTCCCGATAAAGCCTTGCATCAAGTAGATACTTTCTGTCACTTGCTCCTAGTATAAAAACCATATCGACTAATTCGTTTGTAGAAAAATTTACAGCGTTTTAACAAAAAACAATTTTTAATCTACAATAATCTTAACACCATAAGGTTGTTAGACTAAATATGTCAGAAATATAAATTCATTATGATTTTGACAGTACGAATTCTTTATTTTTGTTCATCTCATGGCCAACTTAATGAAAGTGCCGATATTTTGCATATTTTAAATAAAACATAAAATATTAAAAGAACGTTGCGTTTTAGAGCATTTATTGTAATTGCATATTTAAAGAGGTTGAAATTATATGTAAACTGACATAATAATATACAAGGGGATTCATTTGAAAAAAACAAGTAATAGTTATTTAAAGATTGCTACATTTGTTCCGATGTAAAAAAACACCCTGTATACGATATTAACCCTTAACTGGTATACACCTTTTTTAAAACGTAACTAGTATTATGGGGTCACAGTTGACCCCAATTTAAAACTGCTATAACAGAAAAATAAGAGTCGATAAAGACATTCTGGGGAAAGAAGATAATTTCTCAGCAAAATAATTAGTATATTGATTAATGAAAACAAATATTTCCTCTAAATAGCAAAAAAATTGTAACATTTTTAAACACATAACAAAAATACGTCATTTTTTCAGGGTTCTGCAAAATTAGTCCTAAAACTCAAGCGGAGAATGTCATGCTCTCAACACGGCCTATTATTCTTTCTTTAGGCTTCATCAGACGACCTGTTACCAACAAAAACATAATTAGATTTATGGTAAAAAAAATGACAGGATCGTTCTGTCTTACTTCAATGTATTGGTGCAGGCGTTATATATCAATATGTTCAGCATGTTGCTTGCAGATGGGTTTTCTACTGTTCAAAATCTCCAGACGGTATTGGCCCTTCTTCTATGTCACTATCATTCATTAAAATATCTTCAAGTTCTTTGTCAGATAAAAATTTGAGCGTCATTTTTTAAATCAAAAAAAAAACGTAACCGGTATATTGGGGTCAGAACTGACCCCAACGGACTATATCTCCACAATTGTAAAACTTTAAGCGCCGCGCGTCACGCTACGACTAAACGGTCCCGATTCAAAAGAGTACTAAGCAGCGCGGCGCCGTGTTGCCAAAACTAACAAATCCTTTTAAGTTTTAATGCGCTTGGGGTCAGGAGTGACCCCAGTATACCAGTTAAGGGTTAATGCTTTGTTTTGGTAGAATTATTCGGACACCTCTAAGGTTTATAAAAATATAAAATTTTCTTTTTTAGTTCAGATTAGTAATATTTTAAAATCATTTTTTCGATATGATGTTTTCCGCGAAAATTTTAGGAAAAATTGAAAAATTTACTTTTGAATGTCTATCTTCAAAAAAACATAACTTTTTTTCATTACCTATTCGAAAAATATTTCTTTAAAAAAATTTTAATTTAAAATTTTTTTTTTGAGATTCGACTTAAAGATTTAAGAAAATTTAACAGGTCCTTTTTCAACTAATTTAATTAATTTGTGATATTATTTTCAGGATAAGAAAAACAACTTTTCAGCATCTGGAAAATCTGGCAGAGTTGTACTTATACGGAAACTGGATTTCAGCAGTATCAAGTGACGCCTTTAAACCCCTTAAGAAATTGAGAACCTTGGATCTGAGCAAAAACTTTTTAGAATTTATACCATTGAATGCCTTCAGACCTTTAGAGACACAAATAAGAAGCCTTAGAACTGAAGGTAAATTTATGCCCTCTCCGCTAAACTTTTCGCGGCCATACAGCCGCCAGCCTAAAATTTTGACTATTTCTTTGTCTCTAAAATATTTTAAAAAAAACAGACACTTTAAATCTTCCTCCACTAATGTATTAAACCGCCAGACTGACCAGTGACCATGGGAAATCCCATGTCAATTTTGCTAACCTCAGATATAGGCTCCCTTATTAACTTTACATCAAAAATGTATGGAAATTTGTTGAACGTCCTTGTATGATGGACTCGCCAATCAAATTTTATTATATTCCAATGAGTTAAATAAAAGTAATTAAAAAAAAAGTCTTCGAAAAATTCTTAGAAATCAAATACAGCTGTGATATATACCCCAATGAAATCACCAGTAATTATTACGATAATGTTAAATATTACTAGATGTTTTTCTTTTTATTAGTTTCAACGTGCTTTACAGTATCCAAGAAAAAGTAATAATGATTATTGTTCGTAATTTTAAGAATAAAGTTACTGTAATTATTTGATGTATTCCCTGCGGTAAAGCACAATAACACAATTTAGATTTACAATTTTAACTCCATATACAGTGTCACCAATAAAGTCCGCATCATATGGGTTTTTTTTTAATTAATAGATTTATTCAAAATTTGACTTTGGCATCAAGTTTGCTTCGATCGAGATGAAAATTAAGCAAAAAAATAGTAGTCACGTAATTCGCATTATCTGGGTGATTCTTTCTTATTTTTAATTTTCAAGTCCCAGCTTAATTTTTACTTCTCAGAACGCTTTCCGTAAAAAATAGTTTCGTACCCAACGTACAGTAATTGGGAAACAAAATTAAACTATTTTTATGATAGTACTAGGTAGGACCTAACCACAGCAAAATGGCAAAACGAGAAATGTCATTCATGTCCCATGTACCCGCTTACGAATACTCACAGTCACATGTATTTTGCTTGCCATAAAATTCCACTTGCCGTCAATAATAAATTACCCACGCTTTTCCTAATATGTCTAAATTATCCAGAATTACTTAGAACTAACATTTAGTTTTGTACTTTCAAGAAATATTGGTAGAAAGAGCGGTCTCTTTACTTTGTAGTCATTCCTGTCCCGATCTGCTTTTGTTCTTATAAAGTACCATAGATGGCGCTATATGTACAGTTTTTAATTGGCATTCATTTCCGGTGGGTTCAGTCTGCCACGTGGTTTCAAAGCAAATGGTACTTTCGTTTAACCCACATGTGTTTTTTAGTAACAAAATAGAAAAAGTAGTGCGACGAATAATTCAGTGTCAACTTTGTCCCTGTGAGAAGACTCATTAAATATATATTTGACTGCTTCCATTGCTTTATTTTGCTGTTCTGGTAAGTAGGTACTCTTAAAATAATAAAATATTTTTTAATTCAATACATAACCTAACATTTTAATAAAAGGAAAAATAGCGTTATAATGTCACTTATGTCCCGATCATTTCAGTCCCATTTTGAGAAATTAACAAAATGGGACAGGAATGACATAGAGGACAAGAATGACTAAAAAATATATATTTTAAGACATATAAGTTTTATTGCAGATTAAAAATATGGAAGAATCTGGCGATAAAGCTACTAAACTCACAATTAACATTCAGGGCCTCGTGGGTAAATTGAAAAAACAATAAGAAGATGCATATAAACAAAGGAAAATTAAAGAGCGACAAAAGTATGAAGCAAAGAAAAAAATGGAACGTGAGAGATATCATTTCAAAAAAATGATAAAAAGTAGACCACAGGAAAAGAACCATGACACCAAAGATGCGATGGTAATTAGCGGAGCAGGTTTGAATAATGTGTTACCCGATGATGATGATCATGACGTACAAGAAATTAGATCAACATTTCCTGTATTACTAAAATGCAACACAGCCCAGTTGAATAAACCTTCAACATCACAGGTAAAAGAGGTTCCAGTTGAGAAGAAGAAAATTACAAAAGAAAAGAAGTCAAAAAAGGCAACGGTGTCGGTGGAAGAAAAACGAAAGTATGAACGAGAACGAAAGAGGAAACAAAGAGAAAAAATAAAACAAGATAAAGGAAGGCACGAGGCTATTTTAGAAAAGGAAAGAGAAGGATACCATAAAAGAAAAGCAGAAGGGCAAATACAAAGAATTAACGACTTAAGTGAAAGAAAAAAACGCCGGCAACGCAAGATCTGGAGGATCAACCAATGGCGCCACCGTAATTCTGTTAAAAGAACTGAACAATTACGAATTTACATTAATGAAAATAGTCTTCCTCCAACTCCAGAACCAGGAGTTCTACCTGACCATATAAGACTTAATAATCAAGAAAGATCGGTGGCAAGACGGGAAAGGAAAAACAATCATATGAAAGAAAAAAGTAAGGTTTACAGAGAATTGAGACAAACAAAATGCAATCTAATACACGCGAGAAAAGGAATACTCAACGATATAAAAAGAAATATCAAATACTTTTGAAGTTACAAAGAAGTATGGAAACTCCCTCACCCAATACTAAGGTTACGGATATTATACGAAGAGGACACGTCAAAGAAGTTAAGAAACGATTACTGTTTGGAGAGGTTTTGCAGGACCAATTGAAAACGAATGTCCAAAAAATGAAGACGCAAAAAGAGAAGCAAAAACCCATACCTGAAATTAAACCCGACAGTTGCCAGACAGGAGATTATCTGCTGGTGACATTTTTTGGGAAGAAAAACTATCGACATTTTGTAGGGCAAATAAGTACGGTAGTAAGTAAGGGCAATAAACACGAAAGAAAATATTATGTGGTAAAATTTTTAAAATCTTCTCAAAAGAATTTTTTTGGCCTGAGAAAGAAGACACTTTTTTAATTAATGATGAAGATATTGTTCTCAAACTTACCGAACCGTCGTTAGATAGGCGACTTAATTTGCTATTTCATTTTGATTTTAGTTCCTATAAGATGTAGACTATTTTCGCTTCTATGATCTGTTTTTTACTGATATTAAGTTAGTAGATTAGTTTTGATGTATGATTTATTTAGACCAAAAAACGTGTGTTCTGTTTTTATTTTTATTTTGGATAATGTGATTTTTAGTTCCTAAATAAAGGTATACCTTGTGTAAAAGTATTTAGCAGTTCTTTTAATACATAAGCCCAAGTTTAGCAAGAATATTTATGATTTGTCATTACTGTCCCATTTACATGTCATTTTTGTCCCGTTCTTTATTTATTAAAATATGGATGCAACTTCTAGGGTTTCCCAATATTAGGTCTAAATTATTAGAAACAAGTACCTTAGTATTGATTTTAAACGTGATTTAAAACGTATTCTTTGCTAAAAAATGTAATAATGGAAAAAATTGTAACAAAGAAATCATTAAAAAAAGTTTCATTTCTATGTGAAATTTTAAGCCCTTGAAGCTCTAATCTTGGGAAGATTATTTTTTAGGTTTATTATTATTTATTATGTAACAGTGCATAATTTTAGTAACAATTGCATAATTGAATAGTATTTAATAATCCACAGTTTAAAAAATAAGCAAAGGGACAGTAATGACAAATGTATGGTAATAAATCAGTCTGCCATGATTTTGCTCCGTTGCTCGACTTGTTATGATTATCAATGTTGTTACGTATAAATATAAATACTTACCTATTTGTTTACAAGTGTATGATTAATATATATTTCACAAAAAAAATCATAATATTACAAGAAGAAATAAAAGTTCACCCATCTGTCAAATTTTAATTTTTTCCAAAAAATAGTTCAAAAGTATTTCTAAAAGTATCGAAAAAAGTATCGAAAAAAGTTATTAGAAAAAGTTTTTTTGAATGCAGTTTCTAGGCCACATGCAAAATTTTAGCTGCATAAGACAATTTTGATTTTTGACCCATATTTTGTAAATTGCACTACTTTTGCAAAATAGGACTCAACGCAACCTGCATAAAACTTCTTAGTTTTGACAAGGCTTTTTCAGATACATTTTCTTTAAAGTAGCGTCATATTAAATGTGTGTTTTTCTACAAAATTAAAATTGGGCTATTTAAATTTGGTCGCAGGTGATGCAAAGTAAAAGATTTTCAGAAATAACCCCACTTTTGAATTATTTTTTGGAAAATATTACAATTTGACACATAAAGCGAATCACGTGGCTACTATTTTTTTACTTAATTTTCATCTCGATCGAAGCAGAACTTGATGCCAAAGTCAAATTTTGAATAAAGCTATTAATAAAAAAAATCCCATATGCCATATGATGCGGACTTTACTGCTGACACTGTACTTATAAGAAAATAATGGAATTAGCGGCAGGCTTCTTGGCAAAACTGTAGGAAAGCATCACTCCACAGTACTGTTCAAATTACATAAGTAAATATCATGTGTGTAAATAGCAAAATATCACGAATTGACGGAAAGTGGTAAAATACGAAGAGCAAACTTTTGAAGTTATCCGTCTTTGTCTTTATGTACATGATGATTGCAAACTGCAGTGGTGATTTTAAAGATGAACGAATTAAAAATGAACTAAGTATGCTTCAAGAAAAACTAAACATATTATCATTGATGGATATATAGAAAACGACATTCTTAAAAAGTCCTATTTTGCGGTAATAATTAATGATTTTACCAACCAAAAATCTAAATCGAAACCATAATTTCTTAGTATTACCGAATAAATATATTTAATTTTTAAGATTAAATAAAAAAAATTATTGCATACTGAAGCCAATTTTGTCACCATAAATAAAATATTTAATATAAATTGATTAAAATACAATCAGTAATAATTCTTAAAATGATCAGTTTTGAATGAGATGCACCCTTTGCTTTAATCAGTGTTACTTTTTTAATCAATCTGGTGTGAACTTGTAATTGATCAGTTCTGAGTTCATTTTAATTTAAAATTTAATTCTTTTAAGTGTGTAAAGTTTGTTCAAAACAAATATTTAATTTTAATCGGAGAAGTATTAATCAAAGTGGGAAGCTTGACACCAGTGAGAAAGATAAGGGGCGATGCGACACATATTTTTTAACTCCTGACTCATATTTCTGGAAAGGTCAGTCCTGTAATATAATCCTTATTTATAATGCATATCCCAATTTCTAAGCTGCACGAGACTTACGAGCAACCAATTTGCTCTTATTAAAACACTTTTTCTTAAACGTCAATAAACCTGACACTTTTGTACTAATTTTTTGACGTTAAAGTTCTGCTTTTTTTTCAGAAGGCCGTTGCTATTGGCAGCCGAAGAAAAATTACATATTTTAAGTTGCCAATAGCAGCGTTTCCTTCCGTTGCTAATAGCAGCGGAAATAAAATTATGACTGTAGTCTCATAAACAAAATACATAAATTTGTATCTCATAAAAAATAGTATTTTTGTTCCGGAGAAAAAACAACTTCTTATGACTCGTCTGTAATTGTCGGACTAACTGCGTTCATCTGGCAAACCTGCAGACTCGTCAGGAAAATATCACTTTTACTCCTAATAAAACAATATACCTACTATATTCTGTTATAATAACATGCAATCGAGAATAATTTTCGAGGCAGTGTTTGGCAATTAAATGCATATCCGGTTTTATGAACCTTTCCACCTCTATAATTAGATTTGATCTCAGGTAGGTAAATAATAAAAAACCTCAGCTAAGTAATTTCCGATATTCCTATCGTTTTCAATTTAAAATATTAATGAAACCATTACCTGGCAATAACAATAATTTGTAAGCTTTATCTGTTAACCTATTTCTATAAGTACTGTTCTTTTTCTATAAATAAATGTTAGAATATAACCAACAATAAATGTTTTTCCATTAGACATATTATAAAACGACAATTTGAAACGTCTATTAAAAATGAAGATCAGAATATCAAATTAATTAGAGAAACGTTAAGTTGTTTAGTTTTGACTAAAAAAATGCATAAAGCAGCCTCTACTTTATTTTTGAGTTAGCATTAATTTTAACCCTGTGCCGACCATCAAGATAATGAAGGCATCGCTTTCAAGGTGCCAATTTTAAATTGTTATTTTATGATAAACGTGTTTTGTAGAGGTTACTGAGCATTCACCATTAAGTTTTAAATAATGCGATGCGATGCAATGGTAGCAAAGTAATTATTTATTGTATTCCTTGCACCAGTAAAATCAAAGATTAAAATTTTGAATTTGTTTATCTCTGTTAATCATATATTATTATCTTATTTTATTTAATTATCTATTCACATCTCTTGACGGTAACATAAAAAAATAAAACTATAGAGTATAAGAATAATTTAAAAAAAAAGTAAAAATTAATTTATTTTATTTTACAATAGAAATATTTTTTGTTCTTATTTCATGTTCGAGCATCTTTGACTATAGCTATTATAGATATTTTGTTGAGACTTTTTTAGTTGTGTCCTTAGACCATCGACATGTACTATTATATGTGTGTCTATAAAGTTTCCCGAACTGATTCTAGAAAAATATTTGTGTAGAAAATATGTATAGCTATCACTCTTTTATATTACGACAAAATATGTAGGTACCTACAAGTTTAGAAGAAATACCTATAAACAGAACTTGTAAAGAAATATACAGTACCTTAACAAGACCACAGATAACATATAGTTCGTAGAAAATTAACAGCAATAATAGAATTAGAAAACTATCAAGTGCTAGAATAATGATGTATCTACACTTGCTTTATGTCAACAAAGTCATAGATAACCTATATTCTGGCAGTGCTTAACTACTGTATTTTTTGCTTTGAATACTTTTGGTGTCAATGGTGTGCACTGATAAAGAAAAGGACTGGTAATGGTGAAAAAAGTGGCAGATAAAAGGAAAAATAGATAGCTTCCATGAGAATCTGACTATACATATGTAATATCATATTTCTAACCATTAAGAATTTAGGAAATATTCCACTGGCACACTGCACATTGACCGACGGACGTCAGCTGAGCTAAGCCATTATAGACATTAAAGTAAATTATAGCTATATTTTATACGAAATTTTTAACTTTCACATATTAAACATTATAACCAGATAAAAATACACAGTTATTTAATTAAAAAAAAACATACCCTCTTATTAGATTTTGATCGTTAGAGAAACGCCCCCCCCCCCCCCCCAACTCCTAAAAATGTTTATTGAACGCTCATGTAAACTAAATGCAAAATGCACGATATTTTTAATATAAGTTTGAATAAACTCGCATACAGGCATTAAATTCTTGTAAGGAAGTAATCTTCTGTGATGAGATTTTCTTTTCAAGAAAATATTCAATTTTAATCTTCATCCCCCATCCCTTATAAGGTAGTCAAACAAAGAAAACGCAGATTTTTCTAACATCTTACCCCGTATCAATTTTGCCTTGAGCTTCTCCATATATTTGATTTATATATTCCATATAAGGTTGTACGATTTTATATTAACTGAAATATTTTCCTAACCCATACGTAATGATTAAAAGATATCATGGTTTTTAAAGAATTTGTGCTTGTGAAATTTATATATATTTTTTATATCTGGATTTATGCAATATTTATAGTTTGTCAAAAAACTCGGGGATATTTCAATACCTATTGAATATATTTTTCTGATTGAATTGGCACATTCACACGTAAAAAGTATTCTATCGAATTTCCCGTATTTCATTTCTAATTACTAGACTTTAAATATTCAATATTTATTAACCGGTCTATACTTTTGTTACTCTGTTAAGTCTACTTCTCAGGTAGTAGTAATATAAATATTATGCAAGAAAATATTTTTCTACCCACCTGAAAAATCCCCTCACCTATCCTCTACTAACGACAACAAAAGAGGTCAAAACCGGCCTGCAGATAATGACATCCTATTCAGAGGATTGACTTTCAGTTTTTTAGTGGTATATACCTACTTTGCAATCTGAACCTGTATTTTAATATCTAACTGTGTTAGATGAAATACAACTACTATAATATAAGGATTTTTCAGGTGGTTAGAAAAATATTTTTTTGCATAATGTTTATTTTTTCTGGTTTTTCACCCTACAAATAAAAGTCCAAAGGGGTGAGATCTGGGGATCTGGTAGGCCACTGATTTTTAAACATTTGGTTCAAAAGTTGACGCACTTGTAAACCAAATGTTAAAACCAGATATTTCTTCGGTCTGGATAAAGAATAATTTCTAATTCTGTCATAATCTGTTTACGTAAGAACTGGAAGTAAAGAAAAACTCTAAATTTTTTGCTTTGAGTTAAGGATACGATCCTAATTTGCAGTTTTCGAATGCTTGCTAATTAGAATTTGATAACCGTCTATTCTGCTGTCCAACGGAAAAATACTGTATGTTGCATAAAAATAGTTTTGAGAAAATTAGGGTTAAAGCATTGACTTAATAAGTCAAATACATCATATTTTATTTAAAAGACAATAATAATTTTAAAAAACCTGTGGAAGTATTTTATAAAGACTAAATGAAGTTTCTTACTACAAAGTATTTTTTTAAAAAGTAAAAGTTTAGAACAGTGATAAAACTAATTTTTATACGTCATATTATTATAATACTAGTAAAGACTATACTAGGTATACAAAACCCTATGCATAATTATATATTATACGTTATTTTATACTTAAAAAAATTAAAACTGATGGTTTTTACATAAACTACGGAAATTGTTTACGCAACTGTACATTTTTTGATGTTATCAAAACATGACATTGGTTTGTTATTAATGCAATAATAAAAGAATATATTAACTATACTTTATTGTTAATTAAAGTCTTCTCTGGTTTTACATGATAAATGTTTAACGCTTCTATTTTAAACATTCTATGGCATTTTCATTTTACTGTTCATTCTGTAATGGATGTGATCTATTTATTTGGTTCCATATTTTTATCCAATAGTATTAGTTCAATCGAAATAATAATACAAACGTGCAAGGTCTTCACTTATTTTTATTGTTCAAAGCATAACAATTGTTTCGACACATAGTGTCTTTCCTAGATGGTGGAAAACTAACAGTGTTCATAACAATAAAAATAAGTGAAGATCTTACACATTTGTATTATAATTATGTAGTTTTTAAATTGATCTTCATCAAGTATCGGCTACTTCAATCGAATATTACTTCGTTAATAGAGACACTATACTATTGGAGTTATTATTTAAACGTTTACCCATTGCATTTATTTATTATCGTGGTTTTTATTATAGGGAACTTGAAGCGCCACTCTTTTTGCTATATAGACACTATATTTTCAATTCTTTAATAAAAAATAAAGAAGCCTAATTATGCATGTGTATGCACGAATGTTAGGAAAATATACTAATTTGTATAAACGTTCACTACTAGACATAAAGAACGTATGCTCTAAAATTCGCATGTCCTCTACTTGGTATGTTTTTCTAAGCCTAAATACTGTATAAAAGGAAATTTTATCTACAAATGGTAGTTAGTATGATAAGAGAGGATTTAGCATCGAGTGTAATCTGTAATTATTTGAGTGCATTATGGCTCATTATACGCAAGTCAAATACTATGCTTTACCTACCACTATCGTATTTTATTACATTCGATAGTCCTAGAGTCTCCCAGTGATTTTGGTTTCATATTTTACCGTAGCTTATTTTTAGTTTTAATTTAATTGATATTTTTTGGTATTATTTTCTGGAACAAAGCTTGGAGATAAATGACATTTTTATTGAAAATAAAAAAATGATGTAAGAAAGCACTAAAAATTATTTTTTTTTAATATGTGACAAAGTCGCGGGTACCCGCTATATTCTAAGGTTCTTTTATTTATTTTATTTTTTTATCGATCTTCCTGGGTCACTAGGAAAAAGGCTACCGTAGAAGGATGGGAGTAACAGGGTAATTTCCCCCCCACCCCTTATAACGTTTTCTATGCTGAAAAAAAGTGAATTAATAAGTACCTAAACCATTTTTATAATTTTCGTTGGATACATCGATTTAACCCTTATAAAGCGTATAATGTACACCTCGCAGCCCTAATTTAAAACTTTCCCTAAAGTTAAATTTTTTAGATTACGAAAACGAGACCGAAGGTTGACACAAATTTATAATTTGCATGAAAAATAGAAAAGTTTGGCTATGGAAGTAAGCCAACACTAATATTTATGCATGGAGGCGCGAAACCGAGGCGGTAGAAATTTAATGAAATTTCGCTATTCGGGATCTACATCGATGTCGTGATTTAAAAAAATCATTAAATATTTATACGTTTTTTATTCGCTATGTTATTTGATTCGTGCTGTGGATTCGATTAAATATCCAGAGGACGCCAAGACACGAACTTGAAATAAAACATATTGGCAGCTATGCAAAAACTTTTTTTACGCAAGGTATTGTCTACTTTTTCTACAAAAAAAAAACGGTTCGACAGTTGACACCCATATGGGACAACTGAACTGGTTTCTTCCTAAGTAGTGAGCCGTAGAGAGCTCACGTGTCACGTTTTGGAGACTAAATTTTCTTTGTGTTTATTATTTAAGTTCAACGGTGAGTTGAATAAACTAGTTTAGGTCAATAAAGTCTCCTATTTCCAATAACACATTTCATTTATCATCATTTGCGATTATAAATTTAATATTATTAGTTTATCCATTTCAAATACGGACAGGTTGTCAAACCTTGCGCTCACTAGGAACTAATCCAACTGTTTGTATTTAAAAATATATGGCATTTTGGCGGCTTTGTACTACGTCGCGAACGTAAATTATATTTTGACAGCATGAAACGATAAAAATGCGCAGGCGCACCGCTTGCCGCTTGATTGGCTCGTAGCTACAATATTTGGGTGGCAAAACTATCGTATGTTGTCAGACTTGTTGATAGCGTTTTCCATTGGTAAGTTTAGTGCATATCAAATGTATTTTTATATTTTACTAATAAATAACGCCATAACATTTAATGTATCGTACGTTGAGTTCGATGTTTAATATATAAATAAAATTAACGATGTCTTTTTAGAAGCTATTATGCTAACAACCCATTAGGACCCCCATACAAGTTTAAAATATGGTGGATGCGATGGTAAAAGAACTTATCCCAGTCTAAGAATCAAGGACTAATTGCACTTTTTAATTTTGTAAATCCAAATTTTTATAGTTTGGGCGCACCCTGTAGAACAAAATATATGTGTTTTTTTTAATGTGGATCATATACAGTGTGGTTGTTTAAGTGTGCAACATATGGGAATTTTTTTTATTAACGATTTCTTAGAAAATTTTATTCTTGATAAAAGTTGGTGCATGTTCGAAAATCATATTAGGTGCACTTGGAATGGTTGCAAGTCAAACGGCGTACAGGGTAGGCCAAAAAATATAAAACTTTTACAAGAATACATTTTTTTAATAAACATTTAAAATAAAAATTTTGCACTTTAAATGATGGTTTTTTTAATTAGCATATTATCATTACTAATGCTTTATCTTGTTAAAAATAATTTTTAGGATATTTTAAAGTTGTGTTTAATATCGTTGCAACAAACATGAAGTGTGTGATTCCTTAATAAATTAAAAATTCAAGTAACTTTTACAAATATGCTTGAACTTGAACAAAAATATGTGAAATTGGTTTGATTTTAATTAATTTATGAAGGTCTTTATGGTGAATATTAAAAAACAAAAATTTTGGGAAATTATTAATATTTTTTAAAAAAATATATTTTTTTATTTTAGGAGGTCACGTTTTTGAATCAATGCATAACTTTTATTTCTAAACAACTTTTTTTAATAACATTTTGCTGAATTTTTTGAAATAGGGGTACTTTGTTCTTGTACAAGTTTTCTATTTTTTGGCTTACCCTGTACGCCGTTTGACTTGCAACCATTCCAAGTGCACCTAATATGATTGTCGAACATGCACCAACTTTTATCAAGAATAAAATTTTCTGAGAAATCGTTAATAAAAAAAATTCCCATATGTTGCACACTTAAAAAACCACACTGTATACAGGGTGGCGCGCTCTATTCGCGTCGGTCTATTTACGAAAAGCCATACAATTATTTTAAAAAGTTTTTATTGTATGGTATATAGGTCCATTAGGAGCACGTTTTAAAATTATTTTGGATTATACAGGGTGATTCAAAAAAAAGTTACAGACCAAAGTTGTAAAAATTTAAAAGGATTACCCTGTATATTATTACATATTTTGATAGAGCGTAGTAAATAAAGGCAAGTTACTGTTACAATTCCTATACCTAGGTCATGACGTTCCTGAGATATTTAGCTTTTTTTGAAAATGTAGATCATAATTCAAGAAGCATACTTGCCGTACATATTTGAAGTGGGTGTTTCAAATTATGTTGATACTTTAGCAAAAATATTAGATTTAATTATAAAATAGAGACATCTTTAAAAAAGTGTACAGGGTGTGTGAAATGTACATATCGACTACATACAGTGTATGAACTTAATAACTTTCTTATTTTAAATGGAACACCCTGTATTTATTATCGTAATTCGATTATAATTCTAATAACCTTTTAAACCGTATTAGGGTTCCATATACCTATATCTTGTAGTTTATTAGTAAATTCGAATTTTCTGATTTATTTGCCGTTTTTGACCACAAATTTTAATTAAATCAAGGTAGCGTTGATATGATGACATGGTTGTCATTATTTTGACAAACAAGAAAATAAATATCAAATAAATATATTTTTTAAAACAAGTACCAATCTTAACAAAATAATTAACAGATATAAACAAGAACATAGAAACTAATGATTTTTTTAAGAAATGTTCAAATTGATGTCCATCATTTTCAATACATAAACGAACTCTTTTCTGAAATGATTGTTTTATTTTAATCAACATATGCGGTGGTATGGAGCGGAATGCTATTCTTATTCGTTCTTTCATATTAACTTTAATTTAGTAAATATCTCTTTAATTGTTTTTTAAAAGTTGCCCAATTTTTTAATTTTTCTGATATTTTTTGGAAGATTGTTATATTTTATTATTCCGTCATATAAAAGCGATTTTTTTCCGAAATTACTTTTTACTGGTATAGTTTGATAATTTATACAATGTCTGGTGTTATGATCATGTAATGTCTTATTCTACTAAAGTGTTATGTTTGATTTTTTTTCTTTTAAAATGATGGAGTGAATTAGAATACAAATTTTAAATTTATAAATGTTTTGAACATGTAAATACCCTTTCGGTCTATATAGATTAACAGTTGGTTCTAAATGTGGTAATTTGTGTATACATTTAATAACTTTATTTTGCAATTTTTGTAATGGTTTTAAGTTTGATAAACAAGCAGATCCCCATGCAGAAGCTAAATATTGTCCGGTGTCGTTGGCGGTACATCATAAACAATATTTTTGACATATCCCCATAAGAAAAAATCGGGGCTCGTTAGGTTCGGTGACCTAGCTGGCCAGTTCTGTGGACCTTCACGTCCTATCCATCTATTGGGATATTGCCTGTCCAATTCAGTCCGAACGGCAATTTGATAGTGTGCAGGTGCACCGTCTAGTTGTTGCCACATTCTTTGTATAATATTCAGTGGTATATCTTCCAGAAGCTCGGGTAAACTATGCCTAATAAACCTAAGAAACACTGCACCGTTTAAATGACCATCGAAAAAGTATAAGCCTACCACACGCGTTTCGATTACTCCACCCCAAACATTGACTGACCATCTGTGTTGGCGATCAACGGTTTTAAAAAATTTGGATTTTCGTCACTGTAGTATGAAAATTGTGTCTGTTTACTAATCCGTTGTTGTGGAATGTTGATTCGTCCGAAAATAATACAAAATCAAAAAAATCTTTGTCATCTCCCACTTTTTCTAAAACCCATAAGCAAAATTGAAGTCGACGATGATAATCTACTTCTAGGAGTTCTTGGTGAAACTGAATGTGATATGGGTGGAATTTATATTTTTTAATAATTTTTTCGAAGCTACGTCTGCTTATTTCGGTATATTTATTTAATTTACGATGACTAGTATGAGGATTTTCTACTAGAGATCCCATAATAAGAAATTCATTTTCTTTATTTCCAGTAACTGGTTTTTGTCTGTCCACTTTTTTATAAGTCACACTTCCAGTTGTCCAAAGCTTCTGAAGTAATGTTTCAAAAGAACGCTTATCTGGATGATTTATGTTTTGATATTTTTGGGCCTAAACTCTCTTTGCTAGCAGGCAATTTTCTTCGCACTCCTCAATTATTAATATCATATCAATTCTTTCTTGTTGGGTGAAAACTATCATTTTTATTATTATTTAAAAGCAAACAACACACAACCACAAGCAACAATAACTGTTGGTTTCACTTACAAAGTTTTATTCAAAATATTGACAACCATGTCATTATATCAACGCTACCTTGATTTAATTAAAATTTGTGGTCGAAAACGGCAAATAATTCAGAAAATTCGAATTTACTAATAAACTACAAGAGATAGGTATATGGAACCCTAATACGGTTTAAAAGGTTATTAGAGTTATAATCGAATTACGATAATAAATACAGGGTGTTCCATTTAAAATAAGAAAGTTAATAAGTTCATACACTGTACGTAGTCGATATGTACATTTCACACACCCTGTACACTTTTTTGAAGATGTCTCTATTTTATAATTAAATATAATATTTTTGCTAAAGTATTAACATAATTTGAAACACCCACTTACGGTACTGTACGGCAAGTATGCCTCTTGAATTATGATCTACCTTTTTAAAAAAAGCTAAATATCTCAGGAACGTCATGACCTAGGTATAGGTATTGTAACAGTAACTTGCCTTTATTTACTACGCTCTATCAAAATATGTAATAGTAGATAGAGTTGGCCGGTGCTCAATGCACCCCCACCACTTTTTTTTTATTAGCCCACTTGTGGTGGGGGGTGCGGTTGAACACCGGCCACCTTTTGATTGGTCAACCCCCACTCCTGACACCGCCCACCTCTACGCTGATTGGCTGTCTCCCACTCTTGGCTCCGCCTATGATTAACTATCCCCTCTCCTGGTCACGCCTCCATTTCTACCCAAGCTCCCCCCACCAATATTACTCCCACTTCGATAAGTAGTAGGAGAGGGAAAAAGAGAAAGGAGAGTCGCATAAAAACTGAAGATTTTTAGTTTAGTTTTAAAGTTAGTAGTTATCAGTGTAATATTATGGACGTGTGTGGTGTTTGTAACTCTGAACTGGTTATATTTGTTCATAAAGTTATAAGCTTGATAAGATTGCACCTTTTAGAGGAACACTCTAATTTGCAACGCAAATATTTTGAAGAACGCACAACTTTTAAATATTGGAATGATTATTACACGCATTTTTATTATAATTATCAAGTTAAATTTGATAAGCTATTGGATGGAATTAAGCTGTGCGACTCAGTGACCGATAATTATATCCTGTGCACTAATGGTGTTATGAAAGATCTACAGTCTGTGGGGTGTGAAAGAATATTTCCAGCAACCCTGCTCTACTCATTAATAAATAAAGAAAAGACGATTGAAGAAGTAACTGAGGAGTTAAATGGTTATATAAACAACAAGTTCTTTAATAAGTTTTAAGGATATTAAGATGTGTAAACATTGTCCTAATAATAATGGTGTTATCTATAATTTTTGTTACAGTAAAAAAATTGAAGACTATAAACATAGTGACATTGATTTTATTTTCACTCCCACCACAATCAAAAATATTCCCCCACCAGCGAAAGAAATAATATTATATAACGTCTAAAAAAAAAAAAAAAAAAAAAAAAAAAAAAAAAAATTGAAAAAAAAATATAAAACGAACAAACAAAAAAAAAAAAAAAAAAAAAAAAAAAATTGAAAAAAAAAATATAAAAAAAAAAAAAAAAAATTGAGTTATTATTGTGCGTGTGTGTGTGTTCATCACAATTACCTTTTGTAGTTACAGTTGTTGTTGTTGTTTTGTGTTTCTATTAATCTAAAGGTATGGATTCAATTATTGACTTAACTGCATTTGATTTAAAAGATGCTTGCAAGTTTCATGACATTGTTGATTGCCCACTTTGTAGACTGAGTTCTAGGGAACTTGAGGGTTATTTTAAGAAGGAAGAGGGTAATATTATCAGTGGAGATTTATTGTCAAATAGTGACATTGAAAATTTTATTAACAGCGATACTGATTTAAATATCGATGATAATAAAATTCTTGATTATTTCAATGCTGATGATAATACTTTTGATTTTGAAGGTGTGAATTTGGATATTTATAATACTGTTGACGAAAATTCAAAATTTAATTTACCTACAAGTTCTGGACTAAACACCCCTGACATGTTTGACACTATATTAGAC
Source organism: Polydrusus pterygomalis (assembly GCA_963969555.1). Taxonomy (NCBI): domain Eukaryota; kingdom Metazoa; phylum Arthropoda; class Insecta; order Coleoptera; family Curculionidae; genus Polydrusus; species Polydrusus pterygomalis. Next base: position 108,162,641 of record OZ018378.1, read on the forward strand.
ACATCCACGCAAAATTTGATTTCAACTATAAATTATGATGATTTTAAAGATTCCGGTGATGTAACTGAACCAAAATCGAAAAAAATGAAATTTGCGACACCCGACCGCGACACTACCAACTATTCCGCATATTCACCTATTTCCGATGTGGATATAAATGAAACAATCGCATACAAAAATAAGCCGTGTTTAAATTTAATAGAGGTGCTTAATGAGCAGACTCCGCTTAATATTGAGGTGTTGCCAAGAACACCTAAATTACAATTTACGACACCTCTTGTTCATGTTTACGATAAAACATTAAGAGATTTTTGTGGAACAGTTGAAGTTTATGATATTGTAAAACAAGAAACAGAATTAGGTTTAATTGAAGCTGTTGCTGTTTCAAATCCCTTTCCAATTGTATTTACACCATCTGAAATTGTCGTTACATCACCCCCCAAAATTAGTAAGAGAAACGTTTACAAAGTGGGTGACATTCCCTATAAGACTGAACTTAATAAATTCTTGCAAGCCAAACCTAAAAAAGACATTTCGTCCAAAGATATGCGTCGGAGTTGTGGAATTGTAAAATCAATGTTTCACAACTATTTTTCTTTAGGTGAAACTTGTTCAAATTTAAGAAGCGTCAATCTTGGTAAAGTTATTAAACGGCAAGGCGATCTTTTAAAAAAATGTGCTAATATATTCTTCAATCCATGTTTTGCATCAGTAGATTCATAATAAATCTTTAAATTCATCACCCCACCAGATTATTTTTAAATACCCAATTTGGACATCTCCTTTTCAGTAAATTCTACTCCACATAGTCGAGATTTAGGCGTTTTTACTTGCACTTTGTCAAATATTTCATCATTATTAAAGAACTTTCTGTTATTTATAGGCTTCGGATCGTAGCGCCTTTTTGGAGGAAAAAGCTTAGAAATTATATTTGTATACTTCCAGCTAGAACTCGATTTAATATGTTCGTTTTGTTCAAAATTTCTCTTATGCAAATTTGTAAGTAATATTAATTTTTTGTACAACTTCATTTCTTTCTGAGAATATCCTTTGGGGAGCATACTTGTTAATAAATTCAACAACCCATCAGTTAGCGTGTATGATTCATTATCGATCACCAATTGATCATTTTCAAGTTTAACAGGAGTATTTCCAAGAAACCAGGTTTTTAACTACAGCACATAGAAATAAAATTTATTGTGAACGCTTTGTATGTAATAATTAAGTTAAAATAAAACAATATAATGATGATAATGTTTTTTATTTAATTTATACAATTTAAAGCCAACAATTAACAATATAAATATAACATATTCAATTATATTGTTAACATTAATTATTTTATAGTCAACATTAATTTATATTAAATTATATTATAAACATTAATGTTTTTTAGTTCGGTTTAATAGCGGATGTCGGCGGGCTGTCTACATTTTAAATACCTTTTATTTAAACTTCTAACAACGATGCCAGTAGACGTATCGTTAGATAAGTTACAAGACAGTTTATTACAGACTGTTACAATATAAGAAATGAGATTTAAAAAAAGTGAATTCAAATATAAATCGTGCTATACATAGTAGACCAGATTGGGGTAGATATTTTAATGATAAGAAATTGCATTATGATTTTTGATTATTGTGAAGGAGGAGATTTTGAAGAAGTTCAACGGTTATATGGATATTTTAAAGATCCTGAGATACGAGAAGCAATTAATTATGCAAGACGTGAAGTAATGTTAGATAACTTAACATATAGATACTGAGAAATAATTAAAAGGAATTTAAAATAATATCAAATTGTGTCTTATTAAATGTCCATCAAAGTTATATGATATAAAATATCTTGATAATTGTTACCTGCACCTTATATTAAATGTATATAGAGTAAAGTTACTAGAGCATCTTACAACATAAATATAAAATATTGTTTTATCTAAGACGGTTGGTTAATTCATCGTAGTGTCTAATGATGTAATAATCTGCTGCTGCGATAGGTTAAGTTCATTTTTAAAGAAAGTAAGATTTGTTATGTTGGATGCTTCTCTTGAAGCATTATTAATTACAAAATACTGTTTCGATATCCTTTTAATTTATTCCTACTGTCTTGGTATATGATGTTAGGTTTCATGGTATTGTCTAGGCTTGTTGACAGCTATTTCTAGCCGTTGTGTTTGATTCGTGTAGTCATTTTGTTATAGTCGTCTAGTATTTGTGTTTTAATGTTGTGTACGTGTTTTGTATGTGTTGTGTAAAAGTTTTGTATGTGTTGTGTTAATGTTTTGTATGTGTTGTGTTGTTGTTGTGTTGTTGTTGTGTTGTTGTCGTGTTTAAATAGTTAAATACTGGATCGAATACTTCATCAGTGCCTCATACGTTAAAGAAGTAACATGGCAAGCATAAGAATAAAACTTAAACTCCTAGAAATATCAAGGAGAAACATATTTGGTCTTAGAACCGATGGGGTTACCTGGTTTCTTGGAAATACTCCTGTTAAACTTGAAAATGATCAATTGGTGATCGATAATGAATCATACACGCTAACTGATGGGTTGTTGAATTTATTAACAAGTATGCTCCCCAAAGGATATTCTCAGAAAGAAATGAAGTTGTACAAAAAATTAATATTACTTACAAATTTGCATAAGAGAAATTTTGAACAAAACGAACATATTAAATTGAGTTCTAGCTGGAAGTATACAAATATAATTTCTAAGCTTTTTCCTCCAAAAAGGCGCTACGATCCGAAGCCTATAAATAACAGAAAGTTCTTTAATAATGATGAAATATTTGACAAAGTGCAAGTAAAAACTCCTAAATCTCGACTATGTGGAGTAGAATTTACTGAAAAGGAGATGTCCAAATTGGGTGAAGCTGAAACGGACGACATACCGATGGTATATAACAGTGTCAACGAACTAGTTGAGCGTCTCAAATAAGAAACCAGGTAACCCCATCGGTTCTAAGACCAAATATGTTTCTCCTTGGTATTTCTAGGAGTTTAAGTTTTATTCTTATGCTTGCCATGTTACTTCTTTAACGTATGAGGCACTGATGAAGTATTCGATCCAGTATTTAACTATTTAAACACGACAACAACACAACAACAACACAACAACAACACAACACATACAAAACATTAACACAACACATACAAAACTTTTACACAACACATACAAAACACGTACACAACATTAAAACACAAATACTAGACGACTATAACAAAATGACTACACGAATCAAACACAACGGCTAGAAATAGCTGTCAACAAGCCTAGACAATACCATGAAACCTAACATCATATACCAAGACAGTAGGAATAAATTAAAAGGATATCGAAACAGTATTTTGTAATTAATAATGCTTCAAGAGAAGCATCCAACATAACAAATCTTACTTTCTTTAAAAATGAACTTAGACTAACTAACTAACTATAGAGTTTTTCTCTAAAGTATATTGTACCATGTACACATTTAGATCACATTCACATACAATGTATACCGAATTAATTCAAAAATTAGCATTAACAGCTGATGACGATAAGCGGTATTTAATTCCTGGAACTAGTAAAACTTTAGCTTGGGGTCATAATGATATTCAATTACATGAATTGTGTAAAACTATGGATGAACTTGTTGAATAAATAGTTTGAAAATATTTTATATATAATAAGAAACTTTTTTAGTCTCAGATTAGTAGTTCGACACTCTTTAAGCAAAATGATTGTCAATAATGTGTTAGTTTTATCTGCTGTAATAGGAAATATTATATATGTAAATTATATTCCAAAAACACACTTGGCTGAGATATGTCTTAGTACAAATAAATCAAATGTTACTTTAGAATATTGTAACATTATGAAAATATCTAATGTAAATGGAAGTACCATGTGGTATCACCAACTCGATAATAAGCATATAAATTCACCAAGTTATTTTAAAATTAAATACTTATATCCGAATAATACTATAATTAATTCAGAATGGCGTCTTCTATCACCACAAGAAAATCAATTTTGTTGTGAATATTTATCTAATTTATATGTCACACTTTTATGTTTTGCTTTAATGTATGTCATGTATTTATCTATTTGTTATTTCTTATGGAAAATATATAAACTTTTACAGTAACTTAATTTTTTATTTAACCTTCTCCCACTACATGCAACAAAGGATAGAGTGGGGGTATATACTATAAAGGATTGAATATGTTCAGAACAGATTTAGTTAAGAGGTTGAAGTTAAGAGTATAAAATGAGTGCATCCAATACAGTTCGTCCTAACGAAATAAATTCATATTATAGTGGAATATCCCCTTCAAGTTCAAATAACAGTTTAAATAAAAGTGATAGTGATATAAAAAACACAAGTATTATTCACCAGTGGTTTCACCCTTTAAATAAATCAATCACTAAGTATATCTGCGTTGGTTTAAACGTGGAAGATTTTAGTGCATGCATCAAGCTGTCAGGAAATAAAGGAATTTCCATAATTTTTAATGAAGATGAGTGGAGGGAAATAATGGTGTATCAAGGTGTAATAACTAATAATTTGTTTTCGTCAGAATCACGTTGGGAGGCGTTGGAACTTGGTAATATTGTATTATCCTTTGAAAAAATTCGTGATGAAAATCTAATGAAAATTAAGAAAAATGGATTTTATATCTATTTAGGAAGAGAAACGGTTTGCAATTGGTGGCAGTTAATACCGTTAATAGAAAAAAAATTAACTCTTCTTAAAAATCAACAATTTACAGCATATTTTTCAATCTTTAAAAACAGTTACGCTTATGATAGAAGTGATATTATCAATAAAATATTCGAAGTATTATCAGCACAAGAAAATCCTAGTGAAAATGTGTGCACAATAATGGAATTAGTCATTTCATATCCAACCATCCTGGAACGTAAAATTAGACAATAAAACATGAAGAAAGTGCGGTTTGACGAGAAGACAAATAAAGTTTATACAATTGTGGCCTGGAAATACGCTTACAAGCAAGCTAGAGACAATGTGTATGAACGATTGGCCCGGGATCGTGCTCATTTTAAAAGAAGAATTCAACGAGTTTCTATTATACTTAATAGAGTTTTAACTACAGCACATAGAAATAAAATTTATTGTGAACGCTTTGTATGTAATAATTAAGTTAAAATAAAACAATATAATGATGATAATGTTTTTTATTTAATTTATACAATTTAAAGTATACTAATTTACAATTTCAGTTTTAAAAATCCAAGAGTTGTGTGACTTATCCATCCCTAACCATTTAACGTAAACTTTGTTTCCTTTTCTTCTTAATATTTTTTCGACTAAATACATCTGGATGTTTAACTTTCTGCAACTCCTCCTCATAAAATCCACCTTGAATATCATTATCTTTTTCATCTTTAATTAAATAAACTCTCGGATTCGTTAGTTTTACTTCTCTTATTTGAAAAATTTCATTTGACCAATTGGGAGTATACCCTTTTTTAAATGCTTCGCGATACTTACTTATTCGAACAAAATCACCAGTTTTAAATTTTAATTTTTTGGGGTCAAGTGTTTTAGGAAAAGTGTATGCATATTTTAGAACATTATTTTCATTATTTTTATTTACTTCAATAGGTTTTAAACGAATTGTTTTATGCTTTGTATTATTATACTTTAAAACAATATCGTTTAAAATTCCTAACCATTTATAATTTCCTTGCAAACTAAATCTTTTCCACATAAAATTTTTTAAAGTTCTATTTACCCTTTCTACAATGCTGGCCTTTAAGTTTGAATACGCGCTATAGTGGTTAATTTTATATTCATCCATTAGATTTTTAAAATGCACATTATAAAATTCTTTTCCCATATCAGTTTGAATATTTTTTGGATGCGTTTTAGCAAGTTTTAAAATATTTTTCATCGCTAAGGTTACTTCCTTGGCCGTTTTTCTTTTAACAGGTTGAATCCATACATATTTAGAAAATACGTTTATTACTACTAAAATATATCGATATCCTTTATTAAATTTTGCATAAGGAAGCATTTCAACTAAATCTGCTTGCCATAAGTCGTTTAAACCTTTAATTATAACACGGCGTCGTCTAAAATTTTTTCTAGCTGGTTTATGTAGCTCATTTACCACGATTTCCTTAATATTTGCGCTCATGATTAGTTTTAGATACTAACAATTTTTAACTAAGTGTCAACCTTAAATATTATAATTTTTGATATGGATAAGATTTATTTCACTGAAGTTGGGTTCCCTTTAATACATATTTTAGATTGTACTTATACTTTGTTACAACAGAATATAAATTGCCCAACGTATCCTATTTAAGAACAGCAATTTTCTCTTTGAATTCAGTTTCTAAGTCATCAATCCGTCGCTCAATCATATTAAACGGCATGCGAATATCACTCACAGTCACACATTTTTCATTAATTGCAGAATTCATTTTTGTCCATAATCTATCTTCAATATTTTTTAAGTCGTATTTATCGGTGTCCTTTTGAATTTCATTTACTTTTTCAGCGGAAGACCATATCATGTTTAGTAATTTTTCTTCCAATTTTTCAGAATGCAATTTAGCTATATTTAGGTTATTGCTAATTTCTTTCATTTCTATTGAAACATTGGTAAATTTTTCATCTAAAGCATCAAATTCAGTTTTATGAACTAATAATTGTAACAAAGATGACTCAATTTCAAGTGTTTTTTATCCATGCGAATGTGATCTTCTTGAAATGTTTTTATTGCTGAACTAAGCTTCTTATTAATACTCTCTATTTTTATTGCTAACTCTTTTTCTAAATCTTTATGAGATGATTCATGTTGCTTAGTTATCGTATTTGTTAACACATCATGTGGAAATATTCCTTGCTTCAATGGTTGAATATCGTTTATTATTTGGTGAACATTGGTTGTTTGCTCTTTGATAGCATCCTCTAAATTTATTATTTTATTAACATTTTCGTCTTCATATAACTTCACCTTTTTCACAACACTTTTTATTAATTCATCGTTTTCACTTACTCTCTTATTTAAACTTTTAAAGTTTCTCTCACTCTCCGTCTTTGATTCAAGAGTTTTTTGAAAATTTTGAATAATTTTGTTTTCTATGTATTTCACATCCTTAGTAAAGTTATCTGTAATTGTTTTCTCCGCAGTTTCAATCACCTTTTTTCCCAATACAGCAGCAGAATAATTAGACAAGTATCGTTTTGAACTATGACTTCCAAATTTATCGATCGACATTGTTGTAATGAATCAAATTTATAATATTTCCTTCTTTTATAAAATAATACGAGCTTCCCTCAATTCTTCCAAAATTGATATTATTTCATTTTGATGTCCTGTATGTCCAGCCATTTGTGATGCTGTCAACAACCTTAATCTATCAATTATCTCGTTTAAATTATCATAATAAACATAATACACCTTATTTTTTGATAAATTTAACATTGCACCCTTTCCTGTCACGCTTTTTGTGGATTGTGATCTCGTAGAACGTGGTCTTTGTTGTGGTTTTGGTAACCCTCTGGATGTACTTGGTAGCATCAAACGATAATCTACTTCCGATGATGCACTTCCTGTTTTTAATATACCCTTTTTTAATAAATATGGTTTAATTATTTCTACATATTTAATGTCGGTTGTTCCTTGGATTTGATTATTAGAATCAAAATTTCGTCTGTATGCATTCGTTCTTTTTAAAATATCCATATAATTTTCCATATCTTTTGTGGAATAACCAACAGGTTGTTTCTTAAATATTAGTTCATATAAACCAGGTGTTCCCTCATATCTAACACCCTCAACCTTAACATCTTTTCCTATAAAGTCTACTTCAGACTTCGCGATTTTATATTTTTCGGAATTAATATCATGATTAAGGCCATATTTGTTATCAAATTCACCCTTTGTATCCTTTATTAATTTATCAACATATGGTCTTACCAACGGATCATAAGCATTCAAATAATCCTGATAATCCGGTGTTTTTGTTATTTCCAAGACACTTTGTTGTATCTCTTCTAAAGTAGGTTCGATTGTTGAATCATGGTTGGATTCCAGTATACTAGGTTCTTCTAAATTGTGCCAAAATACATCATCATTATCTCTTAAAAATGAAGGTGTGGTTGTTGGAAGATATTTATCATAGGCATTTGATTTTCTTGCAATGCGTTCTGGAGGAGTAGGAAATTGAAATTGTTGTATAGGAGTTGAGAACATTTGCGGCGAATAATTTTCTCTTTTAATAAACGGTTCCGATTTAATGGTTCTGATTAACTCTTGCAAAGGTTGAGAAATTGGTTTAAATTCTTTTTTCATGCGATCTTCTTTATCGGATATATCTAATTTTAAAGCATTGTATTTTTGCCTAACAGCTTTTCTTGTCTTTATTAATTCTTTAGCGATTTTTTCATCCATCTTTACGAAGGAGTGTTTGATTATATAATAAAATAATATTATTTAGGTAGTTAGTTATATAGTTTAAATAAAAATAAAATTATCGAATCCCTTTCTATACCGACCATCATTTAATGAACAATCTTTGTCTATAACCATAAAATCATATCTATGTTGCCAACACGCTGCGCATAAATCTTTAAATTCTTGAAAGGACATGTCACTATTTACATAATCATCGTATATATGTTTTAAATTTGTAGCATCCTGTTGAAATATTACTAAAAGGTTAGCATTGTCTCGTATAAGTTGTTTAGGTATGGATGAATATGTTTGGCATAAATTAAAGCAGTCGGTATTTTTATGACGACCAAAACAAAAATAGTCTCTCATAAGACTTTGATTGCTACAAACAATATCATCAAAAATAATTATTGAATTGGGTTTTATGTCATTTGGTAAAACAATATCTTCAGCGTTTGAGGAATCAAAATAGCCAATATATTTTAATGGTTCAAAAAGCTTTTTTAAATATTCATATTTTGATTGAAACAACGATTTTGAATATACATAAATATTTTCAAATCTTAAGCCATTAACATGGGTTATAAGTGAAAGTATAGTATTTGTTTTTCCGCAACCCGATGGTCCTACCACTAAACATCGTTTACAATTTCCACCAAATATTAAGCCATGTTTTCGGTAATTATCTTGATTTAAATCAAAGTTTTTAATTGGTAGTGAAAATTCTTGTTTTGTTATCTTCATTGCTCGAATATCAGTATTTAAGTAAGAACATTTGTATTTTGAATCATTTATATATATATATAATGATTAAGCACAACATTAATAACATTCGCTGTCAGGAAGGTGCGCGGAATGGTAGTGGTTTATTAAATACATTAATTAATAACTTACCCATAGAGCTTCACATTCCTTTAGAGCTTCACATTCCTTCATATAAATTTTGCGGACCTGGCACTAAATTAAATAAGAGATTAGCTCGGGGAGATAGGGGTATAAATTTATTAGACGACGCTTGTAAAGAACACGATATAGCATATTCAAAATATTCCGATTTGGAAAATAGACACGAGGCTGATAAGATCTTAGCTAAAAAAGCATTTAATAGATTCAAAGCCCCAGACGCCGGATTGGGTGAAAAACTATCGTCCTTGGCTGTAAGTGGAATAATGAAGGTTAAGAGAAAACTAGGTATGGGCATGAGAAAACCAAGAAAACATGGACGCAAAAGAGGAGGCCAAATTTCCTTTAACAGTGCAGTTAGAAAGGCGCGTAAAGAGCTTGTTGGAAAAAAGTTTAGTAATGTTAAAAATGCTGTTAGTACTGCATTATCATCATTAAAAAAACAAAAATTTAAGAGACTCAATCAAAGAATTATTCCAATTCCAAAAACTGGAGGATTTTTACCGCTAATACCTATTTTTGCTGGATTATCTGCCCTGGGAGCTTTAAGTGGTGGCGCTGCTGGTATTGCACAGGCGGTAAACGCAACTAAAAATGCTCAAAAAAAATTAGAAGAACAAAAAAGACATAACAAAGTTATGGAGAAAATATCAGTCGGAAAAGGACTTTATCTTCACCCATATAAAAAAGGGTGCGGGCTTTATCTTAAGCCATATTCAAAAAACTGTTAAAATTGCTACCTCGTATACCTTTAACAAATATAGATTTATTGAAGTATGCAAAATTATTAAATTTACCAAATTTTAGAGGTGTTTTTATGAGAAATAAGTTACCCACAAAAATTAATAAATATGAAACAGGTATTATTAACTTGAATAATAATTCGGGGACCGGTACTCATTGGACTGCATATGTCAAAGATAAGAAACACATAAATTACTTTGATAGTTTTGGTAATTTAAGACCTCCAATAGAAGTTATAAATTATTTTTTTAGCGATGGTAGCAAAAATTATGTTAAATACAACTATGAAAAATATCAATCCTTTAAAGAGTCTACTTGCGGACAATTATCTTTAAAATTCATTTATAATAATGTGTAAGTTGATTTAAATTTTATTCTTATTACGACCATCATGTCGTTTACTATAGCTCTTTCTGGCAATTCTGCTATTCTGCAAGCAAACTTTCATCCACCTATTTACTTGGATCCTGATAAATCCTATGTTATTGGTCTTACAAATTTTGAAACATTTAATGCAATTCCAAATATTGATGAAAATAATAATAAGGTATATTTTGGGAAAAATAATGATCTCCTAACAATTCCAACAGGTAGTTATGAAATGGATGATGTAAACAAATATTTACAACACGAGTTTGAAAAACAAGGTATTTCCTTTCATTTATATGCTAATAACAACACGTTAAAATCGACAATCAAAACCACAACAGATATTATTTTTAAAGATGGAACAATGGGAAAGATTTTGGGTTTTAATCATGGAATTGTAAAGGGTGATGGATCTCCAAATATTTCGCAAAATCCTGCTGAGATTATAAAAGTTAATTCTTTATGTGTAGACTGCAGTATCGCTGAAGGTTCCTATCTGAACGGAAACCCTGTCCATATTATTCATCAGTTTTTTCCTAATGTTAGTCCAGGATTTAAAATAATTGAAAGTCCGCAAAATATTATTTATTTTCCGGTCACCGTGAAGGTTATCGATAAAATAACAGTTAAAATAATTGATCAAGAATTAAATATTGTTGATTTTAGAAAAGAAACTGTAACTATTCGGTTGCATATAAAAGAAGTATAGTAATGATTATCTTTAATAATAAAAGTACTTTTCATTCACCAAAGAACTATTCAAAAAACTATAAGAAGAATAAACATCGTAAACCAAAGATTAGTAGAAAAGTACACATCCAACGAATAACATCTGAAAATAAATTTTTCTTGAAATCGCTGGGTTTAAAGGTTTTAGTATAATGGAAATACTTAATGTAACTCAAGGATTCTTCACGGATAATTCTATTGTACAGTGTGAATTTCATGGTTATGAGCCATATCTACCTACGAAATTGGGAAATAATGATGAAATTATAATTCCAGTCAATGAAGTAGACAAATATACTCTCCCTTCCGAAAGTTATCTTTACATTGAGGGTAAATTAACGAAAGATGATGGTAGCATTTCAAGAACATTAAAATTAATTAACAATGGAATTTCATTTCTTTTCAAAGAAATTCGATACCAATTAAATGGCGTCACTATTGATTCCGTTAGAGATGTTGGATTAACTTCAACAATAAAAGGATTTTTATCCTATAATAAAAATGAATGTAATAAACTTAAAAACGCTGGTTGGTATCCCATGGAAAACTCGCAAGTTGTTAACGCTGAAACAGGTTTTTTTAATGTTTGCATTCCACTTAAATTTTTAATGGGTTTTTTTGAAGACTATAAAAAAATAATTTTAAATGGTAAACAAGAACTTATTTTGGTTCGAGATAATTCAGACAAAAATGCTACCGTCAATACCGTAGATGAGAATCCAAAAATTCAGCTTACCAAACTAACTTGGAATATACCACACATATCAGTAGCTATTCCACAAGAATTGGCTTTAACTAAAATAATTGATAAAAATGTGGATATAATAATTGCGTTTAGAAGTTGGGAATTAATAGAATATCCTGAGTTATTAAAAACGAGTCGTCATAATTGGCCTGTCAAGACCTCTACAAAGATCAATACCCCAAGACATATAGGGATTTGCTTTCAGACAGATCATAGAGATAAGGCAATATCTGATATGTCAAACTTTTCCAATATTAAATTGCGAAACATCAAAGTATTTTTAAATTCTGAAAGATATCCCTACAATGATCTCTATTTAGACTTTGAAAAAAATAAATTTGCGACATTATATGAAATGTTTGCAAGTTTCCAAAAATCCTATTATGGGTTAACGCCTGAACCAATTTTTTCTCCCAAAGAATTTATTGATAATGCGCCTATTGTATATATTGATTGTTCACATCAAAAAGAAACAATTGATTCTGGACCAATTGTCATGAGAGTTGAATTTGAATTACATGAGGATCTTACAGAAAAAATCTCTGCTTATTGTCTTATAATGCATGATAAAATCTTCAGCTATAATCCCTTAACCAAAAATGTTCGACAACTCTAAAACGCATGCGCATATATTTCTATATAATCCATTAGTTTTTTTATTTTATTTTAGTATTGTATAGATAGCTATGAAAAATGTATACTTACGACGTTTGCTTAAACACATTAAACATTTAAATAATCTAAGAAATAAAATTAATAATTATTGCCTTAAACGAAAAGTTTTTAAAAAATTTGAATACTTGAAGATTTAAGCATGAATATTGTTATTGATATCCAAGGATTTAAAATAGAAAAAAATAAATTCATTGCAAAGGAGTTTGCAGCATATGATGGATATCATATTAGTCACTATATTTTTAAACAACCATTTCCTATGAATCTACTACCGCCGGAATTACAAAAAAGTAATCTATGGTTGACAAGGAATCATCACTGCATTCCATGGAATGAAGGTTTTACACCTCTCCACAAATTTTCCGATATTATTAAATCTTTAACAACCAACAGCGGTTCAGTCTACGTAAAAGGAGCAGAAAAGGCTGAAATAATTCGCAAGTATAGCTACAAGCCAGTGATTGAACTAGATATCCATCCACCTCTACAACCTGAACGAGTGCACTGTTTTTTTCATAATAAAGAAAATTGTATTTGTGCACTGACAAATGTTTTTAATTTATATAATAATTTCCTAATGGATGATAAATAAAACAAAATAGCTCCTATAAATGTGTTTTATTAACCTTTTTTATTCATATAATTCAATCACAAACATATCACAATCATTTTTGTGTTGAAATTCATTTTTAAATTCAACGGATAATCGTTGAAACATAAAAATCAATTTCCAGTTTAATTTATTTTTAAACATTCTAATAAACTCTTCAGATAGTTTTTGACTACTAGAAACCCATTTCCAGTCAACTTTGTCTGCAAACTCTCTTATAAAATCTTCAGACAAATTTGGTAGCGAGAAATCCGCTTCCAATATACTCTATCTTCAAATTCAGCTATAATATCTTCGGTGAGTTTTTGACAAGCAGATATTCTTGCCCAGTCTACCCTATGTTTAAATTTTCTTATAAGGTTTTCAGATAGTTCTTGACGAATAGATATCCAGTCCCAATGAAGATACTCTTGAAATTCTTCAAGAAATTTTTCACAAAGTCCTTTATGTTTAGATACGCGTTTCCAATCAATAAGTCTTCTATGAAGATATTCACTTATTATTTTATTCGTTGTATGATGTTTGTATAGTCTACATAGCTCATTTATTTCTAAGCGTTCCAAAAGCTCATCGTAGTTCATTATAAAAATATATTATAAGCGGTGAAAAGATACTTCTAAACTAAGGATTGTTTTCACTTTTAAACGTTATATAATATTATTTCTTTCGCTGGTGGGGGAATATTTTTGATTGTGGTGGGAGTGAAAATAAAATCAATAGAATACTTAATATTCGCATTGTTTATACATTTTCTGGAATAATTTTCAACATTTCGATGGATAGTGGTGTAACCAAAGAATTAAATTTATTGTTTTTGCCTCCTGTTGCACAACATAAAACAGAATGCGAACTTATTAGAGGGTGTGGATTTAATTCTCCTTTTATCAATCCATTTTTAATTCCATTCCACCACAGCTTTCCACATACTACATACAATTCTTCATTAACTATACTATGAGAAATATTTCTTAACGATAAATATGTCACTATGTTTATAGTCTTTTCAATTTTTTTACTGTAACAAAAATTATAGATAACACCATTATTATTAGGACAATGTTTACACATCTTAATATCCTTAAAACTTATTAAAGAACTTGTTGTTTATATAACCATTTAACTCCTCAGTTACTTCTTCAATCGTCTTTTCTTTATTTATTAATGAGTAGAGCAGGGTTGCTGGAAATATTCTTTCACACCCCACAGACTGTAGATCTTTCATAACACCATTAGTGCACAGGATATAATTATCGGTCACTGAGTCGCACAGCTTAATTCCATCCAATAGCTTATCAAATTTAACTTGATAATTATAATAAAAATGCGTGTAATAATCATTCCAATATTTAAAAGTTGTGCGTTCTTCAAAATATTTGCGTTGCAAATTAGAGTGTTCCTCTAAAAGGTGCAATCTTATCAAGCTTATAACTTTATGAACAAATATAACCACTTCAGAGTTACAAACACCACACACGTCCATAATATTATACTGATAACTACTAACTTTAAAACTAAACTAAAAATCTTCAGTTTTTATGCGACTCTCCTTTCTCTTTTTCCCTCTCCTACTACTTATCGAAGTGGGAGTAATATTGGTGGGGGGAGCTTGGGTAGAAATGGAGGCGTGACCAGGAGAGGGGATAGTTAATCATAGGCGGAGCCAAGAGTGGGAGACAGCCAATCAGCGTAGAGGTGGGCGGTGTCAGGAGTGGGGGTTGACAAATCAAAAGGTGGCCGGTGTTCAACCGCACCCCCCACCACAAGTGGGCTAATAAAAAAAAAGTGGTGGGGGGTGCATTGAGCACCGGCCAACTCTATCTACTTGTAATAATATACAGGGTAATCCATTTAAATTTTTTCAACTTTGGTCCGTAACTTTTTTTTGAATAACCCTGTATAATCCAAAATAATTTTAAAACGTGCTCCTAATGGACCTATATACCATACAATAAAAACTTTTTAAAATAATTGTATGGCTTTTCGTAAATAGACCGACGCGAATAGAGCGCGCCACCCTGTATATAACAAGCAAAGCATATTATAAAGGATGACTTCTTTTCGAAAAATTGAAAATATCAAATTTTATTAAGTTAGTTAAGTTCCCCCATGGATACACTGTATAGTTCTTAAAGTTCAAAAAATAGTGAAAAAAAAATATTTAAATCAGTTTTTTTGGAAAAATCGATGCGAACAGGGATACTTAAAAGAAAAATGAAATATCCAAGATGACGCCAATTTTTTCAACCTTCCCCAATGGGGTTCAACAGGAGCTTATATTATGTAAATATTCCCGCTGAGTTCAGCTTGCAACTAATTTTTTGCACTCCCACCTATAAAATTTAGCTAGGTTTATTAGCCCATATAGAAATAAATTAAAAACCTGGCTGTACAGGGTGTCCAGTTTTCGTGTGTTTTCATATACCAGCTCCCTTATTATAAAAGATAGAAAGATGGGGTTTGCGGCTTACTGTTCTATTTTTTTATGAAACTTTCATTGCCGTAAACAAAATTTTCATAGCCCTCTCAGTTTCTGACATACAGGGACATTTTCAAATTTTGTCATTTTTGACGCTCCCCTGTATCTCGATTATTTGATAACTTATCAATAAGGTAAAAATGGATTGTTATATCGTTTTTTATGTTGAATTCAGTGGCGTAGTTAGTTTTTTTCTAAAAAGTTTTGTTTATGAGTTATGACCCAAACTTATATTTTTTTTAATGGGACACCCTATATATTATTTATTTTTCTTGTTCCTCTTTTTAAGAGCTTTTCAAAAATATATAATAGTCCATATTTTTTTTTTCTTTTAAAAAGGGACAATTTTAACTTTTTTTGTAAAATCTATCATTTTTCGAATAGAGGGCTATGCCCGCAAATAAAAAAAAATTAACAACTGGATATCTACGAAAAATTTAAATATGTATCAAAAAGCTAATAATCGATAAAAATAATTATGATTAAAACTTTTTTATTTTTATTATAAACATAATGGTATCTAAATAACAAATGGTTTTGAAACTTACCTATTAAAATACAGTTCCGAGGCTGCGTTCGCGTCTTCATTAGCTCGGATAAAACAAACATACATATCGTGATTTTCATAATTTTCATAATATCTATTTTTTTTTGCCATGTTAAATAATTAAATGATTTTTCACAGAAATATCAAATAAACTAACAAAATTAAACAAATACCTTTAATATTTGACAATAATCCGTAATGGCGCATTTACAAACCTTTGTTTTCTGTCATGTCTATCCATGATTGATCATGGCCTTCTGGATTCTAGATAAAAAATGATTAATTTTACAAAAAAAAGTTAAAATTGTCCCTTTTTAAAAGAAATAAATATGGACTATTATATATTTTTGAAAAGCTCTTAAAAAGAGGAACAAGAAAAATAAATAATATATAGGGTGTCCCATTAAAAAAATATAAGTTTGGGTCATTACTCATAAACAAAACTTTTTAGAAAAAAACTAACTACGCCACTGAATTCAACATAAAAAACTATATAACAATCCATTTTTACCTTATTGATAAGTTATCAAATAATCGAGATACAGGAGAGCGTCAAAAATGACAAAATTTGAAAATTACCCTGTATGTCAGAAACTGAGAGGGCTATGAAAATTTTGTTTACGGCAATGAAAGTTTCATAAAAAAATAGAACAGTAAGCCGCAAACCCCATCTTTCTATCTTTTATAATAAGGGAGCTGGTATATGAAAACACACGAAAACTGGACACCCTGTACATTCAGTTGTTCAATGAAAACACGGTTAAAATGAAAACAAAGGTAATGTATAGCTATTTATGTAAAAAAACTTTATTTCCGAGGGGATTCTTGTTTTTTAATAATTGGTATAATTTTTTTAGGATTTTCCAAATAAAATTGTAATTTATTCTTACATGTTCTCCGATCATATCGAAAAAAAATATATGTTGTATAAAAACAACTAATAGTCCAACCTTTGCGGAAATACAGCATTATGAGGCATTAATTCACTGTTTACTTTTGGATGAACAGGCTCAGAATAAAGGACTATAATCCTTTATTCTGAGACCCAGTCCTGTCTCTGTGTCTCTGTTGCGAACATCTTAACATATAATCAACCAGACTTAAACAGGGTGCCATATGAGAGGTGACTTAGTCACGGTGCGGCGTGTTCTTAGAGAAATTTGACTGTATCCTCAGGCCTGGACTTGAAATGATGTGAGTGCTACAGCATCAGAGCCTCTGCTAATTTCAAAATATGATCGTTTTAAACCGTAATCTGCTGCCCATATAGATCGCACATGTCATTCATAAAAAATGCTATTAGCTTAGACCTTGGTCTGAGGCTATTACAATGCTTGGAGAACATTGCTTGTAGGGGAGAGAAGACGATGAGTTTGGTGGGGCCTGGAGTGGGAATTACGTTTCATTTGAACGTGACTATGCTAAGCCTGGTTTCTCACCAGTGACGCTTCGTTCCAGGGTTTAAAATAAAATATATTTTAATCTAGAATCAACTTTTTTTATTGTTTCTCAAGTTTAAAAAGGGGTCCATAGAGCAATAAAATTTAATGTAGGATTGAAACAAAGGCTGCGAGGGAAATTTAAGTTTTCAGTGGTCGTTGTAATATTTGTTTTGTATGTGTGTCTGTAATAACCTAACAACAGAAAACAATGTCGAATGTAGGTATTATAATATTATAGTTTGTGATAATAATATTGTCTGTATGTAAATAGTGAAAATGAAGCTAGATTATTTTGATTGACAAAGGCATTATTTTAAAATAATCATGCTGAAAACAAAATTTGCAGTGTTCCAGGGTGCAAATCAAATTACTATAGCTCCTTCAAAGAAGGTAGGAAACTTTGTCTACCTTTAAATTTTTGGCCGGTTATGATTTATAGAAAAAAAAAATATTAAAAGCAATTCTCAGAGACAACTGGACACCATCATCAAAATAGTATGTTGTTTACTCCCTACATTTTGTTTAAACTGACATGAAATTATATTTAATTCGCGATGACGATGATCGTTTATTAAATGGTTCTCTGTATTAAAAATTTTGACAAAAACTATAGACGTTATAAAAAAAGGGTAATTTTTCTTTTAGTCCTTTTTTCTATTGTTTTTCGGTAATGTGTCCCAATTTTCCCTGGCCACCTTGCAATATCGGTCATAAAGATAGCTTTTATTTCGAGTGTAACTAACGGGATTATTTTTAAAGTTTTTCGTAAATCCTTATCAAAATCTTAAGATTTTGCAGGATTTCTCGTTCTCTCATATTTTTGTCTCATTTCACGAAGCTCTCGCACAAAAATCTTTTGTCTCATCTCGCAGGAGACCGAATCATTTTCGTCTCATCTCGCGAGAACGAGATGATAGTAAAACACTACTTTTTATAAGATTTTAGACGATGCTTTAAGTTTACCGCATGCAAATACTTTTAACAGCGTATGTATGGCAAATAAAGTGAAGGGGTGCAATTTGCATGCTGATTTACTTCAAATTGGAATACGAGTATGTCAATACTTTTGTTCGGTATCTATTGTTGTATCAGAATCTATTGGTATCAGATCATTGGTTTTAAACATGTCTGTTTTCTTATATACTTTTTATTCTAATATATGACAAAGCCATAAAAATTGTTGTGAATCTGGTCTGTTCTTTCTCTGCTAGCTCCTTCACTTCCCCCTCCGCTGACTAAAATATCTGTTTTATCACCAGGGCCCCGGCTAATTTCTGCTTTAAACCAGGTTTTGTACTTATCTATTTTTTTAACTATAATTTAAAGCGAATCTAGGGGTAGCTTGCTCCCCCGTCCCTTCGGATCGACGCACTATGGTCTAAAAATTAAATTTACGGCGACAATAAGACCAAAATCCATGGTCCAAAAATGCATATCAAACAGTTTGTTTTTATTTCTAAATAAACAATTAGGCTAAAACTCGTTGGTTTTCTTTATACTTGTACCTGCTAAGCAGGTAGCCAGGCCGAAAGTCGAGCGTATCTTGGTGGTCGATCAGCTTTGCTGTGTACTCCGTTATAATCGGTCTAATTTCATGTGTTTTACAGAGATTTGTCGCTGTGCATTTATTATTATTTGGTACCAGCATGTCAAGTGATCCTTTAGGTAAGTTATTATTGTAAGCAAGAATGGTTTAAATGTATGTAAATGTATGTGGTATTGAAATACAGAAATTATGCTCACACAAGGAATATATTCGGTTTGTTCGGGTTTGTTAAGGCACAAAAAATAATATACCCTTTTTCCGTCCCAAATTTTTTATATATTTTTCTGTGTTTCCTTGTCTTTATTTTGATACTTAACTGAATATGCGTGGGTTTGCGGAAGTATTAAAAAAAGTTGATTTTTTCTTCTAGACTCATCAATACAGCTAACTCGACTGCAGCTACTTACATATAAGAAGCGAAAAAATTTTTAGTAAAATTACCACTGCAGATGGTCAAAGACGGATAAAGGATTACGTGGTTTTTAAATTGCCAAATTGCCCTGAAGAGATGGTCACCACCAAGATATCATTTTTCTGTCAAAAAGTTTTGTATTGATGGAAAGCAAGTAGTAGAAACATGAAAAGCTTTCTTAAACGCAATCAAGAATGGCTTGGAAAGAAGTTTATTGAGCAACATGTTTTTAGTGCTGAGCATATTTCTACTGCCACACCCTCAAGACGGAATAGGCGTCAAAAGAAGAGTTTTATTGCTTTGAGCACTCGTTCAAAGCAAGCATATAGCCAGAAACTTCGTCCCATTCAGCGGAAGAACTAGCTTTTGCTACACAAATGGGGTTTGCCAAGAAGGGCAAAAGGAGTGTTGCTCATGTTATTAGAAAAGCTTCAATATCCAATCCCCGCACACTTAAGTTTATAAATGAAAAACCTACACATTCAAGCACACGGGCATACATACATTATTTCCAAAATTATTTACGAATAACAAAAAAAACCACAATTTTTAACGCCCTGTATCTTAAAAATGAAGGCCTTGCGAACCTATGCTTATATGAACTTTTCACCTTATAAATAACTGGAGAATCGTCCTGTACAATATCTGACACTTATTAAATAACACCCTGTATATTCTTCAAAAAACCTTACCTAGAGCAATTAAAACATTTTGTAGATTTTTTAAAATACTATGCTACAGTTATTTTCTATAATCTTTTGATTTAAAAATGTGTTTTTATTACTGTTGTGTATAATCAATACAAAAATAAATAATGTAGTGCAGTGAAATATTTTTATTTGCTACTAATCTTCCAATAATACATTTGTCGCCGTAAAAACCAAGTTTAGACCACAGTGCGACGTCTGCAACCTCCACTGCTTCCTCCGCTCACGAACAATATAACTTATTAATTATATTTTATTTTTCCGTATCAACTCCAAATTTTCAACCTTTATTGTAATTTCAACTGCAAAACAAATAAAAATATATTTTAATAATCTGACTGAGTAAAGTTTTTTCATTTTTCTTTTCTATTTGGCTCTTGTCGCAGTTATAATGGCATGCAAATACAGTGCACCGCGTCGCGACGTTCGCCGTCTCGTGAACAAATCGTCGACTTCGCAGTTGTAAGTTGCGGTGTCATACTTTGAAAATATTCCTTTTTATCGCAAAACAGTCCTTAGAAATAGGAATATAGTAATCGGTATTTTTACTTTTCTCGCAAGATAGAAAAGATTGTCAAGATATTGTTATGGCGACTTTGGCGTTCCGGGTTCAAAGGTAGATCATGAAAAAATCAAAATAAAGTTTTTTAGTGTCCGTTACCAGTCGAACTTTCTGCAATTTGCGCTATGAATACTATGAAATTCTTTGAGCAACTTCCTCCATATAACTTACTTAATTTTATGTTGTAGTGGTATATAGTACCGTGCGAGCAAAAATTATTTGCATCAAAGAGGGCCTTGCATCTAAGGACGTAATGCTTATCCGTGGAGCTTAATACCTGTTGGGTGTCAGTAACTACGTGAATTAACAATTAATCAGTTATTCCGTCATCTTTGATAATCCAGTCGTTACAAGTAATTTGATTCAACGCAAATTTTTCCAATTTCTTGAACAATTCACACAATGGGCTTTACGGGACAGCACAAAACATTCATGGTTGAAGCGTATTTTCAAAACAGGGTTAGAGTAAATGGTGAGTGGCAATACAATCCGGATTTGTGCATGGACGATTTTCACGAACATTTTCCTAATGTTGCTTTTATTGCTAGGGATATTTTATTGCCTGAAAAGAACCGTGGCTGTGTTTAGGGAAACAGGTTCTATACAACACAAAAAAGGAGCAGGAATACCATCTGTAAGAACAGATGAACTTATTGCAAACGTTCGTGAAATAATGCAAAATACGCCAACAAATTGTATAAGACGCCTGTCCCAAGAAGTGAGAAGATCTTATGGAACATGCAGGACTATTCTTAAGAAGCAGCTAAATTTATTTCCTTATAAAGTGCAAGAATTCCAAGAAATACAAGCCGCAGATTTTGCAAGACGCAAAAATTACTCTCAATGGTTTACCCAAAATTTAGTAAAAAGAAATGATTTTTTTCGGATGAAGCCTGGTTCCACCAATCCGCTTATGTGAATTCTCAGAATACACGCATGTGGAGTAGTGAAAATCCCCATTATTCTTACTTTGTTAATTTTGTAAACAACAAAAATAAATTTGTATTTGTCTACTTATTTTATTACTCATTAGTTTGGCATATCATGTCATAATATGAATTTGACAAAATTTTAACCTAGATTTGGTTAGATATATCCTCCCCATATCATTGTGATTTAAGCCCTACGTTTTTTAATCCAAGCCCTCTTTAATGCAAATAATTTTTGCTAGCACTGTATAATATTTAATACTAACACTAAAAGAACTTCATTCTAAATTATTACGGCTAGATAACACTTTTTTCCTTCTAATATCGCTATATGTCGACGAGGCATGGATGAAAGATAAAAAGGAATATTAATTAATAATCAGTGATCATGAGTGAGTACCTTTCCCTTAATAGCCCCCTCCCCTAGTTTGAAATCGCAGAAGCTTCCAACTGTATACTACTAAGATAAAATTGAATAAGTTGTATGGCCGAAGTTGGTGAGAAAATATCGGAATCTCCGTTGCTCAAGTCCTTAAGTGGCAGAGCGTTTGGGTGTTAATTGAGAGGTTCCGGATTCAATACCCAGTGGAGGCAAAAAACTTTTTCAGTTTTGAAAAACCTTGTCTGCAAGCACAACAACATGTTTCAGTTATAATGAAAAATCATTCTCTGTCTGTCGCTCGATCAGTCAGAGAGAGCGTAAAATTTCAAAACTACTTGACGGAAAATACAAAATTTTGTATGATGCTTGAAACCGGATCTACCTACTTTCGTTTCCATATATTGATACCGAGTGAGTACAAAATAATTTATTGTTATTTTTGATTTATCACTTTATAATTAGATATTATTAAATATAGTGGTCATAAGCAAAAAATAAATATAAATATCTTGTGAAACTAGCTATTCGAAAGGGTTTTTTGCATTATGTATGACTCCGTTTCGCTTTTAAAATAAACATTTTATTCAACAATAATGAAGTCGACATTTTCTATAAGAATATATTACAATATGGTCGAACGAGTTCTGAAATGTGGAGTTCGTCTTTATCATGGTGAAAACGAAATCAGCTCATACAAAGCTAAAAACAAGTCATTTTCGCATTTTCTCAAGATAAAGCGCATTGGGACGTACATCAATATAGAGGTTTTGAGGCGAGGGATGGGTTACGCCTATTGAATGTTGTCAACAACTCCCCACCCTCTGCTCATATCCGAAAACAATCTCGGTCAAAGGAAATTTATAGGGTTAGAAATGTTAACTCCATGTTAAACAATCGCAACAAAGTGGAGAGAGAAAGACGGGAGACCGAGAGAGAGGGGTGTTGGTGTGCAATGGCGGGAAATTTGAATGGCGGTTTTAGTACTTTTAATAATTTTATTATTAACTTTTGAACCAGTTTTTATATTGAGTTAATTTGTGATTATTGAATCACAAATTAAATCAATATAAAGACTCACAAAAGTTTTTGTTTTATGGAATAAAAGCACACTTTTATATTATCCTAGATTTGGAAAATAAATAAGGGAACATTTTATCGTAAATACTTTTCTCTATGTTTATTTATAAATAAAAACTGCATGGACAACCATAACAGAAAATAACTGTTTAAAACAAACTGATGTCCTTAGGTTACGTCTCACAGGTCTCACTTATCAGGTATATATGTAATATATTAAAAAAGTCAGATTAATGTGGTGTACATGTTTCGGTACTAGGGAGTACTATCATCAGCACCGAAGAGCATTTATGGTTTTTAGTTTTTAATTTTTAAAAATCTTTTACATTCTTAGTATTAGTGGCACTTGGGGTAAGTACGTTAATCTAACGTGTCCTTCCTCTTTCTATTCATTCTAAATTTATTTTAGCCCTTCGGTGCTGATGATGGTACTTCCTAGTACCGAAACATGATCACCACATTAATCTGAATTTTTTAATATATTTGTGGAGACGACTGTGAGTTTTTTCCCCATATAATGATATTAAATTTATAACAGCAACTGATGATATTATAATACATGTATTTTGCATTATTGGAAATAGGAGAGTTAATTGACCAAAACTGGTTTATTCTACTCACCGTTCAACTTAAATAATAAATACCAAGAAAATTTAGTCTCTGGAACCTGATGCGCGAGCTTGCTACGGCCCACTAGTGAACTGGGAACTTTTAGGAACTAACCAGTATCAGCTGTTAATGTCACGTGGGTGTCAACTGGCGAAATGCTTTGTTTTTAAAAAAAGTTGACCTCCAATCACTAAAGATGTAAATCTTTTCCACCCTTTTGAAATGACGATGCGTCGAAAACCATGGACGTAAAAAGGTTACCATGGACCTGCACTACCTGCAGCAATTTCAATCTACGTCTCGCTCAAGGCATATACCAAAAATAACTTGTTTTTGGCTATCTTTACCCCACTTTTTAGATAATCCATTAAACTAAAAGATATGGAGTGTTTCTTCAGAACACCCAAACCAATTTAAATATAATAAGTTATTCCTATACCACCCTCTATATACAAAATGTTTCTAATACAAATTTTATGCTTAACTATGAAAAATTTCGTCGAAAACTGAAATTTGGTGTACTAGGTACTAATTCTACATTATTTGATTTTTCCGCATCAAACCCCGTGTTCCCAATTTTTTGTAATCTGAACAGCAAATCTCATAAAAATGAACTGTAAAATGTACCTTTTGACTTGACAAAGTACACTTTTTCCGTTTTTCGTTTCTCTTTGCCTTTTGTCGCATTTCTAATGACATGTAATAATTTGCACAACACCGCGTCGTCTCTTTCTGAACAAATCGACGTCGATGGAGTTGCGTTATCATACTTCTGCAGAAATACTCATTTATATCTCGGAATACGGAAAGTAGTATTGTATATAATGGACATGGAAAATAACATTCAGTGGCGTGCGGTAGGATATTGATGTGGGGAAGGAAATAATAGTGTCGATTTCCGTTTGTTTATACTCGAATTAATTGTCAAATTAATTGTAATAAAAACCTTACCGTATAGGTACTTTCTTAATTACGGTATTTTAGTATCAGTACGAAAATTATATTGCAATAGGCATTTACTTCAGAGACTGGTAGTTAATAACATGACTAAAACTCATAAATTAATTAACATTAAATAAAAAACATAAAACCCATTAATTCATACCTTGTGTCGAGCACAAATAAATATCACCAACCCTGTGCGTAAGTGCTTCAAGGCAAGCACAAGGATTTTCTCATATTTGTGTTCATAGCGAGCAAAACCAGTAATTTTGTAAAAGTAGAACGAAGGTGACCTATGGTAGAAAATAGCAACACATAGGTACACCGAACCTGCACGTGCCGAGTTTTTACCCCGAGACACTACGCGGCCCGGGCTTACTGCCGGGTTCGAGTCGGGTCGGGCCACTTAATCAATAAAGGCTTTCGGGCCCTAATACATTTTTTTGGGCCGCCCGGGTTCTTTAAGCTGGTCGGCTTTGCGGAGTAGCCGGGCTTGGAGATTATATTTTTATTTCTATATACTTTGGGTTTCATGTAATAGTATGACACTTTACTAGTTAAAGAATAGGTTAGAAGTCTTTTGAAAAAATTATTACCTTTAGTCTATTGTTTAGCTGTCAATATCAAGGTAAATTTGTTCAATCGCTTTTCTGGCCGGCCCGTTCTGGCCGGCCGGGCTTTTTTGTTCTTATATTATATTAATTTTTTCGGGCCGTGTCTTGGTTGGCGGGCTGGGTTGGGTCGGGCCGTAAAATTTCTGCCCATGCAGGGTTCTACCGTGCCGTCGTGTTGCGTCGCCTGGTCGATAACGGGCCCTGTTGCAAACGATTTGTTGCAAAATTTATACAGGGTGTTTCAGATGTACGTGGTGCCACGGTGAAAATAATTTTTTCGATGACAGGAACTTTTAAATGTTATGGATCTTAAAGATAATTAATATTTGATCAAATTATGTCCCATAAAAATGTTTGATAAATCCAACATGAACGGAGATATTTGGGGTTAAGTTGTTTTTTTAAATAATTTTAACGAGTATTTTAATTATAAATATTTTTAATATCCTTTAGCAGATTTAAATTAAATTTTGGTAATGATAATTTTAGGGATAAAACGCTCGTGTAGCGCTAAATTATTATGTCCAGTGACGTATCAGGGGCGCCTTAACAATCAACATTAGCAAATAATAAGACGCCACTGAGTTTTTGGTAATTTTTATACTTTTTTCGGATTAAGTAACTAAAAATATTATTTTCTTGTCTGTTAAATTGTTTTTATATCTTGCTTCGTTTTCGAGAAATAAAAATAAAAACAATTTTATTGCATATCTCTGGAAAACAAAAATCATTAAATAAATTAATACGTTATATTTTTTGTTGTTTAAAAGCAAAGTTAAAACATTAAAGAATAATAAAATAACATTAAAAGATGTTTTAAATTTTATGAAAGAAATGATGAGAAATTATACAAAATTATTAATGAAAATTAGAACAATACCAAAAACTAACTAATGGGGTCGAATGAGGAGTTCAAAATTATTGCCGTTTTTTGTTTTCCAGAGATATGCAATAAAATTGTTTTTATTTTTATTTCTCGAAAACGAAGCAAGATATGAAAACAATTTAATAGACAAGAAATTGATATTTTTAGTTGCTTATAACGAAAAAAATGTAAAAATTACCCTAAACTCAATGGCGTTTTATTTTTTGCCAATATTATTGTTAGGGCTGAGACGTAACAGTAGTGATGCCGCCGAGACGAGAAATTCTCGTGTCTCGTCTCGTCTCGTCTCGACGAGACGAGAGTGAAATTTTTTCTCGAGACAAGTCACGAGACAAGACGAGAGAAGACCGTTTCTCGTCGAGAAATTTCTCGTTTTTTCTCGAATTTTCTCGAATTTTCTCGTTTGTTAGAACACTGAATTTTAGGTAGGTATTAGACCAGTGCCATGAAAATGGTAAAAAGTGAAACAAAATAATAGTAGGATGAAACCCATTGGAAAAGGAAGAGAATAGAACAAAAATAAAAGGAAAAATAAATTACGGGCGATCCGAGGTCGGGAAGGGGGGGAGGGGGGGTTTTAAGGGTAGAAAACGATTTATCTCGATTTCCGGTAAAACGGCAAGTCCTATGGAAAAACGTTAAATTGCAAAGTTGTAGATAATAAAAAGATCTAGAACACAATCAGAAAGTAGAGATTTCAACGAACAAAAAGCCCACCGACTTTTTTAAAAAAACAGATATTTTGACGTGAGAATTTTCGATTGAAAATTAGGGTGTTTTTTCGATATTAAGTCAAAATAAGGTTAAAAAATGAATATTTTAAATCAAAAAAATTACAGTGTGTTTAGGACATGAAAAGGTAAGTTTTCACCAAATTTCGTGGATAAAAAATTTTTTTTGTAAAAGATAAAAATAAAAAACCAAAAACTTGGTTATTTGAATTTTTCACATAAATTTTGAGGTTATGTGAAAAAAGTGTATATACAAAAGTTGTAGATCTTTTTATTACCTACAACTTTGCGATTTAACGTTTTTCACAGGTCTTGTAGTTTTACCGGAAATCGAGATAAATCATTTTCTACCTTTAAAACCCCCCTCTCCCCCCCCTTCCCGACCTCGGATCGCCCGTAATTTATTTTTCCTTTAATTTTTGTTATATTCTCTTCCTTTTCCAATGGGTTTCATCCTACTATTATTTTTTTTGGTTTCAAAAATTATCGACCCTAGTCTATATCTCCTAATATATAGACAGAAAAATAATGTGTTTAACGTTCTCACTCTATCGTATTGTGAAGGCATTTACCTTAAAACAGATATTCAAGAGAGCAGAATCAAATTGTCCAGCCTCTTTCTTTTGTCTACGGTTACTAGTTGACATTTTTAAATAATTAACTAAATCTGAAAGAAAGCATTTTCGATTGAAAACACAATATCGAAAAGGACCCCAGTCAAATTTCATTCACAAGGCGAAAGGCGATAGATTTTGACTAAATATAACAATTTTGTATCAAAAATTCGAAATTCGCCAAAAACTTCTCACACAAAAATCATTAATAAAAGTGTGAATTTCATTTCATATCTCTCTTACCAGTTTTAATATTTGACAATACTTTCATAACACCCTGTATATGAACCGAAACTTTATTCTCAAATCACAGATAAAGACAACGGAGGGCCATGAAACTAGTGTTATTGAAACAATAGCATTAAGTTAATAGTCTCAATTATGACATTAGTAAATAAATTAAAAATAAAAAGTCTAATATAATAGGTAAAGTGACATTCAGTACGAATGATTCAAGTGTATGCCTTATTTTGCCTCATTTTATTACACAGGTCTCAGACATAAATTTGGCTATTGAAAATAATTATTAAGTGCGATAAATGATACTTTTCCGCACGAGGTGGCAGTTGCACGAACGGCTCGAAGCAAGTCCGGGCATGCCACTAAGTGAGTGTGGAAACGGAACTTTTCGCACATGTTACTTAAAATATTTTTCCTAATTGCGTAAAATTAAGCTTGTTCGTAATAAATTTTTGTATTTTTTGGGTAAAAGGAGCAAAAAATAAAGTGAATTTTTAAATTTTGATATGTCAAATAGATCATTTTCGGAAATACTTCTTTAAGTTCTTTCTCTTGCACTTTCTATTAATGTAATAAAAAAATTAAGGTTTTTCCCCGGATGACATTATGGGCTGATCCCTTTATTTAGTCGAATATTTTCCAAACTATTGCAGTTAATTATGCCCCGAATTATGCCAAAAAATAAATAATAAAGAAGGGTAGTTCCATTATAAATCAATTATTATTATTATAAATCGTTCTCTATTCTGTATCTTTTACCACCCCGTATATTTTGGACTGAAAATACCTCGGTGCCAAGCCTATTGCATTACGTGAATTATGTCTTATGACCGCTTGCAATATTTTGTTGATCTAAGAAAAATAGTTTCTAAGTCATATGACTAACAAACCGACTTATATTAAACCCTTCTGCGAGACGACCAGATACTTTTAAATGTTTACCCCCTTTAAGATTCGTATAAAAAAATATTTTTTATGATTCCCTACTCACGAGAAAAAACGAGACGAGACGAGACGAGACAATGGCACTCTCGAGCGAGAAAAACGCGTTTCTCGCCGAGACGAGATAAGAAAAAATTCTCGCCTCACAAGACGAGACGAGAATGGGCCAATTCTCGTCTCGTCTCGTCTCGCGGCATCACTACGTAACAGGGCATAATAATTTAGCGCTACACGAGCGTTTTATCACTAAAATTTTCAAACCCAAAATTAAATTAAAAAAGAATATTAACAATATTTATAATTAAAATACTTGTTAAAATTATTTAAAAAAAACTTAACACTAAATATCTCCGTTCATGTTAGATTTATCGAAAATTTTTATGGGACATAATTTGATCATCGAAAAAATTCCTTGCACCGTGGCGCCACCTACATCTTGTATTATTCAAACACATTTTTTCACAGTTGTGAAGCCAATCATAGAGGCTAAAAACTGGCGTTTACAGAATTTACATGTCACTTTTAGTTTTCGAAATAATTGGCCTGGGAGTTTTTATTGAAACACCCGATATATTCTACTTTTTAGAAATTTTGAATTATTTTCTCTAGCTTTTAGATTAAAATATTTAAAAAAATGATAAAATGGTAAATCTGCGATACCGGGTATAACAAGATCATGGTACACCCCCCGTATCTCCGTTAGTTTTAAAGGTAATTTATTGAAATTTGGGATATCCCATATACATAATAAGCGGCACATTTTGACCTGCAAATGATTTTTTTTTCACTTCCGGTTTCGCCGGAAGTGACAACAATTTTCGATTTTTAAATGGAACACCCTGTATTTTATTACATATTTGAATTCTGCATAATTTTCTGAATCCAATGATACCACAAAAGTGACATTTCAAGCGTAATGAATATTTATTATTTAATTTTTAATTTTCCATTTAAGTGTGCCATGACGGTTCCGATTTATTCCAATTGATTCGTCTAATGCTGGAAAAATCGAAGTCCCGTCAAAAATACTAAATTGCGTTTTTTATAAGCAAATAAAATCCATCATAATCGTTTTTGGGGTAAAACTCAATTTTTCTAAATGGAACCATATTGGTACCATGGTACCATGGTACCATTTCTTAGTACTATTAATAAGGAATTTATTCATACCTGGCAATAACATGTAGGTACGATAAAAACAATCAAAATTACAGCTAAAAGAAAATACAATTCTAATTTAATGCTAAGAAGTTACTAAGGTGGCTTTAAAAACAATGAAATTATTCAGATTGTCAAATAAGTATTCGGTGGTTTATCGGTGTTTTTATTTTGTATTGGACACTTAAATGGAAAATTAAAAATTAAATAATAAATATTTTTTACGCTTGAAATGTCACTTTTGTGTTATCATTGGATTCAGAAAATTATGCAGAATTTAAAAATGTAGTAATATACAGGGTGTTCCATTTAAAAATCGAAAGTTGGTGTCACTTCTGGCGAAACCGGAAGTGAAAAAAAATTATTTGTAGGTCAAAAAGTGTCGCTTAATATGTATATGGGATATCCCAAATTTCATTTCAATCAATTACCTTGAAAACTAACGGAGATGGGGGGGGGGTGTACCATGATCCTGTTACACCCGGTATAGAATTACTTAACATAAATATTGTTTATTGTTGTGGTAAATGGATCGCATATTTTTGAAAATAGTTAATTAAAATGTGTGGATTAATTCCAGATTTTGCGGGTGCTGTGCGGTTTTCTGTTTAAAACGACTGAAATTTAACAAAAATGTTCGGTCGACAAGCACAATTCTAGCCTGATTCCCAACTAATACAAATTTACTTTGTGGCTTTATAGGCTAGTGATACAACAACTTAAATTGTTTGCCTATCAGGCTTAAAATATCACCACACACCGCTGTTTATTCTAATATAAATAGGCCACCTTTAGGAATTATTTTCTCTTAAGTATATTCTAATGTAGGGTGACCAGATGTATCTTTTCAAGAGCACTATACTATTTTGGGTCAGCAAATACTCTATACGCTTACTATTTGCTATATTTTGATCAATATAGGTACTCTCTTTCATGAATTTTTCCACAAAAATAATATAAATCAACCGAAAAAATCGAGAGCGAATGATAAAGGATATAGGTTGCTGTGTAGAAAAGAATTTTCCTTGGTTCAGTATTGGGAATTTTTTTTTAAACTAATTCTGAATTGAAATTTTTGTAAATAATAGATACCCTTATGCATTCCTTTAAAAATTTCTGTTCACCCTATCTAATGCAATCCCTCAATTTAAATTAGATTACTTAAGACCAATAACGTTAAAACCTTTAAGCTATCCAGTGATATCAGTAAGTATAGGTAGTTTATAAAAATGTAATAAAAAGTCTAATTAAAAATAATGGTTTAATATCGGAAAAAATATTTTTATCGAAAAAGCTTTTAGTAATTTAATTAACAATAAAATATCATAATATAGCAAAATTTAAAATATTAGAACAAAAATGCAAATAATTATGCCAGACTATCATAAAAATATTCATTTATGGTATAATAAACTTTTTCCAATAATAAATTTTTAACAGTTTTTAAAGGTTTTATAATAAAATATGATATTTTGGACGAGAATTAAATTGTTTTTTAGAATCATAAATTATAGATTTTATTATAAGACTTGAAAAAGAAATATGTAAATATTATATTAAAATATTGTCTTTTATTATAAGTAGGTAAATTGTAGCATTTCAAAAGTTACGTCAGACCTACCTTAAGTTTGTACCTTAATATACTTTATTTTTGACATTATAGTCGTCGTATGAAATAAATAGTTGAACCTGTACCGCTATTTCGATTTAGATTTTCGGTGCTATATCGCATCTCTTGAATTACCAATAGTAATTTGTAGTATTTAATTTAGTAATGTATATAGTAGGTATTATTAACTTTTATTTTATGTACTTAAATGGTGTTTTTACAAACCCCGAAAGGTACTTTCTCGACAAGTACATTTGGTTGCCAACAGTTCAGGCGAAACCGCGTGTTAAAGGTAGAGTTCTGATTGGCTACGAGGTTTACTGGACCTTGCGGGAGTCGATTGCCAAACCGATGCAATCCTGTTCAAATCTATGGGTATTTTCGGAGGATAAGCGAGTCTTATTATACGTTGTCTAGAACAAGTACCTACAGTCGTTTTTAAGCTGACCATGCATTGGAATGCAGAGGTCCCTTTTCGATTTGGAGCGCCCAACCAGCAGCAGGGCGAAAAATCTCTCTGTTTCCGCGAAGTGAATCTTAAATTTTACCGTAGTAATATCGCAAAAGTATATCGATAAAAATACCGCTAAAGAAAGAGATTTGTTGAGTCCCCGACAAGCATCTGAGGCATCTCCCGAAGCTGTTTCCCGGACCCTCCATCAGAAAGCAGGAGGTAAATTAATCTATTCTTTTCTATTTCGATTTCCATGAGGTAATTGGGAACATTCTTTATAGGGTCGTTTCGGCGACGCTGCATCGTTTGGACGACGTTTGAACATCGTTTCGGCGAAACATGATGTTTAATCTTCAAATTTTTTATATTAAAGTTTAGTAAATTAGAGGCTTTTGTTTCATTGAGCAACCATTTCTGCATTTTCCCTAAATAAAACTTAGGCATATCGTCAGGCTTAAAATCTGGGTTTTTTAAGTCTTGATTTTCAAAATCAACCCAGTGGCGCCCATGAGCAAGTAGTGTTAAGAAAAAGGGGAACAACCGACACCCATGACCATAACTCACCAGACGAAGAGCTGCCGCGCACTTGTGACGTTTGAGGCTAGTAATTCAGCCGAAGAACGCCGCAAATAAAGTGGCGCCCAACGTGGGGCGCGAAAATTTTCTTTTATTTTAGTTAACCTTTTTCTCAACACTACAACCTTTCTTTTTCTTTTTCCTTTTATAAAAGCAGACGTATTTGGTAGCCCAATGAAACACATTCCTTATCTTTTTTGATTCTAAACGTGTTAGTGACCTTAATTTTTTCTACCTACAAGTTCCTGTTATCTCGAATACCTTTATAGATTAATAGTTTTATTTGCCGGATATTTTGCCTAAAACATTAACTTTATTTAAAGCGGAAAAATATTAGTAAAAATTTAAACATGGATTACGAATTCTCGCCCCGACATCTCTTGTTATCTGAAATTGAATACGAACTAAAAATCCGGAACGTGAATAGTAGAAAAGATCGTACCGAGAAAATTAAAATTTTAGCGCGACTTTTACAGAGGGAGGTTCAGGGAGCAAAAATTATCGACATTAAAAATTATGAATGTACTTTTGACGGAGAACGTGACGCGATTAATACAACCATTGTTAACATTACTAGTCTAATTTTAGATTTCGAAGGTAATCCGGCGGATACACTTTTCCATAGAATAAAATCACGCATAGCGCATGTCACTGGGCGCGTACAAAGACTTGACGTTCCCGCCGAGGGTGACCTTAGGGATGAGATAAAAAATTATAAAGAAGAAACATACGCTACTTGTCTTGAACTAGATGCCGACGTTCACGATAAAATCATTACCGATACCCCAAATACCGACCCCAATCAAAGCATTACGGGGAGACCCTCAATAGTAAATATTGCGCCGCCCATAGTTACGTGTTCAAAAAAACAAATTTTACTCTCGGATTTAAATGTTAAGTTTAACGGTGACCCAAAATTAGTCTATAATTTTATAGAACGAATAACTGAAATCGCACATGCGCGTGGTGTTACTGACGATGATTTATTTAAGTCTGCTGTGGAATTATTTGTCGGTGACGCTTTTGTTTGGTACCGCAGTATAAAAAATATAGTTTTAAATTGGCCTGACTTACTACAAAAATTAAAAAAAGATTTTCTTTCGCCGTGTGTCGAGGATGAGATCTGGGATCAGATTAAATCGCGTAAACAACGTAGAGATGAAACTATTATACTTTTTGTCGCCCAAATAGAAAACCTTTTTACTAGATTGAGCCGAGCGCCATGTGAAGCCACTAAAGTTAAGATTTTAAAACAGAATCTTCTACCTGAATATATTAGTCAGTTAGCCTTAAGTATCACCGATTCGGTACAGGATTTGGTAAACCTTGTCAAACGCTTAGAGGAAGCAAACTATATAAAAAATAAAAATCGTAACCTCGCTCCCCGACAATCGATACAAACTTGTGAAATTTATCGACAAAACAATTATAACGCCAATAATTTTAATAACGAACAAAGAGAGAACTCTCCAAATTTTTCGCCTCGTGTTTTTGAACGCAAAGTTCCAGCACAAAATACCACCACTGGGAATAACGCGATAAGATGCTGGAATTGTAACAAAACCGGACACGTATACTCAAATTGCAAATTAAGAAAAAATAAATTTTGTTTTCGTTGCGGTACGGCTAACGTTACGGTCAAAACTTGTTCGAAGTGTAAAAAAAACTAGCTTATAGCGGCATACGTCATGGCCTAGGCTATGTCGCAAATTTTAATGTCACTACCGAAATTAAAACGTATCCTTCCCTTGAACAATCGATTTATCTTGAGTCTCTTAAAAATATATCCTCATTATTTCGTTTGCAAACAAAAAATGAAATCTCGCCTATTTTTGTACAAAAAACTTTCGATAATAGACCTTATATTTCAGTGCAAATTTTCGATACGGAGATTACCGCTCTTTTTGATTCAGGTGCAACCACTTCAATTATCGGAGCCAGAGGCCTAGCATTTATAAAATATTTAAAAATTCAAATTAATCCAGCGCTGACAAAAAATATATCTGTTGCAGACGGTTCACCACAAAAAGTGAAAGGTCTTGTCGATCTGCCGGTAGTAATTAATAATGAATGTCGAGTTGTTAAAGCTTTAGTAGTGCCATCAATATGCCACGGATTTATTTTTGGTAGCGATTTCGCACGTCAGTTTTCTTTAGTTTTGGATTTTAAAAATAACATTTGGTCTACACAAATTGATCCAACTACTACTCCTGGGAGTAATAAAATTTTGTGTAATACTTTAGTAACTTTAGATGAGCTTGATTCGCGACAACGAGCAGAAATTCAAAATGTTATCGATTCCTTAAAAGAAATTTCTAGTGACACGCGTATCGGCCGCACAGACAAAATTTCAATGACCATAGATACCGGCGATGCGCCGCCTTTTAAAAAAAAACAATATCTTATGTCGCCTTATATGCTAAAAATCCTTAATGACGAATTAGACGAAATGATAAAGTTAGATGTTGTCGAACCATCAAACAGCCCTTATTGTTCGCCAGTCTTGTTAGTAAAGAAACCAGACGGTGCTCACAGACTATGTCTTGATTCGCGCATGCTCAATATGCAGACACGCCATGACTCATACCCGTTGCCTAATATCGACCGGATTTTAAATATGTTAAGAGACGCAAAATTTATCTCGACTATTGACCTACGCAAGGCGTTTTGGCAAATACCTCTCGATGAAAGTTCCCGGGAAAAAACGGCATTTAGCGTCACAGGTCGAGGCCTATTTCAATTTAAAGTCGTTCCTTTTGGACTTTGTAACGCTGCCCAATTACAGCAACGTTTAGTCGACCAAATTTTCGGGCCGCGTTTTGAGCCAAAAATATTTACCTATCTTGATGATATAATAATCTTAGGTTCCACTTTTGACGAGCATGTAGCACTTTTAAAAGAGGTTAAAGACCGTCTTGAAGACGCGAACTTAACCATTAGTATCGAAAAATGTAAATTTTTTAAGACGACCCTTAAGTTTCTTGGTTACGTGGTCGGCGCAAACGGTCTGCGCACAGACCCAGAAAAAATTTCTTGTATGATAAATTATCCCAGACCCACGAATACAACCGAAATTAAACGTTTTATCGGACTTTGTTCGTGGTACCGCCGCTTTATTAAAAATGTCTCTACTTTAACGTCCCCTAATAATGACTTATTACGTGGAAAGAAAAAGAAAGAGTCCACAAGGTGGACTAATGAAGCCGAAGAAGCTTTTACAAAGATTAAGCAAGCTCTCGTTTCTGCTCCTGTTTTGTGTCAACCCGATTTTTCTAAGCCTTTTACAGTAGCTAGCGACGCGTCAGATTTCGGACTAGGAGGTGTCTTGACCCAGGTACTTGACGGCGAAGAAAGAGTTATCGCGTACGCGAGTCGATCTCTTAGTAGGACTGAGCGAAACTATACAGTCACGGAAAAAGAATGCTTAGCTTTACTGTTTAATTTAGAGCGATTTCGTCCGTGGATTGAAGGTGTTAAGTTTACGGTTATTACAGATCATTATTCTCTTCTATACCTTAATAATTTAAAAAATCCTACCGGTAGACTTGCGCGTTGGGCAATGAAGTTGCGCCAATATACTTTTGATCTGGTTCACCGAAAGGGTCTTTTAAACGTAGTCCCATCAGATGCATTAAGTAGGACACCCGAGATATCTTTAATAGACATATCCCTGAATAGATTGGACCCGTGGTACCGTTCTCTAAAAGAAAAAATAGGTAATGCGCCAGATTCATACCCAAATTTTAAAGTTGAGGGTGACGTTATTTACAAACTAGTGTTGTCTAGGTCTAAAGTAAAAACAAATATTAACGAATGGAAAATCTTAGTCCCTAAATACTTACAAAATAATATAATCAGTTCTTGTCACGATCCGCCAACCTCAGGACATTTCGGGCTTTTCAAAACTTTAGGGAGGATTCAGGAAAATTATTATTGGCCGCGTATGAAAAAAGATGTCTTACGGTACGTTAAAGCGTGCAAGATCTGCTCTGCACAAAAGTTAGCGAATAATCCACGTATGGGATTTATGGGCGCGGAAAAATCAGTACAGTTTCCTTGGCAAATAATCGCGGTAGATTTAATGGGACCTTTTCCTAGATCTCCTAGGGGTTACGCTTATTTATTAGTAGTGGGCGATTGGTTTACAAAGTACACTCTTGTTCACCCGATTAGGAAAGCGACCGCTAAAAGTATTATTAAATTTATGGAGGAAGAAGTATTTCTTGAGAGAGGAGTTCCGCAGTTTATTTTATGTGATAACGGCTCACAGTTTGCTGGTACAGCTTTCAAAAATCTATCCCGTCAGTACGGCGTACAGAAAATTTGGTTTAGTCCTAGATACTCTCCCCAATGCAATTTCGTAGAAAGAAATAATAAAACAATAGGCACAACGATACGGTGTTACATAAATGAGCATAGAGATTGGGATAAAGAGCTACCTAAAATTAGACATGCAATCAATACCGCAAAACACGAAGTAACCGGGTACTCCCCAGCTTTCTTAAATTATGGTCGATACGTACCTATTTCTGGACGTTACTACGGTGACATAAACTCTACCGAAGGTTATGAAATATTAGCGGGAGATCGCGATTCTTACGTGAATGATATTAAAGGTCTTTCTGACATATTTGAGGAGGTTCGAGGACGTTTGCACGCAGCGTATCAACGCAATGCCAAATCTTACAACTTACGAAAGCGAGACGCTACTTTTGAAGTAGGTGACCGGGTTTGGCGACGCAATAAGGTTTTATCGGACGCAGCAAATATGTTTTCTGCGAAATTAGCTCCAAAATACGTCCTTTGTACGGTCGAAAAAAAGATATCTCGGTTAGTTTACGCATTACGTAACAGAGATGGTACATATGCAGGCGAGTGGCATATTAAAGACTTAAAACAGTATTTCGGCTCTAATTCTGACGTCTCGGTTAATTAAAAGTTACCATGTATTATCAAATCACTTTAAATTTGCGTATATTAGATATGCAATATGTATATATGTATGATGAGTAAATTAATTAATTAATACGAAAATAAGTTTTGTAGTACGTTATCGTATAGTTTAAGTTTTAATAATAAGTTTCCGCAGAGGTTTTCTTCCCACTTTTATGTGTTTTCTGCCGAAAGTTTAAATCTAAGCGTGCAAAAAATTATGTAAATAAAATAAAATTAATACCTATACCTTTTTTGTGTCTTTAGAATCGGGTTCTGAACAGAAATACTAACTGAGACTTTTCCCTATCTGTGACTATCCCCTATCTGTGACTTTTCAATTTAAGGACTCCTTTAGGACGTTTGATACGCGTTAGATATCAACTCATAACCCGTAAAGCGCAAAAAAAAAATTATCTTAACAGTAGTTAAAAGAATTTTTTTTGTTTTTCCGAAGGGGGTGGTGTAGCATTTCAAAAGTTACGTCAGACCTACCTTAAGTTTGTACCTTAATATACTTTATTTTTGACATTATAGTCGTCGTATGAAATAAATAGTTGAACCTGTACCGCTATTTCGATTTAGATTTTCGGTGCTATATCGCATCTCTTGAATTACCAATAGTAATTTGTAGTATTTAATTTAGTAATGTATATAGTAGGTATTATTAACTTTTATTTTATGTACTTAAATGGTGTTTTTACAAACCCCGAAAGGTACTTTCTCGACAAGTACATTTGGTTGCCAACAGTTCAGGCGAAACCGCGTGTTAAAGGTAGAGTTCTGATTGGCTACGAGGTTTACTGGACCTTGCGGGAGTCGATTGCCAAACCGATGCAATCCTGTTCAAATCTATGGGTATTTTCGGAGGATAAGCGAGTCTTATTATACGTTGTCTAGAACAAGTACCTACAGTCGTTTTTAAGCTGACCATGCATTGGAATGCAGAGGTCCCTTTTCGATTTGGAGCGCCCAACCAGCAGCAGGGCGAAAAATCTCTCTGTTTCCGCGAAGTGAATCTTAAATTTTACCGTAGTAATATCGCAAAAGTATATCGATAAAAATACCGCTAAAGAAAGAGATTTGTTGAGTCCCCGACAAGCATCTGAGGCATCTCCCGAAGCTGTTTCCCGGACCCTCCATCAGAAAGCAGGAGGTAAATTAATCTATTCTTTTCTATTTCGATTTCCATGAGGTAATTGGGAACATTCTTTATAGGGTCGTTTCGGCGACGCTGCATCGTTTAGACGACGTTTGAACATCGTTTCGGCGACTGAGCATCGTTTCGGCGACGGAACATCGTTTTGACGTTACGCCACGACGTTTCGACGACGCCACGACGCCGCTGCCTATTAAGCAGTGACAGCACAGGTTCCCGACGCCTATATGGTGGGCGACGTTTCCCGACGCCGTCATTAATGGGTCCTGGACCAAAGCAGGCTTGCAGTTATCGTAAATTTTACATTTCTATTTATTATCGACTCTATTACCGAGTATCTTTCGCGTAAATTCGATAATTCTATTTATTATCGGCTATTACCAAGTATCGTTCCTATTTTTAAACTTATTGACCTTTAATTTGAAGCCTACAACTAGGTATATAGTTGGACTGCCGTTAGGGTTAAATGCCCAATTTAAATATTTTCTTTAGTTATACCGCAATGCTAAATGGAAGCATTATATTTACTACCGTTATACCGCCATGCTAAATGAAAATTGATAATTTTATTTTATTTTATAAGGTATTTTCATAATATGCAACTTTCAGTGTACTGTATTTGTAACGACAATTTTCGTAGTAATTAGTATTATTTTATTATCGAGCAATCGTATCAAAGCGTCAACAAAATCATGATTTTTTGAACGTCCTTATCTTAGGCGATTTATACTAGTATATAATTTTTTATAAATATTTTCGATATGCAAAATATTTTACGTTTTGTTAAAATGAGTATTTAGGCACTCGTGATAAGTTTATTATTTTCGATTTCCGATTTGCTAATTAACCACTAGCACAGGATGTTGAACAAATTATTGGGTTTTATTTAAGAATAGTATTTTGTTACACGTACTTACTAGTACTTTCATAGAAATGTATTTCTAACCCTTTTATTTGCCAACATGCCCATGTTCGGTTGATACTTAGCATATTTAGTAGTAACAGAAGTGATTGGTCAACTTTCCCTTCGATTTTTAGTCTATCAATGTTAAACCGTAACATGATGTTTAATCTTCAAATTTTTTATATTAAAGTTTAGTAAATTAGAGGCTTTTGTTTCATTGAGCAACCATTTCTGCATTTTCCCTAAATAAAACTTAGGCATATCGTCAGGCTTAAAATCTGGGTTTTTTAAGTCTTGATTTTCAAAATCAACCCAGTGGCGCCCATGAGCAAGTAGTGTTAAGAAAAAGGGGAACAACCGACACCCATGACCATAACTCACCAGACGAAGAGCTGCCGCGCACTTGTGACGTTTGAGGCTAGTAATTCAGCCGAAGAACGCCGCAAAATAATTATTATTTTAGTTTTTTATGTATCAAACAAACTACTTATTTCCAATATTAAAATTCAAGTTTTAAATTTGTTATGGGATTAACAAAGGTTTAGAATTATTTTTAGATCATGCTTTACACAATTACCAGTATAATGAAAATAGAATGAAGATATTAACATGAATTTTCTCAGAAACAAATTCCTTATCGCAAATAAACAGTTCGAAGAACTGTTTCATCTACCTCATGTACTCTCAGGAGTCTCAGAGCATAATAATCCAAAGCTAATTGTTCGCATAATTTTCCTATACTTTTATTAAAATAAATATTTTGTGTTATGTAAATTACTAAAAGGTATACAGGGTGTCCGGAAAATACGTGTACAACGTTTGACGACAGCCTCCTGACGTCAAAATAGGTCGATCTAAGCCGACTTAGTTATATCCAAAATTGTCTCGTTTAGCCGGTAGAGGGAGTAAAAAATTTGTAAAAATATTGGTTTTTCCTAAATTACGTGAAAACCTGCTAATCGATTGTAATGATTTTTAGTATGTAGATTAATACTATAAAATGACGTTTTCTAGTAGTATAGTCACCGGCTGTAAATAAGAGGAAGTGTTATAAAAGTGATATAATAAGTGAACATTTCTCCTCATTTTTTATATGAACGGCGTTATGACAACCCAGATATTTTTGTAGAGTGACTGAATGTATTTGGAAGCTATTTTACCTCTTTAATATTTTTCGTTGAATAAGCTGTTTTGCCAGAAGAATATATTTACAATATTTAGTATTATTAGTAATAATATTAAAATCAAATTACCTGTAACAATATTTTTTTAAGTTACCTTGTTGCTATGGCATTTAATAATTTTACAATTATTGACAAATTTCCACCAGTCTGTAAAATTTACTCAAGCATACGATCAACATTCTTGAATTACAAGTTAATTTTACCATTAAAAATGGAAAATTTTACGGACTCTGAGAAGGTTGACATGCTCCTGATATACGGGTTTTGTCAAGGAAATGGGCGTCAGAGTGTTAGGGTTTACATGGAGAGGTTTCCTAACCGTCGAATACCAAACCACCAAACATTTGCCAATATCGAGCGTCATCTTCGGGAAACGGGCAGCTTTGAGAAAAACTTTGAAGGCAGGGGTCGTATGCGAACAACTCGAACTGTGGAAACACAAGAGATGATTCTGGAAAGTGTTGAAGAAGAACCAAGTACCAGTACCCGTCGCTTAGAACGTGAGTTACATGTTCCTAAAACGATTGTTAATGAGGTTTTAAAAGAACAGTTGTTACATCCTTATCACGTGCAAAACGTCCAGGAACTTTTACCGACTGATCCCCCCATGCGGCTTACATTTTGTCAAATTATTAGAAACAAAAGAATCCGTGATCCAAATTTTTGTAGAACAATTATGTTTACTGACGAGGCGTGCTTTACAAGATCTGGAGTAACCAATCTGCAGAACGAACATATTTATTCCGATGAAAATCCACATGCCATTAAAGTTGCACATCATCAGCATCAATTTAAATTAAGTATTTGGGCAGGTATTATTGATCGCTACCTTATTGGTCCCATTGTCATTCCAGACAGGTTAGATGGAAATATTTATTTAAATTTTTTGCAAGACACATTACCAATTCTTCTGGACAATTTGTCCCTTTTACTTCGGAGGGAAATGTGGTATACAGGGTGTTACAAATTC
Source organism: Polydrusus pterygomalis (assembly GCA_963969555.1). Taxonomy (NCBI): domain Eukaryota; kingdom Metazoa; phylum Arthropoda; class Insecta; order Coleoptera; family Curculionidae; genus Polydrusus; species Polydrusus pterygomalis. The sequence continues at coordinate 108,204,435 of OZ018378.1, forward strand.
GAGGGCCACCATTGGGATCTGGGAAATGGTAATAGATACGGGGAAGTTTAAATTAGGGCAAAGTTGCGCAATTCAATGCCGATCAATATACCGTCAAGAAGATTTGCCCATTCCGAGTACTTCCGAAGATATTCGATAAAATCCGAATTTAACGTTTTTCATTTATATGTTTTCCTGCGATTATTTAAATAGATAATTGAAAATAAATTGAACTTTCTCATTGCCACTTTTTTTCTTCTATTAGACTGTGGTAACAGATTTCGAATCCGACGTTTTGTCTTTGGGCCCCATCATTAATTTATTTTTTTTAAATACGGACCTGGATTTTTAATTTTATTTTTGGAATCACCAAGGCTGATTGCATGATATGGTAGCAGTTGTGGTGGAATGGCCTGCGATATCTCCAGATTTGAAACCCTTAGACTTTTTTTTGTGGGGGGCTTTGAAAAACAAGTTATAAACATAATGTTAATACATTAGAAGAACTTAGAGCTAGGATTATTGAAGGATTAAGGTCAATAAGGAGAAGGTCGATACAAAAGTCCACTGAAAAAGTAAGGAACAAAATTAATCGATGTATACGTGCAAACGGAAATCTTTTTGAACATCTTAGTCTTAGATAAAATTGATTCTTTTTAGTGAATGTGTAGGTACCTACCTACCATTATTTTCCGATTATTTCTAGAATTTAAGTAAAATATCATTAATTAAAAAATAAACAAAAACAATATTATAAGATCTTGTTATTAGCTTAAACTTTTGAATCCTAATCAAAATAATGCAACCATATCATGTAATCAGCCTTGGTGATTCCAAAAATAAAATAAAAAATCCAGGTCCGTATTTAAAAAAAATAAATTAATGATGGGGCTCAGAGACAAAACGTCGGATTCGAAATCTGATACCACAGTCTAATAGAAGAGAAAAAGTGGCAATGAGAAAGTTCAATTTATTTTCAATTATCTATTTAAATAAACGCAGGAAAATATATAAATGAAAAACGTTAAACTCGGATTTTATCGAATATCTTCGGAAGTACTCGGAATGGACAAAACTTCTTGACGGTATATTGATCGGCATTGAATTGCGCAACTTTGCCCTAATTTAAACTTCCCCGTATCTATTACCATTTCCCAGATCCCAATGGTGGCCCTCGAATTTGTAACACCCTGTATATGCATGATGGTGCCCCGCCCCATTTTTCCTTTGCCGTTCGGCAATACTTACACATCATCAATATCCCAACCGATGGATTGGAAGGGGCAATGATGCACCAGTAAAATGGCCACCACGTTCTCCTGAGTTAAATATGTGTGACTACTTTTTGTGGGGCGCTATTAAAACAGAAGTTTAAAAGACTCCGGTAAACACACGCGATGATTTATTGCAGCGGATTTTAAATGCAGGCAACCATTCTAATAACCCCGAGACATTAGATAGGGTCCAATATAATTTTTTAAGGAGTGTTAATAAGTGTATTCAGCAAGATGGCGGTCATTTTACACATTTGCTTAAGTAATGTTTTTGTTTTACTTAGTTTCTTACAATACATACTTTCAACTTTGTTGTAGGTTTTATTTTTATTGTTAATAATAATTGATGTATGCAGGTAATTGTAAATATTTTCTTCTGGCAAAACAGCTCATTCAACGAAAAATATTAAAGAGGTAAAAAATAGCTTCCAAATACATCCAGTCACTCTACAAAAATATCTGGGTTGTCATAACGCCGTTCATATAAAAAATGAGGAGAAATGTTGACGTATTATATCACTTTTATAACACTTCCACTTATTTACAGCCGGTGACTATACTACTAGAAAACGTCATTTTATAGTATTTTTCTACATACTAAAAATCATTAAAATCGATTAGCAGGTTTTCACATAATTTAGGATAAACCAATATTTTTACAAACTCTTTGACGCCCTCTACCGGTCAAACGAGACAATTTTGGATATAACTAAGTCGGCTTAGATCGACCTATTTTGACGTCAGGAGTCTGTCGTCAAACGTTGTACACGTATTTTCCGGACACCCTGTATAAATTGGGAATTGTTCATTTATTATTTGATTGTCGAAAATAATATTATGACGTAAATATTTAAAAGTTAATATGTTGATTTTAGTAATATTAAAAGAAAGTAGAACGAAGTGACACTATACGCTTTAATGTTTATGAAACCTTAATCAAATTGTTTTAATTAATCCCATATAATATTTACTATGTAGTATTGTTGCATTATTAGCAAACATGGTAAATTTACCATTTATAGAAGTGGACGCAAGGTCATTTATATGTATTAAAAATATTAAAGGACTGAGAACTGAACCATATAAGGTACCTACTACACAGCCAAATTTATTTATTAATTATAGGACATCTAACTTTGACTAATTAATAGAAATATTGACAGACAATAATTATTGGTTTAAATTTAAATATAAAAATTATTTTTTGCAATCCCTGTAGATATTGAAAAATTCGTCACGATGGAACAAATTCTGATTTAAGTTTACTTAAAGTATCGATAGTATCTCCTACGAAAAAGTTGACATGCACACCACTGCCTTGCATCATGTAATGAAAATGTTTGTACAATACGTAAAAGGGTATACTGACTTGACTGAGCAAACATTTTTCATTTTTCGTTTCTATTTGACTCTTGTCGCATTTCTAATCTCATGCAAATAAATTGCATCCTGTCGCGTCATCCCGAAGTAAACAAATCGTCCCACGGTGAAGTTGTGAGTTGCATTATCCTGCTCCGGAAATATTTCTTTTTATCGGAAAACAAAGTAATGATGCTGAAAGGAAAGTAAAGTAAATGTTACTGATGACTTTTTTTCCTGTTATATGGCGAGCCGTGTATTTACTAATTGCGAGGTTCAGGTACAGTTTTTTAAGTTGTGGTATTTTTATAAAATAAAATCTTGAAACAGTGTATCTCAAATGAAAGATATAAGGATATCGATCAATTTTTTTAAAGGGCAACCCTAGTTTATTATTGACTAATTCTAAAGTGCATATTTAAGTCATACGTAATTAGCAAATTTCAAATTTTTATTCCTTGTAAGAAACCGGCAAATATTGAGGGGTTGAAAACACGAATAAGATTTGAGTGTATATTAATTTTTCTCGAAGCAATTATAGATGTTTAATACGATTTTTGCTTGCGTCTAAATAGTGAATGGACAACATTTAGGCATTTATTGATGAAAGATACTACTTAACTTAAATATTATGAAAGAAAATAGTTTTTCCATATTATACGTATGTCATCACAGTCTAACACAGTCATAGATTACAGATATTAAAATATTTATTCAGATTGCAAGGAATGCAAAATGCAACGTACTATCAAACTCTTTTATATTTTCGTCAGTATAGGTTGGGTGTAGTAGAGGTGGGCCAGTCTGCGATTTTTATTAAGGAATAGCTAATGCTCCGGCTGTTTCCGGAGCAGTTCGACGGTTCTATCATTCAATTTATTTGTGTCCCAAAATAATTATTTGCCTTCTAAAAAAAAGCTGACTAAGCCGAAAATGCCGTACTTCGCAATATAGACTAGTCATCAAGTCATCATCGTAAATTCCATTATTATGTGACAATGTATGCATTTCTATCTACCTGCATGTAAAATAAAGTGATAGAAATACATTTTATCCTGGTCTCACTGCTCCAAAATACCACTGCGATTTTTATTCACTATACTCCGAAATATCTTTGAGATTTTTATGAAAGCGGAGCAGGACGTTACTGTGACAAAGGTGAAGTAGTGACAAAGAAGCAGTCTGCGAAATCGCTCAACTCAAATCACCTCTAGTTAGGTGTTCATATTTTCTACGTTCGCCTTAAAAAAACTTTCGTACTAAAAGCAATCCTATCAACCCTTGTTTGTTGTATATAGCCTTTAGTGCCATCTCTGGGTAGTCACATACAATCTGAGCAGAAACCCGTTTCAATCGATTATTAGTTCTCACTAGTCGTTATATATACCAATATCCCCCGATGGGTTAATTTTCAAAAAATTCTTTCTTAATTAATTTCTACGGTATAAGGAGAATACCTCCTCGAAATTTCATGATTGTTGGATTCGTGGTTTACGCTTGGCGCTGATGAATAAGTTAGTCAGCCAGTCAGTCACTTTGCAATTTTATACAAAAGTATATATTATATTTATATATTATGTAAGTAAACTATTAAGTAGTACTACGGAGAAGTACAATCCACGTTATCCATCTTAACTAACCCGAACAAACCATGTACCAATAAACTTATTAACAACAGTTTAATTTGACTACTTTACGCAAATATATTGAAAGAAATAACAAATGAAAGTTGTTTGGTATAATTTTGTCTGTCGCTGTATTCTGCACAATCAGACAAAATAAATAATAATAGTGACATAACAAAAAAAAAGGTTACTGCGTTTTAAAATTTTGCCGAAAATACATGCGATACATTTTATTTACGTTGCAAGCACAACTTGCACTCTCTACTAGGGATGGATCTGATCGGAGTGCCAAGACGTTTGGACTAGTGATGGGATAACTCGAGTGAAAAATAACCGATCACTCGGTTTTTTCAATCACTCGAATAATTCGATTATCTTCGGAAATCATTCGAATGACGAAATGAGTGATGAACATAATGGTTTTTGATAGTGATGGGATCACTCGAGTTAAAAAAATACCCGATCACTCATTGCGGGGCTATACAAAGTAGTTAGTCTATGGAACTGGCGACCTTTTTTTTTTTAGAAGTCTATAAAAATATATGTGGTTGATTATTTAAGTGATTAAAAAAAATGAATTTTTTTTCAATTGCCCCTCATATATCATTTGAGTGAACAATCGATTATCATTCGGTTTTTTAAATAACTCGAATTCTCGGTAATCGATTATTGAAATAACTCGATTTTTCCCATCACTAGTTTGGACTCCCACGAATTTAACCCTGGAACAGCACAATGGGGTCTGAGAAACCCAGGCGCATACTCCATTCAATGTAACTCGCGCATCCTTGCATTTTTGGACGAACCGTTTTATGTAAATTCAGTTCATAGTTCCACCCGGTCAGAGACAGCCGCTACGCCGTTTTCGTTAATGCTGGACTTGAAAATTACGACCTTTGAGGACCTGTGGGTATTTCAGACCCCAGTGTGCAGTTAACGGCTGTGATAATTTCGGCGAGATTTAATGTTATTTGCTAATACCAAAATTGAGTATGAATTTTGAATGACTTTGTTACTTATCACAAAATGTATGTTTTATTTTAGTATAAAGGTTTTTTTAAGTGAAAACTTTGTATTTTGGAATTTTATAATTTTTTTTTCGTCATGCCTTAATATTGATAAAACAAACGCATTAAATAGCTTCTACCTTTGTTATTTTTACTTTTGTAAAAAAAAATCTTAAATAAACATGTACTTTACATAAGACATTCTTTTTTTTGTTGTAAATTTATACTCAACGCATAAAAAAAGTAATGTTTAATATTTAATTATACTAAAAAACACTTGGGGTTTCAGAGACCCCACTGTGCAGTATATGTAAGATAAAATAACTGTGCTGTTCCAGGGTTAAATGATACATGTATTTTTGTAGCTTTCCCCAGAATAGAAGTATTGCCTTTTATTTAATGGTGTTACCTACAACTAGACGATAGGCAATTAAACCGTGGATAATTTTCAATGGAATTTTTTCGAAATGCTGCAACCTTTGCTAATCTACCTAGAAAGCATACAACTTCGGTTCGCTGCCCTTATTTTTTCAATTGCTCTTTGTCAACTTCAATGCTCGCTGCACCTGTTTATCATGCGTTTACAATTTATTTGCAGCAGGAATAGGACGAAAGAAGAGAACGAAAAATAAATGACTTTTTCCAGTCCGCATTTTATCTACCAAAGGTTTTTATCTGCTTTTTTTAAGTACAAAAGGTTTAATTAATTTAGTGCCAATCACAGGTTATGCAACTTTAGTATCTATCTATGGATGATATAAATGGAGAAATCTTAAATGGTTTTAAAAAACGCTTTACTTTGCCAGAACAATATAGAGAAATGGGGATTTAATTATTTCTGGCATAAGGCTTTAAACTACTATTTCACAAATAAAATAGACTTTGCAGGTTTAATATTTAATACATTTTATTCCTATGCTTTGAAAAAACATAATTTAAAGGGTTCATCGTAGTTTTGTCAATATGATTTTCATGAAAAACATTAGTGGTTAATCATTTTAGCCTAAAATGGACATGTGTTGTTTCTGCATATTGCGATTGAATTATTAATATCAATAAATCTCGCTTACATGGCATCGCATTTTTTTCTATATAATTGTATATGGATACCTCTTTAGCTTTTTTAAATTTCTATTAGGCAAAACTGGGAAAAATACTTTAAAACATCGTTATAATAGGTATAGGATAACAGCCATTTCCAATTTACATCATAAGTAGTTAATATTAATAAAGAAAACAACTAGTTTCGTTTAAAAACTACCAGAATAATATTTTGCATTTAAGGAAAAACCGCATTATGGTGAATTATTGCACGTGTAAGGATATATAAACAATACCGTAAAAAGCGCGCCAAATGACATAGCGCTATGGCGGTGCGTTGAGGTAGGTTAGCATCATATGAGATAACCTCACAGGCCTAAAAAAAAGTAGAATACTTAATAGGCTGCATAAATGGCACACTATAACATCTCTGTACTAACGGGGATCTGGTTTTTATAGGTTGCCATCCACTAATTTGATTGGCAGCATCATTCCGACTGACTGTAACTTCGAAGCGATCGAAAATTCAGGGATTTATTATTTCGGTTTGTTGAAAGGTAAAAAAACTAATAATATTATGTTCATCAGCACAACAGTTTATCATAAATGATTTTAAAAATTTGTTTATGATATTTATAATATCTACATCTTAATAAAACTATACGACTATTGAAATTCATTATCTGTTAAAAGATATATCTTCTGCCGCGCTCTTCTCATTATAACACAATTATTATGCACTAAACACAGTGGCATTGTTAACACCTACCTGTTGTTTTGAAAGTTTATGTATCACAAAAATAACAACAAATTGTTCAATAATAAATGAACACCACAAAACACAAACAAGCAAGTTAATAACAGTAAACTTGATTGGCTCGCTGTGGTTCGGCAACACTCTTATTTTTTGTTGGCGTTAATATATTTTTTTAAAACCGACCAGAAAATTTACACTTTCTGGACAATCTTTTGTCTAGAAAGTAACGTTTTTCCGGTCTCTAATGTCACTGTCACCCTGTTTTTTGTTTTTCCAATCGCTCTTTGATAATACAAGATACCTTAATTTCGTTATTATGACAACTTTTTTTTTTCGATGTATTGTCGAGTGACAGTTCGTTGATTTTTAATTTTGTTCTTTATGTCAAACTTGTTTCGCGTAGATTATAAAATATATCGAAGTGTCGGTCTTAAAAAAAATATTGTACGTCACGCAACCGAAAATTAGTGTTTTCCAGGTCTCTCCAAGCTTCCAGAACTCGCCTATGGCTCGCCCTGGAAATGCTTGTCTCGACCTGAAAAACACTACTTTCCGGTCTTGTAACGTAAATTACTATTTCAAAATAGAAGCGCTATTTTAATAACACGAAGGTCTTAAGGGGAATAAGCATTCTACTTTTTTCTACAGGACTAATGTGGACAACTTTAATTGTTTATAAATCTTGGTTTATAGTCTGAGGGGTCTTCTGTTTTTGGAAGTAGACGGGAAAAATAGACTTTTAACCATATTTTCGTATTTCTAAATGGGCGATGAAAGATCCCTTTTTGCAAATTGTAAAATATTGTAATATGCTCCAACAGCCGAAACCTCGGCCGCATATTATTATTTTCTTATACCATACGGATGCCGATGCCGTTCATTTGCATATTATGTTGCTGCGCCCTTTAATATGATTTTCTATTTCCTTCATTCGCTCATGTTAACATGCGATAGATGCGGCAATCCATGCGAAGGAAAAGGAGACTATCGAAAAAGGGGATTCTCGGATCTGGGCCATTTCCGACCTAGGTTGAACTTTAACTTGTTCTTTAAACTATGCGGCGAAAATAAATTATTCAAATTTAGATGGAACCGAAAAGTTGGCTCTCTTTAATTTAATAAAAATAAAACAGTTTGAGTTTTATAAAGTTAAACAAAAATTTAATAAAAGCAAATTTGGTTCATAAACTGTACAAAGTGGAATAGTGATGATTAAAAAAAGGCAAATATTTTTTTTATGTGTCTTTTTGTCTGGATCAAAAAATACTGCGAGTATCAACTTTAATTTTTTTATTATATATTTTACATTAGGGGAGGGGTGGACAAGTTGACATACCTAAGGTTTGAACAAAAATATCTTATATAGAAAAACCCAAGACTTATTTTTAATAAATATAAGCAAAATAATACACTTATTATATGTCTTTAACCTACATATAAGTATAACGAAACAAAATATAAACTCCTTGTACAAACAATACCACTTTAACAAAAATAATACAAAAAACCATCTTGCCATACCCTATATAGGACAAGTTGACATATGAATTTAAGTAAGTTTGAGTATAAAATATTAGTTAATACATAAATCACAAATAAATTATTTTAATTTTTTGGATAGGCCAGCACACTCAGCGTGAGCCCATTTGCGACACTTCTGACAACATAGCCAACCTTCATTGAATTTTGAATGACTATTACAGTTCATTGCAATAAAGGCATGGACAGTCTGTCTCATCGTCATCATCGACTGCAAAAGGTTCATCCGAGTCCGAGTCGTCAAATAATTTTTTTGTGACAGTTTTTCGTTAACTTTTTCTTAATTCTTCAGCTTTTTTATTATTCCCGAAGACTCTCTAAATATGGACTTGCATACGTTGCTCTGCTACAGCAATTAAAGCTTGCCATGCCCTTCCTGCCATGAGCCTCTGTTGCTCTTTATTTTATAGTTACTAACCATCTAAAAACAATAATACAAGTTAGGTCTAAAATGCTTTCAGTGCGGGCAAGATGACATACTCTGTATGCGGGTATGTCATCCTGCCCGACAATGAACGCAAATTTAAAATAATTAAAAAATTGGTTTTAAAATGAAATCAAAAAACGATTGATCGCGAAATGAATAGTTGAAAACTAAATTTATTAAACAAAATTAAAAAATATAAGAAAAACAATAAAGTAATTTTTTTATAATCTTTATAATAGTATACTTACAATAAAACGAAATCGTAAATTACTTAAAATCGTTGAATATTTCTAACACCGCGAAAAACTTCCACCAACTAACACCTCTAAATGGACAATGCCAACGCGCGAACTAGTTTTTAAGCATGCTAAATGCTCGGATGACGCTGTAGTTTCCATGGAACGGGTACTGTGTCATCTTGTCCACCTATGTCTACTTGCCCATCTCTCCCCTATTACATTCTACAACCAGACATTTTTTGTAAATCATGCCCTATACGTATTTTCATCTTTTAACACTTTAATGCTGGCTTGCACCATTAATATGTTTCTCGACGTTCGGAACTCAAGTCATAATCTTTAAGGTATTGACAATGACAATTTACTATTTAAGTTCGAGAGTTGAAAAAATGTCAGTGAATTTTAATCAAATTTGAATTTTGCTTCGCTGATATTACATCCAAAATTTATGGTAACTAAAGAAGGAAAATTTATTACATTATTACATATCATTTAAAATTATAAGTACAGGGCGTCCCAAATTTGATGCTCACCATTGGGATCTCGGAAACTATAAAAGATGCAGCAAATATTTAGTCGGGAAAAAATTGGATAATTTGTAGCTTGAGTTAATGTTGGTGGGAAATGAAGAAAATTCCGACTACTTCCGGATTTATCTGAAAAAACCAAACTGTAAATTTTCAGTTTTTATTTTTTTGGAACTTTATTTATAAACTTATTAAAAAACTGAAGAACATTCCACACGCACTTTTTTACGACGCATTTACAGATCGTTTCTAATTTATACGGGCGTTTCGGTTTTCAGATTAAATTTTTTAAATATGGATGAAATTTATATGTTATTTTATAATAAAAATATATACAGGGTCGCTTTTATGTATGGAAACGGTCGATTATTTGCTAAAGTAAGATAGCTAGCGAATAATGTTAAATACAAAACTTTTAGGGTTTTTAGAAATCTATTACACTGCACATAAACTAAGTATACAGGATTAGTCAAAAAGCCATGGAAGAACAAAGTTACTTTATTTTAAATAGAACCCCCTGTATATTATTCAATATTTCAATTATTTACAAGATTCTAAAAAAAAATGTTAAGCACACCACATACCCAATCTCAACCGTTTTCGAGATATCGAGTTTTGAATATCATTTTCAAATAAATCTAATAACAATAATAAAAAAGACAAACTAAGTTTTAGTAAACAACAATTTGAATTCCTATTTTATACGGTGCTCAAAGTGTCCACCGTTTACCTCCTGGCAGTAATGAATTCGGTGAACAAAATTTTGTAGCGAATCTAAAAGGATATTGGGAGCAATACTGGAAATTTCATGCATTATTCTTTGTTGCAAATCTTCGATATTTTGTGGCCTATTTTTGTACACTAAATTTTTGATATGGCCCCACAGGAAAAAGTCAAGAGGGGTCATATCAGGAGACCTAGCAGGCCATTCAATTGCACCTCTGCGCCCAATCCATTAACCAGGAAAAGTTTCCTCTAGATATTCCCTCATCATCCGTCCAACATTGTGGTGGAGCCCCATCTTGTTGAAACCATATTTGTTCAGCCGGTAAATTGGGATTATTATGGTTCGGGAATAATCGTCTGAGCTGTGGAACAATATTCTCTTGTAAAAGTAATAAATTATCATTCCGAGTTCAAATTTCCATATATAAAATAGGGTCCTATGACGTTTTCACCAATAATGCCACACCAAACATTGTTTTTTTGTGGTCGTTGGGTATGAACTTGTTCCATCCAATGTGGATTTTGGTCTGACCAATATCTACAGTTGTGTCGATTTACGTGCCCTTTTAAACAAAACGTTGATTCATCAGAAAATAAAATGTGGTTGACAAAGTTGACATCTTGATTCAATTTATCCATAATGATTTCGCAAAACTTAATTCTGCGATCAAAATCGTCTTCACTCAATTCTTATAACAAATGAATTTTATATGGTTTGAATTTTTCTCTTTTGGTAATTTTTTGAATTGAATATCGACTCATATTATGATTTAAAGCCCAGTGGCGTAGCGTGGTTGAAGGGGCGGAGGGGGTGAAAGCTTCAAAGGTAAGGTCGTAGATATTTTTTTTATGGGGAGGGGTAAAAAAAAAGTAGCGCCGCAGGCGAAATTTTTTTGGGTGCCACGCCCTTAAAATATAAAATACACAAGATCCTCAAGAAAATCACAAAAAAATTGATCAAGTAAAAAAAAAGTGCTTCGTTTTCATGGCTCATTATGGGCCCTTGTTCAAAGGGCGCCTCACTGCTAATGTATAATTTCGTTTATTTAGTAAATTTTGGCCTGAGAAATAAAGTTTTTGTTTCGTCATGTCTAAAATGGCCACATGAAAACAGAATATGAACACGGCAAGGGAAATTTTGTTAAAACTCTATAAAATATTTTAGGCATACTTATTACATAATAATATGAGCATATATTTATTCTCATTGGCGACAATAACACGCATAAAATTTAGTCTCTAGTAAATTAAAGATTTCAAGCAATTTTTAATTTTTAAAGCAAAATAACTGAAAGAATACAAATTATTGGTCGTGCCAAAATATTTTTATTATAAAGTAAATCAAATAGTGAAAATAAAATAGAATCTCAAAATAGGTAACAGAGTAAGAGGTTTATTTTATCTCCTTCTTTACTCTAAAAGTTATAAACTAATAATAACGCTAATTAAACCCCATAAAAATAATTTAAAAACAAAGAGAAAGAGAGCTTCACAATACCATATTTGCCAATACTATTCTTCTGATAATGGTCATCTTATAATATAAACAGAAACAAAGAACTAAAAAATAATTATAATAATAATAGTAATAAATAATGAGGATTTTGTTATACATATAATTATCATTTATATTCATAAACATAGTAAATTTCCTCTTGCTGCTATAGGTCAACAATATTATCAATTATCATGTGAAGTGAAATTGAACTGGGAACTACTGGGAGAGTGGAAAGGGGGCGCCGTTTGGGAAAGGCTCAAAGGCCGGGGGGGGGGCGGTCGCCCCCCCTGGCCCCCTGCACGCTACGCCACTGTTAAAGCCCGCTGTTGCGTCGAATTTATTGGATTTTCTACCACATCTAACATGACATTTAGATAATTTTCTTCATTAGTAACGCTTACCGGTCACCTTTGGTCGATCTTTCACACTTCCAGTTTCATGAAAACGCTGCAATGTTTTGGAAATATTCACCACTTGGGTAAAACTCCGTGTTCTATCGCCGTACCCTATCATCATTAAAATTTCAATGCGCTCGGAATCACTTAAACGTGCCATTTTTACGCGAAAATTGTTCACAAATTGTAAATGTAAGTATTTTTGGCAGATCTGTTGTCAAGATGACAAAACAACATTGCTATGGAGACAAATATTTTCTTAGGTAACTTGATGGACTAGAAAATTAATGAATGTAATAATTTATTTGAAAACGATATTCGAAACTCGATATCTAAAAAACGGTTAAGATTGGGTATGTGGTGTGATTAACATTTTTTTTAGAATCTTGTAAATAATTGAAATATTGAATAATATACAAGGGGGTTTCATTTAAAATAAAGTAACTTTCCATGGCTTTTTGACTGATCCTGTATACTTAGTTTATGTGCAGTGTAATAGATTTCTAAAAACCCTAAAAGTTTTGTCTTTAACATTCTTCGCTAGCTATCTTACTTTAGCAAATAATCGACCGTTTCCATACATAAAAGCGACCCTGTATAATACAAAACATAAATCAATTACATTATGGCAAAATTTCACCGCTTTCAACACATAGTCCATTATCAGTAACCTAAAGTTATTTTGCAATACGGTCCTGAAAAATAATGCTACTCTATCCAAAAAGAAAGATATTTAATAAGTAATATTAAGACTCTTTAAAATAATCATTATAATTAAAATAAGAAATCATGTAAGAAAGCTCCAAAGAAATTTATATTAAAAAAATAATATGAGTAGGGTAAAGTGGGCAAATGGCAGTCACTTAAAAAAAATGTGTGATCCTAAGCACAAAAATTATACATAACGGTAAATGATTTTAAAATAGCAAGTCACTAGTACACTCACTACCCTTTTTGATGCGAAAGAATCTGAAAATTATTTGTATAATTTTATGACAACAAAATATACAAAAATGTGCTTTTGACTGGCATTGTCATACATATGGGGGAATGCCGGTCACCTATCCGGGCAATGCCGGTCATGCAGAAAAATATTTTAGGAATAATGAAATAAGCTGGAAATACGTATTTTTTCATAAAAAATAAAAATTTATTGATATAAAAACATATCTATTTAAGAACGAAAGGTATATTTACTTGTTACAACGAAAAATGAAACAAAATTTGAATTTAAAATATCTGAAAATTTTAAATAGCTATATAGAATAAATCTCCTTGAGTAACAGGCTGACACTCATCAGCTGTGTCCCATCCACTGCATTCAGAATACGCCCATCTTCCACATAGGGTGCACCTGACCGCCATTACCCATCTGTGACAATTTTTCTTTTGCCTCATTTTCCAAGAAAAAAAAATGTTTTGTTATTCTTTTTTATACAAGAAAAGAAAGAAAAATAGTCAATCTTTACGTAGTAACTGAGCTTTTATAAAACAACAGAAAGATTTTATCTTCAAATATTATTTCACTTACCGTAAATATTACATCAAAATTGTCGAAACACGTGGTCCGCTGTACTAAACAAGGTATTAATGCAAACTGCTCACAAATCGGCTATCGAGAATCAGAGGTCAGCTGGCACATGTGCACGCACATTGCATCGTTGCCAAAATTAACTATAAGTACTTTGACGCCCTGACCGGCATTGTCCACCTGACCGAGATTTGCCCACTTTACCCTACCCATTTTTCTCTATTGGGTAGTATGTATGGTACCCGCTGCTTTGTTTTGATAGATAGATATTATAACTATTAAATTGAGCGAGCGAAGCCGCAGGTACCGACTAGTCTATTATAAATTTAAAACCACTTTAAGTACTATTTGGGTAACAATAAAAAGGAGAATGTCAATCTTCACTTAAATTATCTACATAGTCATTCATAAATACCAGATAAAATTAATAATTCCTTATTATCTTATTATTACAGTGAGTTTTCTTGTTGCTAGCACACAATTACATCACGACCGTACTGCAAAAATAAACTTTAAGTTCCTGATAATGGATTGCCGGTTCAAAACAATGAAATTTTGACAAAATGTTATTGGTTTATGTTTAAGTGGAACAAAATACTTCAGAAAGTAATATTTAAATTTCAGGTCCGTATTAAAAAATGTTGATCTGATGGTGATATCTGAAAACCGACACGTCGTTTTTCAAATTGGATACTCTCTTTAAATGCGCCGTAATAATGTCCCTGATGAAAGTGTTTTCTGTTTTTCAATATGTTTATAAATAACGTCACAAAAAATATTTAGTTTTTTTTATATCTCCGGAAGTAGTTGGAACTTGCTTAAGTTCTCACTGGCATTAACTTAAGCTCCAAATTATCCAACTTTGCCCCAATTTAACATTGTATCTTGTATAGTTTCCGAGACTCCATCAATGGTGGGCATCGAATTTGGGACTCACCCTGTACCTATTATACTAAGTTCACAATATAGGATCCGCCATCTTTAATTTATAAGTACCTAAATACATATTCGTTGATGGATTTGCAGACAATTTTATTATTAGAGAATAAGATTTAACAATAATATCGTTTCGAGCGAAAGTTGACATTTCTCATTATTAGCTATCATAACGGAATTCCCTGTGTCAAAATGTACCAGATAACAATGACTGTTTCCAATCAACTTGACCCGACCGACCAAGCTGTCTCTGCCACGAAGATATTAACAGCAAAATAACAAGGAGAACCAGTGGACCGATTATTTGAAACTAATTGGACAAAATAATTTTTTAATAATTTTAATAGAAAAGACAAATTAAGGAAATAGCGAAGTGATTAGATTAGATAGAGAAAAATACATATTAGAATTGTGCAGGATTTCTAGGTGCATGATTTAAAATACCTGCACATCATCTTTTACACTGTTTAAAGTAAAAATGACACTAAGTCACGGACGAATTTTTACTTTATACTTATAATAGGCCTCTTTTAGAAAAATGGACGAATTCATCCAATTTTTTACACTGTTAAAGAGAGCTAGGGCCCATTCGTCAACCTTCTGTTTTACTTTTACTGGTTTATCAGTAAATATATAACAAAAAGCCACGAATTCTCTCGTTTTCCGACAGATGACACCATGAGTTTGTTATCGATCAGCTGATATTGGGACATTATAATATTCCCAGATTAGTAGCGGACCGTAATGAGCCCAAATGCCCATTTATGAATTCTGTTTTTGTGCTTTTTGTTACATTTGATTAGGTTTTTAAAATGTTTAGTGGTTTTGGTGCCTTTTAATTTTTATTACTTTTGTGTGGCCAGTAAGTACCGTGCGAGCAAAAATTATTTGCATCAAAGAGGGCCTTGCATCTAAGGACGTAATGCTCATCCGTAGAGCTTAATACCTATTGGGTGGTGTACCTACCTGAATTAACAATCAATCAGTTATTCCGTCATCTTTGACAGTCGTTACAAGTAATTTAATTCATCGCTATTTTTTTCAATTTCTTGAACAATTCACACAATGGGCTTTACGGAACAGCACAAAACATTTATGGTTGAAGCGTTTTTTCGAAACGGGGTTAGAGTAAATGGTAAGTGGCAATAAAATCCTGGTTTGTGCATGTACGATGCACACGAACATTTTCGTAACGTTGCTTTTATTGCTGGGGATTTTTATCATTGCCTGAAAAGAACCATGGCTGTGTTTAGGGAAACAGGTTCTCGTTCTATACAACACAAAGAGGAACAGGATGACCATCTGTAAGAATAGAAGAACTTGTTGCAAACGTTCGTGAAATAATGCAAAATACGCCAACAAATTGTATAAGACGCCTGTCCTAAGAAGTGGGAAGGTCTTATGAAACATGCTTAAGAAGCAGCTAAATTTATTTCCTGATAAAGTGCAAGTATTCCAAGAAATACAAGCCGCAGATTTTGAAAAACGCAGGAATTACTCTCAATGGTTTACTCAAAATTTATTGGAAAGAAATGATTTATTAGACCTGACATTTTTTTTCGGATGAAGCCTGGTTCCACCTCTCCGGTTATGTGAATTCTCAGAATACACGCAATTATTTTTCTTTTTCTTTCTGTATATTCTTACTTTGTTAATTTTGTAAACAACAAAAACAATTTTGTATTTGTCTACTTATTTTATTACTCATTAGTTTGGCATATCATGTCATAATATGAATTAGACAGAATTTTTAACCTAGATTTGGTTAGATAAATATAATATCGTCCCATATCATTGTGGTCTAAACCAGGCCCTACGTTTTTTAATCCAAGCCCTCTTTGATGCAAATTATTTTTGCTCGCACGGTACCTACTATTATACATTTGACCAAAAATTTAGAGGTAAAATTTTTTTTATTTTCTTTTTTAGACGGTAAATCATAATGGATCATAACAATTATTGTGTGTCTTGCACGTTAGTTGATTTCATCCAAAAGTAATAAGTTTTATTTTATCTGAACGCTGTTTTTGTCAGAAACTTAGAAATTTTTCTTCTTAAAAATGTCTGTTCGCAAACGTTAGATTTCTAATGTAAAATATTTGCTTATGTAGGTTATCCTTTTCTGTTTCAAGAAAAATCAGTAGAAATGATTTTTTTGACTTAGGTCAGGACCTATACTCCTGGAACTACGCCATCTTAAAAAATAAAAACAACTTTTCGTATTATTAACCTTAAAAAATCAGCTATTTAAATTTGAAGGAATTATTTACATGCTTTTTTAAGGTTTTACTAGTTTTCATCATTTTATTATAATGTAACTATTATTAAACTATCTTAGTTCGATTTATAAATGCGATGCAATTTATAATTAGACAAATAGACAGACATTTAGGGAAGTTACCACACCACAGTTCGTGGTTAAAAAATTTGCATAAAGGAAGAAAAGGAAGTATCTCTGCTATTTAAAATGAAAACACTGGTTAAGTTAGATTCAGTTTAACCATTAATTCAAATATAAGAAGGTAAAGTAACTCTGCATGCATTATTTTTTTGTTTGAGTAATAAGATACATAGCAACCTTAGAAGCAAAAAAGTGATAAAATGGGTGTGTCTTTAACATTACAATTAAAATACTGGTTAAAATAAAGTATTTAACATTATGTTAGCCTATATACTATTATAGAAATGTAACCGTATCATAACAAACAAATTCTATAGAAAATATATTTGATGGGTCTACGTTCCTAACATAAGTCATATATGGGGATTTTCTTTACAATAAATTTAATATCTGACTGAATTCGATAAGTTTATGTCGAGGTTTATGTTGAACTGTAAGTATAGTGTTTTACTATAGGTATAATCTAAACAAATAAACCAAAAAAAATGCTGCTGTAAATATGAGTGAGAGAGTCCTATTTAACATTGCGTTTCAGGTAATTAGTATTTTCGAGGTTTGGATACTTTTAATATAATATGTATATACTTTTTAACGCCATTTTGACACTTTATCTTTAAACCAAATAAAAACTTATGTATATTAAAATATATTATTTTAATTTATTTTAAAAAAATTACCGAGAAAGTATCTACCTGAATGATATTTCGAGTCTGTTTCCTTTTCTTTTCTATTTAACTTATCGAAACAAGGATACCATTATAATCGGTGGCGGCTGGCAAATAAAAGAATTGCGCGGATAATAAGATAACATTACTAAGTATCTGACCTCATGTTTTTAAACTTTATGCTTGTGCGGAGTCCTTTTAATTGTTTCTGTGAAAGGTTTGTGAAACTTTAGGAAGTTTTTTTAATTATTGGGATGTATTATCAACAGATTCTAATTCATGGATGCCAGTGCTGAATATGATAAATTCGGTTATAGTAAAGTAGTCCATACCTGTAGATTCTAAGGTTTATTTCAATTTTTTCAAGAATTTATTTGGCAATATAGCTTCCACGCAATATTATTTACACAAAATTCTTAAAATAAATACTATATGAATCCAGGATCGAACTGTGTAAACAGGGAATTTTCGGTGGACTGTATTGCTTAGAAATAATAAAACATAGCTGACGGTGTCCGTTAAATCGATTTTTGGCCACAAGATAGAAAACGTGCAAAAATTTGGAAGGCAGGAAGCATGAGTACAACTTAAATTGTGTGTACATATTATGTAAGATGACGCTATCATAATTCACCATTTCGCAGATTTAAGTACAAATAGAAGTTCAAAACGTTGATTGATAAACCAAGGGATCGTATTTGTTAAATCAAGGGAGAACATATAAGCAAAGCTCCTTTAAGTTTTTTTAAATAGCAAAGCAAAGCCAACGGCTAAGTTGAGCGTTCGTTTTCAAAATGTAACTTAGCACAGCAAAGATTTTTCCTCCCCCCTTGCTGCGGTTAAGTATGCATACCCCCATACGAACTATAAAAAGTTTTTCGCGAAGTGTTTCTTTAATAACATAATAATAACATCCTTTTAACAATAATATAAGCAAAGATTTTTACTTTGCTTTGCTGTTTAAAGAAACAAATGAAAAGTACCCAGTAAATGCAACTCAGACACCGGATAGTTACTATTTCAAGATAATAATTATTTTTTCATCCTTTTTAGTTCGATGAACAAGCACGGCCAAACGAGGCACATTATTGCTTATTCATGATTTGCTTCTTAGTATATTGGCGTCTTAACGGTTCCACACGTTCTATTTTCTGTTAAGAGAATAAATATACTCTACAATGCGGAAGTCAATATTTATTTGCTTCCACACGACTAGTTAATAATTTTGCAGAATACTGATAATGCCAACTCTGTAAAAAAATAATAATTTTGTATGGGAGAAATTGCTGCAATTTTTAAAGGTCTTAAGACATTTAAGACCAAAATAGAAAAAATATTATAAAATAAACGCTTCACAAGGCATTTATACAACACAATAACACGTTTGTTTATAAAACTTGTTTTGTACAAATGAAAAAGGAATCACTTTTATTGAACATCCTAGGAACCCTTTAAATTATTATTCTACGTAAGATTATTGTCGAATCTCTAACCCTGCATAACATTTTTTACGTTTTACTTTTAGCACTATTTGGGCCACCTTTATGACCTAAACTTAGCTGCTAATAATAATTGTTAATAAGCTCGCCCAATAGCTGAAAATAAAACTATTAGATACCTATTTAGAATGGTGGGTTGAAGACAGACAACATTTTCTATATTATTTCCAAAAATATAAGGAAACTGGGGTTCATGATTAATTAAATTTTCGTCTTGATTCAAGACATTGTGTCTTAGAAAGTCGTCGTGTAACTTATTTACCAGCTTCCCCCACCCTTATTATTGGAGATACAAAAAAAAATGCTTATTACCACACTGCTGTAACAAAGGATAAGCTTTCCATTCCCGATATCAAAACAGTACCCTAATGGGGTGGGGCTGTTTTTAAAATTACTTGAATTTTGTATTTTGTCCCGTCAGTTATGCCCTTTAGCGGCAATCGTCGAACTTTTAAAACAATTTCCAGTATTTTCTTTTTGCCGGTTTACCAATAAATTTTTTTTTTCGAAAATTTTTGACCAATATTTTCCGAGATACAGCCGCTGGCCGACCTTAACGGAACACCCGGTATACAGATTCTCTAACAAGGATTTGCTTGCTTATACCAGTTAATCTTAGGCAGGTTACTGTCCAGACAATATACTAGTTTTATCCTTTCTCATATTTTGACCAAAATATTATATTAGCGACCCACAGTTACAAACGAAGATATCAACAACAATCCATTCGGTACCAGTATGTTTTAGTAAGAGTGCAAAATGTGGTTGACTCGTTTTTATTCGTGTCTCGCGTGTTTATTATGTGCTTTACCAATTCCCACCTTAACATGCCATACATTCAAGAACATATTTGTCACGGCCAAAGATATAAATCAAACTGAATTCAACGATACAATTAGTGGGTGTATTGAACGGGTTAGATTTGAAGGGAGGGAGTCAGTGAAAGAGCTTAACATCAGAAATCAGGACCTTGGAGAACTGGGACCGGACTCGGTAAAATATTTAGTAAAGTTAAAAACAATTTCGTTCTTGGGAAATAAAATAAACACCATATCACCCGGCGCTTTTAAAGGCGTTCCGAGATTGAAATATGTTCAGATTTCCTATAGTAATATAAAGGAAATCCCTAGAAATGTGTTCAATGCTATTCCACAATTAGAAGACCTGAGAATTCACAACAATGAAATCGATATAATTGAGGACTTAGCTTTTGCCAACCTAACTTTCTTGAAAAAAATCTATGTCCACCGCAACAAACTGGAATATTGGAATCGCGAATGGTTCACGAATAGCACCACGCTTGAAGTCATGAATTTTCAAGCAAATCAGATCAGAACCATTCCGCGTAGGGCTTTCGCAAGTTTGACGAAATTGAGGAAAGTGTTCTTTGATGACAATGAAATTTCCGTTATCCAAGCTGCCGCGTTCATGGGAATAACAAAGTTGGAATATTTAGGACTTAGACATAACCGACTCACCGAAATAAAAGAAGACATATTTCCTAATAACTTGAGGATACGTACTTTTATGATAGATGCAAATTACCTAAATTTTTTGGATGACAACGTACTCAAGAAAGTTTCTGTCAAAGATATAACTATTGACAACAACCCCTGGAAGTGCCCTTGTTTGGATAGGATTACATTTTGGTTGTTCACTACAAATGGCACTATGAGCATACGCAGTGATTGTACGGGGGGCAATGTGCCGGTTTGTGCGTATTCTTCTTCCTTTTCGCAAACTTGTTTGGAAGTTGTGGATAGTGACCTTACTGAACGGTATATAGGCAAACTTAAGGCACTTAATCCTCCGCTACACGACGCTTGTGCAAGACTTGACTAAACATAGTATGAAAAATCTGATATTCTAAATTTAAAAGTAAATTTCGCTTTGTTAAACTGTGGGTTAACCTTACCAGACACAAGTAAGACAGTTTATGGTAAACTTAAATACCACTACGCGGTGTGTGAACTTTAACTATTATTACATGAATTAGTTTTGGGTAAAAAACTCCGTTTGAAATAAAACACATTATAGAGTTTATAAAAATACATTGTTTTCCTATTCTATTTTTAAGGTAAGACTAAATTAAATAATTTTCTATTCATTTTTATTTTATTATTATTGTTTTTGAAACCAATAAAAATTTCAGTGGTTACTAGTCGATGTAGACTAAAAGGTCGAATTTAAAAAGACTCGGCCGAAAAGTGCTAATGGAGTTCGGTAATAGTAAAATGTTACTTAACGAGCATGGAAAGGCCGCACCTTACCATAATTTTACATCACAAGTCACGGTACCTGCAACACTGGACGGGTAACCGGGGTTTTACAGTTTACCATATTGAAATTCTGACGGGACAGTTTAAGCGCTTCCTTTCCATAATAAATAAGTAATCCTAAAGCATTACCTTTTGATTGTTGTCTATTATAGGTTTGTTATTAGATTATTATTATTATTATTATTATTATTATTATTATTATTATTATTATTATTATTATTTTCAGGTTCCACAGATTTTGTATCTGGATATGGCTTCTATCCTGTTTCGGCATTGGTTGCAAGAAAGCAGGTAGATTCGTAGATTTGGAAAAGTTCAAGTTTCAGTTGTCGGTGTCATTTAGTACACGTCTGACAATTCCGCTGGTTTCTATAAGAACAACTTTTTGTAGCTGGTAGTATATTTGTTCTTTAATGTTTAGTTTTTTTAGGTTTTCGAAGAGTGTGTGTGGTATTTCTCCAGTTGCACCTATGATGATTGGTACTATCATCACTTTTTCTTGGTTCCACATTTCTTTTATTTCGTTGGCAAGAGGTAAGTATTTACTAATCTTTTCTCTATGTTTTTTTTGTAGGTTTGCGGCAAGCGGGATAGAGAAGTCGATCAGGTAAGTATGTTTGTTTATTTTGTCAGTGAACACCATGTCTGGTCTATTGTGTTGTAAGGGAAGATCCGTTATTATTTCTCTGTTCCAGTATATCTTATAGTTTTCTGTTTCATGGATGCTTTCTGGGTTATATTTGTAGTATGGGATTGTTTCGGTGATTGTCGGTTCGTGGATTTTTAAGAGCTCTTGGTGAATTACTCTGCCAACATTGTCGTGTCTTTTGGTATATTCTTTTGGGGCTAGTGTTTGGCATCCGCTTATGATGTGATCGATGGATTCGGTTTGTTCTTTGCACATTCTGCATCTATCTGTTAGGATACGTTCTTTCATTATAAATTTTTTATAATTGCGTGTCGCAATGACTTGGTCTTGTATTGCAATAATGAATGCTTCGGTTTCGGGAAATAGATATCCAAGTTTTAACCACATGAGGGATGCTTCCTTGTTGATGTGTGGTTGTGCCAGCAATGCTGGATATCTGCCATGTAATTCCTTTCTTTTCCACTTATCCTCGAGGTTATCTTCCTCTGGTTCGCCGTTATTTTCTTGTGCTAGATTTTAGCTAGATAGCCGTTATTTTCTTGTGCTAGATTATTATTATTATTATTATTATTATTATTATTATTATTATTATTATTATTATTATTATTATTATTATTATTATTATTATTATTATTATTATTATTATTATTATTATTATTATTATTATTATTATTATTATTATTATTATTATTATTATTATTATTATTATTATTATTATTATTATTATTATTATTATTATTATTATTATTATTATTATTATTATTATTATTATTATTATTATTATTATTATTATTATTATTATTATATTATTTATTTAATTGGCTTCTAAAGTTCCATGGTGGTCCACTCGGTGGTCCATTTCTGTGACAAAGTAATATATCGGCACTACTAAAAGAGGTACCTATCTAAAAAAAGTTTTTACAAAAGTTGAAAGATTGAATTAAATATATCTTCTCAAATTATTTTTATATGTATAGGGTGGTCTAGAAAAGCTAGAAGAGCTAGAAAATTTATATTTTTAAACCTTATTCATTTTAGCATTTTTGGTTTTCCCAGAAAAATTATACATATGACGCCATACTTATTTGATTTTTCCTTTTTTTTCCAGCGTTGCCAAACAAAACGATTTTCTATACTCGAATGTCAACAAAAAACACCCATTTATAAAATTTAAACTAGTTTATGATTTGACCCTGTTTTTCTATCCCTATACTAGGAAATTTTCGATTTTAGATTTTCTTATTGAGAAATACCGGTAATTTTATACTATCTTTTTTTTTTTAATTTTAAGAATTTTTCATTTTGTTTGGCAACCTTGCAATAACACGAAAAATCAATTATGGCGTCATATTTATAATTTTATGGTGAAACCAAAAATGCTTAGGGTGTTCCATTTAAAAATATATATATTTTTATTGTGCTGCTTTTCTGGATAATAATAAATAATTTTAGAATAGATATTTTATTAAACCTTACAACTTTTTTAAAAACTTTTTTGGATAACTCTAATAGAAATTATTACTTTGTCATACAAAGGTGTATTTGTACTTACCTATTGACAACAAAGAAACTATGTTAATAATTAATATAATATGCTAAAGTTGATAGTTGTGCTTTTCAACTCCGTATTTTTATACTATTTTACAAACAAGATCGCTTAGGTAGTTTAAGATTTTCATGTAAGAAAACCATGTTTTGGTACACAGTAACTTTGTTGAATGCTAAATACTAGGCGTACCTACTAAAATACTATTTGTTATGATTGTATAGCTTAATAACAAGAAGTTCTTGTGCCATTTTTTAAACACTATAATTTACAAGCGAGTAAATTATTTAAATCTACTTTTTATGAATTATAATCTTAACTTTTGAAAATTCTCTGTGTACTATGACATCAAATTAATTTGATGCCTCCAGAATCATTGTGCCCCTCTGCTTCTAGTAGCACGACACGCCACTGTGTAACTAGCTATATGACCTGAAGGTGGCATAAGAAGCGCCTTGTCGATGGAATAGTAGTATACATGTCTATACTTTGTTATAAAATTGGAAATACAAGCCAGTAATTTTTTTGGACAAAATGATTTAATAGCAAATACGTATACAGTGTCACCAGTAAAGTCCGCATCATACAGGGTGGCCCTTTAGTGTGGCAAAGTACAATAGCTCCGTTACTATTTCAAATACATTAAAAATATTAATACAAAAGTTGAAGGGCAGTAAGTGACTTGTAACGTAAAATTATTTTTAACTCTATAGGGTGGCTCAAAAAAGCGGAACAAGAAAAAATGTACTTTTTTCAAATGGAACACCCTGTATATTTTTTCATTTTTAAATTCTACATAGATCTATAATTATTTTTTATTAAATACATTATTAGTCTATACTTTATAGTTTCCGAGATATTGACTCTTGAAAAGTGACATTTTTGAACTTTGACAGCTTCTAACTTTCTAACAGTACGTCTTAGAGCAAAACGGCTTACATGTCCCTATCTTCAATTTTTATTATCTTCCCAGAAAAATCAACTTCCAGTTAAACCGGAACAACTATATTTCCTGCTTTCGAGTAACATCCGGTTTAACCGGAAGTTGATTTTTTTGGGAAGATAATAAAAATTAAAGATAGGGACATGTAAGCCGTTTTGCTCTAAGACGTACTGTTAGAAAGCTAGAAGCTGTCAAAGTTCAAAAATGTCACTTTTCAAGAGTCAATATCTCGGAAACTATAAAGTATAGACTAATAATGTATTTAATAAAAAATAATTATAATTTAATGTGGAATTTAAAAATGAAAAAATATACAGGGTGTTCCATTTGAAAAAAGTACATTTTTTATTGTTCCGCTTTTTTGAGCCACCCTATAGAGTTAAAAATAATTTTACGTTATAAGTCACTTACTGCCCTTCAACTTTTGTATTAATATTTTTAATGTATTTGAAATAGTAACGGAGCTATTGTACTTTGCCACACTAAAGGGCCACCCTGTATGTGATTTTTTTTTTGATAATAGCTTTATTAAAAATTTGACTTTGGCATCAAGTTCTGCTTCGATCGAAATAGTAGTCACGTGATTCGCATTATCTGTCAAATTTTAATTTTTTCCAAAAAATAATTCAAAAGTGGGGTTATTTCTGAAAATATCGAAAAAAGTTATTGGAAAAAGTTTTTTTAAATGCAGTTTCTAGCCCACATGCAAAATTGCTGGATAAGATAATTTTAATTTTTACCTATACAGGGTGTTCCTAAATTAATGGTACATCAGAAAGTAAGCGATTCTTTGGCTTATTTCATAAATAAAATGTTATATAAACATATGACCGAAAAAGCTTCGTTTCCGAAATACAGGGTGTTAACATTTTAATTAGGTAAAAAAATATTTTTTCATTGCCATTTTCAAACCACTCTAGCATTTTTTGGTGTAAAATATTTTTAAATTTTAGCAGTGGCGTCCGTGCGAGGCTTGACATTTAATATTTTTGAAGAAAAAATTGTGCGCCACTGCTTTTTCTTTAAATAAAAAATATTTTTGAAATTCCCGTCTAATTTAGAGCAAATTCGGTCTCTTGAATTATTTTCTTACGGTGCATTGTTTTCGAGTAAAAAATAAAAATCATTTTAATGCACATTCCTGGAAACACATAACCCATTTAATTACCATTAACACCCTGTATCTCGGAAACGAAGCTTTCTCGGTCCCATGTTTATATAACATTTTATTTATGAAATAAGCCACTTTCGGATGTACCATTAATTTAGGAACACCCTGTATTTTGTAAATTGCACCACTTTTGCAAAATAAGACTCAACGCAACCAACATAAAACTTCTTAGTTTTGACAATGCTTTATTTCAGATACATTTTTTTTAAAGTAGCGCCATATTAAATGTGTGTTTTTCTACAAAATCAAAATTGGGCTATTAAAATTTGGTCGCATTTGATGCAAAGTTCATTTGTTTTTGAACCTGTATAAGGTAACTTCATAAAATAAGTATTTTTGAAAACGTAGTTTGTGTCTGAAAGTAATACACTTTAATATTAAGACAAAAAAGAACACAGTGTCATCAGTAAAGTGTTCACTAAGTGGAAAATAAATTTTAGTTTAATTTAACGTAAAGTTTATCTATTTTCAACGATTTAATTTAAAACCCCTTTATTTTATTTTTTATTTTTTTACTTTCAGACAAAAACTACGTTTTCAAAAATACTTATTTTATGAAGTTACCTTATACAGGGTCAAAAACAAATGAACTTTGCATCACATGCGACCAAATTTTATTAGCCCAATTTTGATTTTGTAGAAAAACACAGATTTAATATGGCGCTACTTTAAAGACAATGTATCTGAAATAAAGCATTGTCAAAACTAAAAAGTTTTATGTGGGTTACGTTGAGTATCATTTTGTAAAAGTGGTGCAATTTACAAAATATTGGTAAAAAATCAAAATTATTTTCTGCAGCAGAAATTTTGCAAGTGGGCTAGAAACTGCATTTAAAAAAAACTTTTTTTAATACCTTTTTTCGATATTTTCAGAAATAACCCTACTTTGGAAAAAATTAAAATTTGACAGATAATGTGAATCACGTGACTACTACTACTACTACAGAAGGAAACAGACAAAACTTTTTGAATTGATATCTGTGGTCCGGCACTTGTACCGGTTTTGAGAGCACACTTGCAAAAATTTTCTGTTTTTACAGAATAACCCCTTTACGAATGACCTTTTCTAAGGTACCGTACTGGGACGCAAGATGTCGCACTGGGTTCTACAATCCCCTCGATAATCGATCCTGACAAGTGATTTGTCTTTGATCCCTGTTTCCTTCTGCCCATGATACAAAGAAAGAAAGAAGAAAGATATGATCGATCGTATTCCCAATTCGGTCCGGTCCGCGCAATGACGTCATGTGGTGCTAACGAGATATAAAATTACATAGGATTAGCCGGTAAAAATAGAAATTTTACTGCATATTTTGCAATTTTTGCTTTGGAAGATTTAAGTGCATATTATTTTAAGTACTTTAAGGATAGAGGTTCATAAATCAGAACGTATTTCATGATGTTCTTGGGTTAAATGTTAAAATTTAGCATATATTTGGTATCAATGAAAATAATTTTCTGCTTATGCTGACATACATTTTATCTTTTAAATGATTACAATTGCTTATTTATTTTTTCAAAATCATAAAAAAATACCCTATATTTTTTGGTCCTTCCACCTTAAGCAGTAAATTGTTTGAAAAAAAAAATAAGTACAAAAAATGTGCAGTCTTAAAATTTTTTAGAAAACAGTTTCGAGCCTTAAATGACCAAAATCAATTAATTTGCTTATTAACATTTTTTTATGCAATAGGTAACGATAATATTTTTGGAGATGTCTGTTTATAAATTTATATTGTTAACATTTAACCAGGGGCGGACTGGAATCATTTCGCCCCGGTGGCTACATGGCCTCTATGGCCCCAACCCTCATTAAGAACATTTTTTGAAACAAAAAAATGGTTATTTAAATGTTTGGACCAATTGGCCCCCAAAGGCCTTCTGGCCCCGGTGGCGATGGCCACCCGGCCACCCGCTCCAGCCCGCCACCGCATTTGACTATAATTTGACCAAGGATAAGGATGTAAAAAACTCATTCAGATATTAAAAAAAATTTACTAGGACTGGTAACTATCATAATAGTAATAAGAGTTACGTTAGCGATTATTAAAAAATAAGGCACACATATTTTATAACAGTTTATTATTTTAAACCAATTTCGTCAAATTAAACTTTTTTATCTCACCTACGAGGAAGAGAACAATTTATTTTTTTAAGCTAAAACTTGAAATATTTTACATTGATTTGTATCATAAATATGTAGGTATGTATTAGGCTTGCCAGATATAAATTTGGAAAAAGGGGTACTTATCTACATGCAGGCAGGCGCGTATATAGCTCTTAGTTATGAGTCATGAGGGTGGTAATTAAAGGAGAAATTTTTTTTAAAAATAGCGAAAAATTTTTGGGTGCCACGCCCTTTTTTTAATGTTTGTGCTTGATTTTTAATTAGGAAAATAAAACACACAACACAAAATCCTCAAGAAAACCACAAAAACAGTGTAACAAACCATAAAAATGCTTTAAAAAAAATTCAACTTTAATTGGAAGAAACAATAAAAACATTAAAGCAAAAGTAAAACAATATGTGGATTTAAAAACTTACTTTTATATGGTAAATTATGTAACTATTTATTGTAATATAAATAAAAAATATAATACAAACATTAATAACTCCAAATATATGGAAATGTCCGAGCGGTCTAAAATGGGGTATTTTCGGTACCCCTTTTAGGTTTTTCAAAAAGGGGTATTTTAAAAAATATAATTACAAAAAGGGGTATTGTACCCCCAAAAGGGGTACTTCTGGCAAGCCTAGATACTTTTCCAGATAATTATAACAAATAAAAGCTGTCATATTGTCACTTATGCATAACGCCACTGCACAACGCATATTAACAACTAATTGTCACTAACAAACAACAATAATAATCCAAAAAAACACTAAAAACCTCTTTCTGTATAACAAATAATAACAATAGTACATAAAACCAAACGTAGGTTATAAGAAGCCCGCCAGAAAATTATCACCGCATGACGTAAGCGGCTGTCGATTTGGCTCCGCCCACATGCGCAATGTCATATCTCTTCTTTCTTTGTATCATGCCTTCTGCCAAACTGAGCCTCACTGATGAGCCGTAATAACGGCGAAACGCGTCTGGGGATGTGTTTGGCGTAAGGAAACAGACAAAACTTTTTTGAATTTACTATTTTTTTGCTTAATTTTCATCTCGATCGAAGGAAAACTTGATGCCAAAGTCAAATTTCGAATAAAGCTATTAAAAAAATAAAATCCCATATGATGCGGAATTTACTGGTGACACTGTATGTATTCGCCATTTCATTTTTTGATCAATATTTCGTTTATTTTTTATTTTCTCCAAAATACGGCCAAATACTCATGTTTGGGTAGCAATTACCTACAGTTTTAAGTTAAAAAGCATTTAATTGATAAATTAATAAAAGCAAAAAACGAAATTTGATCAAGGAAACCCATTTTTTTCTGTTTTTATTATTGTCCTTTTTAACGTAAAACAATAGGTAATTGTACTTCAAAGATTGCCATTTAGTCGATTTTAGGATGAAACCAAGAAGTAACGAAATATTTATAAAAAAAACGAAATGACGAAGTGACGAAGGCGTCACTAGTGTTTGCACTTTCATCTTAAGATAAATTCGGAAATTATGTAACTTAACAGCGGTATGCAAGATTGTATTATTACATATCGCGCGAACACGCGATATGTTATTCGTCGCCTTCACGAAACTGGTTTAAATTAATTTTTACCGTGGTACAATATACAAAAAAATCATTTAAGGCGGGATTGAAGAATAATCTGGATTAAGGACGGGTGCTGCACACCGCTATTACCTTGGTTACCGTATATTTTTCAAAAATAGTTGCAGGTATAAACTTGGCATTACTGGATAGCTGAATCTTCAAAAGTTGTGCAGCTTTTAACATATTTTTAAAATTCTGAATTCTGAATAGGTCTTCCTATATTTTTAAATTGAAGTATATCATATGTGCAGTTTTGGAGAAATTTAGTGACATCGGGAAGCAGAAATTGGATTTATTTTACGTGCGATGATGCGACTTTAAATAGGAGTATTTCCTGGGACGCCGCCTTCCCTGCAATTATTTCAAACAGAATCCAAAAATACTTTACTTAAAAAACCAATAAAGCAATCTATGTAAGCAATCCATTAAAATAATTCAAACCAAACATAGCCCTATTCCATCGGGCAGGTTATACTCATAGACAAGCGAGTTGCGCGCTCTCAATGTTATATATGTCGTAGGCTGATAGTGAAATCCGTCATTTCATGAAAAGCCTAGTCACTTCATGAAGCGTCGGCAGATTGTGTAAAAACATGAAATTACACGATCTGCCGCGTCACTTCATGAAGAGACCTTGACGTTTCGGCGTATTATGTATAACACAATCTGCCTAATTTTAAATATCGTCACTTCATGAAATGCCACAAAAACAAGGCATATTGTGTAATTCCGTCTAAAAGGTATATTGGCAACTGGTTTGTTCGGGTTTGTCAGAGCATTTTTTTTATTGTTATAAAATAATATTAGTTGAAAAAATATAATTAAAAAAAAATGCCCTGGGTAACAACGAACGAACCTGTTGCCAATATACCTTTTAGACGGAATTACACAATCTGCCGACTGACATGACATCGTTAGGTACTACATGAAGTGACGATATTTAAAATTAGGCAGATTGTGTTATACATAATACGCCGAAACGTCAAGGTCTCTTCATGAAGTGACGCGGCAGATCGTGTAATTTCATGTTTTTACACAATCTGCCGACGCTTCATGAAGTGACTAGGCTTTTCATGAAATGACGGATTTCACTATCAGCCTACGACATATATACTAAGCGCGGGCGGGCGACCGATTATCCGTCCCGATTCAACGCGGCTTCTCGATGAGTTGCCATGACGACAGAGGCGTGACGTCACCTACACATCGCACAACGAGTGGCCACGATGAGCTCTAATTTTTCGCGCCCAACAACAGCTGTTCGCGATGCCACGGTAGAATAATCAATATATTATGTACTCTGGCAAGGCGACCTGTCGATGCCGCTAGGCGCTAACGTTTTGTTTATTTGTTTTGATTTGATTTATTAGTTACGTTGTTGTTGTTGGAAAATGTCATGTAATATGAAGGTCAGTGATTTACAGAAGCTTGTGTTTAGTTCTCTGAGCTTAAGTGAAAAAATTGATTTAAAAAATGCAGGGCGGCCACTAGAAATTGAACATAGTACAAGTGCAATCAAAATGTAAAAGTAAGGCACAGTTTACGCGTAAGTTTGACAAAGAAATATATAATAAAAAATCCTGGATATGCGGTTGTGAGGACAAAAATTATTTTTTTTTGTTTCGTGTGTCTTCTTTTTGACGGGGATGATAATTGGACTATAATTGGGGTGCAGGACTTAAAACATCTTTCAGAGAAAATAAAAAAACATGAAAATAGTGCAAAACATCGTCAAAATGTGGTAAGTTTTGAGATGTTAGGACAAACTAATATTTTAACTTGTTTAAGTAGTGCTTGTGCTGATGAAATTAAAATTCACAACGAGAAAGCTAGAAAAAAACAGACACGTACTTTTAAAAATAATAGACATTTATAATTTTTTTTATTTAAAGCCAGCGCCCAGGGGGGCTCGCTAGTCACGAGCCGCCACTGAGTATTTCATCAAAAATCGTTTATTTTATTATACTAAAAACACAGAGGTAGTCTTATTTGTGAAGTAGTGGTGGTGTGAATGTGGTAATTACCTACCCCGTATTGATAAGAATAAACGAAACTGGTATTATACGGGTGGTAACATAATAATATTACCAATAGACAATAGTATATTATTTGATGAGCATGTCATAGTAGCTATAACTCACGAGGATAAAGTTTGCGACACGAGCCGAAGGCGAGGGTCGTAATTATCTGAGTGAGTTATAGTTATTACATGCGAGTAAAATACTATGCTTTTCCTATGACCAATATACAGGGTTAAACATCCTGTAGGAATGTGCTTTGCCATACGATAAATAAAAAAAATAAAAAATAAGGGTTAAACAAAAATATCACACAACTTATTTATAGAATTTATTATATTTTATTCACTTAGAATTAAAATTTCTTACCTTTATTGTTGCAAGGTAAATCTTGTCAGGTGCATCCATTATAAATTTATTTATCTCTTCAGGTGTAAAAACTTTGGCCTTTTTCGGAATGTAACCTTCGGATCTTCGCTTCAAAATGCCCGCAATTTGCCATACTTGCTAATGTCAACATTATTGTTAATTGCCAGAGTAGTTTTTAGCATAGCATATTGTGTCCATAGTGTTGAAGCTTTATATACTTCATACGAAGTCAGTTGAGACAACGTAAATATTGGGGGTACGATCAATTTACTGCATCACACACTAAAACTACAATACAAATTTAACAAAATATGGAATTGATCGCTCCCTATACAGATGTTTGAAAATATATGTGGACTTGACAAGTCTGTCATCAAATTTTTTTTAGTTTTTTTTGTCTGTCTCAACTAAGATCGTATACACTTTACTTGTTTGCCAGCTCTCCCAAATAAGCCAGTAAAACATTTTCGGAGAAAGACTTTACGTTTTTTTCGCTTCGCCATCCCATAAATTCATTATACATAATTTCATACTTTTTTCGGGATATTTCTGGTAATAACTCTTGAGATGTAGTTTTAGCTGCTTGCAGAATATTTGGTGGTGTGCAAATAATGTCCTTTTCGTCACTTAAACTCATTTTTTTATAAGTTTAAACTGACTAATATGTAATAAATAATTAGGTACTGCCACAAAAATATTCCTTGACAATTTACCTTTTGACAGAACATTAACATTGGTGTTCCATGGCAGCCGCGACCTTTTATTTAAATACGCTATTCGTTACATATCGCGCTACACCGCGATATGTTATACGGCGCTTCGGTGAAAATAATGTGCGTTTGTTGTCGTCGCCGCCGCCGCCGTCGCCGTCAGTTTCGACATTTTCACATTTGCGATTTTTTTTCTCAGAAACGGTTAGAGTGGGACGATTGAAACTTTTTGGGTTTAAAGAGAAATAGTGGGGGTACGTTGTGTGAAAATTTCGAATATACAGGGTGTGCCGGAAAAAAGTTATTAATTTTTAAAGTCGAGAAATATCGGGATCTCGTTGGCATTCGATACAGGCTACAAAAATTAGTTTTTTCGATTTAAACTTTTTCGACGCGTAGACGACCGTGGGCTACAGAACCCTATTGTTTGTGAGCGCGATCGAAAGTTTGGAAGTAATTTTTTTGATTTTTTCAAAGTCAAAATTTGGTCGAAAATGGTACCTCTTGGATCGCTAATAAGTCGAATTGGGTGCATCCAATCGACATTCGGTTTGGATAATCGGTTAGGCCATCTCAAAATCTACCTTTTTCCAATATATCGTTCTATACCTAACTGGAATGGAAATTGCCGAAAATTGTAAGAAAGTGGAAATCATAAAGTTAGGCCTGATTTTTTCACGGTTTTTATTTTTTTTCGTACTGAAAACGACTTTTGATCGAAACGTTGTAAACTTTAGCGGATAGAGCTCGTCAAATTGTATTTAAGAGATATTTTTTCGTTTCTTTCTCTTTAATACGGAAAAAACGGCAGCTTTTTTTTTACTATATCGACTGTACCTTATTCAATTTTTAACAAAACCGTTTTATTTTTTTCTCAAAAAATGCGCTGATTACTTCGCAACACCTCTACATATTCAAAATCATTAAAATATATTCGCAAAATTGAGAAAAGTCGCTTTTTTGGGTGCGGAAACAGGCAATCTTTACAAATTCTAACACCATTCACTTTTGACTAAGAGTGCCTTGATATTGATTTATCTAAATTAATTATTAATTCTAAAAATCCGGCTGTCAAAAATGGCGAAAAATGGGTGTTTTCAGCGTGTTTTGCTAGAATAATAAGAACATTTCCAGATTTTAAATCGGGTGGAATATCTACCTTGAACCTTCTGCTAATTTTACTGACCAAAATATTTGCTCAAAATGTTTCAGAAATGGTTGTAATCTCGATTTTAAAGATGGCGTTTCGACATTGATAATCCGTCGCCACGTGGTAGAAGGTTATACGACATTTCGATATTCGCGAATTTTTTTTTCGGAAACGGTTAGAGCAAAACGATTCAAACTTTCTGGACGTAGAGAGGAATAGTCGGGGCACGTTCTGGGAACAATTTCAAATATACAGGGTGTACCGGAAAAAAGTTATTAAAGTCAAAGTTAAAAAATATGTTTTTTTTCGTTATAGGGCGATACAGGTGGCAAAAATCATTTTAATCGATTTAAACTTTTTCGACATGTAGACGACGTTGGGCTACAAAACACTGTTGTTTGCGAACGCGATCGAAAGTTGGGAAGTAATTTTTTTGATTTTTTTAAAATCAATGTAGGGTCATATTGGATCGTTAATAAATCGAATTGGGTGCGTCCGATATAATTTTGGTTTGGATATTCGTTTAGATCATCTCAAATACTACTTTTTTCAAATATATTGTTCTATACCTAAACAGCATAGAAATGGTAGCAAATTATAAAAAATAAGAATTACTATTTAAGTATATATAATTTGACAGCTGTCGTATAGAACTTTGTTATTTTGGTACTGAAAATTTTTTTAATTTAGTTTTATTACAGCTTTAACCCTCGCTACGAAAAAAGTTAAAATAAATTGACACTTACCTGTCAAAATCTGACAGGTTTCGTATAAAACTTTGTTATCTAGGTACTGAATTTTTTTTAAATTTGGGATTCTTACAGCTATAACCGTCGCTACGAAAAAGCTAAAAAAAATGACACTTACCTGTCAAAATCTGACAGTTGTCGTATAGAACTTTGTTATTTAGCTACTGAATTTTTTTTTAATTTCGGATTCTTACAGCTATAATCCTAGATACAAGAAAAGCTTAAAAAAAACTTGCAATTTACCTGTCAAAATGACAGCTGTCGTATATAACTTTGTTATTTAGGAACTGAAAAATGTTTCATTTGGGATTCTTACAGCTATAAATCTCGCTACGAAAAATCTAAAAAAAAATTGACACTTACCTGTCAAAATCTGACAGCTGTCGTATAGAACTTTGTTATTTAACTACTGAATTTTTTTTAAATTTTGAATTTTTACAGCTTTAATCCTAGATACAAGAAAAGCTTAAAAAAATTGACAATTACCTGTCAAAATGACAGCTGTGTTATTTAGGACCTGAAATATTTTTAAATTTAAGATTCTTATAGCTGTAACTCTCGCTACGAAAAAACAAAAAAAAATTGAAACTTACCTGTCAAAGTCTGACAGCTGTCGTATAGAACTTTGTTATTTAGGAACTGAAAATTTTTCACTTTAGGATTTTTACAGCGATAACCCTCGCTACGAAAAGGATAAAAAAAAACTGACTCCTACCTGTTAAAATTTGACAGCTATCGTATAAAACATTCTTATTTAGGTACCTGAAAATTTTTTAATTTCGAATTCTTACATCTATAACCCTCGCTACGAAAAAGCTAAAAAAATTACACTTACCTGTCAAAGTGACCTCTCGTATAATTAAACGAACGAACTAGAACAGTGCCGTGCCCGAAGGGCTCGGCACAATAATATTTCTACAAATTTATTAGCTGATAATTGATAGCTTCCATATAAGAATAATTTTTTGCTTATGTTTTAATCGATTGAATACTTACATATTTTTATAGAGCAAATATGGAAAGTATATCCCACATTGCACAAAGGTGTGCGAGTTTAAAGAGCACCTATACGGCGCCGTCTCAGAAAACTACCTATCTATACGAGAAAACGGAAATTTTGCACCATTGTGTAGTTTTGGTCAGTTGTTATAATGACAATTTGGCGATATGTTTTCCCTTCACGTTCCGCAGGAAGGTGAGGCAAAAAAGCAATAGTAAATAGAAAAAAAAATAGTATTTTTTTATTGTAAATTTTTGTAAATCTATTTAGTACTAATATTAGATGCACTCTCGGCTGACGATTAGCGATATGTACCCAGTCTAGTTTGAAATATGTGCGTATGTTGTCCGTGTCGGCGGCGTCGGCGGCGTCGTCGTCGTCGTCAGTTTCGACATTTTCACATTTGCGATTTTTTTTCTCGGAAACGGTTAATGTGGGACAATTGAAACTTTTTGGGTTTACAAAGGAATAGTGGGGGTACGTTGTGTGAAAATTTCAAATATACAGGGTGTGCCGGAAAAAAGTTATTAATTTTTAAAGTCGAGAAATATCGGGATCTCGTTGGCATTCGATACAGGCAACAAAAATTAGTTTTTTCGATTTAAACTTTTTCGACGCGTAGACGACCGTGGGCTACAGAACCCTATTGTTTGTGAGCGCGATCGAAAGTTTGGAAGTAATTTTTTTGATTTTTTCAAAGTCAAAATTTGGTCGAAAATGGTACCTCTTGGATCGCTAATAAGTCGAATTGGGTGCATCCAATCGACATTCGGTTTGGATAATCGGTTAGGCCATCTCAAAATCTACCTTTTTCCAATATATCGTTCTATACCTAACTGGAATGGAAATTGCCGAAAATTGTAAGAAAGTGGAAATCATAAAGTTAGGCCTGATTTTTTCACGGTTTTTATTTTTTTTCGTACTGAAAACGACTTTTGATCGAAACGTTGTAAACTTTAGCGGATAGAGCTCGTCAAATTGTATTTAAGAGATATTTTTTCGTTTCTTTATCTTTAATACGGAAAAAACGGCAGCTTTTTTTTTACTATATCGACTGTAGCTTATTCAATTTTTAACAAAACCGTTTTATTTTTTTCTCAAAAAATGCGCTGATTACTTTTCAACACCTCTACATATCCAAAATTATTAAAATATATTCGCAAAATTGAGAAAAGTCGCTTTTTTGGGTGCGGAAACAGGCAATCTTTACAAATTCTAACACCATTCACTTTTGACTAAGAGTGCCTTGATATTGATGTATCTAAATTAATTATTAGTTCTAAAAATCCGGCTGTCAAAAATGGCGAAAAATGGGTGTTTTCAGCGTGACTTGCTAGAATAATAAGAACATTTCCAGATTTTAAATCGGGTGGACTATCTACCTTGAACCTTCTTCTAATTTTACTGACCAAAATATTTGCCCAAAATGTTTTAGAAATGGTTGTAATCTCGATTTTAAAGATGGCGTTTCGACATTGATAATCCGTCGCCACGTGGTAGAAGGTTATTCGACATTTCGATATTCGCGAATTTTTTTTTCGGAAACGGTTAAAGCAAAACGATTCAAACTTTCTGGACGTAGAGAGGAATAGTCGGGGCACGTTCTGGGAACAATTTCAAATATACAGGGTGTACCGGAAAAAAGTTATTAAAGTCAAAGTTAAAAAATATGATTTTTTTCCTTGTAGGGCGATACAGGTGGCAAAAATCCTTTTAATCGATTTAAACTTTTTCGACGTGTAGACGACGTTGGGCTACAAAACACTGTTGTTTGCGAACGCGATCAAAAGTTGGGAAGTAATTTTTTTGATTTTTTTAAAATCAATGTAGGGTCATATTGGATCGTTAATAAATCGAATTGGGTGCGTTCGATATACTTTTGGTTTGGATATTCGTTTAGGTTATCTCAAATACTACTTTTTTCAAATATATTGTTCTATACCTAAACAGCATAGAAATGGTAGCAAATTATAAAAAATAAGAATTACTATTTAAGTATATATAATATGACAGCTGTCGTATAGAACTTTGTTATTTTGGTACTGAAATTTGTTTTAATTTAGTTTTATTACAGCTTTAACCCTCGCTACAAAAAAAATTAAAATAAATTGACACTTACCAGTCAAAATCTGACAGGTATCGTATAAAACTTTGTTATCTAGGTACTGAATTTTTTTTAATTTTGGGATTCTTACAGCTATAACCGTCGCTACGAAAAAGCTAAAAAAAAATTGACACTTACCTGTCAAAATCTAACAGCTGTCGTATAGAACTTTGTTATTTAGGTACTGAATTTTTTTTAAATTTCGAATTCTTACAGCTATAATCCTAGATACAAGAAAAGCTTAAAAAAAACTTGCAATTTACCTGTCAAAATGACAGCTGTCGTATATAACTTTGTTATTTAGGATTTGAAAAATTTTTCACTTTAGGATTTTTACAGCGATAACCCTCGATACGAAAAGGATAAAAAAAATGACACTTACCTGTCAAAGTGACAGCTCTCGTATAATTAAACGAACGAAGTAGAACAGTGCCGTGCCCGAAGGGCTCGGCACAATAATATTTCTACAAATTTATTAGCTGATAATTGATAGCTTCCATGTAAGAATAATTTTTTGCTTATGTTTTAATCGATTGAATACTTACATATTTTTATAGAGCAAATATGGAAAGTATATCCCACATTGCACAAAGGTGTGCGAGTTTAAAGAGCACCTATACGGCGCCGTCTCAGAAAACTACCTACCTATACGAGGAAACGGAAATTTTGTGCACCATTGTGTAGTTTTAGTCAGTTGTTATAATGACAATTTGGCGATATGTTTTCCCTTCACGTTCCGCAGGAAGGTGAGGCAAAAAAAGCAATAGTAAATAGAAAAAAAGAAAAGAAAATAATTTTTTTATTGTAAATTTTTGTAAATCTTTTTAGTACTAATATTAGATGCACTCTCGGCTGACGATTAGCGATATGTACCCAGTCTAGTTTAAAACTGTTTGGATATGAATCAATTCAATATTCGATATTATGATTGGTCGAAGACTGACAAGGCTGTTGCGTTATGAGCTCATATCACAACTGCTAAAACTCACTCTGTGGATTATGACTAACATAACTTTATCAAAATTGCATATATTATGTTATACCTGTATTGTTCAATGGTCGTAGAAAAAGATTTAAACTAATTGATTCATCCAATTCTATGTGGAAATCCATAACACTATGATAAAGATTTATCTCGTCTTGGTGGTAATACCGTGCAAACTGAATTTCTATTTTAATATCAAACAGATGCAATTATAGTAAAACGGATTTTCAGGTGTTTTGAGAAATTATTCTTCAACGTTTTTTTAATATTTATTTGGTTAAAAATATCGCTATATCTATCGGTTTTAAAAATATATTTTAATCAACACGTCTGGAGTGTACCTAATATATTATCGAGAACTTGCAAGCTTTCGGGAATCGCCGGATGGAGGTTCGTTTTTGAAACAACCTGCTTCGTCCTGTAAAATACTATTAATCGACCTAAATAACTACTGCAGAACTTACCATCATATAAGAATAAAATTGCATTACTTTCGTATTCATAGCATCCGCATACGTGTATATATACTTAAATAAATTTAAAACTAATTTCAGTGACGTATAACATACAGCACCCACAGTTGAACAGTACGGCATTGAATTTGACACACCTGGTTTGTCCTGTTTATAGTGCCGCTTTCTAATTAAACTCAACTTGCGTCACTAAATGTATTTTTCAATTAAAAGTATAGTTACTTTTTTTAAGTAACGGTTTTTTGATCAATATTTCGTTTTATCCAAATATCGGTCAAATACGCATATTGGGAGTATACAATTATCTACAGTGTTACGTTAAGAAAGGTTATATTATTTATAAATTAATAAAAGGGGAAAAAGAAATTATGGGCAAGTTTGACAAAATTTCGTTTTTCGCATTTATTAATTTATCAATTAATTTATTATAATAACTTAAACCTGTACATAATTTCTAATTAAAGATGGATATTTGGCCAACTTTTGGAGAAAATGAAAAATAAACGATAAGAAAATAAAAATATGGCGAATACGTCACTAGTGTTTTTTCTTAATAAAACTATTCAAAATGTAGTTTACAAGCACAAAAGTTTCTGTAACCTAGCTAGCTTATGCAAAATGTTATGGGTAGATACTCTTTAAATTTGCCCTTAACGATTTCTATAGAATGTAAGGGAGACTGGTACACAATGAAACAATGAAACTTTTTTAGTATTCACCTGAAGACGACTGGAGATACTTACCAGTTAAAACGTTGTAATATGAAAAAACTAAAGGCAATGGAAGTTCAAAACACATCTATTACTCACAAAGAAACGCATTTTTGAAAATGTTTTTTTTTTAATCCTATTAATGCGAGACAAATTATAAGAACATTTTTCCCTGAACTGTTTATTAACCCACAGATAGTATAATTTAGTTTTCAAAAATTTAAACACTGGAATGAGGTAATCCATAAAATAATGGTCGCTGAATTGTGTACCATGGGTGGTACACGTTGACACTTCAGGTAGTACTAGGGTATGTAAGCCATACGCCATCCTGCTACATGTTTTAATATACTTGCTTAACAATTCTTCTTGTTCTCTTGAAAGGACAATATAATTACAAAATTAAAAAAAAAATTTTGAAAGGCTGACGTTAAAATGTGTAAATACTATAGCTTAAGTTTTCAAAATAAAAAATAAAAAATTAGAGCACAAAATTTTAAAAAATCCGTCTAGTTCGGTCTATGAGCAGATCTAACAAACGACTAACCGTTGACAAGAGTATCACACTGCAATACATTCGAGATTTCACATCCGGCGTTCGGGCGGCAAATTTAAATAAGTTAGGGACGATGTTTCATTGTGTACTATATGTCATTGTGTACCAGTCTCCCCTACAATATTTCTGTTCAATGAGGCAAACCCAGTAACGTTCCCCATTTTCTCAATGTCGCGAACTTAAATTAGGTCGTCTTAGGACGGATTTTAAAAATTATATTATTGTGTCCAATGTTTTCATGCAATTAATGCAAAAACACTTGTTGCAATTACTTTTAGTTTGTGGCTAAAAGATATTCTGCCATCCTAATTTCTAGTTAATAAAACAAATTATTATTTTGTTGGTTATTGGGCTGTGTCGGAAATTGTAGATATTTTTAATTATTAAAAACAATTGCCAGTAAATAACAATATATTATTATAACATATTTTTATTATCTTTAAGTAATTTAAAAATAAATTTGTAATAAAATCTATTAATATGTTTTAATGAGCAAGGTTAATTGAACGATTTCAAAAATATGTTTATTCAGTTAACAAAAAATGAAG
This sequence comes from Polydrusus pterygomalis, assembly GCA_963969555.1. Taxonomy (NCBI): domain Eukaryota; kingdom Metazoa; phylum Arthropoda; class Insecta; order Coleoptera; family Curculionidae; genus Polydrusus; species Polydrusus pterygomalis. Next base: position 108,245,541 of record OZ018378.1, read on the forward strand.
TATAGTTTTTAAGTAATAGTTATAACAATAACTGCGTGTTTTTCATTGATATATTTTCTCTTATTTTTTTAACATTTCGTTACTATAAAATGCGTATTTAACAAACGATGGTCATAAACATAAATACCAACAAAATATTTTTTATATTTACATTTTTTTAATTGAAGTTTTCATTTTTATAGTAAAAATTATGCTATTCTTAATGTAAAAGTTACAAATAAATATAGAATATTTTACAAATTGCATTGGTATAATTTTTCTATTAGTATCGAGTTGTTGCTACTTATTATGAATAAATAATATAACAAGGACTAGTAAACTAAGAACACACTGATCAAATGTTAAAATTTTAATTCATTACCAACCTTTAAATCTAGGTCAATATTAAACCTTTGCTCACTCTGAGCAATATAAAACCTAAAAAGTACTTACAGTAATGGTACAAGAAGTGTTTGCCCAACCATTTTGAAAACAATTGTATACCTCTATTGCGGTGCCAAGTATACACTTGATGGTTTAAAGATAAAACTATATTTTAATGAAATCATCCTCAATCAGGGCCGCCACCTGTTCGGGATGTGTAAGCTTTATGAGACAACTGATCAATATTAGTCCTTATACTCTGTGGGACTCCTAGATCAAGACCCTTCATGCCCGATACAAATTACTTTCTTCCTGTAATCGAATTGACCTGTAATACAGAAACATAGTATATCCTGTTTGTTAGAAACTCCTTAACCTCTAGAGAGTGACTCGCCTTACTCCAATGTATCCATTTTGCTCAGCAGCAACTGATGATTTACACAGTCGCTTGCCTTTCTGCATGCTCCATGTTATGCTCAATCGGTCACTAATAAACCTTTGGGTTATGATAGTAGAACCCTCTTGATCAACACCAAAGTAATACTGCGATTGAACTTTATGCTTATTTAGAAAATAATCCAATCTACTTAAAAAGAAGTATCAAATTTTTTTGAAAATATGGGAATAAGAGTTATAGGACGATTCTCTTGCTATATTATCAGCTTTTTAAGGATAGGAACAATTTTATGAATTTCTTGAATTGGAACTCTTTCAAAGCTCATATTTACCAGATATATGAATACATTGGCGTTGGATTTAATACACTATCTAAGTAGCCAACCCGTCACCGTCGCAACTAGCTGATTTCTTGTATTCGTGTTGTATTTTATTTTAACAACCGCTATATTAGTTATTATAAATAAAAATAATTCAGCTGTCATAGGATCAAACATAGATCATATCAAGAGACTAGATAATGGAATTTTAATTATATCGTCGACACATACAAACATTCCCACCAAGAAAAATATATAAAACTAAAAAGTTTACTTTTTTTCAGAAAACCCATTATCATGCAGTTGCGATTCCCAAGAGCTGTGGGAGTGGCTCCGCGACCACCAAAAACTCGTCGAACGTCAAAACAACGTTGAGTTAAAATGTGAGCAACCTCCGGAACTGCGGGGTCAAGTATTTTTAGATCTGGACCCGGAACAATTCTGCGATCAACCCATGGTTGTCAAATTGGGCATTCAGGATATCCAACCGTTTTCCGTATTGGTATCCTGGCAGAGCAGAAATCATTCTGGGTTGCATGGGTATCAAGTTGCTTATTATTCGTTGGATGCAGTAGATGAGGTGAGTAATGAGAAAAATTAAATTATTTCCGTTCCTTTCGTTGAAGATCCGTATTATAGACTTATACAAAGCAATTAGAAAAAAAATTGCAATATTATTCTGTACTTTACGTACCTAGTGGCCAACTAAGAATGAACATCGACGACGTCAGCGGCGTCGGCTATATCTCAGAAACCAGCATTATCGTAGAAGTCTCAGGTTTTTTTTTTATAAAAATGCCGAAGATAAGACTGATGGCGGAAATTATTTTTGGGTTTGTAAACTCGTTACAGTCATGTTATCATACGAGATATTAAGACAGCAGCGGGTAGTACGACGTCAGGGGAAATAATTTCAATGAGATATATTTTAGAAAAAATTTTAAGAGCAAAATATTTTATTTATTAGGTTAATTAATTTTGAGTTTTATCATATTTTAACCAATAATACAACAATAAAGGACAAAATATAACCTAAATAGACAAACACTACACTGAGAGAAAACATTGACTACCATAACTAAAACTTTAATAATCACGACCAAGATGTTGACATTACATAACATGGGATTTGCCAGATAATTTAATTTTACTCTATAGCACGCTTTCGCCCTTTTATGCACAGGGTTATTGACTATATTTTGACCAAAAATATAGCTGCACAACGTATGATTTATTCTTACAACCACAAAAATAAAAGTTTTTAATAATTTATTTAAACTTTTATTTGAAAAATCAGTAACAATTTTTTGCCATTTGCCATTACATAGAAAATGGAACATCTAAAAAATTAAAACGAAAGTATAATAAACTTAAAAACGATCAACAACAGCTTATTGACTATTTCAGTTTAAATATAACGTAATGTAACAGTTTGACTAAATAACATATTATTATTAAAATGTGAGATCACTAAGTCCACATAAATAAGGACGTATAAAAATAATAATATACCTAATAAACATATTATCATACCACTTTTGAAAAAAATATTCTTGCCAGTTTTCCTCTCTATGTTACGCCACTGGCCGGCTTTTAAAAGTCCACTAATTTCATCACAACCAGATAAAAAAAATCTTCTTATTAGTCCAAAGATCTAAAAATTTGTGGAATTTGCAATGATGATTTTTTTAATGTGAAATGCGAAAAATGTTTTAAAATTGTATTAAAAATGTCTGATGATGCACACATTATAAGTAAATACGCTCTATAATTTTATGTAAGAATAAAATATCATACCTATGTTAACTTTTAGTCAAAATTCTAGACTAATAAGAAGCAAGAAAGTATCTGCCTTAGAAATATGCTAACCTATTTTTTAAAAGTTCAATGACATGGCGGTAACATAGGTGTAATAAATACGATGATATAGTAAAAATCTTGAATACTCTCGCAAGATGGGGGCAAAGTCACGTGACACTCTGTCAATTTTGGTCTATTAAATTTTTATAAGTTGGCATGAATTACAGGACCGGACTTGAAAATTATACATGTGATACCTTCTAAAACAATTTATGCAATAGCCTCATCGGTTCTACCGCTTTAATATTGCCAAATAATAAGTAATAGGTAGGTAATAATTTCTTTTGAAAGTTATGTTTTATAAATATTATAATTTAAGGTAGGTAATAGGTAATAAGCATGAATTTCTATATGGTTTAAAGATAAAGTGTCAAAATAGATTTTAAAAGTTTATAATATTATAAATATCCAAACCTTAAAAATACTAAACTAACTGAAACACAACTTAAAATAGGATTCTGTCACTCATATTTAGAATAGATTTTTTTTTGTTTTATTTGTTCAGATTATACCTATAGGTAAAATACCTACAGTTCAACATAAACTAATTGAATTCAAGTTATTACATTCACTGTCAAGAAAATCCCCATATATGCCTTACGTAAGGTACGTAGACCCAAATATGGTTTTAATAGAATTTGTTGGCTATGGTACGGTTACATTTCTAAACTTGTATGTGGGCTAACATAAAGTTAAAAGCTTCAATATAGCTAGGGATTTAATTTTTCTGTCAATGGAAACCCTAATTTAACAGTTTTTGACTTAACGTAAGGTACGAGGACCCAAATACGGTTTTTATTGAATTTGTTGGTTATAAATAATACAGTTACATTCCTAAACTTGTATGTAGGCTAACATAAAGTTAAAAGCTTTAATTTAGCCAGGGATTAAATTTTTCTGTCAGTGGAAACCCTACTTTAACAGTTTTTGACATACGTAAGGTACGTAGACCCAAAAGTGGTTTTTATGGAATTTTTTTGTTAAAATGCAATTTATTGATACAGTTACATTTCTAAACTTGTATGTAGGCTAACTTTATGTTAAAAACTTTATTTTATTGTCATACAAACAATAATAATAGTAATATCAAATAATAATTTCACTTATGTAAGGTACGTAGACACAGAAAATAGAATTATATACAGTGTGTGTATAAAGTCTGGAAACGGCTTAATAACATCACAATTTACTGGCCGATTTAAACCAAATTTGGTACAGTTGTGTAAGAGGATCTAACGCACCGAATGACGATATTGGCGTTGTTGCCAGCTTTTTAGTTTGTCTGGAATTCGAACGAATTTTATATTTTTAAATATAACACCCAGTATATTTTTACATTTTTAAATTCCACATAAAATTATAATTATTTTTTATTAAATGCATTATTACTCTATACTTCATAGTTTCCGAGATATTGACTCTCGAAAAGTGACATTTTTGAACTTTGACAGCTTATAACCTTCTAACAGTACGTCTTAGAGCAAAACGGCTTACATGTCCCTATCTTCAATTTTTATTATCTTCCCAAAAAAATCAACTTTCGGTTAAACCGGATGTAACTCGAAAGCAGGAAATATAGTTGTTCCGGTTTAACTGGAAGTTTTTTTTGGGAAGATAATAAAAATTGAAGATAGGGACATGTAAGCCGTTTTGCTCTAAGACGTACTGTTAGGAAGTTATAAGCTGTCAAAGTTCAAAAATGTCACTTTTCGAGAGTCAATATCTCGGAAACTATGAAGTATAGACTAATAATGCATTTAATAAAAAATAATTATAACTTTATGTGGAATTTAAAAAAGTAAAAATATACTGGGTGTTATATTTAAAAATATAAAATTCGTTTGAATTCCAGACAAACTAAAAAGCTGGCAACAACGCCAATATCGTCATTCGGTGCGTTAGATCCTCTTACATAACTGTACCAAATTTGGTTTACATCGGCCAGTAAATTGTGATGTTATTAAGCCGTTTCCAGACTTTATACACACACTGTATTTGTTCGCTATCCTATTACATACTAATATGGTTAGCTATTTTAACTACTATAGTAACATAATGTTACTTACTATTACCTTACTATTGCCAAACAATAATAATATTTACTAATAACAATAATAAAAATATTTCCTTCAAAATCAAATAGCTGCTTTTTAAAGGTTAATATTATGGAAAGCTGTTGTGGCATATTATGGTAGAACTAGGCGATACCCGGTTTTATCAACCTACCCGGTTTTGTCCAACTCTCTTCTACCTACCTAAGTCAGGGAAATTCTTAATTTCTACTTATTCTTCTTGAAACAGAAAAGGATACCTAGATAATGTAAAATGGGAAAATTATACATTAGAAACCTAACCTTAACGAACAAACATTTTAAGAACAAAAATTTTACAAACTAACTTTTCGACAAAAACGGCGTTCAGATGAAATAAAACTTATTACTTATCGATGAAATCAACTTAACGAGCAAGGCACACATTAATAATTATGATCCCTAATGAAAAAGAATTAAAAATTTTTAACCTGTTTCTAAATTTTTGGTCAAATTAATAATAATTGTAGGTACTTACACAAAAGTAATTAAATTAAAATTTTTAAAATGTAATTAAATGTAACAAAAAAGCAATTCATAACTCGGTGTTTGGGCTCATTACGGGCCGCTACAAATCTAGGGATATTATTATGTCCCAATATCAGCTGATCGATGACAAATAACCGCTGTCATCTGTTTTAAAACGAGACTATTCGTGATATTTAGTATAAAAATATGTCCAGGCGTTCAGATCTTGGTACACACACACAAATTGAAATATTGATACAATTTAAAAAAAAGTACATAAATTTGATTTTAAACTTACCCATGGCAATTTGATGGAGGTTGGATTTTTCTTTGTTACTTCTAGTAAAACTTTATTGGCAATATTTGGCCCTATACTATAGATTATATCAGTCTTGTCAAAAAATTTTCTATTAAAATCTATTTCAATATACAATCAAATTTCAAACATGAACTAACAATTTTATGAATTTTAAAGAAAATAATTTTATCAGGAAGAACAATAAATTTTTGCTCGTCCTGCACATTTCGACATTATTCTATATCAAAAAACTGCTAATATCGACTTAAACTCTTGAACGGAAACATCATGTAAAGCAAATAACCTAACCTGTATGCGTAAAATAAATCAAATATTTTGAGCTTTAGTAATTTAAATAAAAGCAGCGATGAGCGAATTAAAAAAAAAACAACACTATCAGAATGCGTTTACTTACCCCGACGACAAAACAAATAAGTATCATCTTGATCTTTCGTTGAAACACGCTACAGTGTTGCCAGAATATTTTTTTCGCATAGTACAAACCAAGTTTAAAAATGTGCAAATGAGTTCGTGCGAACTAGAAAAAAGAAAGGTCGGCGGCGATATCATAATTTAGCATCAAAAGAAATTTTGACTTCTAAAAAAAAAGAAAGGTGGTATCCAATCCTCATATACCTTTTTGCAGTCAGGTCGGCGGCCCTATCATGGTGTGGTACCACCCAAAAGTTTTGACATCTAAAAAAAGGTCGTTTCAACACAAACTAATAAGGTCAGCTTTCGAAGAGTACTTCTATCCCGTGCGAAGTATTTATTAACTACCTTTCATGATCGTACAGATTTTAGAGAGCGTACACCTACTTTACAACACTTTGTGAAGAAGTACAAAATTTGTACGATTGTGCAACTCTGGCAACACTAAACACGCACAAAGACAATACGAATCCCTTCCGAAAAGCTGACCAATATTGACCGAATACATTTAATCCAGTTTTTTAAGTAACGATTATCAAAATGCCTACATAATGGTAATGGAACCCTGCATCCTGAATTATGACAATACATAAGTAGTTTTATACTGGATATTCCGATTATAATAAGGAATGTATTGAATATTGGTAACCAAACTTGTAATTAGGTGAAAGATTTATCAACCAACCTACTAACCATAGCTAAACTAACTTATTATAATAACCAATAATTTAGGGAAAAATGTTTCTGTAAGATTTGTTTGGTTATCATAACTTCACTTAAATATTATACTAATGCTATTTTTTTTATTGTCCTAACTGATGTTATCGCTGTACGATACTTTGATTACTTGAATTCTCGTAGTGTACATAGTCACTTACTCAGTGTAGAATTATAAAAATCTATAATAAAACCATGAATTGAAGTAGTGCAAAAATCCCATTAAGACGACTCAGCTTTTAGGATTAAGGAAATAGTCCATTTCTCCATGGTATCACAGATAATTAGGTTATTTGTGATTTTATCACAGATAATTAGGTTATTTGTGATTTTACTTAACAAAATGGTAAACTTCGATGTCGCGTCGTTGGACGAAGCGAAGAGTAAAGTATTAAAAATAACTGAACAAACCCGAAAGGCGACAGCCTTTTCAGCCATAACCTTTCTGGCTGAATATTACTTCAGGTTTTTTTTTGTGACAGAGAAACTTCATTTTCAAAAGTATTCTTGTTATGTTTCTAATTCTAATAAATATCACTTAAAATAAAATATTCCCTAAAAAAATTCTATATTTTCTAATGATCTATAGATGCTAAACCTTAAATGGATTGTTTGCTCTAATAACTGGATGACTTAAATAACCAAACAGCAGGTTGGATCTGCACTGAACGAGTGGGCTAAAGGCCGCTCTAAATAGCAATGGCAGATGGTTCAAGGGTGCAGACAAGCAAAGGACTTCATACCATGGCCAAACAAGGCTAACCTAGAGCAAATTCTAAATAGAAGACGATGTGTCCTCAACCCATTAATCGGAATACTGACCGGACACCGCAAGCTAAGGAGACACCTGGCTCTAATTGGTGTTGAAGAAGACCCAATCTGCGCTGGAACCTTGAGAAAGAGGACACCTCACTGCATTTTCTGGGCATCTGCGCGGCCCTAGGAAGATTCAGATACCGAGTGCTGGAGCCGACGTTTTTCCAAAAGGAATAAACCGCGGCCATGTCTTGGAGCGACTTTATAAGGAGGTCGGAACAATTTGGCGAAGGCCAAGGTTTTTAGAGTGGTCGGAGGAAGACTCTGGGGGTAGGCAAAAAGGATTGCCGTTATTCTACTTGCCGGTTTTCGGAACCTGGTTCCAATAACTTTCATATTATGAGGAACACAAATAGTTCAAAAACAATAAATTAATAAAATGTGCCATATTCTGCCTTATCACTGTTTTGATAGACGAATCACAAAATAACCGTGATTAAAAATTATTAAGGTATTTATTTGGCTTGTAAAGGGTAAATGCTAAAAAGGACGACATTAATACCTATCATTTAAAATTCGCTTTAATAATTAACCAGTCGTTCTATGGAAACAAAAGTAATCCGGCATTATTTCCAGATTAATCTAATCAAAAATAAAACGGTCCAAAAAATCCCCAGAAAGTAAAAAAGAATTTTTCAATCCGAATTAATCGGTGAACCTATACAAAAGGACACGTCAAGCCGAAGACCCGTAAATCCTTACAAATATATCCTATTTTAAAAGCTTATCCCTCACTGCTTGGAGAACATATTTATTTTTCCCGAAAAACAATTCAATCTGAAAAGCGTATAAATCTAAAGCACTCATGCTTTTATAGATAAGTTTTTTTATGTACTTTATCAAAGGGAGAACGACAAAAGCATTTTTTGAACAAAAAAATGAATTGGGCGGACAAACAGAAATACTCACTGTTAGTTTACGCAAAAAAATAAATTGAGTCATCTATAGCCTTGTGTTTGTTCAACAAGTTTGGTTTTTATAGAAGGGCTGTGTGTAATTAATTTTGTCTTAAGTAAGTCTGAAACTAACTACCTGCATAGGTGATAATAATAAGAAAATAGCTTTGTTAAAGACAATAAACGTATGTAAAATAAACACTGAAATAAAAAAATCTATGACATAATAGTATATTAAACAACAAGTTTAGAAACGCAAAGTCTTACTAAACGAATATAGCTTGCGAGTAACTTAAAAGCCATATGAGTTTATTAAAACTGGTTTTCTTACGAGGCTTATTTATACTTGTTTTTAACATTTTGTGTTTGTCAGTATAAGCAAATAATGATGGAAAATCACGAAAATTCGGTATCGATTTTGGCTGGCTGACCTTGGGTGAAAGATATCAGGTGGAGTTTACACATTACTTAAAAAGTTATTATTATCTGGTCAACCCTTGTAGCTTGGCAAGGGATTGATAAGAGGTGAATAGGTCCACAATAGAACCACTCACCATCGACAACGGCTTTATATTCCCCGTCACTCATCTGCCATGAGTTATGTAGTTAAGAAACTCTTATTGTATAAATTGTTTACATTATCTCTTCATATAAATACGTTCTCTGCCTAGAGCGCTTCACTTAATTTTCGACTTTCAAGTAGTTAAGTCCTTATTTGCTTTATTTGCTATAAGTTGTAATTGTACTTTTTAATAAAGTGTGTTTTTAAAAACAAAGTGTTGAGTGTAATAAACTTAACTCATGTTTCGGCCATCATTCAGTTATAATGCTTCCAAAATCTGTAACAGTTTTGGTATGCTGATTGGACAATGTGCTTCAGTTTTAACTTCAAAAAGAAAAATTAAATATTGAACAGAACTTAAAAACATTTATTTATTTATTATGTTTTACTTATTACTCGACAGTTAAATATAAACAGCTGGTTAGCTGAATCTCGTAGTTTATTAATACTAATGAATATTGTTTGCCGGATAATGATTATACAACTATTACAAACTTAGAAATTTTAGAAATTTTATAGTAGGTACCTGTGTAGGATTTCCGTAACCCAGCGGCGCCGACTTTTAAAAATCTCAATGGGTGCAGGAGAAATGCCTCCTCTGGGTGGGTCGTATAAAAATGTTTTTTTGGGTGCCACGCCCTTTTTTAAATCATGTAATATAAATGTCACATTATCTTACTAATATTAGTAAGATTATAATAACAAAAAGTTTTTAATTCCTTTATTTTTATTAAACAATTATTATTATGTACTAAAATTATCAGTACAGGAACAAAAACTTATTTTACCTACTAAATAAAAACCAAACTCTTTTTTTATTTAATGGATTATTGTAAGAAACAAAACATAACAAGATTCAGGTACCCACCTGGCGCATTACTAAATTATTATATATTTAACGACCTTTATATAAAACGTTATCCAGTAGTAAAATAAGAACTATAAAAAAATTAAACTAATGGACCAAATAAGAAAACTTTAAAACTTTAAAAACGTGTTTCTTCTTATAGCGTTAGGACTCACCTAGTCCGCTCACTCTTAATGCGGGGATTTTATAAGGAGTGTCTAGAATATTATTATAATTTAAATAAAAATGTTTTTCATTATATTTTTGGTGGCAAAATGATGAATCATCGGAATATAGCAAAAAGGCAAAGGAGAAACTAATAATATCATAATATTGCTGGCTAACAGTATCGAATAATCTAATTTGAAATATCCGCGTCCGCGTTCCCGTTCCCAATGGGTGCACTTGCCCCGATGCCCCCATGAAGTCGGCGCCGTCGCCTTAACCTAGTAACCTGTGACACGACTTTGTATTTTAACATAACAACAATCAAGAAGTGTTATTCTTGTAAGTCGAATTTAGTTTTAGTTGCAGAATAATTATAAAGGTGAGTCTCGCTACTGAAAACAATTTAGAAAATTGTTCTGAAGATATTTTAAATTCCGCTCGAGAAGCGTCTTCGAGCTAATCTTTCTTTAAAATCCAAGAAAAAATACGAGAAGGTACATAAAATATTTTGTAATTGGAGGATGACAAGAAACGCACTAAGAACTAATAAAAATGTAATGCTAGCGTATTTTTTTGAGGGGGTAAAAGCTATTTTTTATACATATTTTAATGTTTTTCATACAATGTATTTCATTATTTTAGGCAAAAACTCTTAAGGCATCCAGTTTATGGTCGACATATTCCATGTTGAAAAGTACTATACAAATAAACGAAATTATGAATATATCACAACACAAAAAGCTACTCGCCTATTTAAAACGTCAAAATGACACATGCGTAGCGAAGAAATCAGAAGTTTGTACTATGGAAAACGTGACTATGGTCTTAAAAGAGTCACCAAACGATAAGTTCTTATTAGTGAAAGTGATTTTGATTTTAATATATATTTGGGATAAATGGGGCATGTCGGCGTGCAGAATTGTAAAAGATATAGAAGACATGGGGAAAATGTTGGTTATAACTTTACATGATACCAAAAGAAAATGTATATTTACCATAGTGAGTGCTGAAGGGTATATCGAAGAAGACATCGCCAATAACTTGAAAATTTTAAAAAGCATATTTTATCAGCAAGAACTAGTGGCATCTCAAGATCATTTTGGAATGATGGAGAGTAATAATAGTTTTCAGGAAGAACAAAATAGAATTAAATAAATTTGGTGTTGTGAAGGTTTCAAAACTGAATAATTGTTGTACTTTTAATACACTCCCGGTCAAAAGAAACTGGACAAGAAAGACAGTAGAACATTTTAATTTTTATATATTTTTTATATTTTAATTTTAATAACTTTTTAAATCCTGATGCGATTTGGGTGACTTTTTTTAAAATTAGGCACATTATTTAGGTTTTTTCGAGGTTTTTTTTTGCTGCATTCCAGTTATCGTAAAACAAGAATCACGTTGCTCTTTATACAAGGAAGAACAAAAGCTACATTTTTACCACTAAATTTTAAACACCTTTTGGGAAAATTCGGTAGTAAAATAATGTTTGAATTATCTTGGTTCTTAAGTCTTATCATTTCTTTTCGAAAAAAAGATGCAATTTAAAAAAAAAAAATTTTGCAATTCTACAAATTTAATTTAAAAACATTTTCTTGTAAATAAGCTTAAATTAACAAAAAGAATACTATTACTTTTAGTAAATCCTATTAATATTTTGTATTTAAACCTCGTGCTCTAATTACCTCCGCCATGCGACAACAGAAGTGTGGCAACGCAGTGTAAACACGTTGATTGTGAGTCGTTAATGAAATTACTTTAAATAAACCGAATATTATCCAAATTATTAGTGAAGCGAGTGTCCGGGCTGTTACAGATGTGCATAGCATTGGGCACTTGTGTTTTCAACTGATTTTAATAAGAAAAATAACTAATAACAATAAAAATTAATACTGCCGAATTGCAGGGTCAATTCACGGTCGTGTTACTTAGTTACTTCCAACGGCAAAACGCAGTGTGGCCGTGCGGCGTTGTCGGTGCTACCGAGATGTCGAACGAAATATGTAATTTGTGCAAATTAACAGTGGATGATAACCAGGATGGCTTATTGTGCGAGATATGCTTCGGCTGGAAGCATAGGGAATGTGTCGCTATGACAAAGAAAGCGTATCAACGCAGCAAGGCCCCAGGGCCGCGGATCTGTGATGGATGCACAGCAAATAAAACTAAAAATGATAGAAAAGGGCGAGCGAACAGAAATATCACCCTGGAAGATATTACGGATAAGCTGGAAAGTATGGAACGAATATTCTGATTTGGTAAATAAGTATGAAGAACAAATAAAAATCATTGATATTGTTCAAAAAGAATTGAAAGAAGTCAAAAAGCAACTTAATAAGTCGAAACAGAGTAAGCTAATGAATACTTTGTTGGTACAGGGTATACCGCGTAAGGAAAACGAAAATTTGCAAGGAATCGTTAAGCAAATGGGACAGTATTTGGGTGCACCAATAAAGAAAACATTTACTGCATACCGTTAGGAAAGAACGACAATAGTCCAATAAAAATAGAATTTGAAGATGTCAATGAAAAAGAACAATTGTTTAAATCAAAAAAAATACTACACATAGAAAGCAGTAACCTGGGATATTCTAACAACACCAAAATATATCTGAACCATGAATTAACGAAAGATAATATAAAGTTGCATACAGCGGCCAGAGAGTTTAAGAAACAAAACAATTTTAAGTTTCTTTGGATTAACAATGGAAATATTTTTCTACGTAAAAATGAAAATTCTAGAGTGATACTGGTGGATAGTGAAGACGTCTTGCAAAATCAATAGGTAATAGGGCCTCGCAAACAAGGGATTAAAGTTGTATATATGAATATTCAGAGTGTTAGGAATAAAATTGAAAATTTGGAATGTTTCACGATAAGTAATGATTGTGATGTTCTGATACTAGTGGAAACATGGTTGAATAAGGAAGAGTGCTTTTTGTATGAGATTGAGAGTTTTACAGCTATACACAAGTGGTGTCAATCTATGTAAAATCCAATATTAAAGTAAGAGAAATAGATAGATCAACAGACGATCATAGACTGGTTATGCGTTAAAGGTGAACAAAACCTGAAAGTAAGTGCACTGTATAAACCGCCTTCTTATAGTAATGTATTATTTTTTGGTGATGTTGAAAAAATTATGTTGAAATACCCGAAACATCATATAATTGTAGGAGATATTAACATTAACTTATTGCAAAAATGTAAACTAATCACAGACTATAAAAATCATTTAAGTCTACACTCTTTTAAAATCTGTAATGCTATATCAGAGAATTATTCCACAAGAGAAACGGTTAATAATGTTAGCATAATTGATCACACAACTTTTGAACAGCTTATAACCCTAGTAAATCAAACAAAAAATAATTGTACTAGTAGTAAAACCTAGAAAAGGAAATGAATGGATTAATCAAAATATATTAGATAGTATTAAATTGCGGGATCGAGCATATAATAGAAAAATGAAACACCCACAAGTTCGGAGGTTCGATATGGAATTTAAGCACTACAAAAATCGAGTAAATAACCTAATAAAAACAGCAAAAAATTTATATTTCCGAAAAAAGTGGGAATCAGCGGGTACAGATACCAAAAAACAGTGGAGGTTTATTTATAATTTTTTTGGTAAGCAAATGGGGACAACTGACATCGAGTGTATAGAAGTAAATGGTAAACTTATTTATGAAAATAAGGATACTGCGAATTTTCTAAACCAGTATTTTGTGGAAATAGGCGAATCAATTGTTAAAGATGTAACGAATGAAATAAGTAACATGGTATAAATAACACTTTTAGTGAGATCGCGTGTGATAACTTGATATCTAGGTTAGAGTTAACAACGAAAGAGGAAATAAATGAAATTATACTTAAACTGAAAAAGAATTCGGCATCCGGAAATGACGAAGTGTCTGTAATGGATTTAATTAACCTTAAAGATTTGATAGTAGAGCCAATTGCAGCATTAGTAAATCAGGCATTAACAACTGGTATATTTCCAAGGGAACTTAAAACAAGTAAAGTATGTCCCATTTTTAAAGCCGGGGAAAAAAAGTCAATGAATAATTATATAGGCCTATATCTGTGATCAGTGTACTCTCTAAAATTCTAGAAAAGGTATTAAAAAAAAGAATGACACGATTTATGGACGATAATTCATTATATGATAAGTTCCAGTATGGTTTTATACAAAGAAGTAGTACCTTGTCCGCAACCTTTGATTTTGTGAGTTTTGTGACGAAAGCTTTAGATTAAAAGAAAATTATAGCCGTGGTTTCAAACGATTTACGCAAAGCATTTGACACGGTTAGTATAGATATACTTTTAAGAAAATTACATAATATGCGCTTTAGAGGTAAATTTTATGACATTCTGGAATCTTACCTGAGGGATCGTAGCCAGTACGTTAAATTGGATAGTATTTTTAGCGAAACATTGCTAAATGGCTATGGAGTACCGCAAGGTTCGGTCCTTGGACCACTACTTTACTCGCTGTTTGTCCTTAACTTACGAATTGCTAATCTTAAAGCCCAATATTACACATTTGCGGATGACACATTATTAGTATACATAGGTGAAAGTGAGGAGGAATTGGTGAGACTAATTAACGAGGATCTCGATAGATATCTTAGATGGCTGTACTCCAATAAATTAAGAATTAATATGACAAAACTAAGTTTATAATTCTCAAACAAAAAAATAAACAAGTAAATGATTTTGATCTAAAAATTAATAATGTTAAACTGGAACAGGTAACATCCCTTAAATATTCGGGATTGATGGTGGATGAGTATTTAAATTGGGAGGTACACATAAATAAAATAGTAAATAAGGTAAATCCTATGATTCCTGTTATTTATAAGTGTAGAAATTACATTTCGTCTAAGACAAAAAAACCAATATATACTGCTTTTTTCTTGACACACTTGAGATATCTATTACCCATCTGGGGAACATGTGGGAAAACCAATTTCAACGAAATGCAGGTATTGCAAAATAAGTTTCTCAAAATTTTATTTAATTATGAGTACCTTACACCAACAAATACTTTATACCAGGAACTAAATGTACCTAAACTGGAGCAAATATGGGAATTTAAACAATGCAAACTTGTTTACAAAATACTTAATAACCTACAAAAATCAAACACAAATTTTCAATCTGTTAGCGACATTCATAATCATGCTACAAGATCGCACTCAAATTTATATCTATCACAGAATAGAACAAACATATTTCTAAATAGTCCTCTTCAGCTTGCTGCTAAATGTTTTAATAGTTTAAACCATAACTTATTTATTTATTTATTTATTTATTTATTTATTTATTTATTTATTTATTTATTTACGGGCACTGCCAAATTTCACAAAAATATAAATAATCTTAATCCTAACGCAGAGTTAACGTATTTTATTTAATTTACTAAGAAAAACGTAGCATTCAGCAATGTGATAAAATTAAAGAGATTTCACATTATAGTATGAAGTTTTCGCATAAAGATAGATCTATTTAAAAAGAAATCAAGTGTGGGATGCTCATTGGCCAGTCTGCCTGACCTTGATATAAAACTATTTTGGCCATAATTAGTTCTATGAGGAAATATCGAAAATGTATTTCTTAGACGTGTTTCCCTTGAAGGTGCATGTAACCTTATTTTTTCCAGTAAAAGAGGGCAGTTATATTTATTGTGTAATATGTTATATAACATTTTAAGATCTTTTAGATCGCGGCGTTGAGAGAGTGATCTGATCTGAATATTAGATTCCAGCTGAGAATATGTTAGGTGTGGTGCATTAAGTTTAAAAGCTATGTATTTTAAGAATTTATGTTGAACTGTCTCCAACTTCTGAATGTGTACATTATAGCATGGATTCCAGACACATGAAGAGTATTCGAGATAAGTTCTTATTAATGAGCAATATAGTTGCTTAATAGCTTTAGTATTCGTGAAGTCAACGGTAACGCGCTTTATAAATCCGAGAAGTTGGAGAGACTTAGAGAGGGTGTTCTGGATGTGGGGAATAAAAGTAAGCTTTGAATCCATAATCAAACCTAAATCTTTTATTTCGGGAACATTCGTAACTATATTATTTTCGATTAAATAAGGCTGTTCAAACGCTGACCTAGTCTTATGAAAGATGATCAAGTGGCACTTTGAAGCATTCAGCTCCATACCATTGTTCTTACACCAAGCTACCAATCTGTCCAAGTCGGACTGAAGATTTAAACAGTCATCGAGGGAGGAGATTTTCATGTACAATTTTAAATCATCAGCAAAGAGGAGGAATTGACTGTATTTGAATTGCAAACCCAGGTCGTTAATAAACAAATTAAATAAAAGGGGGCCCAGATGAGACCCCTGGGGAACCCCAGATGGAACTTTTATACTTGTGGATTGGAAATTGTTAAATCGGACTATCTGGGAGCGCCCAGTCAAGTAACTACGTATCCAGGACAGCAACTGGCCACCAACACCCAGACCCTCCAGCTTAGATAATAGAACCGCATGATTGACCCTGTCAAACGCCTTGGAGAAGTCGGTGTAGATTGAGTGTACCTGAAAGCCATTCTCCAAGGCTTCCGAAATGAAGTCAACGTAGGTTAGCAAGTTGAGTTCAGTATTCATTCCAGTCCGGAAGCCAAACTGTCTGGAAACAATATAAGGGCTTAATAAGGAGGTCAAATACTTAGTTAGGATATGTTCAAATACTTTTGGAATGGTACTCAGGATGCTAATTGGTCGATAATTTGTTATTAAGTCTTTTTTTCCTGATTTATGAATTGGTGCTAGATAACTTAGTTTCCAAAATTCTGGAAATATTCCCTTAGTTAAAGATAGGTTAAAAATAGTATGTAAGGGCCGGGCCAGAATAAAGCTGCAGTGCTTAAGAAGTAATGGGGGAATACCGTCAGGACCAGGACCCTTGTTTATATCTAAGGAATTTAGATGTGAGTATACATCAGATATGGAAATGTTGTACTCTGTGACACTAGTGTTGTTGTACTCAGAAAGTGGTTGTTGGTAATCAGGACAGTGTTGACTACTATAAACTTGAGAAAAATAATGGGCAAACATATTGGCAGTTTCTTCTCCGGAAGCACTGCAGTCTCCATTGTATTGAAACTTACTGGGGTGATCGTTACTTCTTTTTTTTGAATTAACGTAGTTCCAAAATTGTTTGGGATTAGTGGTTAAAGAGTTTTCTGTAAAAGCAACAAAAGTATTGTTTGATTCGACTGATAGTCTTTTACAAATTAAACGTAATCTAGAGAATTCACGATAATCGCTCTGAAGTCCCGAATTTTTGTAGCGTTTGTGAGCTCTTTTTTTTTCTATTATACAATGCTTAAGCGCTGGTGAGAACCATCTGGGAAATTTACCTGTGGAAACACGTTTAAGGGGAACAAATAATTCGATTGCTGAATAAATAGCATTATAAAATACATTTACCATGTCATCCAGACTACTCTGAGCAAGAAGAGCATCCCAGCACATGCCTCCCAGGTAATCATTAATTAAATTAAAGTTTGCTGATTTGAAATCTCTGTAATAACCTTCACATAAAGAAGAATTGTTTGTATTATCGCATTTATAAGGCACTGTAATATCCAATGGTGGGTGATAGTTATCCTGAGGTACAACACAATCGTCAGCTTCACGAACTTGACAGTTTTCGTCTTGAAAAAGTACCAGATCTAGAACTGAATTGTGATTGTTCGTAATCGTGTTTAGTTGATGTAAATTGTGGAAAGCGCACATATTGGACACTACTTCTAAGGAATCAACCTCGGCAGGAGCTGCTGGGGGCACTGATCTGACAACGGAGCTTAAATTATTGTTTTCCCACAATGCATGAGGCAAATTAAAATCTCCGAGAATACCTATTGCTGCCAGGGGGTGTTCTTCGGCCAACGTGTCAACATTTTCACTAAATGAAACGTAGTCAGTGGTGGGGGATCGTGGCGGGAAGTATGCACCAGCTAGAATAAGCGATTTCTTTCCAGTTTCAATCAGGACAAAAAGATCCTCAATATTATCCTCTACGAACAGCTGCCTACTTTTTATGGATTTGTGGATAGCAATTAGAACTCCGCCACCTCTGGAATAGGTACTTGTTTGTAGAGATCGGTCCCTTCTATAGATTCGGTAATCTTGCATATACAACTCGGCATCATTAAAAGCGTCATTGAGCCAAGTTTCCACAAACACAATAATCTGGTAGTGACATCCAGGGATCGATTCCAAGAGGTAATTCAGTTTAGTGCGAAGGCCTCTGACGTTTTGGAAGTAAATTGAGAAATCATTATTTTGTGAAATTAGGCCTTTAGTTGGTTTTTTGATACAATAAGGGGAGTACCGGGGATAACATTAGATTTACCAATTCATACCCACTTTTTGTGAGAAAATGTAAAAACTTCCTGAATATTCATTGAAGTATAGGTATCTTTTAGGTTTAATTATTGCGACTTACTATCTAGTCAACTGCTATAACACTGTAAATTTTAAGTTGGGAAATTAAAATAAATAAATAAAATAAAAAAGTTATTTAAGTCTCGAGGCCAGAGCTATAAAGCACTGATTTGAGATTAAAAAAAATTAAATGTAAATAGTTGATATAAAGTTTAATTATTAATAAAATTGTTTCAAAAAAAAAAAACTTAGCATACTTTCAATACATTTGTTAATTTCAAATTACGGAATATTTTGTCATTTTTCAAGAAAGGTTGTTCGGAGACCTTGACTTGTTTCCGGTTGCCTCTTGCGGATGCGTTCTACCTAATATGTCCCATTGTCCCACATATTATGCTTAATTCGATTAAGGTCAGGGCTACAGGGAGGTCATTCCAATCTTTCAATATTTAATTCGTTCAAATATTCGGTCACCATCCTAGCGATGTGAGGTCTGGCATTGTCATGCATAAGCAAAAAGTTATTTCTAATAAATGGAGTAAAAGTTTTAACGTAATCTGCTAAACACTCTTGTATATATAGCGATCAGAGGTTATAGCCCCGTTTTCGAATAATACAAGGTCAGTACGGACGTTTGTTGTAACTCCCGCTCACACCATGATGATGCCGCCTCCGAATTGTACTCCTTGAAATATGCAGTACTGAAAATATCTATCACCGGGTCTTCTTGTAATAATTGTTAATAAAATTGATAATAAAACGATCGTCACATTGGTTGCAATCTATGGTCTGCCTGATCCTGGGCGACGTGTGTACTAACCAGTGTGGTGAAATTGGTGCTCCTGCTTTGCCTAACATTTCAGGAATGTAACATATATTACGACCATCTTCCTTCAGCATCACAAACTATGTCTTCTGATCACATTATTTTGTATTTCTGAGATTTGATAACAGCAGTTTACTGACCGTGTAACACACAGTAAGCTTAAAATTGCTATGCAAGCAACGTGCTAGCATTGTCATTCCATAAGACAAAAAAATGGATTAGAGAACAAAATAAAAGTTTTTTTTCAAAAATCTTTTTTGTTTTAGAAATTAAATATCGAGATAAATTAAGAGACATATAACGTTTAAAAATCATAAATCTTAATAATCAAGCTAATTTAAACATCGTCGTACTACTAAATTTTCCCACAGGGTATTTAAAATCTATTGTTAAAAATGTAACTGGTATTCTTTCTTGTATAAAAGCAAAGTGATTCTTATTTTGCGATAACTGGAATGCAACAAAAAAACTTAAATAAGTCGGTCTAGGATTCACAAGGACATTGCAAATTAAATGTACTAATATTTTTCTTGTCCGTTTTTTTTGCCGGAAGTGTATAATATATAACAATCTGCCAAACTGTGTTTTATTAACAGTGACATTACTATATACAGGGTGTTACTTAATGATGTGGCGTAATTTCAATTCCTGATCCAAATTCAAATAGAAAAGTTCATATAAACATGTGTCCTGAAGAGTCTGGTTTTCAAGATACAGGGTGTCAAAGTTTAAAAAAAAAATTGGTTTTTTATTAATATCTAAATGATCCTTTTACCGATTTTGTTGAAATCTGGCAGGGTCATTCATTGTAATAAGTAAGGCCCGGATTTCGGAACGAGCTCGTTCCCTCGATATTTTTTGTATTTATTGAAATCAAGGGCGTGCGTAAAAATATGAGTTAAACTGAAATAAATGTGTAATAAGAACATTAAGTATACCGTGCGAGCAAAAATTATTTGCATCAAAGGGGGCTTAGATTAAAAAACGTGGGGCTTGGTTTAAATCACAATGATATGGGGATGACATATATAACCAAATCTAGATTAAAATTTTGTCAAATTCATTTTCTGACATGATATGGCAAACTAATGAGTAATAAAATAGATAGACAAATACAATACAAATAAGTGTTGACCAGCATCTCTGGAGAAATGTTACCACATTCTTGGATAATCCTTTCTTGTAATTGTTCTAAATTTGCAATTGATGTTTTAAAAATAGTGTTCTTTAAATGAGGAAAAACGAAGTAATCCATAAACGTTAAACAAGGTGATCTAGGTGGGAATTCAATGTCTGATCGAAAACTGATCAATCTGTCGTCGAAAAAATTGCGTAAGTAGTTGATAGTTTCGGCGGCTGTATGGGCGGTTGCACCGTCCTGTTGAAAATATCCAAAACGAAGTTCGTCGTCAAATAATTGCTCCACAAATGGATTCAAAATATTGTCTCTATGCCGCTGTGCTGTAACTGTGTAATAAATCATTTATTTCCAATAAATTTTCGGTAAACCATTGAAAGTAATTCCTGCATCTTTCAAAATCTGTGGCTCGTATTTCTTGGAATACTTGCACTTTATAAGGAAATAAATTTAGCTGCTTCTTAAGAATAGTCCTGCATGTTCCATAAGATCTTCCCACTTCTTGGAACAGGCGTCTTATAAAATTTATTGGCGTATTTTGCATTATTTCACGAACGTTTGCAACACGTTCTTCTCTTCTTACAGATGGTGTTCCTGCTCCTTTTTTTGTGTTGTATAGAACCTGTTTCCCTAAACACAGCCACGGTTCTTTTCAAGCAATGATAAAAATCCCCAGCAATAAAACCAACGTTAGGAAAATGTTCGTGAAAATCGTCCATGCACAAACCCGGATTGTATTGCCACTCACCATTTACTCTAATCCCGTTTCGAAAATACGCTTCAACCATTAATGTTTTGTGCTCTTCCGAAAGCCCGGTCATTGTATGAATTGTTCAAGAAATTGGAAAAATTAGCGATGAATCACAATTGTCACTAGTTAAACTCGCTTTCTAAACTGAAAAAACACGAATGGAAGTCATCAATTACTATTTAAATACGACTCGCATCTTTTACTCTAGTTAAAGCATGTCGAATTTTTTTCCGTTTGGCGACGTCACTGATTTTTCTCACCTACCTCGGCACTAGCCAGATGTTTGATAATTGCACCAGCGGTTAATTACTACCTTTTGTTAATACCTTGGTTAACTACAGAAAATGGCTGTAACAAAGTTTAAATTAAATATTTCTGCAATAGAAAAGTATAACATAATTTAATAATAAAAAAATGTATTTTAAATTGCTTTTAATGTACTTAATATTGACAAAAATAATGTTTCTCCTATGGTAAACCATTGGCGCAAATCTCTAAATTCGTTTGTCTACTACTTCGTGCCTTACGTTTTTTTGGGGGCTAGATTAAAGAATATGACTGCTTAATTATTTACATTGTTTTCAATATAAATATCTACTGGATGCAAACATCCAATGTTTAGACAATTTTGTGGAGTTTTTTACCACCGTCCGGGCTTTAGTAATAATACTCTAAGTTGGCACTAACTAAAAGAAAATTATAAGTTCCAGTGGCGTCTCGGGGGGCAGTGTCACGAATAATATTGACAAAAAAATGTACGCTACTGAGTTTTTTGAAAAATTTAAATTTTTTTCAGATTGAGCATCTACAAATACAACTTTTTTGTCTCTCAATATCTTTTCGTATATTGCTTCCTTTTCGAGGAAAAAAATAAAAACGACTTCATTGTATGTCGAAAAATTGTTAAATTAAAATCAAGTTACCTTTGATCGTTCAGAATATTTATTTCTAAGCCATTTTTTAAAATCATTTCCAACATTTTTTGTAACTAGTCATTATCTTCGTTTGTTAGATTTTAAAAAATGGCTTAGAAATAAATATACTTAACGATCAAAGGTAACTTGATTTTATTTTAACAATTTTCCGACAAGCAATGAAGTCGTTTTTATTTTTTTCCTCGAAAATGAAGTAATATACGAAAAGTATAAAGAGACCAAAACGTTGTATTTTTTGATGCTCAATCTGAAAAAAATTTAAATCAAAAAACTCAGTAGCGTACATTTTTTTTGTCAATATTATTCGTGACACTGCCCCCCGAGACGCCACTGGAACTTATAATTTTCTTTTAGTTAGTGCCAACTTAGCGTCTTATTACAATGAATAACCCTGCCAGATTTCAACAAAATCGGTAAAATAATCATTTAGATATTAATAAAAAACCATTTTTTTTAAAACTTTGACACCCTGTATCTTGAAAACCAGACTCTTCAGGACACATGTTTATATGAACTTTTCTATTTGAATTTGGTTCAGGAATACTCCCTTGAAATTACGCCACATCATTAACTAACACCCTGTATATATACCTAGTAAAGTGATATTTCTACGTGGTAAAGAGCCAGTGTAATTAACTATTTAGAATTTAGTAAAATAACACTTTGTCAGTCAAAATGCGAAAAACAACTTTAAACCTTTATCTACAGAGTAATAACAAATAATATACTTGTTTCATTAGGGGGATGGGGTGTCATACGAGCATAGGTGAGATACACTTCTGTCTTTCTCGACGCTCCCCTACCGTCTTGCTCATATTTACCCGCGCCCTCGTTGTTTGACCCTGATTTACAGTTCGCTGAAGCTTTGAATAAAATATGTTGATATTCAAATGCCGAAGTAAGTAACTGAGCGATGGTTATAGTTATTTTAGTTTAAGCTTATATCTTATGACAACTTTTATAGTTTAAATATTTACCTGTGCTTATAAAAAGAAATGATCAATATTCTTTACAGCCAGTATTCAAAACGTTGTATTATAATAATACCGTTATTATCCCTTAAAAGTTTAATTGATTACAATAAATTATTAGCAATAGATAGGTTTACCTATTTTATAAAACAAATAAACTAAACAGTGCATAAATATCAGCATTAAGTAAGCTTCCAGTTTTTAGCTTCTGGAGTTTTCGCACGACCTATTTAGCGATTCGCGATGTTTGCTCCAATGATCTGCTACCTATAGATGCCGCACGCCATTCATAAACGCTATTTAAATCTGCTGCCAAAATCGTTTGTAGGAGAGAGGAGGTGAAGTACTTCCCCCCGGCCGGGAGTGGGGATTACGTTGGGGCCATTAGAATTTTACCTCGTTACTATGCGCTATCATATGGTCACAGCGGCGTCTCGTGTCAGGGTTCACAATAAAATATAATTATCCAATCTGAAATCAAATATTTTTTAACGTTTGTGAAAAAAAGGGTTTGTAGAACAGTAAAGTTTAATGTATGATAGAAAAAATGGTCCGCGGAGCAGTAAAATTTATTTAGCTGGAATATGACTTTTGTCATATGACATGCCGGCCATCTTGCAGGTTTACTGGCTGAATCGACTTTACCTAATAATAAACATGAGTTTTTATATGGTTTAAAGATAAAGTGTCAAAATAGATTTAAAAACTATATTATATTACAATTACCTATTCAAACCTTGAAAATACTAAATTAACTGAAACGCAACTTTAAATAGGATTCTGTCACTCATATTTACAACAGAATTTGTTTTATTTCTTCATATTATACCCAGAGAACTCAGAGCCAACTAATATTCTGTGATTATACCTATCTATAGGTAAAATACAATACCTACAGTTCAACATAAACTAATTGAATTCAGTCAGATATTACATTTTTACTGTCGAGGAAATCCCCATATATGACTTACATAAGGTACGTAGACCCAAAAGTGGTTTTTATGAAATTTGATGGTTATGATACAGTTACATTTTTAAATTTGTATGTGGGCTAACGTAAAGTTAAAAGCTTCAATTTAGCCAGGGATTTAATTTTTCTCTCAATGGAAACCCCAATTTAACAGTTTTTGACTTACGTAAGGTACGAAGACCCAAATACGGTTTTTATAGAATTTGTTGGTTATGATACAGTTACATTCCTAAACTTTTATGTGGGCTAGCATAAAGTTAAAAGCTTCAATTTAGCCAGGGATTAATTTTTCTGTAAGTGAAAACTCTACTTTAACAGTTTTTGACTTATTACGTATAAGGTACGTATACCCAAAAGTGGTTTTTAAAGAAATTGTTTTTTAAAATGCAATTTATTGATACGGTCATATTTCTAAACTTGTATGTCGGCTAACTTAATGTTAAAAAATTTAGAAATAAAACCAGCATATAATAATAATCATAGGTACCTAGGTAGGTATATATCTTTATTCTCAAGTAACTATAGTTTATTACAGGAATTAACTTACATATCCAAGTAAAGTATTTTTAACAAATAATAAGTAGGTTCAAGAATTAACAACTTATTAAAACAAACATTATCTAGGTACTAGATACCTACATAAATATCTAATTCAAAAAAGTTTTCTTTAAGAGACCTGATTTGAGTACAACTAATAAATTTCACAAAGTCATAGTCTTACACGAATATTTATTTTCCAAACAGGTTAGGTACATGTTTCGCTCGTAGGTACCTGAGCATCAGAACAAAATAAGCCTAACATTGGTCTGATGATGCTCAGGTATGAGCGAAACATGTAGGTAACCTGTTTGGAAAATAAATATTCGTGAGACTCTGACTGTAAATTATTATATTAATGTCCTATTCCATGAAACAAAATCATTATTTTTCCAAAATACGATATTTGTTGCCACATGCTTTTGAATAATGGGCTAAAAATAATAATATAGTGGCCGGCTAAAATTTGGCCGCATATGGAAAACTTACACAAGTATTTTGTCTGGTACCTACAACATATTATGAAATCCCATGCAAAATTGAAGAGTTAAAGGCACGAACCCACGAACGTCATAAATGACGTTTATGGTTAAAGGTGATCAAATAGTGGCTTCCTTGTTTATTTTAGACTAAGAGTGTATCTGAGTTGTTTAAAGAATTCAATAAGCCAAACCATTTGCAAAAGTTATACCTATACAGTCTATCCATAATGTTCCTTAAATAAATAATACGTTTAATAAAATAAAAATGTAAAGTTTTAATTATTTTTCCCCACCTACCCACGCCTATGAATAGTTAAACCTAACCTACAAATAACCCAACTTTTTATGTACTCACCTATGAATAGTAACTGCAGAATTATTATTATTATATTTCGCAGTCTTGCACACTTCAAACCTGTGACCCATATTAATTAGTCTTGAAAAAAATATCACAAAACACTAACAACGCAGCAATTAATACACAAAACCGATAAACCGAAACAAATTTCAAATAACTTTCGAACGAAGAACGACCAAACTAAACCCTTAATTTCTCTGTAGACCACACGTCAAAGAAATTATGAATGAAAAAGGCAGGCTCTCTTCTGACCAATGGGAACGCAACGTCTTCTGTGTTTGCCAAACTGCATAATTTTTAAGGGAAATGTCTATGGGTTTTTAGACAAAGATTTAAATTTACCACATAACGTCATATTTTTTTCTCTTCTGGAAGGTAAAACCTGTAGATTTATGGCTTTAGGGATGAATAATATGTAAAATTATTAAATAAGTGTTGTTATTATTACTTTTAAAATATTGTTATTGCCGTAATTTATATATTGGTACTCTAAGAGTGTTAATACCTACTTTTAAGAGGTACGTTTGGCAAACAAAGTGGAGGGGCGCAATTTGCGACAAAAGTTACTTCAGAATGGTATACGATTTTGGCAATAGGTTCGTTTGTTATTGCTTCATCTATAGCTAGCAGATCATTGGTTTGCTCGCACTACTGTACGTAATTCATTTAACGTTGGTTAGGCTTTTAAAATAAAATTTTCATGGAAAGTCGCTATGGTTTACTCAGTGGCGATTGGTGACATGAGGCAGATGAGGCCGGGCCTCACCAGCATAAATTCAGTAAAAGATGAAATCGAATTTTACAAAATACAATGTAAACATAATTTTATTCAACAATTTGTCATGTGTCAGTATTTTTAATAAAGTCAAATTTATTTATGCCGGAATCGTGGCTAAGTCACTTGCCATTTATGGCACCCTTTAAAGTCTGGTCTATTTTATGTTAAGATGTTAGCGACAGATACAGGACTGGGCTAAGGTTATTTCCCTTTGCATTCACCATCTTTTAAATTTGTACGGGGGTCTTAATATGGCTTATTAGCATTATGCTGATTAGGCGCCTTGCTGATGTCGGCGTGCACGGAGGCTTGCTGAAATGGATTTGCTCCTATCTCAGTGACGACAGATGGTTTCCATTGGTGGTTTTTACTCTAAGCCTTTAACGTGCCGTCTGGTGGAGCTCAGGGCAGTCACCTCGGTCCCTTTTTTTTATTATACATATACGTCACATGTGGGTGTCAACTGTCGAAACGCTTCGCTTTTAGAAAAAGTTGACTTTACTACAAAACGAACAACATCCTCTATCTACTATAGTAATTTTTAAGTTTCATTTAAACCGAACCAAAACAATACAATCACCGTCGCGCTTTACTCTCAAATTCCTTGCGCTGTTATTGGCCACGCCACGAGACGTGCGTGAGTTTCTCGCTTCTCGAGACAAGAGGTCATGGCCTCGCGAAGCCGCGTTATCCCTGGTGTAAATAATAGACACTTTAAGCAAACCGTATTTTTTTTTGTATCCGTATCAGCATTCGTAACGCATTGAGTTACGTTGACCGCAAAAAAACTGTTTAAGCATCAACAACCATACGTATACGAAACCGAACGCATCCAGCAGTAAAGTAAAACGTCACATGTCAGATTTTCTATTTCTAACCTTAAAAATTGTGATTTTTTCATTTGAATAATTTTGAATTATTTAAAATCAAATATTTTAAATTATGGATGAAATACTTCATCCCATCCTTATTGATGAGGATGATGAAGATGACGACGATTTGGGCGATCGGTCGATTGGTTGGAATGCGTTTATGGATAGGGATACGATGGCAGGCCCGTAACGATGCGGGCAACGTAACGTATTGAGTCCAACGCATCTATTCTGCACATGCGCAGATCGATGCGGATACGGATACGGTTGAAATTTAGGACATGCTTAAAGTGTCTAATAAATAATCGTTGCACGTTATCGCAGGCCAAAGATACGTAAATGCCTTTTGCGTAAGGTGTCATTGGCCTAAAACAGCGCGACAGCCTACTTCGCTTCTTCGCTAGGCCAAGGCGGATGTTGGCTTCTTGACGTTCATTTCTTTCCCTTGCCCGCCCGGTGTGTGATTGAGAATGGTTTAGCCACAGAAAAAAAAAGGGTTTAGGTTTAGCGGTGGCTACGACGTGGCAGTTGTTTTTTAAATTGTTGTCAAGTCTAAATTGATTTAATATACAGCGTGTTTGTGGATTTGCTTGCCAAATGGAAAACTTCTTTATTATCAATTTTTCGAAAAAAAGTTATTTATTATAAAGTATTGCTTTGAAAATTATTAAGATTGGCATAAGAATTTCTTTTTAATGTTGTACATGGTGTCTCAAAAAACGAAAAACTTTAATTCTAAATGTGAAAAAACTTTATACCAATATTTATTATCCGGCAAATTGGAAATCGCGAAAAGCGCATTAAATCGTCAACTAATTTGTAGCATACAGGGCAATAATAAAGATTTTTTTAAACAGTTACTTAACATTTTTGATAAACAATATGGATAAATAAATAAATTATTTAAATATTTTAATCACTCTGTATACTAAATAAACCTGCAAATAGTACATTATTGATGGCTTAATAATAAATATTGCGATGGTATTTATGCATATTGTTTATCAAAAATGTTAAGTAACTATTAAAAAAAAACTTTATCATTGCCCTGTATTAAACTACAAATTAGTTGCCGATTTAATGCGCTTTTCGCGCTTTCCAATTTGCCGGATAATAAATATTGGTATAAAGTTTTTTCACATTTAGAATTAAAGTTTTTCGTTTTTTGAGACACCATGTACAACATTAAAAAGAAATTCTTATGCCAATCTTAATAATTTCCAAAGCAAAACTTTTTATAAAGAATAACTTTTTTTCGAAAAATTGATAATAAAGAAGTTTTCCATTTGGCAAGCAAATCCACAAACACGCTGTATAAAACATAAAATGAAATTTTCAATTTTGTGCGGAAAGACTAACCCATGCACATAATAAAAAATATGTATTAAACGTGTGCCCTATAAAAAGGTCATTATAATTTTGTTTTAGTTTTGCCTATTTTCGACAAAAATACAAAGAAAAAAATGTTCACAAAAAAATTATTTATTGATATGAATAATACGGTTCTTGGAAATGTGCCGCATGAAAAAGACCCATTTACCGAAAATAATGCACTAGGGTAGGCTAATGTCCTTGAACTCAGATGATAGAGTAAAATTTCCTCTTTTAAAATAACCAGGGTTAAAGTTTCTTATTTTGCATCAGGTAAAGGTACACGCCACTTTTTAAAGCGGTAAGAAAAAAAATTGTTTTATTCCTTTTACATCCAATATGAACATAAGATTTGACAACGTTGTAAGCTAGTTTATATTACCATTGTTCCGTTAGAAAACAGGTTTTTTGAAAGTTAGAGTGAAAGTTAAAGGGCAACGTTTACTCCAGAGGTTTTTTAAAGGTCTGCTAAGCCACTGGTGAGTTTGTTCCATGAATAACTACTAAATATTTGGCTCAAACCAACACAATTTATACCACATGTACATTGTCTTGGACTTTAGACTCTAGGGAAGACCTTGCTATTCTGGTCAAAAATTGGGCGGTGTTGCCAAGAGGACTGAAATATCTGAACTGTTAAGAAGTCAGAATGACTAGCAAACTATACTTAAATTAAAATAATTTCCGTTGCACGTCATCAATCAGCTGATAATTGAAAATCGGTCAGGAAACATAAGGAAACTAAATTTGGGCAAAAAATATATAAATTTCATGCGATATTGACTGTAAAAGAAACTTAATGTATTCTTCTTTGATACTAAGCCGCTTAAAGGAGATGTTTTTTAAATTTAACCTTTTAAAAATTAATATCATTTGAATTTTTTGGGCTGACAGTTGGCAACAGAAGTGTCAACGCATCGGTGATGCCAGTTTATTTCTTGGCGAATTTTGATTGACGTTTATTGTTTTCATTTCGTGTTTTCGTGAGTTTATTTAAGTCGTTTTTAACTAAAACTGCAAATCCTTTTATAAATAGGATTAAAAACTGACCTTTTAAGAACAACAAAGGGATTCATACACATTTCTGTTGATTACGTTGTTTACCTTTATTAAAAAATGCCGAAGCATTTCCTTACTGGGGTATTTTGATTACAAACTGGCAACACTGCTGATACTCGAAGGTATGACGTGCAACGGAAATTCTTTTGATTTAACTTTATGTAGGCTTTGTCGTAAGAGCATTGGGAAGCGCATCAAGCTGCAATGTGGTCGTTGCAGCGGTTATTTTCACCTTGAATGCGGAAATGTTTCGGAAGTGGATGCACGTCTCATGCAGTCCGAGAAAACCCCATGGACTTGCGGGGATTGCGAGGCACAAGCTAATGTCAGAAGGCGTTCATCATTGTTCATCTCTCCCCCCAGAAATAATGGGGATGACATGAACGAACTAAAAAATATGATTAAGGAATTGCAGGGCGAAGTAAGAGAAGTTAAGAGGGCTATGGATTTTATAAATGAAAAATATGAGGAAGAAAAAAGACGTAATAAGGTTATGTCTGAGATGTTTGCTGAGATATCGAAAGATAATTTAATCTTAAAGGAAAAAGTACAGAAATTGGAAACTGTACTTTGCAATCAAAATTCAAATAAGATCAAGCATAATTTATGTATATCTGGACTTCCATTGAACGACACTAACAACAAGGCGTCCCTGGCTGACTTGATAAACCTCTGTACTTTTTTAAATGTTCCTGTCACCGCAAATGACTTTGATGACATTCGTCAGTTTAATACACAAAAAGGCATTAAAATCACGGCTACTTTCAAGGACATAGAAATTAAAGAACGCATCCTAACTGCTCGCTCAAAAAGGGGAAGGATTACCCCCGCTCTATGTGGTTTAGGCACATCCGACGCCCCAATATTTCTTGATGAGGAACTAACTAAGGAAACTTATAATCTTTTTAAGAGGGCCAAAGGTCTAAAAGAAAGAGGCTACAAATATGTTTGGCATCGTTACGGCAAAGTGTTGGTCCGCAAAAACGATGATGATAAACCCATTTTCATAAGAAACGAATCTGTTTTGAATGAACTTTTATCTTAAACACTTTTGTTTATTATTTACGCTTATCTTCTTTTTTTATGCACACTTGGAATATATATTGATAATTCTATTGTTATAGGTAAAATTAGTTCTCTGTACTTTTTTTTGCATTTTATATTTATATTAACAAAATGACGCCTACCATGAATAATTTAAAGATTGGACATGTAAACATACGTTCGCTTTTACCTAGCAAAAACAGTTTAAAACGCCAAATTTTAAAATCAGAGTTGGACATTTTAGGAGTATCAGAAACATGGCTTTTAGGTGATATACCTGATAATGAACTATCTATTGAAGGTTTTAATTTTTTTAGGGCTGATCGAGGCTCACGGGGGGGAGGTGTCGGAGTTTATATAAGAGATGATTTGCCGGTGAGTAACGTAGATATTGGGGATAGAAACGACAGTATTGAGCAGTTATGGTTGACTATAAAGGTATGTGGCATGAACCTTGGGTTAGGTATCTTGTATCGCCCGCCCAAAGGTAATTTAATAAATAGTTTTGATTACTTGGAGAGTGCGGTTTCCGCTATAATTCCTTTGTCTGATGAGATTTTTATCCTTGGTGATATGAACATTAATCTTTTGAACTGTAATAGTTCTGTCAACATGTTTGATGCTTTTCTCACTTCTTATTCGCCTTTTCAAGTTGTTAAAGCCCCGACACGCTATTCTGGTACACAGAGTAGCCTTCTTGACGTAATTATGTTATCCAATGGGAATCTGCTGGATGGAGATGTTGTGCATATTGACATGCACGATGTTACAGACCATCAACTAACTTTTTGTAAAATCAATTGTAGGGCTCCTGTTAGGCCACCAAAAATGGTAGAATTTAGAAGTTTTAAATATTTTGACATCAATCTTTTCAACTCGGATCTGATAAATACCAACTGGGCTGAAATTTATGACAAACAATGCTTGCACGAAAAGGTAGATTTACTTACTAGAAAAATACTACAACTGTTTGACCGACATGCTCCTTTATGCAGGGTTCGAGTTACAAAGCCTAAGGCTCCTTGGTTTACAGACGTCCTAAAAATTATGAAAAAAGAAGGTAACAAGTTGATGTCAAAATACAAAAGAACCAAGGCTATTCAGGATTGGGAGGCTTATAAAGAGATGAGGAACTTATTTACCCGTGCTGTCCGTGACGAAAAAAAGGCTTATCTTGATTTTGTTGCAAGAAACAATAGTAAAAAAGATATGTGGCGCGCATTAAATAATTTAAATATATACAATAACAAAAAAAAAAATCTAAGCCTTCCTAGTAATTTAAAAAAGCCAGAAAACATTAATAATTTTTTTATAGATTCAGTAATGAATATAGCGCCACCTGTTAGTGACGAGTTTGTAAAAGCTCATCAAAATATTCGTACCAACTCTAGGTTCACACTCTCTAAGGTGTCTGACGCCGATGTCTTAGATGCAATATTCCAACAGAAATCGAATGCATCAGGAGCAGATGGTCTGTCTCTTGAAATGATTAAACTGTGCTGTCCAGTCATCGTACCATTCTTAGTCCACATCTTCAATTTATGTATAACCAACTCTGTGTTTCCTGCTAGTTGGAAGATTGCCATGGTCGTGCCTCTACCAAAGATAAATAGTCCCACAGATGTGTCAGAATTGAGACCAATTAGTTTATTGTCTATTTTATCCAAGGTGCTCGAAAAAATTATTTATAAGCAGAAAGGGAAGGTAGATGGCGTGCCAGTGGTAACGGTCGTACTTAGTTTCGCTCCTGAATTTCTAAAGATAAAAGTGAAAGTCTACATCTATTAAATATCCAACAATACTGTGGGACTTAGTTGGCTGTTTGTCTATATAATCGTTATTCAAAATTACCAATTAGGTTGGCTATAGCTGGTTTTAGTCAAAAATAGTATTGAATTTGTGATTTGGACATCATGGGTCTGTCAACCGCGGATCTAAGAGAGATCAAAACAACAATTATGAACACCTTCAGTGAAAAATTTCTTCAAGAAATTGCAAGTAAAGTAGCCAAAATGGTTGAAGAAAAATTTCAAGAGCAGCTGGAATCCCATGAAAATCAGATAAAATCCCATCTAGATTTGATTCAAACTCTAGAATCTGATAATAGAAACCTAAAGAAAAAGATAGACGATCAAGAACAAAATACACGGAGTTTAAATGTGCGCATCTTTGGAATGCCAATCAAAGATGGCGAAGATTTGCGTTCGGATGCACTAAATCTGTTTACCCAAAAATTAAAAGTAAACATTAAAAATCATGATATCAGGAAATGCCACCGAATTGCTACAAAAAACGGCAACGATAAACCGTCAGCAGTTCTCGTGCAGTTTGTTAGTGACGCGGCCCGGCTTAGTGTCCTTAAAAATCGAAAAAATCTTCAAAACAGCGGTATACAAATCAAAGAAGATTTAACTAAAATGCGTCTTTCTCTATTTGCTAGTGCAGTGCGTAAGTTTTCCAGCAAAAATACTTGGGTATTAAACGGTAATGTTTATATAAAATGCGATAGTGTTGTTCATAGGATCACAGAGGAAAATGATCTCTCGAAATTCTAAAAAAAAATCATTTTGTGGTTATCATTACTACAGAGGTGTATTGTCTAAATTGTAAGTACTTTTTCTTTTCTTATTTAAGCGCAGAAGAGCTTTTTTTTTTCTTTTTTTAATTTCATTTTTCGACCATTCTTTATTTTGCACTTTGATATTATTTAAAATTCTTATTGTTACAAAAACTACCTAGTTATTGGTGTATTATAGTGTTTATTATATTTTTTCCTTCACAAATCACATCATACTAGTTTAAGATTAGATATAAATACTCTTTAAATTCTGGGTATTGCCCTTTTGTTGGAATGGGTTAATACAAGTTGACTAATTTTATGTCCTAACAATGTATTTTAATATTTTGGGTACATCTACAATGTATTTTGTATATATTTAATTATCACATCCTAAATGTATTCATCGTAGATTATTATCTTGTCTCAGGGATGTAGCAAATAAACCTTAAATTTCGACACAATATAACTGAGCGATTCGTGCTATATATATATTTTTTTCTTCGGCTCCATTGGAATTAAATTTCCCATTGTGCGTTTTTTCTTTTTAATAATATAAGTTAATTTTTAAGACACTATCTATAACTTAATTGTATTTTTGATTGTCTGTCAGGAATGAATAATACTTTAAAAATTGGACATTTGAACATACGTTCTATTTTTACCGGGTTTCATGATTTCAAACATTTAGTTGAGCATCATAATTTTGATATAATGTTTTTATGCGAGACATGGCTCTCTGTTGAGGATGACTCTGCACGTTTCCATATACCAGGGTATCAGTTTTATAGAAAGGATAGAATTGGGAGAGGAGGGGGAGTTGCATCTTATGTGAGAGATAATTTGAGGGCTGAGGAAGTAAACTTTGATTTTTCTGTAAATCAAGCGCTTGAATTTATTATTTTAAAAATTAGGATAGGAAACAAAAGATTTGCTTTTTCTGCGTTTTATAGGCCCCCTAAATCAAATTTTAACAATTTCGTCTCAGATTTAGATAATATCTTTTCAAACTTATACCCCACTGTTGATGAACTTTTTTGTTTAGGTGATTTTAACGTCAATGTAATGAACCTTGGTAACCCTTTAACTGCTTTGTTTGAAAACTATAATTGTCAGCAAATAATTAATGAACCTACTAGGATCACTGCAACTGCTTGTACCTTGCTTGATGTAATTTTTGCTAGTGATATCGCATTGGTTAGTGAATCAGGTACAATACCTACCGATGACATATCGGATCATAAAATGATCTATTGTTTCTTAAAAATAAATAAAAAACCAG
This sequence comes from Polydrusus pterygomalis, assembly GCA_963969555.1. NCBI lineage: Eukaryota > Metazoa > Arthropoda > Insecta > Coleoptera > Curculionidae > Polydrusus > Polydrusus pterygomalis. The sequence continues at coordinate 108,280,118 of OZ018378.1, forward strand.
AAGAACCTAGGATTATTCGTTATCGCTGTTTTAAAAATTTTAATGTTGATAGTTTTTTGCGAGATTTACATAATTTACCATGGAATAATATTCTTTATGAAAATAATTTAGATAATAAGATCAAAATTTTTAATGATTTAATACTACTATTATTCAATATTCACGCTCCCATTAAAGAATCACGTATTACTAAACCTAGGGCACCTTGGTTAACAGCGAATATCAAATTGTTTATGAAACAAAGGGACACTGCACTGCAAAAATTTAAAAGGACTAGGGACAGGGGCTTAGATATAAACAATTAAGAAATTTTTCAGTAACAATGGTAAGAAGGGCAAAAAAAGAATATTTAGATTCACTGTGTTTAGAAAGAAATAGTCGTAAAACTTGGGCAGCTTTAAAAAATTTTAATTTAACTTCTAGAAAAAATGTGTGTATTCCAAAAACCTTATCTGATCCTAATGATATTAATAATTTCTTTGGAACATTCCTTCAAAATGTATCTGATTGTAGTAACAAAATTGATTTTTATAATAATAATTTGTACAGTGATCATAATACGACATTTTCTTTTCATTTAGCCGAGATATTAGATATACATAAAATTCTAAATGGAATTCAAACGAACGCAACGGGAGTTGATGAGATATCCCCCTTAATGCTCAAATACTGCAGTCCATTCATTGATAAATATATTACTCATATTATAAACTGTTGTATAGAATTAAGTTACTTTCCCAATATGTGGAAAATATCGATTGGAAAGCCACTATCTAAAGTATCAAGCCCTTGTAATTTTAACGATCTTAGAATTATTAGTATTTTACCTGCCCTTTCCAAAATTTATGAAAAACTATTATACAACCAAATGTACGAGTATTGTATTAGAAATAAAATTATTCCCGACAGCCAGTGTGGTTTTCGAAAGGGTTATAGCACCACTGTAGCTTTGACTAATGTTATTGATGATGTGATTAGAGCGTCTGATAAAAAGTTAAACAGTGCCTTAATTTTGTTAGACTTTTCTAAAGCATTTGATACGATTAATCACGGACTTCTCTTGTCAAAGTTAAAGTTTTATGGATTTGAGAGGAAATCATGTTCAATTATTGAGTCTTATCTTACAGGTCGTTTCCAAAAAATATTTTCTGATGGTAAGTATTCGAACCAGGTTAGCATATTATCTGGAGTTCCACAAGGCTCCATATTAGGGCCGTTGCTTTTTCTAATTTATACTTCTGATATCCTTAAATCCTTAAAATACTGTAAAGTGCAAGCTTATGCTGATGACACACAAATTTATTTCTGTTTTGATTTTGAGGAATATTTGGAATCTGAAGAACTTATAAACGATGACTTGCAAACTCTAACTACTCTGGCGTCTGATCATAATTTAAAATTAAACCCTAATAAATCATATCTTATGTTATTTGGTAATAAAAATAAAGTTTCCCATCTTAGGAATAATATAAACTTAAAAATAAATGGCATTAAGCTTAATGTGGTTGATTCTGCAAGAAATTTAGGAATAGTCTTGGACACCGACTTAAGGTTTCGTGACCATTTAAAAAAATTGTTTCAAAAGTCCTATTTGGCTCTAAAAATTCTATATTCTAGCAGATATATTCTAAACGTTAAACTAAAAAAAAAGCTGTGTGAGTCACTTGTACTTTCAAACTTTAATTATTGCGATTTTGTTTACGGTTATTGTATAGACAATATTGGGAAGTCCCGTATTCAAAAAGTGCAGAACACTTGCGCAAGATTTATATATGGCCTTAGAAAATACGACCATATTTCTCATACTTTTTCTGAATTAAATTGGCTAAGGATGGATGGTCGTAGACTTCTGCACCTTAATAGTTTTATTTACAAAATTTTAAACGAACCTGACTCTCCCTCCTCTCTTCGTGAACGCCTAATTCCTCGATATAATATACACTCTATTAACATTCGCTCTGTGAGTAAATTAACTTTACCACATCATCAGAGTGCTTTATTCCAAAGGTCTTTTACTTACAATGCAGTAGTTTCCTATAATGCTTTACCTGGTGAATTAACTGATGTCTCAACTGTTGAATTATTTTTAAAAAAATATAAAAAGTTTCTTTTAAATAAACAAAATAAATAATTTCGAAGTTTTAATATGTCCATGGGTGCTTTTGTTTAACTTCATTTAGTTATTGATAGACGATCAATGATCAACGTTTTCTTTTTAAGATATATAGTAAGGTATTTTTAATAATGGATTTCTTGTTACTGGTATTGTGTCTTTCTACCTGTAATTTCTTAGTTTTAGTATAATTATAACTTTTAATATAGTTTTTTTCTAATAATTATTGTCGTATGGTTCAGTTGAGTAGCTATTTACAGCTAGACTGCGCCATGCTACAGTAAATACAACCATAAATACTTTTTTTTTCCATTCGTTTATTGTAATCATCATTTCGTAATATAAAGGCATTATTTATTTATTTATTTATTTATTTATAGAATGTCAAGTACTTTAACGAAAATAGTCTGCTTTCTTCATCTCAGTCCGGTTTTCGTAAAGGTTACAGCACCGCATCGGTCTTATTGAAGGTCTTGGACGATATCATTGGGGCTGCTGATAGGGGTGAAACGTCGGCTCTGGTGTTGCTCGACTATAGTAAAGCATTTGACACGCTTGATCACCGGCTTTTATGTGCTAAGCTTCACTCGTTCGGCTTCACTGAGTCTTCAGTGAACTTCTTTAAAGAATATTTAAGAGGCAGGTCCCAATTTGTGCTCCTGGAGGGGCATCGTTCTACCTCTAGGGAGGTGCGTATGGGTGTGCCCCAGGGGTCGATCCTGGGGCCGCTACTTTTTGTAATTTACACAATTGATGTGAATGACTTTGTTAGGGGTTGCGATTTACAGAGGTACGCTGATGACACGCAACTGCGCACCAGTTTTAGTAGGGCCAGAGTTGTTGAGGCAAAAGATAATCTCACACAGTGCTTGAAATCGATTTATGACTACTCTCAAAACAATGGTTTAAAGTTAAATCCTAACAAATCCGCTATCATTTATTTTGGACCTGATTGTCAATGGGCAGCTGAAAACATGAATGTGGTTATGGCTGATACGGTTCTACCCGTTGTGCAGGAATATAAAAATTTAGGGGTTATTTTTGATAGCAAGCTTCGGTTTAGGAGTCAGGTAGGTAAAGTTATTCAGAAATCGTATTTCTCTCTCAGAAACCTATATAAAAATAAGCACGTATTAAGACCTCAATTAAAGAAGGCACTGTGTGAAACTCTTGTTCTCTCTCACTCTAACTATTGTAGTTATGTATACGGGCCTTGTCTGGACTTTCAATGCAAAACGAGATTACAAAGGGTTCAAAATTCTTGTATTCGCTTTATTTATGGACTGCGAACAAGAGACCATGTCAGCTACAAGTTATCTGAGCTGAAATGGCTTAAAATAGTAGATCGACAAAAACTGCATTTTGCCTGCTTCTTATATCGTTTGCTCTTGAGTGGTATACCCCAATACCTACGTGAAAAGCTTCATTTTCGGCATTTCACACATGATCGTTCAACTCGTTACAACACTTTCTTGGATGTACCGAAACACCGAACCGCCCTTTTTCAACGTAGTTTTTCCTATATAGCTCCTAAAGTTTACAATGCTGATATATGTAACACATTCCTTAATCTAAGTTCGAATTCATTTAGGGCCAAATATCGTAGGTTTTTGCTGGGAAATTATAATTGAATTATGTTTAAAGATGTGTAGATTTAAGATCAATGTCTTATTACTTTTTAAGTTGTAATTTTTAAGTTTTCTATATAATTAGATTTAGGTAATATTACTTACTCGAATTTAGTATTTTTTATTTTTTCTTTGTAAAATTAAAATTTTTGTTAATGTATTATACATGCTCGGTTAAGCAAACAGCTGTTGCTGACCTTCGCCGAGTCGAAAATAAAGACGTTTCTATCTATCTATCTATCTAATATTTTTAATACAAAAAAAACTAATTCTTTTTACAAATGACTATGAAAATAGCTCCGAATGTCCTAAATCACTCATTATTTAGTGACAGATTGATATTACCCTACACAGAAAAAAGTAAAATGTTGAATCTAGCATGTCCATTGGATTACTTTTAAAAAGGTTAAATTAAAACAATTTGGGTATTTTTAAACAATTTTACTCGATTATTTCTACTACTTGATTGGGTTGAATGTAAAATGTTAAATTAACCAATTTAAATTGTTAGAATCACCTTCCTTGGGTAAAAACAAGCTCATTTAAATGGTAAAAATATTAATACTTAATTATACCTTTTCTGTGTTAATTCAATCTAATCAAAATGTTGATTTTAAACATTATATTGTGTTAAACAATACTGTATGGTTCAATCAACCATTTCATTTTGTTAATATTACCTATTTAATAACCTTCGGTTTGAAATTCTATTTAACCCTACTATCGGTTAGATTCTAGCATGTCTTGTGGACGTGTTAATTTTAGTAAATTTGAAAGATAGTCAGGCCATCGCCAATTGACCAATGGCAGCTCAGTTTAGGGACGCTAATAAAGCAGCAAGTGTCTCGTCATTCGCGGCATTCGCATAACAACAGTAACAACATAACCTTATCTGTTTTGTGGCGGCACTGGAGTCTGGAGTTCATTTATGGTTTTCCTCGTGTTTTTCTTTCTTTGTAAGTGTAGGAAAATTGTGCAATGGAATTAAAAAAGCTGTTGCGGGCTTCCACACCTAGTGGAAACATTTTTGGGTAAGGATAATAATATATTATATTATATAATATAGTATACTATATTTAGTGTCACCTGTTTCATTATTCCTAAACTAATTGTATGTAGGCACTATAAAAATACTACATTAAATTTGTTATTTTATTAGGTAAGTATACTTAAAGTGTATCGTGGTACCTGCCTACAATTGATAATAATTTTAGGTAAGATAAATATGTAAATTTTAGTAAAAATTTGCGAAAAGACACATGAGATTCATGGTCTATATAGAATACGACCTAAAATTAGTCGGTATAAAAAATCCATGTTTTCTCTTTTTAATAATTACCTTACCTAATAATATTTTCCTTAGGTACCTACCTACAAGCAAAAAAATATTCTTAATAGGTGCTTACCTTAACCTATATAATCTAATTGTTTTAACCCTTTGTGTATACCAACGGGACGGGACTGTCAAGTCCCACCAACTTTATTTATTTATTTATTTATGAGTGGAACAATAACTCATATTTTGTTGTATTCGAATATTAAAGATCGAACTATATATTTTTCTGTCAGCTCTTTAGATCTATATGTACCGATCATATTAAACAGGAAAACAATAATGTTATTTTATTATTGGTTTACAGAAAAGTATGTAAGGGTTTTATGGCAATTACATAACACTAATTTGGTTTCTCCCTCAGGCAGGTATCTCCAAACACTCTGGGGTGAAGGTATCTAGAGTCGGACATACGCGCAAGCGCAGGCATGGACGACCATAAGAGGCACAGCTAGGAACAGAGGAAACACGACCGGACCGGCAGTCTGTACCAGACTGGTCCATCAAGGATCCGCACCGTTCTGTTTCCCTTGTAATCTGTTAGGTATAAGTAAAGAGATTGTGTTTAAACTTGACCAGTACATTACGTTGTATAATAAACTACTACTATATAAAGCGGGTATATATCTTTTATTACACCTCGGATATCACAAATTTAACCTATTCATATTTTTAATTTAAACCAATGATATGGTAAATTTAACCCTTCTAATGGGTTGTAACAACAATATCAAATTTTTAAAATGATACAAGGTTAGAAGGATATGGTAAAAATAACCCAATGATATTGTTACTTTAATCATATTATTTGCTATATTATACCTTTAGTGTGGTTTAAATCAACCAAATAGTCGATTGATTTGATCATACCAAGTTAATCATTTCATAGAGTTGATTTAACCAGATCATTGCGTTGTTGCTATTTAAACTGATTATTGGGTTAAATCAAACCTATTTGCGTTAATTCAATCTTTTACCTTTTTCTGTGTATGACAAGCATTCTGAACAGAGTTTTTAGCAAGGTGAGGGATTAGCTGGTTTTTCGGTGTGAACGCTGCAGTTTTTTTCAATAAATAAATTACAGAAAATCGGGCAAAATTATACCTTTGACTGCGATAAAAAAAAGTTTAATTTTGCCTCACCTATAAACTAACTAAGTAAACGATGCGCAAATCTCACCTTCTAAATTTCTTTTCAGATTCGGGGAAAGCTGTTGGACCGCACCTCTCGTTCCTTGAAGCTCTCCCGTCTTTACCCAGGTACCAGATACCTTATTTGTGTATTGGCGTTGGGCAATTGGGCGTCGGCACGGAGAAGGGCGACGGCAGAGTCGCGCCTCGCTGCCCGAAGACCAATCGAGAATGACACGTTTACGAAACAGGATGGCTTGGAAACTTTTGGAGATGGAGTGTTGCCGTATTTGACAGATTCGTCAACTAGTAAATGTGCAGAGGTGAGGACAGGTCTATTCTGTAACATGTCCTGTATTATAGTCATCATGGAAATTGTCGTTATGCTTAGTACAAATAGGTACACATAAAATATTTCTCTTAATTTGAGATCGTATTTTTTTGCTGCATATGAGAGGCACCATGGTCTAAAGTAGATGCCGTAGGCATTACTTTCAGATTATGTATTCCTAAGAACAAGCAAATTGTAGCATATGGATTTTCATATTATGTGGTAAAAATAAATTATTTCAAATTACGAGAATTTTTTTGTGTGCACACTCGGCTTTACGGTTTTCGGCTGGGTCTAATTTATCACAAGGTTCGTTAGACTCCCGATTTCCAATATCACGTTAGACTCAAAATAGGGAACATAAAAAGAATTGTTTATGAAATGAAACAAGCAAGTAAATCAGAGGTATTATATTTCTTTGGAAACCAAGGAATCTGTCCGCGCCCCTAAAAAGAGCAAAAAAAGTAATCACCGTAAAATGTATAGGTCAATTTATATCCACCAGTAAAATGTAAAGCTTGCCTGGATTATATTGCAGCTGATTTTGAGCAATAGAGACATTCAGGCTTCTAAGAGTAAGGGTAGGCGATTCGTTCTTTGATAAAGTCCCGGTTGGGACGGGGGTTCCTTAGTGCAGTGTTGTTGGTCCACTGGCATTTTTAGTTATTATTAATGACCTGGCGGAGGATATCGCCTTCAGAGTTCGTTTGTTTGCAGACGACTGTATTATCTATAAATCTATCTCCACTATGACTGCCTGAATTGCAAAAGGATCTAAGGGCAATAGAACAAGGAATATCTAAGAATAGAATGCGTATAAACACAATAAGGAGTAATGTAATTACTTTCCGTAGAAAGAAAATATTTTATGATTGTGTAGTTAACAGCGGTGAATTGGGGCCTTTATTTTATTAAGTACCTAGGAGTTATTTTTTTCTTCCAACTTGAGCTGGGATTGCCATGTGAATAAGACAGTAGTACATATTGTGTATTATCTATCGTTCAGATTCGTCCGAAAAAAGTTAATTTTACATGCGGTGATGAATTCTTTAAAATTTCGATCTGTCGAAATTTAGTAATATTATGTTTATTGGAAATTGTTGCAAACAAGCGAATCGACTCTAAAACACAAATTTTACGGAAACGACTTCCTTGTGAAAGACGTATCTCTACTCGCTGGAAGTAAACTGTATTCCCTAAATACGAAATATGTGAATCGAGTAATCTGGCAATCGAGTAATTGAGTAATTGAATAACGGACAAATCAAATAATCAATTTAAAAAATTGTTATCAACATAAGTAAAACTTTGTTGAGTTAAATCTTCATCGGTATTTTTTTTTCAGGTCAACACTTTAGGAGCTCCAGACTTAACAATGCTGCCAGATCACTCGATGGGCGTCCAGTCCATATTAACCCGACGACTTGGTCTGATAATCGGATGCTGTATGGGTTTCATTGTTTTCGTCATACTTGTTTCCGTATTAGGTTACCTAAAGGTAAGCATTTGTATGACAGTGCGGCCCTAGTTTTTCACATAGGCAAGTATCATTCCAACTTCAGTAATTAATTAAAATTCTAGCCAACAGATACTTATGCGATTTTAGTAGGGCCAGAGCTTATTTTTACTTTTGGTTCAAATCAAGTATAGCATTTCTGGTGACGAATAATTTTACTTAAAATTTTATTGACCATTTCACTGGCCCGAAAATAAATATTCAGCTGACAATATCAACAACATTGCCGTGATTAATTTTTGACCACAGTAGTTCAAAAAAATCTGTTTTTTGTTTGTTTTTAAAATCCTCTCATGTAAAAATAGTCCTGATGGATACCACAAAGTTATTTTCCTAGTTTTACTCCACTTTGTTGCTTTTTGGTGGTCTCGCTTTTGGATTTTAAAAAAATGGGCCTAACTACTCGGGATTTTCTTAAGGTGGGAGTATCAACATGCTTGCCAACCTGTAACCTATTTTGCGTAGATTTATTTATGTTTTCTAGCTTTTATACAAAATGTAAAGAAAATCAGTATCGACTTGATATTCTATAGATAATTATTGACATATTTAATAAATATCAAGGAATTTCATAACTTATTTGAGTAGAATTGTATAGCGAAAAATATCGGGTAAGATTTTTTTTAACATTATTATGTCATTGTCACTCATTGTTCTTTCACTATACAATTCTCCCGAAATTAGCAATGAAATAAATTGATATTTTTGTATTATATCAGATACTACCTAAATAATGCACCGACGATATTGATTTTCTTTAAATGCTAGTTATTAAAATAATAAACTCAAAAAATCAACGCGAAATAGGTTATAGGTTGGCAATAGATTGAATGACGTTGAGAATTCAACCTTAAGGTTGAATTCTCAACGTCGTTCAATTTATTGCCAACCTATAACCTATTTCGCTTTGTTTTTTCAAGTTTATTATTTTTTAAACTAACATTTAAATAAAATCAGTATCGTCGGCACATTACTTAGGTAATATCTGATATATTACAAAAACATCAATTTATTTTATTGCTAATTTTGGGAGAATTGTATAGTGAAAGAACAATGAGTGACAATGACATAATAATATTAAAAAAAATCTTACCCGATATTTTTCGCTATACAATTCTCCTAAAATAAGTTATGAAATTCCTTGATATTTATTAAATATGTCAATTATTACCTATAGAATATCAAGTCGATACTGATTTTATTTAAATTTTGTATAAAAGCTAGAAAACATAAAAACATCTACGCGAAATAGGTTATATAGGTTGGCAAGCATGTTGATACTCCCACCTTAACAAGATCATTTGCAATATTGCCAAGCAACAAACTTTTATACCAGTCCAAATTTTTTCTGTTTTGGTTTAGGTATATTATATGAAATATTTTTGACGTAACAACAACAGCCCATAGATAGTTAGGTATTACTTATGTTATCATAATATGTTACCATGGATCACAAAATTTTTTTGACTTTTCTTACCGAATATCCCTCTAGCATTAATAGATAATCAAAATGAATGTAAGCAAAGTATCCTCGAAATCTGTAATAAAATAATCTCGTAGTCATCAATGCTCTTGGGATATTATAAAAAAAACTAAAGTCTGTTTAATGACCGCTGACCATTACGTCACGACTAGTGCTTATCTTTCTACCATTCGTGAACTAGGTGAGATAGTAAATTTGCGTCAATAATGAATGTATAATTTTACCGGTCAAAAAAAGTCTTATTGTCATTTTTGACAGAAACATTTTTAATCAACATTATTTCAAAAATGTCACGGTATTGTGAAAAAGAATAAGCGTTAATTTTAAAATTATTTGATTATTTTCAAAGAGAAAGTAATGCCGGAAAGACTCTTTTACCCTTTAATGCAGTTTACTAGGTAAGTAGATATAATAACGCAGCAATTGTAAAAACATAGATAATAAACATAAAAAATATATGGCAACGATTTTATAAATCTGTTTTGGAGAGTTTCTGATGCCTTGGGAGTTTCGTATTCAACATTTCAACGAATTGAAGCAAAGGGGATAAAGAAGGATGAATATTTTAAGAATCTCAATAATGTAGCTCTTTTGTCATCCCGTGGTCGACAACTTCACGAAATTCATGAACATATCATAAGAGACCGTATTTATGAGATGTATAGAGCAGGTGAACAGGTTACCATTCGCTCAATACAACTAAACCTTAAAATCATTGATGGAGATGTAATATCCACTGGTTTATTAGCTGTTTAAAAAAATTTTAATTTTCATGGCGTACTACGAGTAGAATTTTTAAGAGAACTTAACAACTTCGGCAACTCTCCATTTCCCTTAAAATCCTTTTTTTTGAATGAAACCTGGATATACATACAGTAAAGGGGCTTTTCGGTGAAGTTGGCAAGATGATACTCTTCATACAGTTAAAAAAAAATCGTATGTTATTCTACATACTGGTTCTGAAATAGTAATTTACGTTACAAGACCGGAAAGTAGTGTTTTTCAGGTCGAGACAAGCATTGGAAGCTTGGAGAGACCTGGAAAACACTAATTTTCGGTTGCGTGACGTACAATATATTTTTTAAGACCGACACTTCGATATATTTTATAATCTACGCGAAACAAGTTTGACATAAAGAACAAAATTAAAAATCAACGAACTGTCACTCGACAATACATCGAAATGTTGTTGTCATAATAACGAAATCAAGGTATCTTGTATTATCAAAGATCGATTGGAAAAACAAAAAACAGGGTGACAGTGACATTAGAGACCGGAAAAACGTTATTTTCTAGACGAAAAATTGTCCAGAAAGTGTAAATTTTCTGGTCGGTTTTAAAAAAATGGATTTGTGAATAATTCAAGTTTATTATTCAAGTCTGGCCTGAAATCTGATGATTATTCGATAAATAGTGAAAATTTTGAGAAATGATTTGAAGAAAAATTGTTACCAAACTTGAGAGAACCATCGCTTATTATCATAATAACGCCACCTATCCTTTTTGGCTAATAATAAGATTCCAAATACAAGTTGGTCAAAAAGATTACTTACTGTATGATTAGAACAAAGACAATTATTACCGTTTTCACCATTTGCAATGAAGGATCAGATCTACATAATAGTGAAGCAGCATATCCCACCCAAACGTTACACAAGTTTTCTGGAAAGCTCTATTTATTTTATTTTTTCATTATTTTTATTTTATTTAAATAGGTTGGATGAATTAGCATTGCAACATGTATGTACATCGAGTTTTAAGACTTTCTCTATATCATTGCCACTTTAATCCTATTAAAATGGTTTGGTCGAAATGTAAGCGCTATTATGATGCAAAAATAAGTTCTATGCATCCTGTAACAAATGACGTAGTTTTGGGTCTGTGGAATGAAGCTATCGAAAATGTAACAGTGGAAAGATTTATTGATGCTTTAGATACTCTTCACCTTATTATTAACTTGGACGAATCTGGTGATGATGATCCTTGCAGAGATGATTTATTTTAATTATTAAATAACTGTATTTTGTTGTGTTGTCAATTTTTATTATATGTTCTTCTTTATGATTTTATAAATAAGATAAAAATATTTGAAACAAAATTTATAGACTGATGCAGTAGACAAAAAAATAGATGATTTAATTTTTAATTTTATAAATGGGTTTAATTTATTTTTCAGTCAATTTAAATCTATTAAAAATTTTCATACTGATTTTTAAAAACAAAATGTTTTATCCCATGATACCTTTTACCTTAAATAAACTACTTATTTCTGACTTCATTAACAGTATAAAGAAAATAATTAAAAATTTGAAAAAAAACCCGCTTGTATTTTACTTATTCACATGCATCCGTCTTTATGTAGATCAAGCCTTAGACAAATCATAACCTTCACCACCGGTAAGTCAAACTGGCTGAATTAATTTACAACGTACCGCAAATATGGAGAATATAATGACGTAACGCTCAGCGGTCATTAAACAGACTTTACTTTTATTTTCAACAAACTCAAACTTTTTAAGTTTAGCAGCTGATAAACTTAATAGGGCAACATTAACTTATTTTAACTAACCCAATGAGATATGCCCTCTTCTCAATCCACCAAAATTCCCGACTAACTAAATTTGACAAACCATAGGGTAATCCACCCATTTCTTTAAAAAATCCTAAATTTGGGGTGCTTTTTTTTATCCAGGGTTGGAAACTAACCCATTTAAAAAAAATCCTAAAACATGTATTGTCGAAGCTTGCCAAAAAGAGCATAAAAAATTGAATAGAACCCACTATCTTTGATGAGATGCATAGGAACAAGACTCCATTTACTAACTCTGATTACTAAACTGTCATTACCTCGAAAAACGGTGCATACTGTGGTTAAATCAGTAAAATCAAAATTGTCTGTGTAGAACATGTAAATTTTTCTAAAATTTAATTCCTCAGTGTGTCACATCGAAATTGAATTGGCTCTAAGTTCTTTCAGCTTTAACAGATCGCGTGTTCGGAATTCGTTCGTCGTTTCCGACAAAGATCGATTGAAAAGGTCTCAAAAAAGTAATTCGTTATTCTGCGCTCACAGTTCCGCCAAAGGGTTTAAATTGAGGCCTCGAATTCTCGTTATTTGTGGAGTCGACGAACTGAAAGGTAACCGACAATAATTGAGGGAAACATTTAACATACGTTTCACACCTTTTTGGTTAAATAAATATTTTTCGTGGTGAAGCATTCGTTTATTTTTGACGCTTTTTTCTGCAAACGTCATTTAGTAAAAAAACTGAAGATAAATAAGCTACTTTTAAAGTATCGGTAATGTTAAACGTTATGTTGGCTTTTGTTTTCTTGTTTTCCCTTTACGTCAAATTGCTGTTGCATAGGGTGAATGGAAATGTTTTTAGGTTTGCGACAACAGTATTGAGATTATTGATATTCCTACACTGGCTAGGATTTTATCTATGAGGGGGGTATAGACAGGTACAACAGGCGATTATTTTTTTGAACCACGCCCAAATTTTGCTAAAATTGGAAAATAATTTAATTGTAGTAAATTGTTACTTTCTCACTTATAAACGAAAAAGCGAAAAAAAAAATACCACAATAATTGATATAATTAATTAGTCGTTTATTTAAGAGAAAACACTAGTGACGCATTCGCCATTTCATTTTTTGTTTCAATATTTTGTTTATTTGTGTTTTCTTCAAAAAGCGGCCAAATACTCTTTGAATAGCAACGCTAAAAATCTTGGTATCATTTTTTACCAATTTTTGACCTTTGAAGTTCATATAAAAAACATAATAAAAATTGCTTATTATAAACTTGAAATTTTATATAGGTAAGCAAATTAGAGCTTGGTTTAAGCATTTTAGTTACATTAAAAAGTTTATTGTAAATTCAATATAGTTTGAGTCTATTTAAATTGAACTTAAACATTCATAAAAAATTAAGGCTTGTAATTCTATTATTTTATGTGGTTTAGATTATGGTGATGTTATACATCCTAAAAATATAAATTATAAAAACAAAATGAAAGTTACAAAAATTACAAATTAATTGTTTAAGATTTTCGACTACCTAGCCTTCAAAAATACGACCATGTTACTTTAACCTATAGACAACGTAATATTATAAAACTTAAGTTTGGACGTAAAATTCATTTAAATGTTGTTATTCATAAAATAATTTCTACTAAAAAAACATATTATTCATATAAAAAAACTAAACTATTCGGCTTTTAAAAGTAATATAAAAAAACATTATCCTATGGTGGGGATGAAAGACTGATTAATTTGTTAATGAAAATCCAAAGTTTTTGTGACAAATTGTTGTTATATTTTATTATTTTTATATTTTGGCACAAATAAATATCTTTATTATTATTACCTACGGTTTTAAGTTAAAAATTATATTTATATTTATTTATATATTGTAGTCACATAATATCATATGTTTTCAATCAATACAACTAAACAAACTTAATCAGCAATATAGTGATGCACCTAGGTGTTACCACCTGTATGTGCATAGAGTAATAAATTGTTTAAGATGTCAGTATAATGTAAGAATAGTTATAGATTATAGATTTGCCCTCTGACTCAAAACATAGCAAATTTATTATAAAAAGTAGTTACTAGGACAGTCTCATAAACATTTCTATATTCGAAAATAAAAAAATCTTAAACAGTGCATTAAATCTTTTCGATCTTTGTACACTTCTTATATCAACTGGAATGACGTTAAAGAATTTGGGTGCAAGATATGTTACAAAATGTTGATTTATATTTGTCCTTGAGGGTGGGATATTCAGCAAATGAGCAGCGTTACCTCTGGTTGTATAATTATATAATTAGATACACAATTTATTCTTAAATTTTTATTTAAATATATGTAACTACAAACAGCCAGGACATACAAAGTTTTAATATTGCACACTTCAGGTGAGTAGAGCATATTAGTAGAAAATAACTTCGGTTTTTTTTTAAATTACTTTTACAATATAATTCTTGGCAACTTTCGACTGCTCTAAATGGCTGCTGCACATTCGTCCCCAAACAATAATTCCATATCTCAGTGCCCTATAAAACCATTGAGGTAGGATTATACAGAGACGCCATAACGTGGCTAAAAGTGACCACAGGTAGATATATTGAATCGACGTTTATGTCAAACAAATGTGACCTTTTGACGTTTTATGACGGGAGAGTGTTTTTTTAGTTTTTTGTGTTTTATATTGTTTTTCGAGTGATATTTATATTAACTATTTAAATACAATAATGGTTTCTTGTGCTCATCGTTCTTGCAATAGCAGGGATGCAGTCGACAAGAAAAAATCTACGGGAATAACATTTCATAAGTAAGTAAACAAAAAACAGGGTTGTATTTAAATAAGATGTATTTATAGATTCCTTAAAGCTTTAAGATTTTTTTACTTTACGCACCTTTTAGCCATTTTAAGAAACCTAAGTGGTAAATTTTAGCTTTTTCAAGGTTAAATTTTTCAAAAAAAAAAGTTAAAACTTAACTAGTACCTAAATAAATTTATTTTTAAGTCTTATTTAAGCATGGTTGTATAGTATTTAAATTGTACGTTTTCCTTTTAGATTTCCTAAAGATCCTGCGCGCCAGCAGATCTGGTTGCAGTTTATTAATCGGGGGGCTTGGAAACCAACAAAATATAGTGTTTTGTGCTCAAAGCATTTTTCTGAGATGTACATTGATCGAACCTCAAAATGTGTCGTTCGCTTAAAAGAGAATGCCATTCCTACCCTTAATCCCTCCCAGGTATATATAAAAATATATACCTATTGTATTTATACAACTTTAGTACTATTTTTTTAAATTTTATTGTTGTTTTGGTAAATTACAAGGTTTTAATAATTTTAATACGATAAGAATATTCTTGTTCTTATAATAAAATAGTATTTATATTATTTTTAAGTTTTTTTTTTTAATTCCAGGAGCAAATGGATGACGAATTGACAGAACCACCAGCCAAGGTTAGGATATTGTCAAATATTTTGATTGTACCAGCAAAATGTAAAAATTTTGACCAAGATATAAGTATCCCTTCAACAAGTACTGCAGGTTTGGCTAAAGATATACTAGCAAGGCCATCAACTTGGCAAATAGGTGAACCTGTTTCTCCCAGGAAAAGAAAATTACTGAATAAACTAAAAACAACACAGCGTATAAGCAGGGAAAGAAAAACAAAGGTGATATATTTGAAACGAAAACTGATGCGAAGGGAAAAACGCATAACAAATATGAAAAAAATTCTTAATGAACTAAAAAAAAAGAAACTTTTACAAGATGAGCATTTAGACGTGCTTTCTAAACTTGGAGGGCCTCAAGAATTATTTATGAGGCAATGTAAAAAAGCATCCAGCAAAGCTCTACCAAAATACTACTCAGAAGAGATAAAAACGTTTGCATTGACACTTCATTATTACTCCCCCGTTGCCTACAATTATGTAAGAAAAACATTTAACGTATGTTTACCACATACACGAACGATAAGCCGGTGGTACCAAAGTATCGATGGAGAGCCTGGATTTACTAGCGAATCGTTTCAGGCTTTAAAGTTAAAGGCTTTCTATGAAAAAAAGAAAGTTATATGCAGCCTCATTATTGATGAGATGTCAATTAGACAACATGAGGAATGGGTTGCTCAAAAAGACAAGTGCTACGGGTATGTAGATATGGGAACAGGAGTCAAAGAAGTTACTCTTGCTAAAGATGCTTTCGTCTTTCTTTTAAACTGTGTAAACGGTTATTGGAAAATACCCGTTGGTTTTTTTCTTATTGCTGGTATAACAGCAGAGCAAAAAAAAGGATTGGTGTTGCAGTGTTTGGAAAAGTGTAGTGAAATAGGAATTGAGGTGGTTAGCTTAACATGTGATGGTCCTCCAGTAAATTTAACCATGGCAAAACTTTTGGGTTGTAACTTGGACCATGAAAATTTAAAACCATTTTTTAAACATCCATCGACCAATGATGATGTGGTTTTTTTTCTGGACCCATGCCACATGATAAAGTTAGTGAGAAACACTTTGGGTGAAAAGGGTTCCCTAGTGGATGAAAACAATGAATTAGTTTGTTGGCATTTTTTAAAAGAACTAAACAATTTACAAAGAAGTGAATCCTTCCACTTGGCCAATAAATTAAGGGATCAACATATTGCTTTTGGCAAACAAAAGATGAAGGTTAGGCTGGCAACTCAAGTCTTTAGTGAGAGTGTTGCAACCGCCTTATCATTTTGTAAAAATGAATTAAAAATGAAACAATTTGCTGGGGTTGATGCGACAGTGAGATTTATTTTAATTATGAACAATTTGTTCGATATTTTAAACTCTAGAAATTTAGCACAATGTCATTACAAAAAACCAATATCTGCAAAAAATTATGAAACTATTGATTTTTTTTTTGAATTCTGCAGATAAATACATAAGCTGTTTAAAAACACACGTAGGTGGTCCTTTACTTTTAGATTCACTGAGACATACAGGATTTTTAGGGTTAAAAATATGCATCTCTAGTCTTAAAGTATTATTTAAAAATTTAGTTACTAGGAATAGATTACAGTTTTTGCCACTTTATAAATTCTCCCAAGATCACATTGAGCTATTCTTTGGGTCCATTCGGTCCCAAGGAGGTTACAATAATAACCCCACTGCACGTCAGTTTCAATCAGCCTACAAAAAATTGCTTATTCATGTGGAATTGAGTCATAGTTTTCATGGAAATTGTGTCCCGTTAGAGCAACTCCACATTTTAAAATGTGACCCTGTACATCAAATAAATGTCACTTCAAGAGATTACAGGGCACTAGGAATGGAAGAACATTCTGACAGCGAGTTAAATGATATTATCAGAGATCATGATTATTTGCCAGACCCGCTGTCAGAATATTCAAAACATATTATTACCTATATAGCTGGATTTATCGTACATTCTTTAAAAAAAAAAATATTCTGTACAGAATGCATATCTGCTTTAACAAGTGACACGAGGGATATGTATCTATATTCTTTTATAGATAAGAAAAATAAAGGTGGACTACAATATCCCTCAACAGATGTTTTGGAGATATGTATTCTTGCGGAAAAAGTTTTGAAAAACATTGTTTTTTCTCAACAAATATCTGCAGCAGCTTTAGTTACCACAATATTAAAAAAGTTTGTAAATAAAAATATTTTTTTTAATTTAGTAGTTCATAGCTTTGATCAGTCGGCTTTGGACAGTCACCGAGTATTGCTAATCAAAGCTGTGGCAGAAAAGTACATAAATGTAAGGTTGTACCATTTCGCCAAACAAAAATCCAACAAATCAGAAAGTATTAGGCATCATAGTAATAAGATTGTTTTATTTAAGGGACAATAAATTTTTGTTTTTCAAGAATTTGTTTTATTTTTTGTGTGTAATAGCTGCACATTATCTTATTTTAGAATATAAAAAAAGGATTGTCAATAAAATTATAGTAATAAATATGTATACAGTGTTCGACAGTGACTTATATTAGATAAATCCTAAAATTTAGACAAACTGCACTTAAAAAGAAAATATGTGAGCTATTTAAATCAGTAGAAACCCTAGTCCCAAAGACTTTTATTTAAAACATATTTTTTTTTTATTCAAAAAGTTTTCGAAATAAAGCATATTGCGGGACTTTTGCTAGACACTGTATTTTAAAACAAAAAATGATATTTACCGAGATATTTACATTATATGATTATCTTATTATAAGCTTAATGCTAGCGTAATACATATAAATATAAATAGTCCGGACCTGGCGAGGCATCCATATTGCAACTACTATTAGCCACGCCTAGTGGTACCGTTTTCTCGACGCGAAATTAAATCTTATGGCGCCTCCTTATAATCCTACCTCAATGTATAAAACATAATAATTAGATTTTTGTTAAGTGTTCCCCGAAGTATGTAAAATTTATGTATGAGACATCGAATTTTCTTACATAGATAAAGCACGTGTTGATCCCATCTTAAATGTTTATCTACTCTAATTCCTAAATATTTTACAGAGGAGACTTCCCTGAGTGGCTCAGTGACATTTTCACATCTTATGTGATCAAAATCTGGTATATTGGCTGCTGTAATTGAGAAAGCGATATAATTTGATTTTTTGACGTTTAAGGTATCATCTGCATAAGCAATGATCTCACCCCCCACATCAAGCCTACATAGGTGATTAATTGTTTAAATATTTAATAAAAGCGAAAGTATTAAGTACCTATGTATTAAGTTAAGTGGCATCCTTTTAACACATAACAGTTTCTAAGGTTCAATTATTACTTTGTAGGATGCATTGATAATGGCAAATAAATAAAAATGTTACACCTTCATCTAAATATTTTTTTTATATTCTCCCTTTTATTAGTTTACGTCATCTCCCATTTTAGTAGAGTATTTGTGTTCGTACTACCCCAATCCAATCCATGGATTAGATTGGTATCCCCCTTCCAAAATCTTCACTCCTATCCCCACTCCCATCCCCACTCTTATCCCAACTCTTATCCCTATCATAAAGACAAACCAATTCATACAAATTCTTACCCAGCTTAAACAATATTTAAATACTTTAGTTAACCTTAATGAAAGAAAAAATCTCGTTGCTGAAGAACAAATTTATATAATTTATTCATTATCTCTTTTTCTTTAGTGCTAATTTAATCATCTACGATGTATTAGTGCAGTGATTTTAACAAAAGTTTTAACCACCATTCAAAAGTTAATAGACATAAAAACGAATTATGTCCCAATAGACCGTCTTGTTCCCGTGTAAAAAGAAAGACTACTACTCAACTAGGTGTTATATTAACACAGAAATCCAGACTAGAAAAAACCCAAAAACCAAACCACCTAAACTAACTCTATCTCGATATTTCGTATGTAAAAAATAAACTTGGTGCAGATTTTCGGTCAAACCTATATAAAAGGGGGTTTCAAAGTGATAATAATGTGAAAATTATAACTTCAGCCTTCAAAAACAGGATTATATCTTACATGCTGCTTCCATCCAAAATCGCTTTCAGAATAATGATTGGTTTCCTCTTCTTCATCCACTACTTCCAGGTCACTATGATTCTTGCGATTAAAAAGGTTTTCACATGCGTTACATCAGTGTTCAATCTCAATGTCTTAACCATTATTTTGGTTGATACTTTGATCTACTGTATTATCCTAATCCCAAAATTCATCGCTTTTGATGATAATTGCTCCCAATTCCTTGTCGGAAAGTGGCTTAGCCATGTTTTCTTGAAAAAAAGATATTTTGCTTTTTGGAAATTATTTTAATATTCTGGAACTTAACACTAAATTATACGTACAGTTGACGAGATATAAATGCGTACACTCCACCCATACATAACTCAATTACAACAAAATTGAACAAATCCGAACAAACCCGAACAAACAACAAAGAAAATATTAATATTTAATTGCTGCGCCGTTGGATTCTAACACTAATCGTAATCTTCTTGGCATTGACAAAATAATACTTCTAGTGTAATCCAGAGTTAACCCTTCCCAAATTTCTTCTATTTTATCCAGGGCCGTAGCCAGGGGGGGGGGGGTTAGGGGGGTTGTAACCCCCCCCCGAAATAAAAAATATATATTTATTTTAGACTTATATAATAAGCATTAATGAGACTGCAGTTATATACAGTGCGCCCGTCTCGCTTTGTTGTTACACAACATAATAGTTAATCTTATTTACGGGCTACAAGGCTGCAGATCGCCTTAATGGTCTGGCTTTCCTATAATATATGTCCACCGTGATATAAACGTAGATGTAAACAAAATCATACATATTTTCTCTTCTAAGAACAGGAAACTTAATTTTGTAATTTAGTACAAAGTAAGTAGGTACTTCAGATATTTTTTTAGTTCTTATTGTTTATTTTTCGTTTTTATTCTTATTTTGTTTTTGATCTTATTATTACATAATATAATTTATTATAATAATTATTATACTTAGATATAATTATGACTTAATATAGAAGACATGTTAGTTAGTAAAATAAATAGTTTATTTTGTCGATCGACCTTTCAAATTTCGAATTTCTTTTAAATTAAAAGAGTGTTTTAAAGTCTGGCATATTGCCGCAGATTAAGCTTTATGGTTATTTTACCAAAAAAAGGGCGTGGCACCCAAAAAATTTTCGCACTGAAGAGCGGCTTCGGCGCAGTTCCCTTTCGCACCCCTCCCCCCTAGAATAAATCCTGAAGCCGCCACTGGAACAAACCCCCCCCCCCCCGAAATTATTTTCTTTCTACGGCCTTGATTTTATCAAATAATTCTATTTCATTCTGTGGTTTAAAATTTATTTTGTACATTTTCAATTGGATTTAAATCAGGTCTTCTTGAGCACTAAGGCAGACATGTTACGTTGTTTTGTCTAAACCAGTTTCCTATATTTCTTGCAATATGCACAGTGCAGTTATCCTGCTGAAATATAAAGTTATTTCCTTCAAAAACTATCGCGGCAGAAGGACCAAAAACAATTTCCAAAATATGAAAATGTATATTACTGTTTAGTGTTCAACCAATATTCCAGCATACACCTGCACCGTAAACACTTATCACCATGCCCACACATTAACGGAGTAACGTCCACTGGTTTGCTTTTTTTGAGTATACTTGTCGTCATATCGGGAATTTGGTGGTCTATATAGGTACTTGAATCCTTCCATTATATGTAGATGGAAAATTTTTCTCATCGGAAAAGATAACATTTTGCCAAAAAAATAATTTTCTGGTAAATATACCCAATAGACCTTTCAAGTGTTTAATGATAACGCCATTTTTTTACAATTCCTTGAACAGTACTTCTAGGTACTCTAAAATGATCAGCTATTTTTTCATAAGACCACCCTATTTCTTCTAAACATATTCTTGCTTTTTCAATAATACTTAAATGAGGCATTTTTAAATCAAATTAGATAATGACAATACTCTGACCGATATCATGATAACAATAATTAAGACGTTACGAAGGTATGTAATAAAGGTAAAAAAGTTGCATTTAGAGTGTCACAGTTTAGTGTACGAAATTATCTGTCGTCAACTGTATCTTTGCATTAAAAGAAAACAAAAATGTTTACAAAATCCCTAAATCTAATTTAATTAATTTTCAATTTTTTAATACCCATGAGTCATTTTTACCAAATGTCATTGATTACGAAGGTGGTACGCTACACAAAAATGGACCTAAACCACGATGCATATCTGCCTCTACTCATGCGCTGAGATTACAAATGCAATAATTTTGCAGTTGCACATTATTTAAATTTTTAGTTAATCTATATTTTGTTGTTTCAGATTAAGAAACAGCGCCGCACCATCAAACGTGAGCAACCCCCCGCTCCTCCCGAATACATGTCATACCGCCATTTTTCTATACAGAGTGGTGAGATCGGTGACCGATCGGGACATCCGCACTTCATCACCAACATGACCAATACCACAGCGCTCAATTAGGTAGTACTAGATATTTAAGAAATTAGCGTATATATACCTAAGATTAGGGAGTTGTTGTACATTCTTAAATACGATATCTTATAACATTTAACATTAATAACAATTAATGTTCTCCTGTCCTGATATCTCCAGGTTGGAAGCCAACGAATTAAAAAGGGGATTAACTTAAAGGATTGATGCCAATAATAGGTAGGTATGTACCAGATTCGTGGCCACTATAATGAATAATTTCGGAAGTTGTGCTATTATTTGTACCCTAAATATGTTCATATCATAGTATAGATGACTCGCAAAATTTTTTTAAAAGGCTAGAGAATATCAATGCATAATTTCTAGAAAAATAAAGAAATCGTCCATAATTTTCAAAGAGATCTAGTATAGTTTAAAAATTTAAAATGACACAAAGTCTCGAAATTGTATAATAACATATAAAAAGTTTGTTACAGGTGTTTGGCCCTTTCGGGCATCATCAGACCTTAAGGTTCTAAAATTTAAAAATACACCCACTCTACATGTAATACAACAAATCATTTTTATAGATTAATTTTACATTAGGTACCTACAAAAAATGGATTTTTTAAAGTTTTAACTTTATTGGAACCGATGACCTATAAAAATTGATCAGCATAATTTAGGCAACCCCCTTATTTAAATTAATATAGTATTAAAATTAATACCCATCAAATCCGGTAAAAGATTTATGGTACATCCCCTTTTTTTACTTCAGTAACGAATTGATAAAAACCGAGATTTAAAAATAAATATACCATTTAAAAGATTGTTTAATTATTATCCAATAAAGGAAGTGCTTAAACAGGAATCTTAGTTAGGAAGCTGCTTTTTTGGTGAAAGGAACATTTTATTATTTGGAAAGATTCCGCGTTAATATTTTGTATTCAACACTTGCATAAGGGATAGAAAATTGCTTAAAAATGTTTTTTGGCTCGTAGCTTCAAAACAACACTAAAACACTAAAAAAACAAGTTTCAGACAAAAGTTGTAGGTCATTTAAATCAGAATAAAATAATTTTTAATTATTTTTACGATATTATAGTTATGGCCATAGAATCATGTAAATTTTGGGGGTTGAAGGTTCACGTATTCATTAAATTTTTAACTTAGTAACACTGCTCATCGATTGGCCGGAAAGGACTATCTGAAACTCTTAAAATGGCATTGTAGAAAAAAAATGGTAGGTAGTAATAACTTTTCTTGTGAAAAATTTAATACTCCGTACTTATAGAAAATTTGTAAAACACTTTCTCCATTATTATTTTTCGTTTAAGAGTTATAGCGCAGAAATATGTTTTTAACCTCATTTGGAGGGTTTCTTTACTCTCGTGCAAGAGCTGAACACTAAATAGTGCTGTATTCTTTAACACGATAAAGCGTACCCTTCTTCAAAAAAGCAGTTTTCTAACTAAAATTTCTTTTTAGCGTTTTCATTTATTGGACTATAAAATGTATCTCAAAATTTCAGTTGAATAATATGCTTTTGATCCCTCAAAAAATAAAATACTTGTTCAGCAACATTTCAAAATTTTGTTTAGCTATTACTTCTGAAACTGACTATATTATTTACGGTTATCTCAAATAAATTATACAGAAAATAGAATTTATTAAATTTTAAAATAACAATTTTTCGCAAATGCTGCACACATTCTGACGGTTTTATAGCACGCGTTAGAATTCGGGCCCAATATGGCTAGTTAGAATTCGAGCCCAATACGGCGAGTTATCTAACAGGAAAAGTGCGCAGACAAGTGCACCAACATGTACTTAGCTATTTTATACTTTTTTCCATTTTGCAGATGTGCACAATTAAAAAGAAAATACAGAGTGCCCGAAATTGGTCCTGACAGTATTGCGATCTCGGAAACTATAAGAAATAGAACGACGATGTTAGTAGTTTATTAGTGCTTACGGATTGAGTCTGGTCCTGTTGGTTTTTGAGATATTTTGATTAAACTATAATGTTGGATTCCCTTAGATCGGTGGAACTATGTTATTTTCCAACATTTTTTTATATCCGTGAACACATTTTTATAGCAACTTTTTACATAGAACGTACCCACTTGGTAATATTTTACTTACAACGTTTGGCTTTACTGGAACCATTATCTATTTTCTTTTTTTTATGACCGCTATATTGGATTTTTTATTTATTAAAAAAACCTAATTTTCCCTCTAATATGATACTAAACACTATTATAAATTAAAAATATATAACATTTTTAAGGAAAATTCGAACATATTTGGCCACACCGACATATCGGATGATCATTTTTCTTAAGAATAAAGTTAACTTAATAACGATATCTGTTTATACTCGTCTAAATTCAGGTGAAAACGTTATAATTATTAACAAACTAATACTAAATTTCAACATTTTTTTTCCAAATATCTGGATAGGTGCACGATTAATGGTAATTACGATTAATACGACTAAAAATATCTCGCGGTGGCCTGCTAAGTACCCAGACCTTACCGCATTAGATTTTTATTCATGGGGATTTGTCAAAAATGAGGATACGAATTTTATCACCTGAAACCCGCAAAGTTCTTGAGCAACGAACTCGGGATATTTCTGGTCATAACCATTCATCGTGTATCCACATCTGCCGAAAAGAAATGTCAGAGATATATTGAAAAAAATGGTCGATATTTTGAACATTAGTATTAGTTTCTTTGAGTTTTTAAACTTTTTCCCCTAAAATTAAAAACAGTACCGTCAACCGGGGCTAAGTGGTCCAATATTTTCGGTTTTTTGCAGATTTTTGGAAAACTAATAAATATTTTGGTTAAAGGATTTTAATATAAAATCTACCATACTTTAGTAAGCTGCCTGTGAAAATTTTTTATCTTAAATATATCTAGTTTTTTTTATATTTTTTTTTCTGTAGGTGGTCCACTTACCCCACACTTTGTGGTAAAGGGGACCACTTGCCCGTTTTCCACTAATTTACGCTTTAGGGTCCCATTTAATCGTTGTGATGGGAAAGTGGTCCACATTAAAACTTTAAAAAATTATTTGCATTCGGAAAAGCATTTGGAAAGAAACATACGAGAAGGTACCGTCAACCGGGGCTAAGTGGTCCAATATTTTCGGTTTTTTGCAGATTTTTGGAAAACTAATAAATATTTTGGTTTAAGGATTTTAATATAAAATCTACCATACTTTAGTAAGCTGCCTGTGAAATTTTTTTATCTTAAATATATCTAGTTTTTTTTATATTCCACGGTCCACTTTTCCCAGAGTTTTGCATATTTTTTATATTTAACTACCCCACTGCTAACACAAATAATTAAAAATGTTTTATAAACTAAATTATTTTTCAAAACTTAACGAACAAGTGCCTAACATAAGTTGAAACTCAAAAAACTTACCTGTGAACGTACTGCAATGGAGGTTTTCCGGAAAATAAAAAACAATAAGAATTTGCATGTGTTTATTTCCGCTTACTAACTGGGACTAAAGAAGTGTAACCCGCTCGACCTTGATACTCAACCCTGCGCTAGGTATTTCTAGACACACGTGCGTGCGAAACCGTTGTTACCGGTTGTATTTTAGCAGATACACATTTTTACTATTTTTAATGTCCCTTCGGACCACTTTACCAGCTGTGGTCCTCTTAGCCCCGGTTGACGGTATATTAACAGATATTGTTTATAAGTCACCTTTACTCGTATAAGTAAAAGGATTATTCGATATGTCGGTATTGTAAATTATGTTCGAATTTCCCTTAACAATGATATTTTTAGTTATTTTAAGGTTATTATTTTCTAATATAAAATATTGTGTAATATCAAATAGGAAAAATTAAGTAATTTTCGATAAATAAAAAATACAATATGAATTAATGCTGTTTTTAGAAAACCAAAACGTTGTAACTAAAATATTACTAAGCAGGCATATTCTATGTAAAAAGTTGAAAATGTTTTTACAGATTTTAAAAATATTGAGAAATAACATAGTTAGAACCGATCTAAAGAAATGCAAAATATCTCAAAAAGTAAAAGAACCAGAATCGATGCGCAAGCATCAATAAACTGCTAGCATAATTGCCTAAAACTTTTTTCATTTAACCTTCTTTCTATCTCTTATAGTTTTTGGGATCGCAATAATGTCAGCACCAATTTCGGGCACCATCTTTTTTTTTTTGAAATAACTTTATTAATGCAAATTAAACAATTATATACATTTTTTTTTTCAATCTCAAATCAGTGCTTATAGCTCTGGCCTCGAGACTTAAATACTTAAATCTAAATTAGCTGCCGTGTTATGTTGATTTGGTGGTACTAATTTATAAAATACTTTTGTTGTAAGATTAAACAATTTTTTTTAACTAATGTTAAGGTAGTTTTTGCATTTTCTAACAAAGAGTGGATAGGAATTAGCAAATTTAATGTCATCTCTTAGACTATTAAAGCACCTAGATGCGAGCTGAACAGGATTATTTAAACCTATGTTAGTTCTGCTCTGTGACAGATATAAACTTGATTGAGCTCTTGTATCATGATTATGAATAAAGTTAATGGTTTGAAAATTTGTATTTGATTTTTGTAGGTTATTAAGTATTTTATATATAAGTTTACATTGCTCAAGTTCCAATATTTTTTCTAATTTGGGTATATTCAATTCCTGATATAAAATATTTGTAGGTGTAAGATATTCAAAATTAAATAAAATTTTTAAAAATTTATTCTGCATGATTTGTATTTCACTAAAACTGGTTTTTCCACAGGTTCCCCAAATGGGCAATAGATATCTCAGGTGTGACAAGAAAAAGGCATTATATATTTGTTTTTTTGTTTTTTGAGAAATATAATTTCGACACCTATAAATAATAGGTATCATAGGATTCACTTTATTTAATATTTTGTTTATATGTAATTGCCAATGCAGGTACTCATCTACAATTAGACCTAAGTATTTAATAGATGATACTTTTTCCAAATCAATATTATTAATTTTTAAATCAAATTTACTTACCACTTTATTTTTTTGTTTAAGAACTATAAAATTAGTTTTGTCGACATTTACTTTTAGTTTGTTAGAATAAAGCCATCTGAGATATCTATCAAGATCCTCATTAATTAGTCTCTCTAATTCCTCTTCATTTTCACCTGTGTACACCAATAGTGTATCATCGGCAAAGGTATAATATTGGGCCTTGAGGCCAGCAATTTGCAAACTAAGGACATATAAGGAATAGAGCAATGGCCCAAGGACGGAACCCTGTGGTACCCCATAATTGTTTTGCAATGTTTCACTACAACATTCACCCAATTTAACATACTGGCTGCGTTTCTTTAAGTAAGATTCCAGGATGTTATAAAATTTACCTCTAAAGCCCATGTTATATAATTTTTTCAGGAGCAAATCCGTGCCAACTGTGTCAAATGCTTTACGTAAATCGATCGAAACCACAACTACAATTTTTTTTTGGTCTAAGGCTTTAGTCGAAAAGTTTACAAAGTCAAAGGTCGCAGACAATGTACTGCTTTTTTGTATGAAACCATATTGGAATTGATCACTTAATGAGTTATTTTCTATAAATTGTGTCATTCTTTTTTTGATCACCTTTTCTAGAATTTTGGAGAGAACGCTAACCACAGAGATCGGTCTATAGTTATTCATTAATTTTTTATCACCGGCCTTAAAAATGGGACACACTTTACTCGTTTTAAGCTCTTTTGGAAAAATTCCAGTAGTTAATGCCTGATTCACTAGCGTTGCAATGGGTTGAGCTATGTAATCTTTAAGGTTAATTAAATCCATAACTGATACCTCATCATTACCAGGTGCCGAATTTTTTTTCAACTCCAATATAATTTCATTTATTTCCTCTTTATTTGTTAAATCTAAATTAGATGTTACGATATCACAATTAATCTCATCAAAAGTGTTATTTATACCTAAGTCTTCTATATCCTTATTTACATCCCTAACTATAGATTCCCCTACTTCAACAAAATATCGATTTAAACAATTTACAATGTCCCCCACTTCATACACAATCCCACCATTCACCTCTATGCACTCAATATCAGTGGTCTCTGCTTGTTTACCAAAAAATTTGTTTATAAACTTCCACTGTTTTTTTGTATCAGTACCCGCTACTTCCCATTCCTTGCGAAGGTATAAATTTTTTGCGGATTTTATTAGGTTATTGACCCGATTTTTACACTGTTTAAATTCAGCATCAAACCGAGGAACTTCTGGGTGTTTAATTTTTCTATTGTACGCTTGATCCCGTAACTTAATCTTATCCAATATATTTTGATTAATCCATTCGTTCCCCTTTTTAATTTTTAAAGTTTTATAAGTTGTACAATTGTTCTTTAACTCATTTAATAATGTTATGAGCTGTTGAAAGGTTTCTATTTTTTTGTCTTTGAGTTTATTACTAAATTGGTAAACAAACTGTTTATAATCAATTAATTTTAAATTAAAGGATACCTTTGGTTTGTATTCCCTAACATTCCTCTGTTTGACGCTGAATATTATGCGGTTATGATCCGAGAGAGGGTTATTTTGAATACTCAGAGAATCAACCAGATTAGAATTTATGTCATTTATAACATGATCAATTATGCTCACATTATTTACTGTTTGTCTTGTTGGATGATTCTCTGATATAACGTTACAAATCTTATAACTAAGTGAGCTCAAATGATTTTTGTAATCTGTTGTTAATTTACAATTTTGCAATAAGTTAATATTAATCTATAAATAGGTACCATACAAATTTTGTAAATATTATGATGTCGGTGAAACAAAATACGAAAAAAAAATTATGTTTAGCTATACCTACAATGTGAGGTTGTAAGTTGGAATAAATTCAGTAAATCCCAGTACAGTGTTTTTTGTTTGGAAAATAATATGCTTAGGCACTGGTATTAACATTTTAAGTTGTGGTATTTTTTATAAAAGAAATATTGATACAGTGTGTCCAAAATTGGAGATATGACGATAGCGATAATTTTTTTTAAATGGCAACCCTAGTTTTTTATTGACTCTTTTTAAAATGCATATTAAGTTTCTTCTCATTTATAGGATATTAAACAAAAATTAATTAGAAATTTTAAAAACGAGTTTTACTTATGTTTGGGATATTACGAAATAGTGAATGGACAACATTTATTGACGAGAAAGTATTAAAGATGGATGGAAATTAATTTTTGTTTGTTTAATATTAATATATTATAAATGACGAGGAATAAACATTTGAAATATGGGACTTACGTATAAGTTAATATGGACTTTAAAAAGAGCCAATAAAAAAACTGGGGTTTTCATTTAAAAAATATCTGTAATTTAGGACACTGTGTATTTTTTAATAAAAAAGGCCATAACTTAAAATACCAAATAAACCCGCGTTTTTCATTGAATTTACTACAAATAATTTTTTTTAATCCGGGCATCATACTTTAATACAGAATTTAATATAAAAATTATTTATTTAAATTTTTTTGTCATTATTTTTTTAAATTTAAAATTACCATTTTAAACTTCATTGTTATTTTCCGGTTTTTCCAATAAATTTTGCCAATTATGTATTCCTGGTATATTTAATTTTTGAAAATATTTGTAATAAGACCCTTAAACATTGCTACGAAAACATTAATTTGTGGTCAGAAAAATTATTTTGCCATTCTTTTTTTAGTGTTTATATAAATACTTTTTTAATCAAGTTCAACTACCTAATTTTATAGTGTTAACAAAAGTATGAAACATAATATAGGAAATTTGTGTAATACTAATTTATTTATTAGCCTAGATTCTAGAAAACAGTTGCAAAATGTTAAAAAATAAAATGCTACAAGCATTAAACAAAAGCATAAATTATTAGTTCCTTGACATAAGGTATAAAATTTTTTTTTTATACTTAATTTTTATCCGAAAACATTTTGGCAAAAGTCATTATATTATATTTGAAATTCTCTGATACTATTAGATACAGGTCGACACACGGATCTGTGTCTACGAAAAGAATGCGAGCAAAAAATGGTTTGCGGAATACGATGTTGTCACGTATAACTTATTAAATTCTAATTTAATATCTCTTACCGGGTCAACAGTACAATAATTAATGAATTTAATTTACTCATTGAAAAGAAATAGTAATATATTTAAGAAACTAATATTTTAGATTTTATTACAATTTCAACATTATTTAAAATTTCTTTTTATCCTATTAATTTTGATATTGAAATGCAAAATAGAGAGTTCCTTCATTAAAGTACTTCTAGCGTAAAAATATGGCAACATAGCGTAAGTTCAAAGGGAACAGGTGGCTATAACTATTGTAATTGGTTACGGGTGTCATCTGACACCCGCAAAAAGTAATGGCCGACCTTTGAAGAAATGTGATTGATTCTTGGTAATTTGTTTTCTTAGTCAGTGACGTAGTGATACAATGGGCAAGAGTTACTGATTTATTTTTATAAATACGTCGGCGGTCGGCATCGTGTCGTGTGTCGTAGTGTTTTGTAGTGTGATATCTTGGAATTTTAAACTTTGGAAGTGTGAGTATAAACTTTGTAAGTGTTGTGAATTAGTGAACACGAATCAATATATTCGTGGTAAAACCCTTCACAGTCAAACCCGTGAAGTACCTAATTGCTAATGTTTACAATATATGTGAGGGGGAATCTGAAAATAATACTTTTAAATTGCCACCAAAGCGAAAATTAGACAGGGTTGCGAAGTTGCGATGTATACGGGAGCGTGGAACACACACAAAGAAGACATCAAAAGGAAAGAAAACAAGCCCGATCACTTGCTATTATCTCCAGGCAAGAAGAGGCCTCGTCTTTCTGCGGTGGAAAAAATCGAAAATTTTGATTTTGGAATTGTTCGGAGAAAAATAGAAACGTTTTATTTAGAACTAAAAGTGGTTCCAACCTAAAAAAAAACTGCTGCAAAAGTTGAGAAGCGACACTAGGGTACTTTAGCATCTCTAAACTAAGGTAGCTTATGGACGAAGCCATCGCCTCAGTGATACCAGCTGATTGGGAAAAGTTTTGCCGACATAGAAAATCGGTCTTGGGAGACCGACTATATAATGGAGGCGATTGAACCTGTCATAATACAGCTTGAGCCTGACGACGACACAGACTCCGATGGTAGTGATAGTGATGAGGGTGAAGGTGAAGAAGACAGTTAGATAGGTACACTAATCAGGGGTAGAGATTTAAAAAAAAAAATTTTTTCTCAAAACGATCGAAACCGAAAAACCATCAATCATTCATGGAGCTGTTTTTTAAAACTAATTAAAATAATAATTTTTATGTATAAAATGCATTTATTATTCTTCTAGAATAATTATTCCCTAGTTTTGTTAAATTTAACTAAATCGCTGTCGCACGTCCATGACTAAGCCTTTTTTAAAGGATTGTGCTTTCCCCTTACCGATACGTCGTAGACATAGACTGGTGTGTCGAGCTGTACTAAAGGTCCTAAGAATGGTATAAATAATATGCAATACAACTTATTTTTAAATGTATATTTAAGTTACCTAACAAATAAACTAATGTTGCAAAAATTGATCGGTGGCGTCTCATCCAAGAAAACAAAAAGTATTTAATGTCTATTCTGAATACTTAGTTATTTTTAGAGGATAACGTAATTGTTGGACAATATTCGGAATGTTATATGTGAACACAATTTAATTGTTAGGAGAGTAATGGCGCATTCGTCATTTTATTTTTTGTCAAAATTTCGTTATTTTTTCACTTCACTAAGGGTTCTTTTACCTATCATTTAATTTTAAATTTAAACTCTTCAAGGAAAACACTCACGAAGTTGAGAAAAGTAAATAATATACCATTACCTTAGAATCACTGCAAAAATGTAATTTACCGCAAGACACGTACATTTTCGTATAGTATTTCTAGACCAAATTGAAGTTCATAAAAACTAATTACGCCGGTTGGCAGATGTCGGCAAGTTCAAAATTTTTGAAGTCAAGCCAATATTATAGAATAATATAACCCGTTTTGTTTGCAGAGGAGAAAAAGAATTATTTTTTCTTAAAATTGTGTCAATAAGGTCTAGCAAGACTACACTTTGGTCAAACTTGTAATTTGGTGTCGTTCCTATTAAAAATACTTCTTGAAAATAACGAGAAGAAGTAGATGTGCAGCAACTCTCTAATTAGTCCAGACAATTATTAGTTCATTTATCCATACCCGTGATAATATGTTGATTTTCTGTTGGACTCCATAAATGGTAACATTTTGAAAGAGTGGTATCGTTTATTTAATATTTACAGATCAATGCAATTTTTTTTTATGTTTTAAAGCTTTTTAGGACTCCTTGTACTTACTATACAGGTTGCTATGGAAATTATTAATTATATTTAAACTCTTATTTTTTATATGAAAACAAATTGCAGAAAAATATTTTTAATGTTGCTTTGCTATGTCGGGTAACCCACTCACAATGCATCTAGGTTTTTATTACATTTTAAAACATAATAGGCAGGCATTTTAAATACAGTTTAAATTGTACTGGGGTTCCCTATACCTAAAGTTTGCGGTTTCTCTTAAAATAGCTAATTTTGCCTTTACTCCATAAACTTAATGCTAATTTTCTTACATAGTTCTTTGGATGTCCCATCGTGTCTGTAAAACGCCTATTTCTAAACTGCCATGAACGCCAAATCCATGGTAATTGTTCATTTTAGTAACCTTAATAAAGTTTTTGTTAATTAAACAAATTATATTTAATTAAGAATAATTTTAAAATAAAAATTTTTGCGACCTACTTTAAGAATAATTTTTGTTTAATAAAAATCTTTAAATTAATAGCATTAATTAATTACAACTTTATTGTGTCACTTGGAACGACAGAATAAAATGAACAATTGCCATTGATTTGGCGTGCATGGTAAAAAAAAGAACGTACAATATAAACGCAAAATTATCGCATCCTTTATATTTTGGAGAACGAAAAAATCTCTCGCAAAAATATCATGTAAAAAATATATGAAAAAAGTGTATTCAGTAGATGCATTAATAGTTTATTTGCTATAAAATATTAAAAACAAAAATTTTTTAAAAGTTTACAATTCTCTGGTAATGGATTGATGGTTTTTGTACAAATTTTGAGATGTCTGCTTTTTGTCATGATTTATTAGGAACTTTTTGAAACTGCCTGGAGCATATAATATACCTACCCAAGCGCAAATTTTGTAGGTGCTTTGGTATGTAATTATCGTAAATAATTATAAAGCATCGACAGTACAGAAGTGTATTTCGAAATATATTATTTGTGTTTTTTAATAAAGGTACTTTTTATTAAAATGGATAAAAATAAGTACGAGTAAGAACCATTCAAGCAAAAATAAGTACCTCTATAATTTAATAGTAATATTAAGAGATTTTTTTTGTCACAAGACAATGTATATTTTTAGTGGGTACATATGGGTGATAGGTAAAGTTCCAAAGTTAAGTAGATTGCACTGTATTAAATAAACAAAAACTGATAAGTTCAAATACTTGTTTATCTATTAAAAGATACAAAACAGTCGACGTGCTGGCCGGATAATTTAAGGAAACATAATATAAAAAAGTATTGAGTCATTTTAGGAGTAATGTATGTAGTATAGAAAGGATCTGAAACATTAAAAAAATATTTAAATAATTGTGAAACTTCTGGTAGTAAAATATTTTAACTTTTTTATAAAAACAATATTTTAGATTTTTTTTAAGAGCATAAATACAAATACCATTATTTTTTGTTTTAATACCTTCTTATCAAAGGACCGACAAATTTTGGGCTTATATTGTACTTACTTTACATCAGAAAAAAAAAAGCGTTGTATCACTAATACAGCATCCAAGGCACTCTACGAGAAAATAAGCATTAAGTTTATGTAGTAAGTGAAAAATTAACAATTTTATGAAAAACCTTAAGTTATAGGTATAGGGAACGCTTGTATAATTAAATGTCTATGAAAAATGCCTTTTTATTGGTCATAATAAATAATAGGGGTTGTATTTAAAATACCTTTAATACATTTTAAGTTCTTAAAATTCTTACATTTAGAAAGTAATTTTAGGCTTCGGTAAATATTTTTGTTTTTTACACTATGCATTGTTCGCTCTTTAACAATCATATTCAATAACCCCAAAGTTCATGAAATACCGTCGCATTGTTCTACTGACCAGGCGTCGCCATTAGTGAGTTTTTTTACATGTGGGACAAATTTTGAAGGCACTAACCCTAGTTCGCATTAGGTTAGTAATTTACTCGAGTGGCGAGTAATTTAGTAACTAAACGTGTACGAACTGTGAAAAGTTAGTCGAGTAGTGTAGTAAGTAATTTATACGAGTCAATCCATTTTATTCTATTTTTTCGGGCGAGTAGCACCTCCCACCACGCTTCAATGTTTACTAAATTCAAGTCCGAACACCGTGTTTTAGTCGAGTTCATTAGTTCGCCCCACAATGTCTCGTTGGAGCGAAGATACAACTGTAAAATTTGTTACGCAATGTTTACAACATGAGTGCCTCTGGAACATTAAATCTCCGCTTTATCATCTCTTCTATTACTTCATTTTCGTACCTATAGTTTCTTTACATTTATCTGACTAATTACTTTCTCCAGCTCTTCCAAAATCGTCATTGCAGCGAGCATTATCATCCTATTTATTACTTTTTGTTTTTTGCGTTTTAGCCGGTTCATTTTGACACCACCACTGACCACTGTACTCGTCTTAATGTGAACACTTCTTAGCGATTTTTACTTATTTTAGTTACTAAATTACTTGCCACTCGACTAAATTACTAGCCTAATGCGAACTAGGCTTAACGTAACAAGCAAAATGCAATTTAGTGCATAGTTTAGCAAAGGAATAATAAAACTGCAATATTTCTTAGACTGTTAAGGTCATTGTTCTTTAATACAAGTCACAAGTACAAGTAAAAAACACAAACATAAACGAACTATATGAAAGATTAACGGGTGATTCGGCATCGGCAAACCTAATGATCTATGGAAACAAAACTGTTTATGCAAATCTTGCAAATACAATCCACTTATTTGGTAATTAGTTTTTCTTTGTCTAGAACAAAGTTTTGCTTGTAATAATAATAATAATAATAATAATAATAATAATTCACGGAGCGGTTTGACTGTGTTTCCATAAATGCCTATTAAACGAATTAAATCGCCTTCGACCGAGCACGAAACAACCCAAGATCCGAGCCCTTATGTTTGTTTCGCTCTTAGTTGCCAATTCATTTATGTAATCTTTGATTTGATATAAACCCACGCAGGTCAACTTAAAATACGGTCTACATTGGGGAGTTTCGCATGACACTTACACTCTGGAACTTTTACATTGTTTGAGGGATAATCATTTTTATTTGTAATTAAATAAAATAAAATAATTGTAATTAAATTAATTTGGTGGGTCATTGACCAAATGACCTCATGGACAAGCCGCGCCTGCTACCGACAAGTAGTGCTTGTTCTTTAAGTGTTACAAAACACTAAATTTTAAAAAATCAATAATAACTCATATTAAATTTTACGACGAGATATGTTAAACAAAATTTCCTTAAAATTGATTAACCAAAACATCATAATATACAGGGTGTTTCATTTGGTGACTCTGTATAATTCAAAGTCATTTTAAATTATATAAAGCATCGACAGTACAGAGGTGTATTTCGAAATATATTATTTGTGTTTTTTAATAAAGATACTTTTCATTAAAATGGATAAAAATAAGTACGAGTAAGAACCATTCAAACAAAAATAAGTACCTCTATAATTTAATAGTAATATTAAGAGATTTTTTTTGCCACAAGACAATGTATATTTTTAGTGGGTACATATAGGTGATAGGTAAAGTTCTAAAGTTAAGTAGATTGCACTGTATTAAATAAACAAAAACTGATAAGTTCAACAGACAAAGTCAAAACTATCAAACAGAACTAGGTAGGTACCTATATACAAAACATACCATTTAAATATAATAATAAAAAAGTTAGGCGAATTAACACTACTAATATTTCAACTCAGATATCAATTAACCAAATTAATTACCAACTAAATCGCAGTGAAATTATATTCTGACCGCATCACTCTTCTAATCAGCCCTCTCGGAAAATCATCAAATCAACAGGGTGTTTCATTTGGTGACTATTTGGAACACTCTGTATAATTCAAAGTAATTTTAAATTATATACCTGATACCTCCCTATGACTGTGGTTTTCAAAAATATTTAAAAGTTATAAGGCAACAAAATTCACCATTTTCGTCTTTTAAAGTTTAGAGCCCATGGCTATCGGTGGATTATAAACGTAGTGTCGCCGGATTATTGTTGCGATAAATATTGATGTGCTTTATATTCGGTTTGATTTGAGGCATTCTTTTCCTTACCGAACATTTTCGATTTATATTTATTAAATATGATAAGTAATTTCCCTAACACCCCGTTTACAAAAATATCTATGTATTATAGCTAATTATTATTTTAAGATAAAATCAGTTTGACATTGAAGGCATCTAAAGTCAATAATTTTTGAAAGACGATGATGGATTATTTATGGAAAAGTATATATATACAGGTCACATAACCACGTTAAGTGGCTTACTAGAAGATCTCGGTAACTTGCACAGTTATATTTTTAAAATGTGGTAACATGCGTATCATTGACTATTAGCTTAAATAATATACTGTTATTTTTCGTTTTACCAGAAGTTAGTGACAACTTTAGTATTTCAAATAGAACAGCCTGTATATTTTATTTTTGTTGATGCTATATAAAAATTAAAGTAACTTTTGTTTCTAATAATCTATACCTATTGCTAACTGTTTTTGAGATAAAAATGGAACTGATGGGATTGAAAAAGAAATAAAATTAAAAACATAAAAGTATGCTCCATTTTCTTATACTTTCCATCCCTAATGACTTTATTGTCCTCGTTAATCCTCTTTTGACGAGATTCTCGGTATTGGAGTTGCCTTTGACGGCCTTTTATCAATGCGGATAGGGCGAAAATAAATATGAGAGAATTTTAATTTATTTAAATTACCAATTAAAATTACAAAGTATCAATAAAAATAATATATAACCTGATATCTAAAATAACCCAGCAGTCTTGGTAATTTATGAAATTAAAAATACCATACCAGTAAAAGAAATAATTATGGTAAAATAAAATACTCTGAAAAGTAAAGTATATCTCAAAGTATATCGTCTTGCCTTTTTGACATCAATAAAATTAACAAAATGCAAATTTCTGGTCAAACTTTATTATATACAACAGGTATTCTAGGAGAAGAAATAATCAGTGACGGATTAAAAAAAAATTAACTCAAATTTTAATTTACACAGCCTTAAAAATATACTAATAACATATTTTACAATGCTAGCAACTAAAACAATATATAATTAATAAATGTGTTTAATGTAAACCTAATTTTGTTTCACCTTAAGTGTCCTTTAGGTTAATAACAATTGGTTGTATATTAGTTTGTATAAAATATACGAATTTTCGACTTTTAAAATATGCTTTACTGAATTTTTTCAGCTTTTTGCCGGTATTATGTTTTAGTAATTGATCTGTTTGGCGCTCTATACAGGGTTGGGCAAATGTTCCGGAACGGCTTAATTACAGGCGAACAAAAAGTGATATCGGATCCGGGTTTTGGGCAATCTATAGGACTAAAATTTTACTATTTGACTATTATACCATATGTCAGTAATGTCACCAACTGTCAAGTGTTGACGTTATTTTTTTTTAAATGGAACACCCTGTATATTTTTACATTTTTTAATTCCACATCTAATTATAATTATTTTTTATTAAATGCACTATTAGTCTATACTTCATAGTTTCCGAGATATTGACTCTCGAAAAGTGACACTTTTGAACTTTGACAGCTTATAACTTTCTAACAGTACGTCTTAGAGCAAAACGGCTTACATGTCCCTATCTTCAATTTTTATTATCTTCCCAAAAAAATTAACTTCTGGTTAAACCGGATGTAGCTCGAAAGCAGGAAATATAGTTGTTCCGGTTTAACTGGAAGTTGATTTTTTTTTGGGAAGATAATAAAAATTGAAGATAGGGACATGTAAGCCCTTTTGCTCTAAGACGTACTGTTAGAAAGTTATAAGCTGTCAAAGTTTAAAAATGTTACTTTTCGAGAGTCAATATCTCGGAAACTATGAAGTATAGACTAATAGTGCATTTAATAAAAAATTATTATAATTTTATGTGGAATTTAAAAATGACATGACAGTTGGTGACATTACTGACATAAATGGTATAATAGTCAAATAGTAAAATGTTAGTCCTATAAATTGCCCAAAACCCGGATCCGATATCACTTTTCGTTCGCATGTAATTAAGCCGTTCCGGAACATTTGCCCAACCCTGTATAGTAAACGACTGTGATGACTGGCGTTATCGATTATAATCACACTATTTTCGAGGATATTTTTTAAAAAGTAATTTTCAAACCAGTTTTCAAAAAGTTCGGCACTTGTCTCTTTATGGTAATGCAAGCTCGAATCCTTAATATTCTTGGCAGACAACAGCAAGCAGTTTAGAACCCATCCATGTTCCGATCCAGCGTGATTTATTGTTATTCTTTTTCCTTTATTTGAAGTTGTTTCGTCTGACACTTTGAGCTAGAATCGACCCATCCTTTAGACACGCTGTGTCATGTGTGTCCAACCAAGTTCGCCGTTTTTGTGATCCCATTACCACTTTTCTGTCTATCTTGCGCTTTTGTGGAAACGATTCTCTGATCAAGGCTAATATATATGTTTGTTTCATCTTGTTCCAGCTTTATTTTCATAGAGGGAGTATAATATTATCTTTCTTCTTATGATTTCTTGTTGACATTCTTCCAAACGGTGATGTTACGAAACTTTGCGTTTCTTTCCTGCTTGTCGTTTATGTACGGCTTACGATATCTTTTATGGATGACATTGGCGTTTTTGCAAGTAAACAGGTTTCCTTTAAAGTATCTTGCTTGATGAATCTTTCATTTATTAATCATTTATACACATTCTTAACAATTTGTTTTGTATCCAATGATAAGTGATTTCGTTTTCTTCTTCTAGATGCAGAGCGTTTCTTTTCCCACGGGCGCCACATAATAAAAAGTTACATTATTAAATTGTAAATATGTCACCCTGTAGACCTTTCGGATATATAAGAATGAGGTTTTATTAAAATAAATGACAGGTAGTAAAAGCGATGGCGATATCTATTGAGATGTACTTTACTTTTCATTAATATCTGGTTGAACACAAAGCAGCAAATCATAACTAATAATAATGTTTTAATCTCTGAGCAAGAACTACTTCCTTATCTGTTTATTTTATGCGCAATTCAGGTAAAAAAAAAATCTAGGCAAATGATTAAGCTATTACATTTTCATGATTAAATTTCTTGGCGTGCATAGCGTCAAGCAATTGGTGTCAAAATTAACGCTGGCTGGTGAGAAGACAATATAGAACTGATTTACGGTTATTAAAGAGTTTATAA
Source organism: Polydrusus pterygomalis (assembly GCA_963969555.1). NCBI lineage: Eukaryota > Metazoa > Arthropoda > Insecta > Coleoptera > Curculionidae > Polydrusus > Polydrusus pterygomalis. The sequence continues at coordinate 108,319,665 of OZ018378.1, forward strand.
TTTTCAATTTAACGGGTAATTTTAAACAGTTTACAGAAAATAAAGCTAAGTGCACAATTTGCTTTGGTAAATTGAAAACGCGAATTTTAACAAAAGAATTTAAAATACCACAGAAATAAATTACAGTTTTACTGCACGATTTTATAACTTAGCCTGCCAAAGAGGGATTTAAAAGATGAATTTGGCTTATGATTTGTTCTCTGTAGGAAGGACTAACCACGTCTGATTACTAATAATGATAAACTAAATATAAACTAGGTATTTTCAGTTAAAAAACCTTTAATAATAAAAAATTGTTGTTGTCTTAAATAATGGGGACGTTTCAAAATATTATGTCACTTATACCGGGTGTCCGCGGAAGGTGGTTCGCCCATATAACTTTTTTGTTTTTCTAGATAATGGAATAAAATTTGGAAGATTTGTATACGATGTAAAACTGCATTTTTTGCCAGATGACTCAACATTATGGAGCTTCCAGTTCAATCTGAATTGACATAAACTTTCTATTTTTAAATCGGTAACCTAGTATATTTTTAATTTTTTTTTACTCCATATGTTATTAGTTTTTAGAGAATGTAGGAAAAATTTAACCGTTGCTGCACGTCTTTACGCACAAAGATATCTTAATCGGCATCATCCAATCCGGCACTATTATCCAAAACTGGTTCAAAAAATGCGAAATGAGCCGGACAGTAATAAACTGAATCAAAAAAAGGAAAAATATACTAGGTGTCCCATTTAAAAATCGAAAATTTATATCAATTCAGATTAAACTGGAAGTTCCATAATGTTGTTCAACTAAGATCATTTAATTCATCGACTTACTTTTGTGCAGCGCCCATAACTCACTATTTATAGATAACATTCTATCGTATAGCATGTCAATGAATACTTACTTATAGCGGGTACTAAGGCCCAAATTATTAATATATTATCAACAGGATTTATAGAACCCAGTGCGACATCTTGCGTCCCAGTACGCTACCTTAGAAAAGGTAAGTCGTAAAGGGGTTATTCTGTAAAAACAGAAAATTTTGCAAGAGTGCTCTCAAAACCGGTACAAGTGCCGGACCACAGATATTAATTCAAAAAAGTTTTGTCTGTTTCCTTCCGCCAAACCCATCCCCATAACGGCGAAACGCATCTGGGGATGGGTTTGTTCGTTGTGGCGGAAGGAAACAGACAAAACTTTTTTGTATTAATATATTGTTTATAGTAACTGAAAAATACCATTATTGGAACAATTATTGTCTTTGTAGATTCTCATGCCATTGGAAATTTTTTTATGAGAAAATAGGCAGATCTTAAATACATTATTCGTCAATTTTATTTGTTTTATTTTACCTTTTATTATTGGGCTTTCGGTAGCTTTATAGTTATCTTAAAAGTGTTTTTATGCAAATTAAAATTTAAACCAATAAGAGAGGGTCTTTGGCAAACGGATGGTAGAAAATTTTACTACGTTTACACGTTGGTTCATTTTAAATTCTTCCAGGCTTTAATTAGAAAAGAAATGTAACTTGTCATTTCATTGAGCTTATGTCTCTATATATTTGATTTTCGCTGGTTTTAAGGTCGTGAAGTTCTGGAAATATGACTGATTTATTTTAAAATAAATTTCAAGCTTTTCTACGTGTGTTTTTGATTTAAAATAATCGCAATAAAAATCCACAATCTTTTATTTTATTATTATTTTTGAAGAATCTTTGATAAAGGCGCATTATTCTAGCGTAAAAATTTTCTAATATTTCCACGTGATTTCATTCACAAACTCGTGTGGAATTTTAGGTCTCGACGGCTTGTTGTGATAAAGAAAATTAGATGTCTATCTTGCTTGGTTATCATAAATTGTTACTATCAAAAACCGGTAATTTTAAAACTCTCCTCTACAATAGTAATTTAGGTAACAAGTTCGGAAAAAACAGTGTCTGGGCGTGTTGTGTACACTATATTTTCGGAAACCATCTGGAAAGTGAGAAACCGTCCGGAAAGTTCCCACTTTCCGAACGCTGTTGTATTTCCCGGACTAGGCCGGAAAACTGCTATACTTTCCCTAAGAAAAAGCGTCCGGGAAGCATTTTTGTATCGAGCGTCCAGTACACCGCATTCGGGTAATTTCGCATTCCGATCGATTCTCAAGCTAACATACGACATCTGTCAACTTTTGACTGGTAAGTGTCAAATTTTTTTAGCTTTTTTCTTATAGAGGATTATAGCTGTAAGAAACCTCGGCACGTATCGAGCGTTCGGTACTACGACAACAGTCGGACTACCGTACGCTCGATTAGGCTTAAATCTTGGTCCATACAGCACCTTACAAATAATGACTTGTGGAATTATTGGTAACTATATTATAATACTCATAGAAAACTTCGCAGAACGGGTATCACAGAATGTACGGTACTATTTGCAATTAAGGATTCTTACAGCTATAATCCAGGAGGCAATAACTAGAGGAACAAATTCCGTCTAAAGGTATATTGGCAACCGGTTTGTTTGTTGTTACCCAGAGCATTATTTTAAAATTTAATTTAAATTTAATTGTTATAATAATATTAGTTGAAAAAATTGAATTAAAAAAAATGCTCTGGGTAACAACGAACAAACCGGTTGCCAATATACTTTAGCCTTTTAGAAGGAATTTGTTCCTCTAGTTATCGCCTCCTTATAATCCTCTACTTATAAGAAAAAAGCTAAAAAAAATTTACGCTTATCAGTCAAAAGTTGACAATTGTCGTATGGTAGCCTGACAATCGACGATAAACAGACCTCGGTTAATGCGAAATTACCCGAATGCGGTGTACTGGACGCTCGATACAAAAATGCGCCCAGGAAGTGGGTTCTTTTCGTACGGTTGCCGAAAAAAGTATTTTTTAAACTCACAAATTACAAAAGCTCACAATGTAAGGAAGAAAAAAAATGTATGAGATCTGTTTAATAAAATGTATTTTGTTTAATTACTAGGGGTCAATTTTTTTAGATAAAAATAAATATAAAACTGTTTTTTTTATACTATTAGGTAGGTACCTACTTAATTGACTATGATGTTAAAAGTCCGAAAGGAAAACTATTTTTTTATGTTTATTTTGTGGAGCACAGAGTTTGTTTCAGCATTTAAAAAATTAAAATTAATTAGCTAATAACATTAACTTAACTTGATGAAACTCTATTGCACGCTTAATGAAAAACAAATTAATATTTATCACAGTGCAACTTCATTTAATGAACTTTCTTCACACTACGAGCTTCTTTTATAGCTCCAAAGATTCAAAACTATATATAGCGATACGCCTATTGTGAAGAAAACAACTTAATAAAGTATACATTTGACATTATATTTTTTTTATTAAGTGTAATAGTTTAATTGAGAGCAAACACTAGAAGCCTTTGCCATTTTATTTTCTTATCAATATTTCGTTTATTTTTCGTTTTCTCCAAAAAGCGGCCAAATACAGAGAGCAACGAAATTAATTAATAAATTAATAAAAGCATGAAACGAAATTTCGTCAAATTTGCGCATATTTGTATTTTAGCTTTTATTATTTTTTAAATATTTATAAATCCAACCTTTTTTTAACGCAAAACTGTAGATAATTGTACTCCCAAGATGGGTATTTGGCCAATTTGGATAAAACGAACAAGTAACGAAATATTGATCAAATAACGAACTGGCGAAGGCGCCACGACTGTTTGATCTTAACTTGGGCCTTATTGCATAACAATTTTTGGCCAATTTTCGTTGCACAAAATGAGACTACGAAAATTGTAAATTTTTTTAACATTATACTAAGTCAAGTAAGTCTGTCGCCAAGCGTAAGCAAAACCGCGAGGCCGATGCCTGCCCGCGAATGAATGCGAACGATCAATAATTTAGCCGTAAAATAAATGTTCTGCGGTTGACTCCTCGCCTTGTGGCAGCTTGTTTAAGCTTGGTCACAGGTTTATTTGACTTTCGTATTAGGCTAGTCAATCTAGGGGGTCAGGATGGAAAAAATTATTAAAAAGCTGATCTCAGGAAGAATGTGTAGATAATAGTTTCTTATTAAATCCCTCCATGGTCCCAGTGGGGCAAGTTCGAAACAAATTATAAATGCAGAGCAAGCTGATATCTATACAATATAAGGTGAAGCGCCCCTTAACAGTTAAAAACATGTTTTGCATTATTACTGTTCCGGTAAGAAATTGGGACTTAAATGCCAGTGTTATGGGATCAAGCCCATCAAGCCCGGTCGTAGCTCAGTGGTAGAGATACCGCTTACGGCCGTGGCGATCCGGGTTCGATTCCCTGAGTGGGCATACGCATAACAAAAAAAAAAGTATGACCGAATTTTAGTTGGTTGGTGTAAGATCGTCTTTCGGAGGAGACGTAAAGCTGTCGGTCCCGGCCATCTCTGGTCGTTAAGTCACGCTAGAGGCGCTTGCGCGACCTGAAAACTCTAGCACCAGACTTGAGCACTACAAGTTACACGAACTTTACTTTACTTTTAACCTTTTGTTTTTTTAGAGAAAAAGAAAGATGACGTCATCGAAAAACTTTTTGAAAATTGTTACATCGCCGTACTGTGAAAATAAAGCAATTAAATATAATAATTTGACTTTTGACTCTGCACTATGTCAAACAATGGATTTAATAACCTAGGATTTAACCGAGGATTTAACTATACCTTGTGAAATTTATTACTTTCAGTTTTTCGAGAAAAATTCATGGTTCATAATTTCTTTTGCTTGTTATATAAATACTATTCACACTGAAACACTTTGATTTTGTTGTACAGGGTGCGAAAAAACTATAAAAATTTGTAATTGCAAAATTAAAAATTTATCAATTAATTAGAATAAAAGAGCTTAGAAGAGGAAATTGAATACCCAAATCAGATTTTTTATAAAATTTATGGTTACCAAGATATTTAAGATTAAGTATTTAATAATAACAAATAAAATTAAATATATTGAAAACCACAAATTTGTGAAAAAACATTATTTGGCTTTTTGATTTCTTCTTTAAAGCCTTTTCATTGTGATTTAAAAAAGTTTGATTGCACTTTTTAATTTTGTAAATCCAAATTTTTATAGTTTGGGCGCACCCAGTAGAACCAAATATATGTTTTTTTAATGTGAATCGTATTAATATAACAAGCAAAACATATTATAAAGGATGACTTCTTTTTGAAAAACTGAACATATCAAATTTTATTAAGTTAGTTAAGTTCACACGTGGACACACTGTATAGTTCTTAAAGTTCAAAAAATAGTGAAAAAAAAAACATTTAAATCAGTTTTTTTGGAAAAATCGATGCGAACAGAGATACTTAAAAAAAATTAAAAATCTAAGATGACGGCCATTTTTCAACCTTTCCCAATGGGACTTTTAAGGGGTTCAACGGGAGATTATTATCTAAATATTTCCGCTGAGTTCAGCTTGCAACTAATTTTTTGCACTCCCACCTATAAAATTTAGCTAGGTTTATTAGCCCATATAGAAATAAATTGAAAACCTGGCTGTACATTCAGTTGTTCAATGAAAACACGGTTAAAATGAAAAGAAAGGTAATTGTATTATAGCTATTTAGGTAAAAAAAACTTTATTTCGGAGGGGATTCTTGTTTTTTAAAAATTGGTATAAATTTGGAGGATTTTCCAAATAAAATTGTAATTTATTCTTACAATGACATGTTCTCCGATCATATCGAAAAAAAATATGTGTTTTATAAAAACAACTAATAGTCCAACCTATGCGGAAATACAGCAATATGAGGCATTAATTCACTGTTAACTTTTGGACGAATAGGTCTAAGGTTCAGTTTTTGACTAAAAAGTTAATAAAAAATAGGTAGATCCGATTATGTTTCCTTAAACAATTTTTTCGTTTTAAGACATTAGTTTTAAACTTGGTGCTATATCGCTAATCGGCCCCCCACTATAAAGGGTGATTAACGAGAGGTGGCGAGCGGCTATATCTCCAAAACCACACGACATGCTACGACTTTAGAGTAAAAAATTTATTATGAAATATGACCAAAAAAATCACTGGAAATAATTTTTAATAAATATTCTACCGCCATGGAGTGTAGTCGCTATGCTATAATACAAAGTCATCAACTTCGACTAATAACTTCAATACAACGTAGGTCATAAATAAAGTTTTCCTAATCTTAGTAATGTTCTGTATAAATTTTATAATACAAATTTTTTCGTAGTTAGTAATAGAGGGCACTTTTAAAAAAAATTATTTCTAGCCGCCATTTAAAAAAAAATTTAAATGCAACCATTCAACTCAATCTCTCTCTATTCTGTAGCTAACTAGTTAGTAAAGAGAATTGCAAAAACGGCAAGTCGTTTGCTCTTGTCCCTTAAAGTTATCGCAAAAATAGTGGGAGATTATAATTTAATTTGGGTTTTTAGCAAAGTTTTGCAATTTTCCTCTTATTAAAACGTTGAAATCCCACGAAATAGCCTTTTTGGCTATATTTATTAATTTAAGGTTTCTTTTAGAAACAAATGATTGTTATCTATTTTAGTTATTTATCTAAAAAATGCAATAATTATACAAATGTTATATTTATTGTCAAGGAGGCCGTGGACGAAATAAAACAAAAGAATAACGTGATTGTCGTTCCGCCTATAAAGTACTGGTACTGTCATGACCATTAAGAATATTTTTGTGACATAAGTAATGTTTAGGTAGTTACTAAGGTTACAAGCACCCTTAGGTTCCGATTAACGATAATTATGCCACCTAGTTTAAAACTAGTCTGTGGGTTACTACACTTCTGCTATCTACACTTAAATACTTGTTATGTATACAATTTTTTTGTTGACGACGTGGTGGCGGCACGCGATACAAGTGCAGAGCAAAATTCTTTAAATTAGGAAAGCGACGGCCAATGGAAAAAATAAGAATCCCCTTAACAACCCATTTATGGGGACCTAACACAATCAATATTACTGTCAGTAATAAGTACATAGTGTAGGCTCCCCAATAGAATAGTACTATTTTTTATAAAATAATTTTTATCTAGTCATATTATTATCATTTAAAATATTTATGTTACTAACTTGACATGGTATGTAATAATTTAACTGTTAATAACAAAATCACGAAATAGAGAAAAGAGCCATTAAAAGTAAGCGTTACGGAATATTGTAAAATACTGATTGTTATTCAGTATCACCACCGTTTAGTATAAAAAAATGTTAAATATTATGGATGATGTTATTATACATATGCCAGAAAATAAGAAATAATATAGAATAATGTTATTATTTACAATGTTAATACGTTTTTTATATGTATATATTTAAAATAGAAATAAATCTGTAAGAAAAATAGTTTGTTTTATTTTAAACCACAGGTAATTCTAGCATAGTGTCTTAGTAAACAGTTACAGGGTTTCCCAAATTCTAGCCCTATTATTGAGATCTTGATAAGAGGTACAGTGTACAGTGTCGTTCAAATTGTGGCAAAGTTGCGGAATTTACTAGCTTGTAAAACCATGAATAATCCAGTTTAATGAAATTAGGTTTGTCGAATTATAAAAAAACAGATTTATTTGTTTTTAGTGTTTTGAACTTGCTTAATGCATTTTAAACTGCAACATGAAAATTACGATAATATTGTTGAGGCAGTTGAGGTAACTGTAGAAGAGATCTCGGCAAAGCCACCTTTAAAAACAACTAAAAACAGCAAAAAAACAACTAAAAAATACTAAGAAACAAGTTAAAAACAGCAGGAACCAGCAAAAACGGCAAGAAACAATAAAAAAAAGAGCTCAAAAGAAGCAAAAAACAGCACGAAAACAGCTCCAGCACAGAAAATAACTAAAAACGTTTAGCTGTAAGGCTAAGGTATTAGTTAACGAAGTCGATACGCAGATATTCGATACTGAAACCGCAATCTTTTGTTGTTCCAGATTTTATTAACGCACATTTTTATAAATAACACTTCTAATGTAATTATTTAATATTTTCATGGATGATATTTTTACTTATATAGTATGGAGTGATGCTTTCTATAGTTTTGCAAAACCGCTAGTGCTAATTCCAATATTATCTTTTACATGAAGTAAGGAGTTCCAAATCTGCATTAATCTGCATTATTTTCTTGTGCTCTTTCATCAAGTGCATCATTATTTTGCCCTAAGCATTTGCTATCATTAATTACAGTGCCTTTACAGAAAATTTTGCATAGAACATTTCGGATACTCATTGATAACTAGTTTTCATGTAGTATAACCTAATCATTCTTACTTTTTCTTAAACACATTTTGAAATTAATAAAAAATAAAACGTCTTGTAACATTTGACATTATCATATTTACTGGTGGTTTCATTGAGGTATGTATCACAGCCGTATTTAATCTTCAAGAAATTTACGAAGCATTTTTTCTAAATAACTTTTAATTGGATTTTGGATTTGGAGTTTTTTCTAAATAACGTTTAGTAACTTATTAGGAAAACATAAAATTTGGTGTGGATCATACAAGGACCTTCAAAAAAGTCTAATACAATTTTGATGTACTACTGGGGAACTAATATTTGAGGGTACATGGGATTTCCCATGACCAGTCTGGTGGTGGACCACCCGGTATACAGGGTCCTGCACCTCACATCCAGTCTTCTATAGCTCACTTAATAATTAAGTTAGGATTTTGATATTTTGCAGACCTTACCTGTACCTTGGGGCGCATCCAAAAAAGTGTGACAACATAAGGATGTATTTTTTTTTTAGATTACTCGCCATATATTTTCTTACTTACTTGGGTGCCTCCTATAGTTACCTATATACCCCTAGAATTTTATTGAAATTGATTCAGTATTATAGGCGAAAAAAAAATAAAAACTGAAAAGTATCAGTTTTGCAGCACGGTTTAAAAATTAATAAAAAATAAAAATAATGCCTCGGTAATAAAATTATACAAAAAAACTTATTAAATAAAGTCTAACAGTCTCGTTAACAAAGTTTTATTATTACGAATTATACAGGGTGTCCAAAATTTAGTGTCAAACTTTGCAAACTTTAAAGTAATTTATTTGCCTTATTTCAAATAGGAACCCCTGTATATTATAATCAAACATTTTTCCTAATTACAACCTTATCGTCATTTCTAACGCATCAAGGCTTATTTGCAGAAAACTCATTTTATCAACTATTCCAACAGCCATTATTATGAATAAATATCGAAGGTGGCTGTAAAAAACAATTTATTGGTATTAAACTGACAAGAGACCATTTTGACTTTAGTAATCTAAAAGTTTCAAATATTGTTAAATTGTTAGTAATTATTAACTGGAAATGATAATCGTGGAGATGGTTACCCTTTAAAATTTGTTGAACTGTTATTTCGCTTATATCTACGGCATCAGCGACTTGTTGCTTGTTGACTCACTGAAGGATTTTCTATGACAGATACTAGCACAGCCAATTGATTTTCTTCAGTTCCGACCGGTTTATTTGTCACTGGTTTTAGGTTGTTTACATTTCCCGTTTGTACAAACCTCTCTAATTTGTTTTTCAGGCTCCTTTTGTCTGTATGTCGTCGTTCCGGATAACGCTGTGCGTAAACTCGGCTTGCCAAAAAAGAGTACTTTTCGCATGCTCCTAATATAAAAATCATATCTACGAGCTCTTCTTGGTTGTAGTCCACCACAAAAAAACAATATAAAGTACTTATAACAGCTTAAATAATTACTAACAATTTAACAATACTTGAAACTTTTAGATTACTAAAGTCAAAATGGTCTCTTGTCACTTTAATAAACTTTAATAACCATAAATTATTTTTCAAAGCCACATTCGATATTTATTCATAATAATGACTGTTCCAATAGTTGATAAAATAAGTTTTCCTACGACCACCTACGAAAATGACAATAACAGCACGGTTAACTTGGCTAGAAAGTGCTAAATATCACACGCGTGTTAAAAAAAAACATTTCAACACGAGTGTGGAAATACAAAGCACACTATATTCAATTTAAACAGGTGTCAATTTGATAACAAAACTGTTTATTAAAAATAACAAACTTACGGGACACGTGGAGTGAATTGGGGTGCTGGGTGGGGTAAAGTACACTAGGGCATTACTGCAAATTAAAAAAAAATCCTTTTTTTTCGTTATTTTTGGGAACCTAAGAGTATTTATGATAAAAATAATATTATCAAAAAGGGAAAATAATAATATATCAGGCAACCCACTATGTTTACATGTCAATTGAGTTGAACTACAGAAAAATAAGGGGCAGCTATAGAGCAGAAATAGAATACCCTAGGAAATACCGATTTATAATTTTGCCATTATCTCGGATAAAAATATTTATTTTTCTGTGAAAAATATCCATACAATGTTTAAGGATATGGGACAAGTGAATACGCTTTATGTAAGTAAATTTATTTTAGCTATATTTAAAACAAATCGAATAAGATATAACTTTTATAATTAACAAGCTATCGATATTTAACTCCATCTCTATCTTTTTATAATGTTAAGCAAATGTTGAGGTTAAGTTGTAGTTTTGTGTTATGTTGTTTTCGTAGGTACCTATATTATTGTTTTATTAAAAGAATGCAAGCAGCTAAAAGTTCAGAAACGAAATTTATTTACTGTACTTACATAGATAGTAGGTATGATGTGCGTAAGCAAATAGGAGAAATAGTTATTCTTTTTTTTTTAAAACTAGGTAAGTTAAAATGTGTAAGTGGGCATTGTTTTTATTTTTTTCGACTCTAGAGTTGAAATTAATTTTTCAACTCTAGTGTTGAAAAAACTTGACTTGTGGTGATACCTACAAACTATTTAAAACAAATCAAACTTTTTTGATTATATTGTATGGTCGTAGGAAAAATTGTGTACATTACTCATGTGAAAGTGACTTTCTCAAACTCGGAGAATTTCCGCACTCGGTTGACGCCTCGTGCTAAATACTGCGTCGTTTGAAAAGTACCACTTTCAACACTTGTTATGTAATATACTATTTCTGCAAATAAGTCTTGATGCGTGAGGAATTGCGATAGGGTTGTAATTAGGACAAATGTTTGATTTTTAATTCTGCATCGAATGACATAAAAAGATTCCTATTTGAAATAAGAAAAATAAATTGCTTTAAAGTTTGACACTAAACTGTGGACACCCTGTATAATTTGTAATGATCAAACTTGGTTAACGAGTCTGTTAGACTTTATTTAATAAGTTTCTTTGTATAATTTTATTAACGAGGCATTACTTTTATTTTTTATTAATTTTTGGAACCAGTGGTGCAAAACTGATATTTTTCAGTTTTTATTTTTTTTCGCCTATAATACTGAATCGATTTAATTCAATTCTAGGGGTATGTAGGTAACTATAGGAGGCACCCAAATAAGTAAGAAAATATATGGCGAGTAAAAAAAAATACATCTACAAATACATACACTTTTTTGGAACACCCTGTATGAAAAAAAAATCCTGAAATGCGCCACAAGGTTCAGGTAAGGTCTGCAAAATATCAAAATCCTAACTTAATTATTAAGTCAGCTATAGAAGACTGGAGGTGAGGTGCAGGACTCGTATAGTGACCCCTTAATTATGTGGACAATTTGTTGTCACCTTTTTGGATTGATATTTTATTTTCAAGAAAAACAAAGTGGTTGTATTTGTAACGTATATTACCTATTCAATATAATATAAGGTTGCATAGAATGCAGGTAAAAAGCCCTAAAGTAAAAGCCAGGGCCGTATTAATGTAAAAGTAATTTATTTATCATAAGGTCACATTTTATAGAAACATCTATGAATATGAACACATGCGTACATTCAGAGCTTTAAAAAATGCCAAAGTAAAACTATTCTAAAAACGAAACGTTCTACCTAAAGTTTTTTGTTTCATTGTTAGGAAAAAAGTTTTTCATCTTCCTCAAAATTAGTGCTAGGAATCAAACTCAAATAATTTGACTATTAGAAATTCAAATACTCAAATACCGAATATTTTTATTTAAAATTATCCATATCTACAAATATTCGAGTGTTCAAATGTTTCAATATGAGAGATTAAAAAATCAAATATTTTCACTTTAAAATTATTCAATATTACGTGTACGGGCCTTTTTGTTTCAGCATGGCGCGAATTAGTAAATATCCGATTATTTAAACACTGGAATATTCGAATATCCTAATTATAATATTTGAATATTCATATACTCGAATCTTTGAATACTCGTAGTTGATATTCGAATATTAAATATTTTAATAATAAATGAACTCAAATACTCAAATTTTAAAATGTCCAAGCACTACTAAAATAACTGTAAAAAGTTGTTTCTTAATAAAAAAAAAAACTATATGAGAATATCCATGCTTTTATAATGAGGTACATAGCCGAGTTTGCAAAAAAAAGGTGAATAGTAATAAAAGTGCTTCTGTGGGCTTATTTACTCTTTTCTTCTTTCAAATCTAACCGCACGCCACTGTAATAATTTTTAATAGCGGTTTAGCTCCTAACGCGAATCAGAATATAAAAGACAATTAGGGATAACCTTTCCTTCAGGTAAATCGAGTAATTATTTTATTAATTCAAGTCATGAATGTGCGAAATAAAGGCCCTCATTTAGCTAATCCAGAATAAGAGTCGTAGGGTATCAGGTTTGCGAGTCGGATTAATTTTGAAAAGACGTCAACGGTAAGGATTATCTCTTAACAAAAACAGAATAATATCAACTTAACCAGGGATTGACAGAACTGCTTCCTCTAGCTTTTTAAGAAAGTACCACACATTTAAACACGGATTTGATGAATTTTTTACTTTCCTAGTAAAGGACAGTATTGTAGTCAATCGCGATTTTTTTTAGATTTTATATTATTAGTGATAAAAACTACATTAATAATTTATTTAAACAGACTAATCAATTCAGATTTAATCAAGTTACAAATTACGACGCGACGTTTAGAAACTAACAAACAAACTTATAGATTAACGCAGTTGGAACCAAGGCATTGGTCTGAAAATGCTACTTTATGTCACTACACACTTAACTGATTTTATTACCTATATAATTAATCGATTGGTTTTTTTTTCTAAATGCTGTAAATCAACAAATAGTGTACCGATTTCTAGGGTTTCTAATTCAACTCAACTATCTGATTTTAGACTAATACGTATATTACCTACTATTTCTTAAACTCTCGAAAAGGGCTAATCCAATAACCGACATAATTAAAGTTTTGCATTTTGCAAAAACCCCAACACAACAACAGCCCTTTATTATTACCAGCAACCTCTTTAAAGGATAATATGACAATGCTCAGTGCAGCTATTGATATTGCTTGATTACAGCAAGGCATATGATTTGATAGATCATGAGATACTGTATCAAATTTAAATATTTTGGCCAAGAACAAGTGGTAAGTATTTTTTTTAGTCATTTTTCTGACAGATCCCAAAGGGTAGTAATAAATATAACAACTATTCTAAATATTCTACTAATGGCATGGTTGTTGTGCAGAAAAGTATTTTAATGCCTTAATTTTTTCTATTTACACATCAGATTTTTCTAAATTTCTTGATTACTACGACTATCACTGCATTTAACAATGTATAATATAATTATTTACAACCATTGCGAATCAAATTCCTCATCATCTATGATGCTGACCTTTGTTCTTTTTGTCGTCTTTGGTTGAGGCTCTAGTGTTGAAGATGTTAATGGCTTTCTTACAACATCCCCGATAACATTAATTTTTCTTTTTGACGGCGGTTTAATAGCTGGTGCTGCTGCAGGTGGTGGTAAGGCATGTGATTCTTTACGGATATTAAAAGCGTATTTTGATCAAGCTTTTTGAAATAGTTTTACTTCCTGATCGTTTTCAAGTTTAGTGCATAAATATCGCACCGGTAGGTTACCAAATTTTTTCGCCAATCGTTCTCCCCGCGGGTAGTATCAGAGGGAAACAAAAATAGTGTCGTCTTTTACCTCAATCCCTTTCACTCCATATCTGAAAAATAATGAAAAATCTTTATTTATATGTTAGAGAATAAAATTTTACATATTATGTTCAGTTGCACAAAGGTTCTTAATAATTACCAGTAAGTAAATAATGACTGTCAATGTCATGTTTGACACCGTCAAAGTTGCTGCTTAGTATCGTTTTACACAGTAGCAAATTTGATAATAAATTTAAGGAGAAATTTGTTTACAACTAAATTGTAACGTGTAAGTATTGTTTTACACAATAGCAAATTTGACGATAAATTTAAGAAGAAATTTGTTTACAACTAAATTTTAACGTGTAATACACACTTACAAATTTTATTAGAAAAATATTATAATATTTTAGGAAAATATAGAAACATTTCTATATTTTATCAAAAAAATTAATAAAAGTGCGTCAAAATATGCGCAGTAATTTAAAATACCACTTGTCAAAATCTTTTAAGAAAAGCCGAAAAAGAAAGGTTACGTTCGATTGAAATTGGCACTCGGAGTTTATATTTGCTATTTCCTAAATTACTTTATTTTTATTTACCGAAAAGCTGGGTTAGATATAATTTGACATTGACATTAATAATAATTTCGTCACTGGTCTTTAGTGCGCATGATTTCTTGCAAAAATTGCATCCAAATTTGTTACTGTGTCATACACATTAAAATTCCATGTAATTTTCTACATATTTTTGTTATAAATTTTTACTAATAAAATTTATCATAAATTTTAGCACAACATTTGTGTTAAAATTATGTCTGTGTAAAACGGCACTTAGTTAACTATTAAAAAAAATCTTCATGCAACCCGACATTATAGTTTTATCTTGTTAAATAAAAAAATATATTAATAGACAGCGGCGGATTTAGGGGAGGGGCGACGGGGGTTTCGCCCCCCCCCCCCCTGAGCCTTCTTAACCACACCTAAAGTCAAATACGTCATTCGCGAATTCCTGTGAAATAAATATAAGAAAAACCTTAATTTCAACTTCACATAATTAATAATAGAAATAATAGAATATTTTATAAAACAAGCCAGCCAATGATATAAATAAATTTATTGTCATGTTTTAAAAATAAAAGAAAAGATCAACACTGTTATTTTATGATAAATGCATATGGCTTAACTGGTAGCAGCGGTGGATTTAGGGGGGGGGGGGGCTGTAAGGACTGTAGCCCAGGGCGGCAAATATTAGGGGGCGGCATTTACAACATTAAAATTAAAACAAACCAAACACGCAGACCTTCGCAGAAACTTCATTATAAGCAGCTTTTCAATGATATTTTAGATACTACAAAACTAACTAAGATTTTCAGATTTGCATGAATTAGGTACAATTTTTTGACTTAATGAATAAAAATCTTTTTTTAAGTTTTTCAGAAAATGTCCCAAATAATCTTTCAGATAGTTTAAGTCTAAGGTACAACTTTATAAAAAAAGAGTTTTTAGTTTAACTTATTTTTAACAGTTTTTTATAGTGAATTGAATTGAGAAATTTTGGGCGTGGTCAAGAAAATTTTTCTCCCGACACTATCCTGCTCGTCTCTTTGTAGGTAGGTAGATATTACAGTTTTTAGTTTAACTTATTTTTAACATTTCTTTTCAGAGTGAATTTTTGATTTTGGGCGTGGTCGCGAAAATTTTTCGCCTGCGGCGCGTTTTCGCGCCTACGGCACTTCATTTCAAAAACGTAGTCGCCCCCCCCCTCAGCAAAATCCTGGATCCGCTACTGTTAATAGATAGAAAAGTCTCCACAACAACTAAATTAAAAATTATCCTAACATTCAGCTTTTTAAAAATGTATGTATAGAACAATCTCCACGAATAACTAAAATAAAAAATGAACTTTACAAGACGATATCAAACGTAATATGATAGACAAATTAACTCTCAAAATTGAAATATATAAACTAGAAAATATTGAGTTATGCACTAAATGAAAGATATAACAAAAAATACTTACTGGAAAATATGTTTCATGACTACATATGCCATGTCTATAGGAAATTCTAGCGGATCCGTAGATTTAACTATGATAGTGGATGGAATGTTTGCCATTTCAATTTTAATTGTTTACGTAGATTTAGAAAGCTCTTTGATAAATTTGACTGCTGTTTGTAGTCAATATATGCACTATATTATATAGTTCAAAAATCATAACGTTTTCATACGTCAGATACATTTTTTATGATGGTAGTTAGGGTAAAACTATTATTTCTGAAAATTTTATTCAAAATCAATACATAAAACTTAACGTAAATAATACAATTTTTATTTACCCAATGTTCCCCTATACAATAATCTGCTGATTTTACAAACATTTCAACAGCAGCGTCTTAAAGTCTGGAAAAATTTGATTAGGTGAAAGGTTAAAAGTAGATAAATTTGATTAAAATTAAGAAATGTGAAAGTAAAGAAAAATCAGAACTTATCTATAATAAATGATAGAAGTATTTGGGTTATATTGTAAATGATTATAATAATTACATTTGTTTTACCATACAAAATAGTAGTGTATGTAAATTAGAAATGCAAATGTCTATTCTGTTTGTATTATGAAAAAAAACAAGAATAAAATAGCAAACTCAATGAAGTTTTTAACTTGTTTAAGAAAATCGAAATTACTCTCTTTAAAACTGCATAAAGGGTGGCGCACCGAAAACTTTCCACCCAGGTTTATTTCCTTGTTAATAAATAAATCAAAATTCGCTCGAACACGGGAACCCTAGTTCTCAGGAAGACATATTTTTTTGCTATTTTTATCCCCCCTGCTGAAATCCCTACGACGGGGTGGCTTCTACCCTTAAAATCCTAAATAGAAAGGGCGGTCGAGTAATACATTATTTTAAAGGGAATTGAATTGCCTTCTAAACGCGATCTTGCTCGTTTAAATCGAGTGAATAGTTCCTGAGAAATAGGCCTAAACAGAAAAGAAAATTTAAAAGTAATAAAATTTATTACCGCTTGTATGAAAATTTAAAAGTAATAATAGTATATTATTAACCAAGGTTTAGACAGCCATCATTATTGCCCGAGCGTCAAGTTTAAATCACGAGGAGCGGAGCGACGAGGGATTTAGGGCGCGAGGGCTATAGGCTGTCTAAACAGTGGTTAATATATTTTTTTTTCCACTACTAACACTTTTATTTTGTACAGTATTAATAAATTATAAAAAATATTAGGTAGGTATAAATATATATTTTAATCAAGTTACACAACAAATACAAATTATAGATTATCGACGGGAATTATAGAACCCGGTGCGACATCTTGCGTCCCAGTACGGAACCTTAGAAAAGTTCAGTCGTAAAGGGGTCAGACAAAACTTTTTTGCACAAATTATAGAGCCAAAAAATCACTAGTATTCACTAAAATGGAAATTGAACGATTTTTCAAACAAGCACCAGATGAAAAATTTTTATCAACAAAGGTATGGAAATATTTACTTAACTTAAGTTAATAATTATTAATACTAACCTTATTATTCCAGGTTGTGTTTGTTATCGGTTTGGCAGGAGCATGTCGAACCGATGAATTGTGCAAAATGCTTGTCAAAGATTTAGATGTTCGGGATGACATTAATATTTCCACAAGTAAAAATGATTCTGCTAGAAAATTTGTTTTAATGGAACCTCTTTGGATGGAAGTGATTAAAAAGTATATTAAACATAGGCCTACTCCAGACTTGCCTAAACTATTTATTAGGTTTAATGGCATCAAACCAACCAGACAGCATATTGGTCATAATACAATTAGTAAAATGCGAAAGGTGATTGCGAAATATTTAAACTTACCAGATGCAGAAAAGTACACTGGTCACTCTTTTCGAAGAACTTCGGCTACTGTATTGATTGAAAATGGTGGCGATATATTAACTCTAAAACAGCACGGAGGCTGGAAATCAGCTGCAGTGGCCGAAGGTTATATAGAGGAATCATTGGCAAGCAAAAAGAGAATTGCTAGTATGGTCCGGGGTTCCACAGCTTCGGCCTCAGTACCCGAAACTCGAGCCGAAACTATTAGCCAATATTATTGTGCAAGCCCTTTAACTATAGCTCAGTGCATTAACGATTGAAATTGCAAAAAAATAACATAAAGATGAAACCACTGGAAATAGTTAGTATTTGTCTTCCTTATTAACATACTAAAAGTCCCCATTCGTCCGGTTGTTGCGTCATCAAAAAAAAATTGGCCGCCATTTTGAAATCTGGGGTTTGCTTACAAAAAACACTTATAACTTAAAAAGGATGAATTTTTTAAAAAAATATGAGGAGACAAGAATTAAAGAGCATAAAATAGTATATTACGTACCGAGGTGGAAAGTGTTTCATTACTGTCGAGAGATTAGATAGTTTACCGAGACGCGAAGCGTCGAGGTAAACTATATCTCAGAGACAGTAATGAAACTTTTCACCGAGGTTTGTATACTATTTTATTTACAACCACATCCAACATCCACTTCTTATTATTTTGAGTTCAAATAATTATTAAAAGGTAAATGTCATTTTGACTTTTCCATTGCAAAAGTAGACAGACATTTAGAATTTCAAATAACCGCAGGTGATAAAATAACGTAGGTAATAATACACATCAAGATGGCAAATATCATTTTTGGAATATGGTTTCCATGTCACTAAACAATATATTATTTTTTTAAAACGTTAGTGTCAAAGTTTTTACAAAACACCAAAAAAATGCTCTCAGATGAGGAATTTGATTTGGCTGCTACTCCCCCAGAAATTCGAGAAGCAGCAAAAATAGTAGAAGAAGATCTTCTGCCAACTAAAAGCCGCCCGAGATATGACAAGGCATATAACTGTTTTAAAGAATGGTGTATTGGAAACAAAGTTCAAAATCCTGGTTCTGAATCGGCGCTACTAGCTTATTTTAGTGAAAATGCCAAGACAAAGAAAATATCAACGCTTTGGTCAATATATTCAATGTTGAGGACCACTCTATCAATTAGGGAAAAAGTAGACATATCTAAACACGCAAAGCTATTAGCATTTTTAAAAAAGCAAAACAAAGGATACAAGCCGAAAAAATCGACCACACTGTCTATGGATAATATTGAAACATTTTTGGAACAAGCACCTATGGAATTTCTTGTTCAAAAGGTATTTTAGGCTAAAAGGTTGACTATTTCTATATTAACTTATTATTTTATACATTTGTAGGTCGCATTGGTTATTGGTGTCTCAGGCGCCTGCCGATCAGATGAATTATACAAAATGAAAACAACAGACGTTCACTTTTTAGAAGAAAAGGTCGCGATTGAAATACAAAATAGCAAAACGTACCAGCCACGATCATTTATGATAACTGATAATAAATGGATTGCACCACTTAAGGAGTACATAACTTTACGGAAAAATATACAGGATGGAAAGCTTTTTATGCAAATAAGATATGGAAAAATTAGTAAACAATGTATTGGGCACAACACTTTAAGTCAGTTTCCAAAAAAAATTGCAGCTTTTCTGAAGCTGAATACTGAAGGTTTTACTGGTCACTGTTTCAGAAGAACAGCGGCTACTTTGCTCGCAAATAACGGTGGCGATCTTATGCAAATAAAGCGGTTAGGAGGCTGGAAATCTAGCACAGTAGCTGAGGGATACATAGACAGTTCGGTTTCTACTCAGGTTAATACGGCAAAATTGATTTCAAAGCCAAGTTCAAGTTTTACTAACACTACTTTAACTTCAAATAATCATGAAATAAACCTTTCAAAAGAAGAATTTCAGCAAGGTTTAAACATATCTGTGACTGCCTACAATAATGCCAATGTAATATTTAATGTAAATAAGTAAAACATAAACCATGTTAATTTTTTGTTTTTTATAAATGTCATTTAGGTATAATTCATTTAAAGAAATAAAAAATAAAATTATTGTTGTTGAATTTGTGTAATGAGTTGTGTGTTGGTGTGTTTGTATATTATTTTGAGATATCGATTTTTATTAAAATTTAAAAAAAAAAAAATTTACTATTTTGAGATATCGATTTTTAATAAAATTACAAAAAATAACAATTTTACTTTCCACCCGGGTGGAAAGTGCTCACTTTCCACCCGGGTGGAAAGTAAAAGTCAAGAAACGTCAACTTTCCACCTTTCAAAGATAGGTGAAATGTCATTATTACATACATGGTTGTAAATAAAAATACATTACACTGTAGCTTAAAAAGTTAAATATTTTAAATATTTGAGTTGTAACAATCCATTTAAATATAGCCTCAACGGAAAAAAATATGAAACTTTTCTTGTACCATCCCCACTCAGCTGAATCTTTTTTAGAAATAAGCCATTCTTGAATTTGAAGGTATGTTCTAAAATAATGATTTTTGGCTGCGTCAGACGTAGGTGGCAAGCTTGCCATATCAAAATTTTTACTAAGGACTTGACGAGCTGTGATGTTTTAATATTTATAATATTATCTTAATTCATTTTAATTAGTTGCTAATGTATGTTTCCCATATAATTCCATTAAAAAAACATCACCAGCTTTTACTATGTCTGACTATTCTGCTGATTCATTTAAAAATACACGTGTATTATCGCGCAAGCGTCCTTTTCTAAAAGTTTGAAAGCAGCAAGTTTTCCTTCTTTGTTCTTTATATAAACTAGAGGTTGTATCACATCCTGATATGGTATGAGCAAACAATATGGAATCATTGGAATCTTTCATATTGCCGAGTATACTTTGTGTATTATAAATATTCGTTACTCGATCGGTTTGTTCGTTCTTCCTGACTGTAACATAAATATATTATTTCTGCGACAATGGTGAAGTAATAAGATAAGTAAATCCGTATCTTCTCTAACTTAAGTAATCGGTAATGCATTTGTGTCACCAAGTTCTAAAACTGTATTTACTATGATAACATCAGCATCCCCTTCTGCCTAAATAACCTTTATACCTACTTCCCGAAGCTCTGACGACAACTGGGAAATAAATTTAATTTTGTTATTGCTGTTTACGAAGAAACTCTCTTGGTTTAAAGATGTTACCCTTTGATTATTAAATAACACATTGCAAGACCTGGATTTAGTTTTAGACCGTCTCATTTGTTCTTGATTTTTTATAGACGTACTGTATAGCACTTGTGTAACCATCAAAAACCACAGTTACATTCCGTCCATAATGAAATAATATAAACTTTACATATTGACGATAGATTTCTCCGTATGTTGAAGGAAATTGCCATACCACTTTATGAATCAAGAATCCTCCATCAATTACGTAAATCGTGTTTGGTGGTACATTTTCAGAGGGAAGACATAATTTATGCAAGTATGCAAATAAAGCACATTTGTACATAAAGTTACGGAATAAAAATAAAATTTTGAGCCAATCCGTCAAAATTTACACACCATAATATGTTTGACTATTCAGATAGAGTTTTTTATTCTCTTTATTTTTTGTCTCTTTATATTTTTTGATAAAATGCATGATTATCGAGTTAAAATTCTTTGTTTGCAAAAAGTACCAATTTTCAAGATGGCGGGATGTTTTTTTTTATGACGCAACAACCGGACAAATGGGGACTTTTAGTATGTTAATAGGGACCCACTAATACTAATTATTTTTGATGGTCTGAGCTTTATGTTATTTTTTGCAATTTCAACATGACAGTCTTCGTAATTGCACTGAGCTACTAGTTCGGTGCCAAGGCCTATGACTCCCATCATACCGCAAGTCACAACTTGTTTTCAAAATGAGGAAATTAATATTCCTAAAACCCTTACAAACACTGCAAGCACAGGGGTTATTAATCAATCAATCAATCAATCAATCAATCAATCAATCAATTTATTTTCATGTTAATTGCACAGATATGTTTACACTCGTCAGTAAATAAAGTAGACTAAGACTATATAATGACACAATATCTAGTTAAATTTCGTCCCTAAGAGAGCCACAACAGATTAAAAATAGTTATTTCTTATAACAATCACAACAGATCAAAGTATACAATTAAAATATTTTTCAGTAACGTATTAATGATAAGTAATTAAAAGTATGTGTAACAATTCAAAATACGTGATCAAAATATTCCTCAAAAGAATAGAACACATTTTTAGTTAGTAGATCCTTTACCCTATTCTTCAAATTATTTATGGGTATAGCTCGATGTTTAGAGGTAAATGATTAAAAAATTGAATCGCCCAACACACAAAAAAAACTACTCTCAAACCAAGCTTATAGTAATGCTCAAACAAATAGCCTTATTTTGAAACTAACTTGCTTTATTTTGTACCTAAAAAATACTCATTTTTAAACTACTACTAGTTTTAAATTATATCATCAAGTTAATCAAAATTATGTTCATAAAGAGATTACATTATCATCATAACAAGATAATCTTATACTTGTTTTAAAAATAAGTATTGTGGTCAAAGTGAAATATACTATGATGGGTTTGAAAATAAAAATAAATTTGTATTCTCACAGCGAGCACAAAGACAGTCTCTATACACAACTTGAGTAAAATCTAAACCCTTATTATTTCTTTGATGCTATTTGCATTACTTTGCATCAAACCAATATTAACGTATACTATATCTGCAACTAAAATTATTGATAGGTTGATCATTTATTTTTATTACCCTAAAACTAAAGTAGAGTCAAGTTAAAATAATGTAGTATTAATTTAAAACTATATTTTGATGCTAAGGTATTTTCTATTTAATTTTACTTTAGCATTGCTCCTATTCATGTATATGATAGTTTCAGTTTGAAACTTTTAGGTTCAACTGGAGACTAGATTTTTTTGTGTGAATACCCCAGGCCGTCCTGGCACCTCCTCAATCGTCTGTATACAGGAGCCAGGTTCTGTCTATTTCGAGTGTCATACCCATGAATATTTTCATGGGTTTGAAACAATTCTTTGTTTTGCCTTACATAGACCAGGCACTGATAGATATACAGACACGGCACAGTCAGCAGCATCAGCTCAGCAAACGCTCCCCTACAATCATCCGTGTATGCAAGCCTAGACATCGTTCTCACAGCCCTTCTCTGCAGACCAAACACTCGTTTCACTGCTGTTGAATGTCCCCATGCAACAATCGCATAAGCAATGTGTGACTAAAATATTGCGAAGTAAGCCGTACGAAGCACTTCAACTGAGACACTACGCGAGACGTTGCGAAGGACATATAGGCTTTTTGTGAGTTTCTTGGACAATCGGTCAACATGTGGCCCCCACTGGAGTCTGGGATCCAGGGTTATGCCCAAGAATTCCATTCTATCTATTAACATTAATTATAACAATTGCACCATAAATTACTATATGAATAGTAATACAAATCAATAAGACTAACTATCTACTTCGTTCTGTTTAAATTTTCTTTATAAAAATATAATTTGTTATTGTCTCAGACGAAGTTATTGTGTTCTTTAATGTTTTTATATTATCCTGGTCCTGAGATTATTTAAGGTTATGTTAGGAATGGTAATTTATTCGTCGATATACCAAAGGGTCGATATTTTAAAAAAATAATAATTAAAGTGACAAAGTCCGTCTTTAATTATTAATTTATGACATTAATAATTTTAAGCATTATTACGACCCGAATCTGTC
Organism: Polydrusus pterygomalis; assembly: GCA_963969555.1. Lineage (NCBI taxonomy): Eukaryota > Metazoa > Arthropoda > Insecta > Coleoptera > Curculionidae > Polydrusus > Polydrusus pterygomalis. The sequence continues at coordinate 108,343,202 of OZ018378.1, forward strand.
CTAATAAATATGGCGCATTATTTTGTCTCATACCCTATATTTGTTATTAACAGTATCGATACTTTACAATATCAAGCATCTCTGATAATCTGATGTGTATTGTTGGTTGCCTAACCACAAGAAATCGCCTTTCATGTTATTTGTTGGGGAATTAACAAATCAAGTTACATGGTTTTAAATAGATCGGTCAATAATGGATTTCAATGCTTTATTATTGACCGTTGTCAATAGCAACTGAGAAGGGAGAGAAAAACGATTTCTGGCGTTAATTAATCGGTCAATAATGGCGATGTTATAGGTTAGTAGTGGAAAAACTTTATTACCGCTTGTATCAATCAAGTAAATGTTGAAAATGTCCACCTCCAACTTCCATGCAGATGTAAAGGCACTGTTCAAAATGTTCGCGAACATTATAGAGTATTGCGGGAATTATTTGTCGGCACTTGTACACTCAAAGGTTTTGAACGAGAAAAAACTCAATTGTTGGCTTTTGGTAGGTGTGGTAGGTATAAATCAATTATTGTTGAGGACCCAATATTTCAAAATGCTGTTATTTAAAGACCTTCGAGTTAATGCAAAAATCTTGAAGTGACTATAGAATCAGAGTTACGTTCGCGTATCATTTTTAAATCAAAAAAGCTTTTTTTAAACTAAATTTTTATATAAATAAACAAAAATATTTGATACGGCTCGGCAATAAAATGTTTGGCTTACCTAATTCTCTTTTATTATCACTTCTGAGTTACTACGATGTTGTTTATTGACCTGTCCTCTTAACTCTTACAGAGAGACAGTCTTCAGAACTCATGCCTTAAATTCTGTTAAAATGGTCTCAAGTTTTATCACATTACTGCAAATCTGGTCGAATAACGATGGCTAACGCTTAAAGAAAGATTTAAACTTAATCTTTTTACTTAATCTGGTGTTTAAAATTAGAACTATGTATACAAATTCCTAAATATTTGTTTAATACAGTTATTTAGGCGTTCTGATGTTCATATAGTGTCCAAGCAAGGCATCGTAAATTGTATAATGCTCCCAAACACACACATTAATTTCAGCGATCATTCAGCTATGACACAGCTATTGCATTTAATTCTTTACCTGATGATATGTTGGAAAGACGTCCAGCTCTAGATTATTTTGTAAACGGGTACAAGATTTTTTTTTACTTTTTTATGTAACGATTCTTTTAATTTCTTTATTTTTTGTAGCCGAAACTGATGTTAATATTTACCTAATATTTTTATAGAATACCATTTTTATGTTTATTATTTTTCACTTATTCTATTTTATTACTGATATTTCCTCTATTCATATCTTTCCATAGGGGTGGTTGTATAAGCAGAAAAATGTCAGACAAAAGTCAGTTTAGTAAGCCTAATAAAAAAATTATAACTTAATTATGCTTGTTTGGTTAAATATAAATTACATCTACACACAAAAAAATCTAGTCTCCAGTTGAACCTAAAAGTTTCAAACTGAAACTATCATATACATGAATAGGAGCAATGCTAAAGTAAAATTAAATAGAAAATACCTTAGCATCAAAATATAGTTTTAAATTAATACTACATTATTTTAACTTGACTCTACTTTAGTTTTAGGGTAATAAAAATAAATGATCAACCTATCAATAATTTTAGTTGCAGATATAGTATATGTTAATATTGGTTTGATGCAAAGTAATGCAAATAGCATCAAAGAAATAATAAGGGTTTAGATTTTACTCAAGTTGTGTATAGAGACTGTCTTTGTGCTCGCTGTGAGAATACAAATTTATTTTTATTTTCAAACCCATCATAGTATATTTCACTTTGACCACAATACTTATTTTTAAAACAAGTATAAGATTATCTTGTTATGATGATAATGTAATCTCTTTATGAACATAATTTTGATTAACTTGATGATATAATTTAAAACTAGTAGTAGTTTAAAAATGAGTATTTTTTAGGTACAAAATAAAGCAAGTTAGTTTCAAAATAAGGCTATTTGTTTGAGCATTACTATAAGCTTGGTTTGAGAGTAGTTTTTTTTGTGTGTAAATGTAGCTTGGGTGCCTCTTTCATTTTAATTATAGAAACGCAAGATATGGATAATAATTTTGTTTTGTTTAATTATGTTCATTAAGTTAGTTCCTTATTTTAGGTCTAATGATGCTCGAAAGGGTGAAAAACGTCTAACCGTTTTCTATTTTAATGCACTAGTTAATGTTCAAGTATGTTTAATTGTTTCTATAAAACGTACGTTTTGTGACACTGCAGGAAGTACTCGAATATATTTTCAATGGCTCCTCCTAAATCAAAAGGTTGGTGCTAAACAAATTTTTAAACTAAAGCAAATCGTAATTATGTCCTAAATCGGAGTAATTCAGTGACAGCGGGCAGTTTACAAATAGTTGTTTCTAAAAATTAGAATATTTTTTAAATTTCATTGTATTTTTTTGGCTTTTTCAATAAGTTTTCCTAGATATCTATAGTGTAATATTGTTACAACGGTATTTTCTTGTGACGGAGACTTTGTACAGATTGAAGTCTTCAGGATCGAATTTATAGAAAAAGTGAATTTAAGGAAATCAATTTAAAAAATAACATCATAAAACATGAAATAGTGGTTCGTTCAGTTTCGAGTATGTAAGCGTCATCCAACTAGAACTGAATGGTAACCTATTTTATGAGTTTCTTGGTATATAAAACAAATATATTTTGTTTCGATATTACCATAGAACTTAAAATTGCCCTTTAAAAAGCATCTGGGCTTAAAACAATGGAACTATGACATAACTGATGTATTTTCAATGAAAGTTTTTTTATTTTTATAAAGGTCTTTCCTTTTCTGTTTCCATAAATATATAGTTTGTCTATATTGGCTCAAACCATTTTTAAGATACTTATGGGCGATCAAATGTTTGAAAATCTATATTCATTTGAGTTTAATACGTGTGCCTTGGAAAAGAAATGCCCCGTAATGGCGATGCATTAAAATAATGGAGGTGTTGAAAAGTAAAGTTTCGATATGTCTAAAATACCTTGAAAAATAAAATAAAAACTAAGTAAATATCTAGTTTTTATAAACTGCAGTTAGTATAATTATTTATTATCATATAGTCACAAACATATTATTACAAAACCTCTAAACTTTGACATATTATATGGTTTGGTTTTTCAAGGCATTCTAGACATATTTAGGTTCGGCTAGGAGATTCTGCTTCAACTTCGCCTTTTGTAACTTATGTTTACGATAAAGTCTTTTATTATTATTATTATTATTATTATTATTATTATTATTATTATTATTATTATTATTATTATTATTATTATTATTATTATTATTATTATTATATCGACATTTTACCTCCGTGACGTTATTTTAATGCATTGATTGCCATTATATGGCTTATCTTTTCCAAGGCATTCCAAACGTACTAAACTCAAATGAAAAAAAAATTTGATCGCTCGTATCTCAAAACCGGTTTGGGCTAATATAGACAAACTATATCTTTGTAGAGTCAGGAAAGAAAGGTATTTCATAAAAAAAATATACAATTTTATTTATTTTATTTCATAAAAAAAAAACAACAACTTTACGCCAGAGTACCTTAGTTTTAAGCCAATTCGCTTTTTAAAAGGCAATTTTAGATTCTAGGAAAAAACATAGACAAGATGACTATATTGGTTTTAATGAAAATACAGGGAATTCAAAAAATAGGACTCTGTCCAGTCCTGGTTGGATGCTCCTCTTCATACAAAATAAAACGTTTTCCTACCACCACCTACGAAAATGACAATAACAGCACGGTTAACTTGGCTAGAAAGTGCTAAATATCACACGCGTATTGAAAAAAAAATATTTCAACACGAGTGTGGAAATACAAAGCACACTATATTTAATTTAAATAGGTGTCAATTTGAGAAAAAAACTATTTATTAAAAATAACAAACTTACGGGGCACGTGGAGTGAATTGGGTTGCTGGGTGGGGTTAAGTACACTAGGGCATTACTGCAAATAAAAAAAATCCTTTTTTTTTTCGTTATTTTTGGGAACCTAAGAGTATTTATGATAAAAATAATATTATCAAAAAAGGAAAATAATAATATGTCAGGCAGAGACAACCCACCAACTGTCATGTTTACATGTCAACTGAGTTGAACCACAGAAAAAAAGGGGCAGCTATAGAGCAGAAATAGAATACCCTAGGAAATACCGATTTATAATTTTGCCATTATCTCTGATAAAAATATCCATACAATGTTTAAGGATATGGGACAAGTGAATACGCTTTATTTAACTAAATTTATTTTAGCTATATTTAAAACAAATCGAATAAGATATAACTTTTATAATTAACAAGCTATCGATATTTAACTCCATCTCTATCTTTCTATAATGTTGAGAAAATGTTGAGGTTATGTTGTAGTTTTGTGTTATGTTGTTTTCGAAGTCGTAGGTACCTATATTATTGTTTTATTAAAAGAATGCAAGCAGCTAAAAGTTCAGAAACGGAACTTATTTACTGTACATAGATAGTAGGTAGGTATGATGTGCGTAAGCAAATAGGAGAAAAAGTTATTATTTTTATTTAAATCTAGGTAAGTTAAAATGTGTAAGTGGGCATTGTTTTTATTTTTTTCTACTCTAGTGTTGAAGAAATTTGATTAACACAATGGTGATACCTACAAACTATTAAAAACAAATCACACTCTTTTTGATTATTTTGTATGGTCGTAGGAAAAATTGTGTACATTACTCGTGTGAAAGTGATTTTCTTACACTCGGAGAATTTCCGCATTCGACTTGTGCTAAATACCCCCTCGTTTGAAATGTACCACTTTCAACACTTGTTATGTAATATACTATATTACTACTCACCTCTTTTTTCTCTCAGCGGTTCTTCTCCCGAGCATAATATGGCGTACCTCATTTACTCATGACGGTATTTTAAGAACGACTGTCTATAATTTTTGCTATTCAATGTTCAAATGGGTAAAATCTTTTGTCGCTCACAGTAAAGTTAAAAAAATTATGTTGACTACTACCTAATTATAATGCAAGTTCACCGAACAGCCAATTGTATCTTAATCGCTTATGTTTTAACGCAACCTTCTTAGTTTATAGAAATATTAATATGATTTTACAAGAAACTAAATAAAACATAGAATTTCTAAAAATAAGTTAAGTACCAAATTAGGCATCGTGTCGATGTGAAACATATTTCTTGTGCAAATATTTGTAATAAGAGCACAAAAGACATACATCTGATACCTATAATTAAATACGTAGCCACCTTACCCTAAGGGTAAAACACCATACATTTGCTCTCTTACTACTGTTACGGAATCTAGTACAGATGAATTTTGTCAGATGGCGGAGCAGGATGTATCTTGTCGTTTTATTGCGAAAATATTTCTTAAAACTGGAGCACAAATCGTTGGCAGATTAAGCGCTCCCAGGGTACACAGGCTTTTCGGAAAAGCCGTGCCGGGACGGTTCCACTGCCAACGCTCACGAATATTTAATTTTGTAAACTCATGTCAGTTACCGTTACTTTCTACTTTTAATTCGACTTAGAATATTTTTAAAGATTTTTTGAATCTCGGCTGTCGTCGGGGCAAATTTTGGATTTATTTGTCAGGGGTTTTGGATCATTTTGATCAAAAATATTCGGGGAATATTTTTTAATTTTTATTTTTTGATAGATCGGTTTTAAAGCTTCAGGGGTCAAGGGATTAAGGGTTGCTTGTTGCAAAGAGGGAATCGCGTCACGGGAATTCAGGGACTGGGACGTCATGCAGGGCGGGGCAAGTCGTTGTTGTGGGGTTTTTTGGTAAAATCGCCAAGCAAGTTTGACCGTGGTTGGGTACAGGGCGTCTGGGTTCAGTAACGGGTTTCAGGGTTTGTAATAAGAATCAGGGACCAGGAAGAAGCGGGAATTCCGGGAATTTTTTGGGATTTTATTTTTCTGTATAGAAAATAAAATAAGAAAGGCAGCCTATTTTCAGCGCGAGTCATTAAAAGTTTTGTCATTTGCAGTAAAGATTTTTTAGACATTTTATGTGCAAAGGTTGTTAGTTTGTAACTTAACGTAAGTTTTTGAACTGTTTTTTGTAAAGCTGATTTAAACCGTGTTTTTGACTTATAATAAATTGTTTTGTTTTAAAACTAACTTTTTTATTTGCGAGCAATGGAGCTCGGCAGTAGAGCCGAAACAGCACTAGGGGGGGCGACTACGTTGCGTAGGGCTGGCACCGGCCTTAACCGGCCGTGCCGCTCTGACAATGAGGTAAACGATAATATTGAGGTTAATAACAATGTTAGGGGTATTAAACCACGAAAGTTCACGAAGAGTCAGATTAGGCGTCATCAGCGCAAGCTGAATGACGAACGAAAGAAGTTGGCTAGTGTGCCATCAAGTACGGGGTATTATACGAAGGAAGGCCTCGAAAGGGCAATAGGGGAGGCTCAGGGTAAATTTTCCGACGAAAATTTTATTAATGGAAATTCGCCTGTAACTTTTTTCACCAACCCTCTTTTGGACTCTACCAGGGTTGTAACGTTAGGGGAGGGCCTGGAGAAGGTCTCTCGTCCCGAAATTCCGTTGGTGGAAGAGCCGCAGGCGAATGGGGAATTTTTGAATTTATGGCGCGACGGCGCGCAAATGCAAGCCGCCCCGGGTTTGTTAACTTTGGATGATAGGGCAAGGGCACGTAAGGCCCGGATTTTAAATATATTGAAGCCTGAAAATTTCGTTAAGTTAAATGAAAAATCTCAGAACCACGAGTATGATCCTATACCAACATGTTCTTTGTACAAGTACAAAATCGACCCTCCGAGAAAGGCACTGTCGGCTAAGAATATAGTGCGACCGGCCCTGAGAGACAGAGTTGACGCCCAGAGGGATTTTAAAGGAGGGGAATCCCCTCTAAGGTGTCACTACTTCTTAAAATTTTCTAGTCTCTTAAATGTTGCATTATTTTTTAAGCATACTACTGCATAATATACAGGTTGTCCCAAATTCGATCCTCACCATTGGGATCTCGGAAACTATAAAAGATACAGCAAAGGTTAAATTATTGCAAAATTGGATAATTTGGAGCTTAAGTTAACGTCAGAGAGAAATTATGAAAATTCTGTTTTCAGTTATCACATCACCATGAGATCAAAATTTTTAAATACCGACCTGCAATTTAAATATTACTTTTTGAAGTATTTTGTTCCTCCAAAACATAAACCAATATGATTTTGCGAAAATTTCATTGTTTGAACTGAAAATTCGTGTTCCGTACTTAAAGTTTTTTTTGCAAACGGTCCTGATAGAATTGTGTGGTAGCAAACAGAAAACTCACTATTTTTTTACCTAGTGTTTCGGAATAATTATGTAGTTAGTTTCGGTAAAGATTGGTATACTCGGTTTTATTATGTTACCAAACAGTACCTATTAAAAATTGTATAAATTAATAATGGACTAGTTGGTACCTGCGGCTTAGCTTGCGCAAATTGGTATAAATTTTCTATCAATACAAACCAATGGGTACCATAATACACACTACCCGATAGAGAAGAATAGGTTTCCATATTATTTTCAAAGAGAATTTTTCTTATTTTAATTATAATGCTTATTGTAAAATTCCTTTGCTACCCAAATCTTACTTATTAAATACCGTGCGAGCAAAAATTATTTGCATCAAAGAGGGCCTTGCATCTAAGGACGTAATGCTTAGCCGTAGAGCTAAATACCTGTTGGGTGTCAGTAACTACCTGAATTAACAATCAATCAGTTATTCCGTCTTTGACAGTCGTTACAAGTAATTGGATTCACCGCTAATTTTTTCAATTTTTTGAACAATAATTCACGCAATGGGCTTTACGGAACAGCATATAACATTCATGGTTGAAGCGTATTTTCGAAACAGGGTTAGAGTAAATGGTGAGTGGCAATACAAATTTTTACGAACATTTTCCTAACGTTGCTTTAATTGCTAGGAATTTTTATCATCGCCTGAAAAGAACCGTGGCTGTGTTTAGGGAAACAGGTTCTATACAACACAAAAAAGGACCAGGAATACCATATGTAAGAACAGAAGAACTTGTTGCAAATGTTAGTGAAATAATGCAAAATACGCCAACAAATTGTATACGACGCCTGTCTCAAGAAGTGGGAAGATCTTATGGAACATGCAGGACTATTCTTAAGAAGCAGCTAAATTTATTTCCTTATAAAGTGCAAGTATTCCAAGAAATACAAGCCGCAGATTTTGAAAGACGCAGAAATTACTCGAAAATATGAAGAGACGTGTGAATTTATGCGTGGATCATGGCGGTGGCCAATTTCAGCAACTTATGTAATTATTTTTCTTTTTCTTTCTGTATATTCTTACTTTGTTAATTTTGTAAACAACAAAAATAAATTTGTATTTGCCTACTTATTTTATTACTCATTAGTTTAGCATATCATGTCATAATATAAATTTGACAAAATTTTAACCTAGATTTGGTTAGATATATCGTCCTCATATCATTGTGATCTAAACCAAGCCCTACGTTTTTTAATCCAAGCCCTCTTTGATGCAAATAATTTTTGCTCGCACGGTATAGATATTTCCTTTTGGTTAGAGTAGTATATTTTTTAATCATAATAATTATCCGGACCGTATTACAAAATTACTGAAACTTACTGATGATGGATTTTCGGTTCAAAGCAGTGAAATTTTGCCAAAATGTTATAGTGTTTCACAGGTCAATCTAATGACATAAAACAGTATTAAACTCCTAACCATAGGCGTCCCAAACAAATTATTAAAATGCGGGGTATTGTTTTAATTTGTTAATATGATAATAATATTATAAATAAAGCAACTTTAATACGTAACGCGTTTTAAGCAGTATTGATTCAAAATGAAGTGACAATTTAATTGTTTTTTTTTTTTGATGAGAATCTTCCAAAGACTAACCCCCTGTGGTGATACTAACAGAGGAGTGTCGGGTTCAGCCCTGATGGGGCCGCCTACCGACTAAACTCACCGTGTTCCTGCGGTTTCCGCGCCGTAGGCGTATAAACCTTCAGACCACTCGGTTCGGTATTTCGGCTCTGCACGCCTAATGCGTGCTTTGCGTCATACTCGCCAACACTTTGGGTACTCGGCGTACTTAAGCTGGCTTTGTCGTCTAACTACTCTAGCTAAGTAAAAAGTTTACTGTGTTAGTGTTTGTGTTGGTGTTTGCGATGTTTGTGCTCAGATTGTCTGAGCAGTAGCAAGGTGTTGCTTACTGTGTTGGTGTTTGTGTTTGCGATGTTGTGTTGTTTGTGCCCAGCTGAGATTGTTGTGTGCCCACGCATTTCCGCAATGGGGACCCCACTGTTTCTGGGAGAGAACCAACAGCGCTGGTCTGGGCAGAAGTAAGCTTTGTAGGGTGTAGATTGTCACTACACTTACTTGAGTTAGTGTAGGTGTGTGTATTGGTGCTGTGTGTAGTAAGTTCTTGTGTGGTAGGTATATTTTTTTGTAAGCTTTTTGTAGGCTTTTTTTCTTTACTAACTACTTAAACTAGATATGGCAGCGTCAAGTTTAACGACTCCTTTTTAAGTAAGTTCTTGTGTGAATTTAATTGCTGGAATCATCAGAATATTCAGAAGTAGAATCGTTTCCCGGTTGGATCACTATTGGCGCTATAGGCGGCAAAACAGGATATTCCTTTTCTACTTTTTAACATGAGCTTCGCAGTTTTTCCATACATCGCTACTCATGTCGCTAATTACCTGCCGAATATTATCAAGGACAGCTGCGCTTAATGATTATTTTTTCGTAAACTTTTTTTTATGGTACCCCAAACCATTTCGATAGGGTTAAAGATATGATAATATGGGGGTAATCGCAAAAGAGTATGGCCGCGCCTAGTGCAAAGAGTATCTATTACGTATTCATTTTTAAAGTTCATCCTTTTAATGATTTTAATTAATTCCTTTTTGACTGGAATCCTTTCAGGAATATCCATATTTTTATTTCTCATAAACATTAGAATATTATCTTTCTTGGTGCTCATGTTAGGTATTTTATTTAATGTTTTTGAATGATATGACGCATTGTCCATAACAATTACTGAATTCGGAGGAATGTTAGGTAAAAGCTGTTCAGCAAACCATATTTCAAACAAATCCGCGGTCATACGTTCATGATAATCGACAAAAGATTGAGTAATATTTTTTGTCGACAGGAGCAACGCATTAGACACAAAGCTATCTTTACCTCCGGCATAAAGAATAATAACACATTTTCCCATCGAACACGCAGTTTCAAATGGCCGCCAAAAAGCCATTGCTGATAATAAAATATATTAAGTAAAAAAAACCTTACCTTTCTTCACAGTTACAAAGCAAAATTAAATACGTAAATTACAGCAAATTAAACCACCTACTACACTGTCCTATTCCCATAACAAATGACGCGACAGTGTGAGGATTAGAGTTGTTAAGAAAATAACCGAACAGGTTCTTTAGAACAGGTTAGAGATAGCCTGTTCAGTGAACTGTTCTTTGCAAAAGAACTGAACCGGTTCTTTAGATAGACTTATGACAGATAATTGCGCTCGCTTAACCTATTCAACCGACCACGCGGCGCTGCGCGCTCTGTTCACAGAACACCGCTGCATCCGTGTGTGTGCTCCCACTGCTCTCTGTTCCCTGCCTGCTCAGGCCGCATGAAACAGAACAGCCTGTTCTTTCTACCCAACTGTTCTTTGAGTAGGTTCGGTTCTTTAAGAGAGTGAGATTCGACCGACACGGTGACGGGGACCGCTGAACTGGCAGGCTAAACGACGCGATGGTGCGGTTAGAAATTTTTGAAATTTACCGGGAATCTTGGTGTGTTTGCTGTTTTCTTCGCGTTCGCTCGGCTCTGCTCAGTTATTTGTTTTCTGTGTACTAAATTGTACTGTACAGATAATTAAAAATCATATCCGCTTTTTTCTTCCGTTTCCGCCATACTATCAAGAATAATATTAATATACCAAGTGAGTAAGTGACAATAACACTGGACAACAAATTTTAGGTTATTGGTTGTATCGTGTATCAAAATGCATTTTTTTTGTTAACTTTGGGATGCTGAATACAAAAATGATAATGAAATTAAAAACTTAGTTGCCGTTTTAAAAAAAAAGTGGTTATATTTTATTTTTGATAAAATAATAAAAACTACATAATTTTACACTTTAGAGTCACTAAATGCGCTGTCGCTTTGCTACTCTTTTGTGAACTGTTTCTGGAGCATCTCTAACAAGAGTCCAACAGTAGTCGGCAAGCATGGAAGCATTCCAGTGTCCCTGGTATCTGTTTTCCATGGTTGATATGTCCTGATGGAAGCGTTCGCCGTGCTCATCACTTACAGCTCCGCAGTTGTCAGGAAAAAAGTCCAGGTGAGAGTGTAGGAAATGGATCTTTAGAGACATATTGCAGCCCATTTTTTTGATACGACGACAGCATATTTTCAACCAGAGTAACGTAATTGTCAGCTTTTTTATTTCCCAAGAAATTAGTTACCACGAGGCGAAAGTCTTTCCAGGCGTTTTTTTCAATATCTGTTAGAGTGCTGTCAAAGTGTTCGTCTTTCAGAATATTTCGAATTTGTGGCCCAATAAAAATACCTTCTTTAATTTTTGCCTCACTTAGCCTCGGGAATTTCTGACGTAGGTACTGAAATGCTGGCCCATCTCGATTCAGTGCCTTAACAAAGTTTTTCATTAGGCCCAATTTGATATGCAGTGGTGGTAACAAAACCTTTTTGGAGTCTACCAATGGCATGTGTTGTACATTTTTTTGCCCTGGCTCTAATGATTGTCGAACGGGCCAGTGTCGTCTATTGTAATGAAGTGACCTTGCCCGACTGTCCCATTCACACAAAAAACAGCAAAACTTGGTGTAGCCTAGCTGCAACCCATAGCTGCAACCCAAGTAAAAGGGCAATAACCTTTAAGTCACCACAGATCTGCCATTGGTGCTCATCATATTTTATGGTTGTCAATAGGAACTTCATATTGTCGTATGATTATTTCATGTGAACTGCATATCCGACAGGAATGGACGGAAGAATATTGCCAATATGTAATAGTACTGCCTTTAAACTTAATTTTGAACTGTCTATAAACAATCTCCATTCCACTGGTTTGTAGTTTATATTTAAAGCCTCCAATAAACCGCCAATATTATTGCAGAAAACTAAGTTATTTTCCATGTCAAAAAATGGCGCTAGACCTTTATGGCGTTTACGAAAAACACTTACAGAGACATCTTCTTCTAACAGGTTCCACTGCTGCAATCTTGATCCTAGTAACTCAGCCTTACTTTTCGGAAGTTCTAGATCTCTCACAAGATCGTTTAATTCTGACTGGGTTATTTTGTGCGGTTGGCGGTATGATGTGCTGGGTGTGAAATCGGGATCTCTTGAAGTTGATGGCATATCTTCTTCTTGGCACAACGCTGTATCGCTGTCTGATTCGTAAGTGACTGTTTCTGGGGGTTCTGGAATAGGAAGGTCGTCACTACGTGGTACAGGTCTGATGGCAGATGGTATATTTGGATAGTTAATAACAGACTTTTTCTTCTTGGATATACCGGTGCCTTGCCCAACAGGAGGTATCATGCAGAAATAGCAATCATTAACATGATTTGTAGGCTCTCTCCAGACCATTGGAACAGCAAACCGCATAGATCGGTTTTTACGATTTAACCAGCTTGTCAAACTTGAAGCGCATGCATTACAGCATATATGTGGCGCCCACTGTTTGTCTTGATCTCCTATTCTGCAACCGAAATAAAGATGATATGCTTTTTTCATCAATGGAGTCATAGATCGCTTCTGAGACGCAAAAGTCACTTCACCACAAACATAACAGAAGTGATCTGGATTGTTTACACACTTTCGAGGCATTTTACAATCTTAACTATTCGACTTGAATTACTAACTTCGACTGACTAACCTCTCCGCTTACCTACCTGTTTATATCCCCAAATATGGATTATAGATTTTTAAATACATTTCATTATAATTATACTTATAAGTAGTCTATATACAATTTTAAGAAACCAACATAATGAGTTTTTTATTTGTTATTGCCTAAATAGGGATAAAGGACACAATGCGACTGAGCAGGTACTAATGGATTTATTGGCCTACATTATAGTACTGTGCTCAGGTAAACCATAGAAATGAGGATAAACAAGGGTCCTTTTATCCGTTTAGTCGTTTATTTATTTAAAATCGGGTAGTAAAGCATTATTTATTTGCCGCTTAATTAAATATTTCAATATTATCCCTGTTTTAGGGTGGCCCGGCTAAGTCGCCATTGTGTTAATATCCCTATTTAGGTAAATTTATGTAAAACTCATTTCGTTCGCTCTCTTATTTTTGTAAACAGATTTTTATTATATAGGGACTGTTCAGTACAAGGCAGACATGAAAGTGGATTTACATGGGTTTCAATGGCTATCGCTCTTATTTTAAGCAATAGGGGGTTAGGATTTCGAATATAGGGGATCGTCCCTAAGAATCCACCATTCCTTAACTTGGTGAAAATGTAGATTTGGCAATATAAAATCCATATATTGTTATTACAATACAAATATACTACGTGCGTTCTCGCGGTTACAGTGTTAATATATTAGGGGAACATGACGTCACGTATCTCTTAAACGTGAACTAATATTTAAAAAAAACGTTTATTTTCGATTTAAGCACACCTAAAATAGTAAGATTTAGTTGATTTTATTTCTGCAACATTTTAGCTGTTGTCCAGTGTAATTTATGATCAAAAGAACATGTGAACAGGTCTACGGAACAGGTTCTTGGGTGAGAACCGAACTGTTCAAACCTGTTCAGCAATTTACCTGTTCTTTAACATCACTAGTGAGGATAACTTCATTATCTGTTAGCAGGTAGAACTACTTCAGTAAAAATATTCCCCCTTCTTGTCTAGAACATATAAATTTGCAGTTACTGTCTTTGTCTAGTATTATTCACAAACTGTCCCAGACCGCCCGTTGGCGTCTGTTCCCATGGCAACGTGAACAAATTATATGCTGTTGCCAGTTCTACCAAATTTTCGGGTTTGTAAATACAATATATAAGTATAGGCGAATCAAGGGTTTGTTAATTAGTTGTTTCTAAACACTGAAAACACTTTTTATTTTGATTTCAGTTATATTGTTTCTTAAGGACTAAAGAATGTATTATTATAACAATGAATGGCTTGTTATTTTTTTCTGTCACACTCAAAACTCCTCGGTTTGAAGTATATTTGCAAACTAGCTTTCAAAGAAAGTTACTGACTAACAATTGAATACTGATATAAACGAAACATTTTTAATAAAAAATACTTAAAGAATTGAAGAAAAAAGATCTGACAACCCTGGTTCTATTTCATGTCATCACACTGAGTTTGGAAATATTATACTGACTTATCTTTTAAGGGAACAAAATACTTTAGAAAGTTATTTTTAAATTTCAGGTTCATATTTAAAATGATTATAAATAACGTCACAAGAAACAACAACGGAAAATAAAGTTTTTGGTTTTTGTCAGATATCTCAGGAAGTACTCGTTTTTCTGATTTCTCACCGGCATTAAGTTAAGCTCTAAATTATTCAACTTTGCTCCGATTTCACATTTGCTGTATCTTTTATAGTTTCCAATGATGAGCATCGAATTTGGGATACCTTGTACATACAATTTAAAATTTAATCCGGCACTATACATTGTAAACTATCCCGGAAGTGTCTTGCCATCATCAGCATAACTAAGTAATAAAATGCTTATTAATGAGTTATTGTTAAGTTAGTTAAATAATAACTCCGAAAAGATACTATTTGTTCTATAAATCCAAACAGGGGCTTAACAAAGCCCCGACCTTAAAGTTTAGGGTCCAAGATTAGTCGACGTATTCAGAAAGTTCAGCCTCATTCTGTCAGAAATATTATGTGTATGCGATTCCTTTAGAATCGGTCGTTTGGGTATTGTTCGTGAAAGGATTTAAAATTTATTGCATAAATTTGAATAGACCCGACTAACCCCATCCTATATTATATCCCAAGAATTTGGTAATATCAAAAAACTTGGACCAACAACTTTGCAATATTTTTCCATAATCATACAAAAAAAAACAATGTACTGGGCATTTTCACTATTATATACCCGCACTAAATAAGACTACTTGGGCTTCAACTGAATTAAGAGAGGTTCGGGTAATTTGTTTTTACCTATTCCAAAATCCACATTGGTTAAGCAGTCAATAATTTATAAAGGTAGACAAATCTATAATCATAATATTCCACAATTAGTAAAGGGCCTACCAATGCCTCAAAATTTGTATGAAAACATTTCGGAAGTTATTGTTAACAAGAGCGTTTTATGCATTGGAAAAATACTATAACTCTGTATTGTTGTTGTTAAATGTGGATTATGTTCAGGTCAGTTTTGTTATTCTTTTTCGGAGTGGCAGGATGCAATATGTGGCTTTTAAAGGATGGCTTAAATCGCTACCTTTTTATCTTGCTTTGCGCTTAATAAGTTATTCATTTTGGTTGGTCTACTAAGTGGTGCGGTTTTTTCCCTTTTTCAATTGTATATTTATTTGTTTTTTAGTAAATATGTTTAAGTGTATGTATTTTGTAACTTATAATATACTAGCGTGTACCCGGCATGCGTTGCAACCCGCTGGTATAAATACAAACCCGAACAAACCCGATATATTAGTAGCCGGCATGCCACTTTCTGAAATTGCACCCGTGCGAAGCCGGGGCGGGTCGCTAGTTATACATAAAAACCTTCCCCTTGAATCACTCTATCTATTAAAAAAAAAACGTTTCAAAATCCGTTGCGTAGTTTTAAAGATTTAAGCTAATATGAATAGGGACAGACGGGCGACAGCGACTTTGTTTTATACTATGTTAGGATTCACATGTTAATATTTATTTTAATTTATTCTTAATGTAAGGATACACTAGAATGTATTATTATTTAGATAATAAAGATTATTGATGATGATGAATGTTTTTACTTGATGGTTTTTGAGTAAAATAATTCAGTGATTTTGGACAGGGTGTCCCCAATTCGACGCTCAGAATTGGGATCTAGAAAACCATTAAAGATACAGCAAATGTTAAAACGGCGCAAAGTTAGATAATTTCGAGCTTAAGTGAATGCCGGTGAAAAATCAAGAAAATTCCGACTACTTTCTGAGATATCTGAAAAAAACAGAAAATGTATTTCATTTTCCTTTTTTTTTTGTGATATTATCTATGAACATAATAAAAATTAATAAATTATAATTGGCGTTTCGGATCAAAATTTTTAAATACGGATCTAAAATTTAAATAATACTTTCTGAAGTATTTTGTTTCCCCAAAACATAAATCAATAACATTTTGACCAAATTTCACCGTTGGAACCGAAAACCCACCATCAATAAAAATTTATTTTGCAATACGGCCCTCATAATTATATTATGTTTAAAGAATATTCTACTGTAGGTAAGCAAAAATAAATATGTTTAATAATTAATATTTTGTTAACAAAGGAATTTTCCAGTAAGCAATATAATTCAAATAAGATATAATGTAAGAAAACACCACAGAAATGTTCGTTTAAGAAATTATATCAATACCTATTCTTCTCTATTGGGTGCTATGTCTACCGCTGCTTTGTTTTTGGCACAGGTATCTGTAAGTAACTAATAAATTTATAGCAATTCTTAGTTCTGTTTGGTACATAATAAAAACGAGAATGCCAATATTTATGTAAACTAACTACATATTATAATTCCGAAATACTGGGTAAAAAATACTAGTTCCTTATTGTTAGAGTGAGTTTTCTTTTTGCTGGCACACAATTCTTTCAGGACCGTATTGCCAAAAAACTTACGGACTTAAGTACGGATAATGAATTTTCGGTTCAAAATTTTGATAAAATGTTATTAGTTTATGTTTTGGGGGAACAAAATACTTCAGAAAAAAATATTTTAATTTCGGGTTTGTTTTTAAAAATTTTGATCGGATGGTGATATCTGCAAACCGAAAAGTCGTTGTTAATATTAGAAACTATGTTTAATTGGGTCGTAATAAAGTGCCTAGAGAAAGTGCTTCGTATTTTCCAATACATTTTTAAATAATGTTACAAAAAACAAAAACGGAAAATGAAGTTTTCGATTTCTTTCCGATATAGGTATCTGGAAGTAGTAGGGTTTTTTTTAAATTTTTCACTGGCATTAACTTAGGCTACTTATAATCCAATTTTGTCCCAATTTAACTCTTGCTGTATATTTTATAGTTTTCGAGATCCCAATGATGAGCATCGAATTTAAGACACAATGGAATTTTTCACTAATTGATTTTTATTCCATTGTACAGAGCAGGACTGTACAACATGAGGCCCGCGGGTCGAATGCGACCCGCTACGACAATTTTTGAGGGCCAAAAAACTGCTTAAAAACAAGCGAGTCATTACTACACCAACGATAAAAATAGTACTTAAGTAGAAGTAGATGCTACATAATGGGGACTTCACAGTGATAGTGGTTAAGCGCCAAAAGTTGTTTGCAACATTTCTCCGCAAGGAGGTTCCCATTTTTCTTAAAAATGATGCGAATTCCGACACTACGGAACTGGAAAATCAAATTGTAGATTGTAGGCTTATTTCGGTGTTTTCTGGAAATGTAAATTCGCAACTATAGAAAAGTTGCAAACTCGAAAAACGAATTTTTTTTATTTGACAAAAAAATATATTTTTTCCACAGAGGTGTGGAAAAACCAATTTTCCGCACGGATATCAGGGCGGAAAATTAATTTTTCCACACTAGTGCGGAAAATTTTTTCGGCACGATTATGTCAAAATCAATAATATATCAATTATAACTTGTAGTTATTACTTTTTTTCTCAGAATTAGTTACTGTTACATATCGTCGTTAATTTAACTAAGTGGCGTATATGAAAAAATGCGATATTTCGATTTTTACGGTAGTATATTATGTGAATTGACATGGGGCATGCGCTCGCTATTCAATTCGCAACGGTTTAAGTTATTCCGTTTTTTCGTTTAGGCGTACGACTAATAAGCGCTAGGATCGCTTTCGCTAACGGGCTACGTCTATCAGTAAACCTACACCAAATGGCAATATTGTACTTTATGAGACGTATATGCCTATATCCGCCTGTTTGAGGACGTATGCCAATAAGGTTTTAACCTCAAAATTAGCCGTTATTTTAAATTAACGTGACAAAGTTTCATTGTTTTGGTGTTCAATTGCATAGTAGGTATAAATTGACTTTATTGGTAAAAAATGGATGTACTTGTTAAGTGGAGAAATGGGACACAAAATGTAGTCAGTTTCAATGATTGGTAGTGTTAGATAAGACTTTACAAGAAGGGAGCCAGGTTAAAATGTTATATTAAAAAAAAAATGGTATACTATGGAACAGCTGTGATAGTCGAAAATATAAATGATTACGATTCGGAAGATGAGTTACCGCTAATTCATTTTGAAGAGATAATAAGTAAGGAAATTAAAGAAGAAATCGGTCATTCAAGTGGCAAGGATTTAAATGGTTTAAAAATATTAAAAACTTACTAACTAAACTAGTCTTAATGTATGATACATGCTTAAGAAATATACCGGCCTATATAAAAATTGAGCATTAAATTATTTTACTAATAGGCGTATATTGGTAAATACAATAGGCGTATATCAAAATGCAATAAAAAAAATTTTACAGAGTGGCGTATATATTTTTTTTAGCCATATCTCTTCTGTAGATAGTAATATTACATTTTATGGATACCTTTGCTAAAGTGTTTAAAGGACACATCGATATATCTAAGCTGATTATTATATGCGTTTTAGTTCCAGAATTATGAGCAAGTCAAATATACTTAAATCTTTAAAAGGCTTTCCTGGAAAGTTAACAAAAGTGATATACACCACTTAGTCAAATTAACGACGCTATGTATGTGATTGTTAGTTAATTAAAAATTATTAAATTTCTTTGAAATATGTGTTACTTATTTCCACACGTCTGTAGAAAAACTATTGTACCTGACACGTGCGGCAAATGTTTTCCCTGCACTCGGCTGCTAAACCGAACTCCGCTTCGGTGAAAGGCAGACTCATGCGGAAAAATTCATTTTCCGCACTAGTTAGATAAATAGCTATTTATGTTTTGAACTGCCACCATGACAGGTAATTTTCGATTTCAATTCTTAACAATTTCAATTTTTGGAAATGTGTTTTTTTTAAGACATAAATTTAAACATTTTTTGATGAATACAATCTTCTATAATTTTATTATTTCAACTGCCACGGGGGCACTAAAGTTGCAAGAATGAAATTTTAAGATTTTTATATCAAAAAGATCTGTAAGTCAGTGAGAACATTGAAACTTCTTGGTTTTTTTATATATTAATGTTTTAATTTCCCACAAATTATGCTAAAGAGCGATAAATCGCCCAATCTGGCAACACATAGCGACACATTCAGTTGTAAGAAGATCACTATAATAGAGTGCGAATTTATTTACATAACCATAATTCCACCACTTGGGGTGAGAAGACCCGGTTCTTTTTCGTAACCCGGTTCTCGGCAGATCATAAATTAGAATGACCAGTTTAAATGAACGACATACCAAATTATCGTCGTTTAGTCAGAGTGTTTGTGTGGCTCATCTTTTTCTCACTAATCACATCTTGCAGCTCGCATATATACACCAGGACTTTGGCGTCATATGAACGATAGAGTCACAGATTGATTCAATCGCGGGTCTTTCCAAATATTTAGTCATTGTGACCGAATCGTTCATGAACGACTCATCTTTAGCCACAACGTTCACCGTTTGCCAGTTATTTTTTGGACTATCCGACGTGTGTGCAAGTGTTAAGGGCTCAATTAAAAACCAAAAATTGAAAAAGTATTTAAACAAAATGTGGCTTAAAACCCGGAGAGAATTAGAATGTCTTATATTTGGAGGTGCCAAATGTATTAGTAAAATGTTCTGCCAATTTACGAAAATATAAATAAACCTATTAACTGGGTGGAATATGAACTGAAGTCTGTAACAACAAATCTACAGCAAACTGCAATTAAGGCAACTAAAATTGATGCGAAAAAAATCTCAGTGATTTAGCGTAAATCTTCGATTCCTACTGTATTATTATTAAACGTACAACAAGTTATCCTCTTAAAATAGGGAATTTTACTGAAACCTTATAAACAACGAAATAAAGTCACATACAAGTTATCAAAATCAGTTGCAGGATTTTAGAACTGAATCTAAGATCCTATTTGATGTGGCTGTCCGTAAATTTAACGAATTTAATTTGTGTGTTCAAAGTTCCGCAAGCAAAACGCTCTTTTTTATTAATTCAAAGAATCGTAAGACATATTATAATGATTAGTTCAGTAGATGTAATAACCACTAAACTAAAATGTTACAGAAACGGGTTTAAAGAAACAAAATTAAACACAAGAAGCGTATATGCTAGCTTGCCAGTAAACGAATATTTAAGTATCAAAAAATTAGCGGAAATATCCCAGACAGAACCCAATACTTATCGACAACTTTCAACCGAGCCTCAAGGAAGTTCACAAAAATCCTATAATTTATTACAAGAATCAAGATCAAGAGGCAATGGCAAAATAAGTATTTTAAAAATAAAATTAGGGCTCACTACATCGATTAAAATACATTGATGCATCGACAAATATCAAATGGCCTTGATGCATCGCTTAAAAATGACTTTTCGCATTAAAAATATCGATGTTTTCGATGCGTCGATGAATATGGAACATCCCTATTTCCGTTTAGTGTTTCTTTGACAGCGGTCTAAAATTCTTTTCAGTTTTTGAAGTGAAAACTTCTTTAGGCGCGTTTAGCACTTTTTGTGGGCACTGAATTAAACTGAGCCGTCACGCGTCGCCGTCACGCGTCAGGCTCGGGTGTGCTACGCTCGAATTCAACTGCTATATTCAATCCGAACTGACCCTGATCCGAATGAACGTTATATAAAAGAGCATGCCGCCATCGGTCGCATTCAGTATCGACGTATCGACGTGGAAGCAGTCAGTGTGCGCTGTCTAGACACTCGTGTATTTGATATTGTTAATTTCACCTTGTTGAAGTTTTCACTTCTGTCGTGTGGTCTTAAGCACACACAATTTTTTCGGTTTTGTTTAAGAATTGTATTGTATTGTATTTTTAGTGTTTTGTGATATTTTTCGGATACTGATTAAGATGAGTCGCTATAGTATCAAGTATGCAAGAATTCGGAAAATAAATCTGCAATTACAATGTCAACACATTTTAATGCCGTTTATGAATAACATGTGCCATCTATCGGTATCAAATCATTGGTTCGAATTGGTATTAATAGAAGTCTGGCCTTATTTGGTACAGGTACCTTAATTCCTTAATTCAAATCTTCAATGGTATAGGTATCATTTAAAAATTCATCCTTACAGGGCTTACGTAAGATTTGAAGGGGTCAGTAGGGAGCCGAGTGGATGGCTAGGGGTTACCATGGGGGGGGGGGGGGGCAGAATCACTGCCTCTCCCTTTTATATACGTATTTGCTGACTCACCAAAAAAAAATTGGATTAACTACTTACAGCTCTTGTATAAATTTACAACTGTTCAAAAAAAACATGTACATAATCAGACACTAAATATACAGTGTTGCAAAACTATAAGTCTCTTTGCGGAAAATATTTTATTGCATCTAAGTTCAACTGTTTACGACAACCAATTGTGAGAAAAGTCTCTAAAGAGAAGCACGTTCTATAATATTCCGTCGAACTGTCGATGTCGGTTTGGAAATATCAAAGATATACATGTGCGAACCTGTCGACATAAACTATTTTCAGTGTTCGCTTTTTATTGCCAACTTCGGTCTCCATAAAGAGGTGCACTTGCTGTACACTGTAAAAAATGTTTATATAAAATTACCATGAGTTTTCTTTAAAGATAACCAGTTGTCACGTTTTCCAACATCCTAGTTTGCCGATAACAATAATTTACTTGCAAAGCAATATGAACTAAAATAATTAATTATATAATTTTTTGTTTACAATGTTTACTATGTACGGGAAAGAAAAGAGGAGAAAACTCCTTTCGAATTTTAATACCGATATTTAATTTTTTAATACTTTTTAAAATTTTTTAACTTTGTTTTCGTCCAAGTATACAATATTTTATGTTCTTGTCCTTTTCATGTTTTTAATCTTTGTTTACATTCCTTCGTGAAAATGGTACTTGGACCCTTCGATGCTGATGATGGTACTTTCTAGTACCGAAACATGTACACCACAATAATTTGACTCTTTTTTAAAATATATTTATGGAGACGACTGTGGGTTTTTTCCCTATAAAATAATTAATGCACTTATGTACCAGGTGTACCTACAACTGAAAAGGGATGCCGGCTGTATCGCGGAAACCGTGTACCGTAGAGTTTGCGGGAAAAAATATTTACTAGAAAAGTCACTATGAGAAATCGCTGGAAATTATTTTTAAATTTCTACGTTGGCCGCTAGGGGGCGTGACTATAGTAGCCAAACAAGAAGCTGGATTTTCTCAACAATCCTCATAGTAAATGTGTATTAAAGGCAGCATTTTATTAATCTAATGAAAATTCTGAATAACAATTGTTTAAGGGAGGTAGGAGGGGTCACATATTGCTATGTAAAGTTTAAAAAAAGGTAAAACCGGTAAAAGCTGATTTGAGCAGCTGTTTTTGACATATCTGGATTTAAAAAAATCACTTCGTGTATGGCCAGGTCTAAATTATTGTAATAAAGTGATTAATTGGACACAATTTGAAGCAATGGCGTTAAATTGAAATAACTGTTACTATAAACTAAAAACAATAATTACATTAATGTATTGTTAATTTTATTCTCTAGTAAAACCAGCCAATAAGAGATTTATCAACAACAGAAATTTAATTTAATTGAATTAAAAAAAAAATACTTTTACAAATGTTCAAAATTACCTCCATTTTCGTTCGTACATATTATTATAAGTTTTAAAAAATTAAATTGAACTCTTTGGAGCATTTTGTCATAATTACTCTAAGCATTAATTCCAGTTTAAATACGTCTCTTAGCTTCATCTTGTGTATCCACTGGCCTAGAATATACAAGGGTTTTCAAAGTTCCCCATGAAAAGTAATCCATCGGGGTGATATCAGGGGATCGAGCTGGCCAATTTGCGGGTGCATCATTGCCTCTGCCTATCCATCTATTTGGAAACTATTCGTTCAAATGATTACGGACGCTTAACGAAAAATGTGGAGGAGCATCGTCATGCATAAACCAAATTCCTTTCCGAAGTTCCAAGGGCATAAGGATCTTATTAGTTTGGTAATTCGTTTCGCAGATTCCATATAATTTTTGTCATTTAGTCGTGGTAGTAAAATGACAGGACCCATTATTAAAGTCTATGATTCCTACCCATACATTGACCTTAATTAACTCATGCTGATAATGGGTTACTGTAGTCGCATGAGGATTTTCTTCAGCATAGATATGTTCATGTGCAAATTAGTTATGCCACTCCTCGTGAAACAGGTTTTACGAGGAGTTGCATAACTGTTACAAAAAAATAATTTATTAATTTATACACGGAAAAAGTAAACATTTATCGCTCGGTGGCTACGTTACACCTCTTTGTATAAAAAAATAATTATTTTGTATTTTATAAATAAACACTAAAATAAATTAATGTGGTTTTATTCTTTTTCATTATATTGGTACCTTTGGTATCTATTTATTACTATTTATTTTATCTACTTGTGTTCCATTCTTCGTTTAATTTTCGTTTCCAGAACAAGATGAAGAGGTTATGAATTTTAGTTTTTGAATGGATATAAGCATGATTTGATTGGTAATTAATAACTTTAAATCCATAGCGACATTGCACTTATAGAGCTGTATCAAAATCAATTGATTTTGTATTCTGGCAAATTGCACCACTATTTAAACAAAAAATTATCAACAGCAACAACAACCAAATTTTAAATAAAAAAAAACCATTAATGTGGACATATCAGGACTCTGATGCATATGCATAAAGTTATAAAATCAGCTGTTGCAAAAATGAATAAAAAATTTAGGGTGAAAATGCGTAGGTGCGGATCGACCTTTAGGTACTTCCTGGTACCTAATACTGCCATTTAAAATTGTGTTAAACTAAAACTCAAGTGAATGCATTTTTTACTGTGTAGTCTCTATAAAGAGATGCTGTGCTCTAGAAGATCCTTGCAGCTTTGCCATAATAATGTTAATGGATATTCTTTTGTTTATGCGAGGTTGTACAAAGTAGGACAAAATAAAATAGAGAATGGTAGCATCGGCATATTGAAAGATTTTATATCATTTCTTAGACAAGAATGAAAATTTAAACATTATGATCCAGTAGGTATTAATTGGCATCTCATTATTTTTAGACCTTTGTAAAGATTTTTTCGTTATTTTGTACATAAAAAAAGCTTAGTTCTTTGACTAGCTGGCTTACGAAAATTTATTATTTACTAATATACCCACAGTCGTCGATTTTTATGAAATTTGCCCTGCTAGTAGAACATCAAAAGCTAAAGGATGCGTTTTTGCTTTTATTTTTATATTTAAGAGCATAGAAACTGACCTTGAAATTTCTTGAAGGGATAATGGATTAAACCTCGTAAAATTTGTCTTGTAAATAAACTATACAGTGTGTTCGGTAAGTATATGGCATACTCTCGGGACCGTATAGGGGAGGTCAAAATAACTATACTTTGTCATATAAAAAGAAATCTAAAGTGCTCCTCAATGGAGATACAGGGCCCCAAAGAAGGACCCAGCGACTTATCTTTTCGGCTCTAACTTTTGAACCGACACGTATAATTTAATGAAATATTAGTATTTTGTGTAGGCCATAAATAAAACCGTACTACATTAGATGTTTTAGATCACCAAAGAAGTCAGGAACGGACTTGCCACCACACTCGTTGACAGGTGTCATTTTACAGAGCTAAAAACTGATTTTTTAAATACTTTTGTTATTTTTATTTATAATAGGAGGGTCACTTTGTAATTGGTATCTTTGTAAATGTCGAGAGAATCTCACTTTTTCTGAGAATGTCTTATGGATATATGAAACACATTTCGCCAACTGTGGCTTACAACAAATATAAGACAGAGAAAAAAAGTTCATTTGTTTAACGTTCAAAACCTTCTTAACCCTTAACTGGTACGGCTATAATTTGTAACATAACTGGTACTGCTCCGTCTAGCAGACGGGTTTAGGTAATTGCCTTTATTTTTCTGTTTTTTTTCTTTGTTTTTTTATTTAAGATAGTGGTTTATTATACATAAATAAAGGTAGACACAAAACAAAAAAATATATATATATTAGATATATTATATTATTATAAACATAAAATAATAAAGTAGATTCATAACGTAAATCTTAAAAATTCTTAATGGCAAAATTTATTGGCGCTTTTAAATAAAATATAAGTAAGTAATATAGACAGACATTTTTATATAAAAAAGGTGCATATTATTTAAAAATAAAAATTCACTTTTGGACGCATTCTCTACATATTTTTTTGCTGCACTGTAACCAAATAGGTTTCTGGTACGCCCCCGTCCGTAAGACGGACTACCACTTTAAACACTTATAAAAAAAAACTAAACATCAATTTTGACCAGCCGAATATTATAAGCAATCGAACGCCGTCCAGTTAAAAGGTAGGTGGAGGGGCGAGATGGTTGTTCGAAGGAAATTGAATAAATAGAGCTTTTAAAAAATAAACTCCGTCTCCCAGACATGAAATTAGGTAGATATTAGATATACCTAAGTAATATACTTAAAGAACCCCGCACTTCTCTTATGGAAAATGGCCTTCGGTTAAATTTTCTAAATTTTTAGTATGTTGTAGAGAATCCCATTCTGATCAAAAGTGTTCATGGCCACAACAATATCTGCCGACCAGTTTTTGAGATACAGGGTGTCCAAGTTGCAAAATATGAATTCCCAATACATTATATTTTCGTAGTTTATAATATTAATTCGTTTTGTTTTTCTAAATTTTTGTTGGCTCTGTCGTAGATAGGATAGAATACTATAAAAATAGTTAAAAAAAATTTATTATATACCGGGTGAGTGACGAAAATTATTTAATATTTTTTGTTAAATCATTGTATTTTCGGCATTAAATTAAATATTAACAAAGTAATACTGGAGATGACATTAGCTTGGAGAAAGCTATCAGAATTTATATTATTTATATTTATACAGGGTAACTCAAAAAAGTTAATATTTTTTAAATTAGTTTTGAAAGAAATTGTGTAGATATTTCTTTATGTACTACTTGTCGCTTATCGTATGCTTCCAAATATATATAATTATCAAGGTTATACAGGGTGTTTCCGATGATAAGTGATAGAAAAATAACATAAAAATGCATGTATTTATAAATCACCCGGTATATTAAAAATGGATCGGTTAAATTTTGTTATTTTTTAATATTTTTTGCTTGAAGTATCCTACTTACATGTCTGCTATTGATTTCCCTTTTCCTATGAGCAGTTCTGGAGATTTACAGCGTCGAACAGACTCAAAACTCAAAAAATAAGCAAATAAAATAACAATTTTTTTTTATTTCAATAAAATTTGTTATGTTTGTTTATTTTATGGTTAAAATAAATATATTTAATGCTTTACAGGGTATTTCGAATAATTAGGGGTCTACTTACTATATTTGGATAAAATAATTTGGATATAGGTAATAAATTGTTCATAGTTTTTATATATATTTTTTATTTGCAATACAGTGTTAGAATACCCTAATTATTCGAAACACCCTGTATAGCATTAAATAAATTTATTTTAACCATAAAATGAACTTACATAACAAATTTTATTGAAATAAAAAAAAATTGTTATTTTATTTGCTTACCTTTTGAGTTTTTAGACTGTTCGACGCTGTATATCTCCAAAACGGGTCATAGGAATAGGGAAATCAATAGCAAACATGAAAGTAAGACACTTCAAGCAAAAAAAAATAAAAAATAACGAAATTTAACCGATCCATTTTTAATATATCGGGTGATTACATACATACATTTTTATCTTATTTTTCTATCGCCTATCATCGGAAACACCCTGTATAACCGTGATAATTATATATATTTGGAAGCATACGATAAGCGACAAGTAGTACATAAAGAAATATCTACAAAATTTCTTTCAAAACTAATGAAAAAAATATTAACTTTTTTGAGTTACCCTGTATAAATATAAATATTATAAATTCTGATAGCTTTCTCCAAGCTAATGTCATCTACAATATTACTTTGTTAACATTTAATTTAATGCCGAAAATACAATGATTTAACAAAAAATATTAAATAATTTTCATCACCCACCCGGTATATAATAAAAAAATTTAAACTATTTTTATAGTATTTTATCTTATCCACGACAGGGCCAACAAAAATTTAGAAAAACAGAACGAATTAATATTATAAACTACGAAAATATAATGTATTGAGAATTCATATTTTCCAACTTGGACACCCTGTATCTGAAAAACTGG
Source organism: Polydrusus pterygomalis (assembly GCA_963969555.1). Classification (NCBI taxonomy): domain Eukaryota; kingdom Metazoa; phylum Arthropoda; class Insecta; order Coleoptera; family Curculionidae; genus Polydrusus; species Polydrusus pterygomalis. The sequence continues at coordinate 108,370,815 of OZ018378.1, forward strand.
TCGGCAGATATTGTTGTGGCCATGAACACTTTTGATCAGAATGGGATTATCTACAACATACCAAAAATTTAGAAAATTTCACCGAGGGCCATTTTGCATAAGAGAAGTGCGGGGTTCTTTAGGATTTTAATTAAGAATAATTAAGTAATAATTAAGTACATTCCAATAAAAAAAATCCAATATGGCGGTCATAAGAAAAAATAAAATTGATGTTGGTTACAGGAAACCAAAACGATGTAACTGAAATATTACCAAGTAGGCATATTCTAAGTAAAAAGTTGCTATAGAAATATGTTTTCAGATTTTAAAAATAATGGGAAATAACATAGTTACAACGGATCTAAGAAAATGCGACATTATTCAAAATATCTCAACAACCAAAAGAAAGAATTAATCCGCAAGCACCAATAATGTGCCAACATAATTACCTGAAAATGTTGTAATTTCTTTCGTGGTCTTTCTATCTCTTATAGCTTCCGAGATCTTAATACTATCAGCACTAATTTTGGGCACCCTGTATAGACATACTATAAGTGCTATATAAATGGCAAATATTTTATAATTGTATAAAATATATTAATTTCTATACGATTTTTATTTTCAAATCGTTTAGGCAAACATCTCCCTCTAAACCCGACCCTGTTCAGTAGGTTATGAAATATTTGCAATATTTCTAACTTTTTTGACACGCTGCACATGTAGTATTTTCTAGGTGTGCAGATACTGCAGAAATTGTACATATTTTCTAGGTGTGCAGATACTGCAGAAATTGTATAGACCATCCCCGGGAGACAATAAGCTTTTTAATGTTAAAAACAAGCATTTTACTGTCTGCGGCACAATAACTGATATTTGTAAAGTACCTACTAATTTCTACATCAACTAGTTTAGCATCGCTGTTTACCAATTCTGACGGATGCACAATTAACATAGAATTGTGGAGAGAACTTCGGCAGGAAACCTATTGAAATGGCTTAGAAGTTTGAAACAATTCATTTCGGCATGAGTTCAACTATAAAACGTCTGTGTGTTTAATTTATTTCTATTATTATATTATGTTCCGGTACAGAGTATAAAAGAAAACCTCTAAAACCAGTTTTGACTTGTGTATATTATAATTTTTATATTTTTTTATATACGGGTGTAACAGGATCATGGTACACCCCCTGTATCTCCGTCAGTTTTAAAGGTAATTGATTAAAATGTTGGATATTTCATAAACACAATAAGCGGCACTTTTTGACCTACAAATGATTTTTTGCTCACTTCCGGTTTCGCCCGAAGTAACACCAACTTTCGATTTTTAAATAGAAAACCCTGTATATTATTACATTTTTGAATTCTGCATAATTTTCTGAATTTAATGATACCACAAAAGTGATATTTCAAGCATAAGAAATATTTAATATTTAATTTTTAATTTTCCATTTCAGTGTGCCATGACGGTTCCGATTTATTCCAATTGATCAGTCTAATTCTAGAAAAATCGAAGTCCCGTCAAAAATACTAAATTGCTTTTTTTATAAGCAAATAAAATTCATCATAATCGTTTTTGGGGTAAAACCCAATTTTTCCAAATGGAACCATATTGGTACCGTGGTACCATTTCTTAGTACCTACTATTAATAAGGAATTTATTCATACCTGGTAATAACATGTGCGATAAATACAATCGAAATTATAGCTAAAAGAAAATACAATTATTTTGTTCTAATTTAATGCTAAGAAGTTACTAAGGTGGCTTTGAAAACAATGAAATTATTCAGCTTGTCAAATAAGTATTCGATGGTGTATCGGTGTTTTTATTGTGTATTGTGTATTGGAAAAGTCTTTACTTTTGTTGTTATTTTTGTTCACCTTAGTAACTTCTTAGCATTAAATTAGAATAAAATAATTGTATTTTCTTTTAGCTATAATTTTGATTGTATTTATCGCACATGTTATTACCAGGTATGAATAAATTCCTTATTAATAGTACTAAGAAATGGTACCACGGTACCAATATGGTTCCATTTGGAAAAATTGAGTTTTACCCCAAAAACGATTACGATGAATTTTATTTGCTTATAAAAAACGCAATTTAGTATTTTTGACGGGACTTCGATTTTTCTAGCATTAGACGGATCAATTGGAATAAATCGGAACCGTCATGGCACACTTAAATGGAAAACTAAAAATTAAATAATAAATATTTCTTACGCTTGAAATGTAACTTTTGTAGTATCATTGGATTCAGAAAATCATGCAGAATTCAAAAATGTAATAATATACAGGGTGTTCCATTTAAAAATCGAAAGTTGGTGTCACTTCCGGCAAAACCGGAATTGAAAAAAAAATCATTTGTGGGTCAAAAAGTGCCGCTTATTATGTATATGGGATATCCCAAATTTCAATTACTTCCCTTTAAAACTAACAGAGGTACGGGGGGTGTACCATAATCCTGTTACACCCGGTATAGTCAGCATCCGAGGGTATTAGTGCCCACTTGAAAATCAACTGACCTTTAGGTATATTTATTTATTCATTTTTTATTATCTTTCTCCTGCGGAGTGTGATTAGGAAAAATATCGCTCAAATTGTCAAAATAACAGCAGTCAAATTATGACCAAAAATGTTAAATCTTCGTAACTGCTACCTGATGTAGCAAGGCGTATTTAAGTTGGTACAGATCGCTCATGTGGTGTATTAGCTTGTATCAACTGCGTGTAATATTTGATGATAAGAGAAGTTACTAATTTAATAAAATAAAATGGATTGTACTCGTATAAATAAATAAACCAATCCTTCTGTTCCAGTTTTAGCACTTTTAATATGAGAAAACTGATGGTTTTTGTTTAAAAGCTATTCCTTCCTCCACTGTTTTTTACTTTATTGTTTTTATAACTTATCCGCCGCCACTGCATCAAATAAATTACCCTCCAAATTATAGTAAAAAGTTTTTAAAGCTAAATCGCATTTCTCCACTAATACCGACATCATATTTTCGTAAATCTTCCAGTAATTCCCCAACATAGTTTTTTTTCCGGTTCTTTAAGCTCGGTCTAACCCAAAAACGTTTTTTCTTTTTTTGGTTTAAGAATACAAAAAACAGCTGCCATAATAAATAAGTCATGGTTCCTTTGTATTGAGATATTTCGAGCAGGCCAAGGCCATATTAAAACAGATTCGATCACAAAGTTGAAAGATAATAATTATTGTTTTCGTATATGTGGACAGCACTTGACAATTTGTTTCTGTTTTCGAAAACTTACAGTTTTGTTGCGTTGCTGTTTTGTTGTCAGTTTTGTTTTGTTGGTTTGGTGTGGACCCGGCATTACACAATAATTTTTGTTTTACCGGTCCACTTAACTTTTTTTCAATTTTTTTATACAGCCTAAGAATGAAATCGTGAATCCTGAAAACAAAGACCTATATGTTTTTAAATCATTCTTACAAATAGTATATTAAACTATAAGTGCTCGAAATACGGCAAATGTTTTAAAAACCAGTTATCCACGAATACTGTACATTATTTTTATTTACTTGTATACTTTGAAATCATATACCTATACTGGTATTAATACTATAAAAAATGGAAATAAGAACTAATAAAGTTGCTCAATTTGTGTTGTGACATCAGTATATCTGTCGTCATTGAAATGAGAAAAACAAAAATTAATTTGCAATTGGTCACATAAGATTAATTGTTGTTACCACAGTTGTTATTGGTTATATATTGCTTAAAAAAAATTGTTTTACATTGATTGCTTAAATAGTAAAGCAGAATTGCGATTAATATCGCAAAAATTGGAAGCCGCTTATGAAAAAGAATACGACAAGTTTATTAAATTGATGGAAGAGCAAAAGGTAACAGATACTACAAAGACGTAGAAGGGACTCAAACACGGAATTAATTATTTCCGCGTTACGTAACACAGAATTAAATATTTATTCGTTAAGCAGCGCAGAATTAAGTTACTTTTTTCCACTAAAGTGATTAGCAAGCACGAACTGTTTTTTCTTAATAAATTTGACATTGATAGATGTCAAATTTTGACAATAGAATTTTTTGCGTATTTTTCCCAAAATATCCACTTCGATGTCTATACGACTTCTTAGTTTGTTTCATAGATATCACACATTTTAAATTTGACATTGACAGGTGTCAATAATTAACAATAGGATTTTTGGCGTATTTTTTCCTAAATCCTTAAGTTACAGGCTATACGACTTAATATTTTAATTGACAAATATCCAAATTTCTTAAACTTGACATTTTGTACTTGACTACGTAGCGCTTTCTCAAGAACATTTTCACACATCTGATATATACGTTTTATAGTATATAATTACCATAGTCTCCGTACTAAATTTCGTTAAAATCGGAAAAACTATAATAACGAAGCTAGACCGATAAGAAAATTTTGACAGTTTCTATTTACAGCGATTCCGTCCCTACGGTACATACGATTAATCCGATGATGCATACTATATTTATATAAGACCATAAATAGGAAAAATTAAACGCATATTTCTTCTTCTGACAGTTCCTATCCGTTTCGGATGTTGCTATCATACATGCTATTTTGACTTTGTTTGCTACAGCTCGGAATAGTTCACTTGTATTCATGCCGAACCAGGTTCTAAGATTTTTAAGCCATGAAATTCTTCTTCTTCCAACACCTCGCTTTCCCATTACTTTTCCTTGCAGGATACACTTCAGTAAATGAAATCTGCTTTCATTCCTCATTATGTGTCCTAAGTATTGGAGTTTTCGACTTCCAGAAAAGTTAGTTCTTAAAATCTGATTTTTACTAAACACAGAAGAGTTAAAATAACTATACATTTTAAGTTAAATTTGATTTATTTTAATTGATTATAAATTTTTTTGATTCTTTTTTTTGATTCTCACGTCCAGGATTTCTAACAGTGTACTCAGTATCGAAAGTGATTTGCTCCGAGAGCTGGATTTCAGCGATATCATCAATGATTTTTCATCAAAAAAGGGTCGCAAGGTTCCATTTGTTAACGCTTAATTTGTTTGGTATAATTCCTTTATTTGACTACTTATACCTATATATATATTTGTTAAAAGAATTAGATTGAACTCTCAATAAATTTTTAAAACACTTTAATAAAAAAAAATGCTTAATCTATTTGGAAAATTATTAGGGGCCTCCACTCCTTTGTTGCCTAAATCCGGCCCTGCCCATCCTTCTAAGAACTTCGACGTTAGTTATATGGTCCGTCCATGGTATCCTCTATATTCTGCGATGCAACCAGATCTCGAATGCCTCTAATTTTTTCGTTGTGGCCTCAGTGAGTGTCCATGCTTCCACACCGTAGAACAGGACAGAGAACACGTAGCAACGTAGAAGTCTTATCTTGGTCTTTAAGGCTATGTAATGACTTGCGAATAAGTTTTTCATTTTGTGGAATGTGGTCCTGACCTTGTCGATTCGGTTTTTTATTTCGCGTGAGTGTTCCCATTGTTCGTTTACTTCAGTTCCGAGATAAGTATAGCTGTTCACTCTCTCTAGTGGTTTTTGATTGATTGTTAGTTCTAGTTGGCAGTTGTTTATATCTTTTCTGCTGATGACCATTAGTTTAGTCTTTTTGATGTTTATGTCTAGACCATATGTTTGGCTGCAATCTGTTACTCTATCCAAGAGTTGTTGTAGATCGTCAAAGTTGTCTTCGAAAATAATCGTGTCATAAGCTCGGTCTAACCCAAAAACGTTTTTTCTTTTTTTGGTTTAAGAATACAAAAAACAGCTGCCATAATAAATAAGTCATGGTTCCTTTGTATTGAGATATTTCGAGCAGGCCAAGGCCATATTAAAACAGATTCGATCACAAAGTTGAAAGATAATAATTATTGTTTTCGTATATGTGGACAGCACTTGACAATTTGTTTCTGTTTTCGAAAACTTACAGTTTTGTTGCGTTGCTGTTTTGTTGTCAGTTTTGTTTTGTTGGTTTGGTGTGGACCCGGCATTACACAATAATTTTTGTTTTACCGGTCCACTTAACTTTTTTTCAATTTTTTTATACAGCCTAAGAATGAAATCGTGAATCCTGAAAACAAAGACCTATATGTTTTTAAATCATTCTTACAAATAGTATATTAAACTATAAGTGCTCGAAATACGGCAAATGTTTTAAAAACCAGTTATCCACGAATACTGTACATTATTTTTATTTACTTGTATACTTTGAAATCATATACCTATACTGGTATTAATACTATAAAAAATGGAAATAAGAACTAATAAAGTTGCTCAATTTGTGTTGTGACATCAGTATATCTGTCGTCATTGAAATGAGAAAAACAAAAATTAATTTGCAATTGGTCACATAAGATTAATTGTTGTTACCACAGTTGTTATTGGTTATATATTGCTTAAAAAAAATTGTTTTACATTGATTGCTTAAATAGTAAAGCAGAATTGCGATTAATATCGCAAAAATTGGAAGCCGCTTATGAAAAAGAATACGACAAGTTTATTAAATTGATGGAAGAGCAAAAGGTAACAGATACTACAAAGACGTAGAAGGGACTCAAACACGGAATTAATTATTTCCGCGTTACGTAACACAGAATTAAATATTTATTCGTTAAGCAGCGCAGAATTAAGTTACTTTTTTCCACTAAAGTGATTAGCAAGCACGAACTGTTTTTTCTTAATAAATTTGACATTGATAGATGTCAAATTTTGACAATAGAATTTTTTGCGTATTTTTCCCAAAATATCCACTTCGATGTCTATACGACTTCTTAGTTTGTTTCATAGATATCACACATTTTAAATTTGACATTGACAGGTGTCAATAATTAACAATAGGATTTTTGGCGTATTTTTTCCTAAATCCTTAAGTTACAGGCTATACGACTTAATATTTTAATTGACAAATATCCAAATTTCTTAAACTTGACATTTTGTACTTGACTACGTAGCGCTTTCTCAAGAACATTTTCACACATCTGATATATACGTTTTATAGTATATAATTACCATAGTCTCCGTACTAAATTTCGTTAAAATCGGAAAAACTATAATAACGAAGCTAGACCGATAAGAAAATTTTGACAGTTTCTATTTACAGCGATTCCGTCCCTACGGTACATACGATTAATCCGATGATGCATACTATATTTATATAAGACCATAAATAGGAAAAATTAAACGCATATTTCTTCTTCTGACAGTTCCTATCCGTTTCGGATGTTGCTATCATACATGCTATTTTGACTTTGTTTGCTACAGCTCGGAATAGTTCACTTGTATTCATGCCGAACCAGGTTCTAAGATTTTTAAGCCATGAAATTCTTCTTCTTCCAACACCTCGCTTTCCCATTACTTTTCCTTGCAGGATACACTTCAGTAAATGAAATCTGCTTTCATTCCTCATTATGTGTCCTAAGTATTGGAGTTTTCGACTTCCAGAAAAGTTAGTTCTTAAAATCTGATTTTTACTAAACACAGAAGAGTTAAAATAACTATACATTTTAAGTTAAATTTGATTTATTTTAATTGATTATAAATTTTTTTGATTCTTTTTTTTGATTCTCACGTCCAGGATTTCTAACAGTGTACTCAGTATCGAAAGTGATTTGCTCCGAGAGCTGGATTTCAGCGATATCATCAATGATTTTTCATCAAAAAAGGGTCGCAAGGTTCCATTTGTTAACGCTTAATTTGTTTGGTATAATTCCTTTATTTGACTACTTATACCTATATATATATTTGTTAAAAGAATTAGATTGAACTCTCAATAAATTTTTAAAACACTTTAATAAAAAAAAATGCTTAATCTATTTGGAAAATTATTAGGGGCCTCCACTCCTTTGTTGCCTAAATCCGGCCCTGCCCATCCTTCTAAGAACTTCGACGTTAGTTATATGGTCCGTCCATGGTATCCTCTATATTCTGCGATGCAACCAGATCTCGAATGCCTCTAATTTTTTCGTTGTGGCCTCAGTGAGTGTCCATGCTTCCACACCGTAGAACAGGACAGAGAACACGTAGCAACGTAGAAGTCTTATCTTGGTCTTTAAGGCTATGTAATGACTTGCGAATAAGTTTTTCATTTTGTGGAATGTGGTCCTGACCTTGTCGATTCGGTTTTTTATTTCGCGTGAGTGTTCCCATTGTTCGTTTACTTCAGTTCCGAGATAAGTATAGCTGTTCACTCTCTCTAGTGGTTTTTGATTGATTGTTAGTTCTAGTTGGCAGTTGTTTATATCTTTTCTGCTGATGACCATTAGTTTAGTCTTTTTGATGTTTATGTCTAGACCATATGTTTGGCTGCAATCTGTTACTCTATCCAAGAGTTGTTGTAGATCGTCAAAGTTGTCTTCGAAAATAATCGTGTCATCTGCATAACGGATATTATTTATTCTTTCTCCATTCAATACAATTCCGGCCTCCATGTATTCTAAAGCTTCTCTAAAGATGTACTCTGAATATATATTAAACAACAACGGGGATTTTGAATTTTAATTAAATAATTAAAAATTTGACTTGACAGGCGATAATTAATTCCGTTTAATGTAACGCGGAAATAATTAATTCCGTCTTAGAGTTCAATCGCCAAATAATTGGTCACTTATAATCTCACTAGTGCTTAAATTATTTTCGAAAATGTCACTAATTTTCCTAAAATATTTGTTACCAAAAAAGCATTTTGTAACATTAATTTATTCAGGGGGGATTTAAAAAAAAAAGTCTTCAACAAAATATAATTACAAATATTAATTACGGTTACGAAATTTTTTTTGTTGCCACACTAGCAACTTAAAATAAAGGTATTCCATTGGCTACAAAATATAGGTGTAAAATTGTTATATTTAATATCACTAGTGGTTAAATTACTTCCGGAAACTTCTTCGAGTTCAAAAGTATTTTGACTCGTAATAATTTATATAATATATAATAAGTTTTAGAATTATGCCCGCACTGTGTATAATAACTGGCTATATGTTAATAATTAATGTTTCGTACCAACAGGCTTATAAAAAAATGTAGAATGCTTAATAGGCGGTATAAATGGTACATTATAATATCTCTGTATGATATTTATAGGTGGCCATCAACTAAATTAAGTTGGTAGCATCATACCAACTAACTGTAACTTCGTAGCGTTCGACTCGCGCCAACTGTGAAAATACAGGGTTATAATAACTGGACATCATAAACAATTTTAAAAAAATATTTTTTGATACTATTTATAATATTCGAATAAAACATTGCACCTATTGGAAATCATAAGTTGTTTCAAGACGTATCCATCCTCTGTAAATATATCCATCCTCTGTAACACATTTCTCACTATAACACAATTATGCACTAAACAGAGTGGCATTGTTAATACCTATTATTTTGAAAGTTTATAGGTATATCACAAAAAAAACAACAAATTGTTCAACAAAATTGATAAACACCATACAAATACGCAATCAAGTTAGTAACAACAGTTTTGATTGGCTCGCGAATTCGCCGTAATGTGGTGTGTGGCGAAACTCGTGTTTTTGTTTGACGTTAATATAATTTCAAATGATTTATTTTCTAGGGGAAAAATTAATTCCTTGCCTACACAGCCACGAGATACTACATTAATTACACAGGTCTTATGGGGAATAACCATTCTACTTTTTTTAATAGGCCTGTATTCGTACCAAACCAAAAATAATTTGAAAAATATAATGAAAAAATTGAAAAATATTTTTAAAATACGATGCAAATTAGAAAAATTTCCTGTCAAATAATTTAAGAATTTATTTAACATTGTACATAACTAAGGAGACATACAGCAACAGGTCAAGTAGACTTTAAAATAGGTTATTTACCTATGCTTAACTTCTTATGATAAAATATCCACCTGTAATTTTCGGTAAAATATGTTTCGTTAGGAAACGTGTTTATTTATATTTTTATTATTTTTGCAATCTAGCTTTTAGGTAAACGCAAATATTTCAAAAACTAATTGAAATAACTAGATTAATGAAGTACAACTTTTTACGTATAAAAAACCTCTCCTTCATAAATTGAAGTGAAGGGGTCAGACATAATATGAGAGACAAAAAATATATGCCAGAATTTAACAAACTCATATTGTAGCTTCCTCTAATTGTGAAGTTGTTTTTCTTGTCTTCAAAAACATAGCTACACCAAATTTGCTGCAAATAGCTTAACCATCCTGAAATTATCGCCAAATGTCTAGAATATATTTTTAATTGAAACACTCAGATCACCCTACTTCGCTTTAATCGTGGATATTTTATCATAAGAAATGAGGCATAAATAACTCTTCTCAAGTCTACTATCTCCTGTTGCTGTATGGCTAAACTGTATCCAAATCGATTTTTTTTAAATTTGGCTTCATTTTCCGACTTTTTCAATAAATTTCTGAATTATCTATGTGATGTACCCTATATTTAAATTTTGAAAATATTTATATTAAAAGCATAATGGGCTGATTCCTACATCTAAAAACGGAACCGTATATAAGGGCGGTTGTTGTGTGTGATAGAATGCAATGCTTTCATTTGAGAACTTAATACCCTAAATATTATTAATTTTAGGTAAATTCGATTTAAACCTACAATGTGTCGATTTAGATATCGAAGGGGAATGATACACTTTGTAGATTGAGTTTTGACTTCCACCCCTTTAAAGCCTTTACTTCCAGCCACCCTCCTTTAAAATGGTAAGTGGTATACGTGTGTATGTACAAGTAGATCATTTTAATGTAAATGTTAATATATACAGCATGAATCTCTTAACTGGAATAAAAATGCCATCCATGCATTAAAAACATCCAAAAACAAGAATACTTTTTTTTGATTTAACGGCTTTTTTGCATTTCCTTGAATTCTAGCATTCATCCAGGGAGCTAGCGAAAAAATGTATTAAAAAAGGAAGATAACCCACTATTTACTTTTGAATTTCTATTATCTGGTAATTTAACCGAGAAAAAATTGGAAAACTGGAGTTTTTTTAATGCTTCCATATTATATTACAGTAATATTAATTATGTAACGTAGAACAATTCGCGACTTTGGTGTTACCATCAAATTTGTGGAATTACTCCGCGCCCGTTCGGTTAATGTTTCAGATAACACAGAGAAATCTAAACGCCGCCGCGCCGTTCGCTTACCATATCGGCGAGCAAGTGGAGGTATTTATTTTCCGTCCGATTTTTAAGAGGAATTTGCAAAAGATGGGCACTTTAAAAACCTAACCTTCGTTAAGAAAGGGAAAGGTTCTTTAAGGGAAATGAAGTAAAAATAAACTCACTTCTCGTAAAATTCGTCAAACCTATACAGGAAGCTACAAATTCGTGTGAGTAGGTACATGGAGGGAAGGATCGCGAAAACGGTAATAGATACGAAAATAGTTAAATTAGGGCAAAGGTGCACATTTAGGAACTTACTAATTTGGTGAAAGACAACTGTAAATATTCCGAATACCTTCAAAGACATCCGAAAAAAATAACCGAAATTTTCAGTTTTGGTTTTTAACATTAAAGCCATAATTTTTGAAAGAGTATAAAAAACACCATTTTATAGCTTTGTTTTATAATCTATAAGATGGCGTTTGGTTTCAAAATTCGGTGTTTCGTTCTTCAGATATTACCGTCAAGTCAATTTTTTTAAAATACGGACCTGGGTTTTTAACTATGGTTTTAGAGACTTCTAAACTATGCCCGAAATAAGAAAACATTTGCTTGGGGTGGGGGTGGGAAAGGTGGTCGTGCCGAGTCGGCATTTTTGGAATTTTGGGGTAATACAACAACTATAAAGTATCTCTTTAATTCGAATAAAGTATCGATAATGATCCGCAAAGTGATTTTGCTAAACAGCCAAAAAAAAATAACTTACACCAAAAAGACTGAAACTGCATTCACTCCTGACTTGTTCACATTTTATTCTTAAAGACCGCAAAGCGGTATTTGATGTTTTCATTTCTAGCGTTCGAATTAATTTGGAGCTTGGAACAATCTTTCTCAGAGCACGAATCGATTCAAAAAGTTTTTGACATTCCTGCCTGCGAACAAAGAAAACTGTACGATTGTATCGAAGTCCATTTTCCAAGATTTGTTGTAGCTTCTCCAATTTCTTCGGCATCTAATGAAAGATCTTTTAGTAAATTGAAGCTGGTCATGAATTTTCTACGAACGACGCGACGGTGTGCGATGATCGTTTGGAGTCTTTGATGTTATTATTTTCTTCAAAAGATATTGTGGACAGAAATAACGACAATGAAATCGTTAAAGCCTGTTCTAGATTGAAACACCGTAAAGTTTTAATCCAGAATTGACATAGTTTTGAATTGTACTAGGTATGTAAAATTTATCGAGTTGAATATGTATTAATTAATCGCCTTAATTATCAAGTTCTCTTTGTACTTGTGAAGTTTTTATGTACACGAATAAAAAATTATTACAAAATTGAAAAATTCTTGTTCAATTGAAATAAGATACCATTATATAATAATAATAATAATAATAATAATAAATATCCTTTATTGCCAGCAAAGTTACAGGTGTAAAAACAAAGCAACGTCAAAATGGGACTAGGTCCCGTTGTATATTTAATTCAAAGAATGTTCTATATTATTCAAATATAAATGTATAACCAAAATTAACCAAGTAACAATTGGTACATTTCATATTATCACACGTTAAAATCATTTTAAAATAGTTCAGTACGTACATTCACAACAGACTAAAACAATTTAAAATATTATTTAGACTCTTTACTCAATGATCTATGCAACCTCAAAATTAAAACTATAATAGCATTTTTCTTTTACAAACCTTACGACTGCTTTTCTAAAAGTCTTAATATTCCCTATGTCCTTAACAGCATCCGGTAGCTGGCGGTAAGCACGAATAGCCATATATGATGGACTATTCTGAAAAAAAGTTGAACTAAGAACTGGTGTTCTTAAATCGTTACCGCCTCGGGTCACCATGTCAACGCCCGGAGCATACAGTTCGCGGTTCAATGCAAAACAATCTGGGTTTTTCTTCACCAACAATACTAAAGCCAGGAAATAAAGAGAAGGAACAGTCAGTATGTCCAGTTCTCGAAAGTAATCTCTACAAGACGTCCTGTGATGCAGACCCAGCAAGCATCTAATTATTCTTTTTTGTGAGATGAATATTTTTATGGCATGTTTTGAAGAGCCCCAAAAACTGATCCCGTAATTCCTAATTGACTGTACATGGGCAAAATAGTATATACGCATGCAGTTGAGAGAGATTGTATTCTTCAGTCTGCGAATAACAGCGCAGGCACTATTTAGTCTTGAGTTTAGTTTATCAATGTGTTGTTCCCAACTTAAGCACTTATCTAATGTAACCCCTAAGAATTTTACAGAGTCAGCCACTGCAATGGATTTATGATTAGTTTTAACAAGCAATGACTCTTGAGTGTCCCTTTTAGAAAAAACTATGATTCCCGTTTTTTCGGCATTCAACTTCAGCGAGTTATTTAAGCACCACCCAGACATCTCATCCGCTGCATCAGAACAACACCTCGATAGGTCAGAGAGGGACTGCTCGGCCTTTACCACCGACGTATCATCCGCATACTTGCAGACCAGCCCCCCCACAGACCCACCGAAGAGGTCGTTCACAGTATAAAGAGTAACGGACCCAGAATGGAGCCCTGGGGCACCCCCTGTTCAAGTTTAACAGTGTTCGAATAAAAGTCATTGTTATTGGTTTTTATGCATACTCTTTGAGTTCTGTCTTGAAGATATGATTCTATCAAGTCCAAACATACTCCCCTAATTCCGTACTTCTGTAATTTTAGAAAAAGGAGCTTATGATCTAGAGTGTCGAATGCCTTTGAGAGGTCGAAATAAAGGCCATCCACCTTACAGTTTTTGTCAACGTTTTCATATATATAAGTTAAAGCATAAAAGATAGCCATTTCGGTAGATCTTCCCTGGCGAAATCCGAACTGTGTATCACTTAACAGATTTTGTAAAGTTAGAAAATCCCAAACTTTGTTGTATATTACCCTCTCCAAGACTTTCGACACGGCAGGCAAAAGTGAGACGGGACGATAGTTCTTACTTGACTGTCTGTCACCCTTTTTAAACACCGGAACAACCTTAGCATGCTTCAACCTATCTGGAAATTTTCCCGAAACAAGACATTCATTTATTATGTTTGCAAGGGGCTCCCTTACATAGGGGGCAATGCACTTAAGTATAAAGACAGGGATTTCATCTAAACCCGACGAGTATTTGTTAGGAAGGTTAGAAATTGTGATATTTCAGCATGATCTGTAGGATAAAAAAATATAGAGGGCCCTATAATATCAATTTTAGGTTCCGGTAAATTTGTGTTGGGTGCCAACAAACTAAACTGAGCAAAAAATTTCTGATATCCTACCCGGATCTTCAACCATCTGTCCATCTTTAGTTTTAATGGATATTACATTACTCCTCTTTTTTTTGTTAGTTTCAGTATTAAATATATTCCACATGGTCTTTGACTTATTTTTAGAATTTACTATCCTGTTCTCAAAAATGCCCTTTTTATAATCAGCGATGTACTTTCGGTATCGATATCTTTCCGTTTTGAATGTGGACAAATGTTGAACACTATCAGTGATTTTATAGGTGACATACAGATCTTTTATGTACTTAGAGCAGTTTTTTATTTCCGTATTTATCCAATTATCTCTATTACTAACCCTACTTGAGCACTTAGGAAATGAAGTATCAAAATAATAAAACAATATCCTATCAAAAGTGTTGTACTTATCATTCACACCACACGCATCTAAAACATCCTTCCAAGACTCTCGTTCCAGTTGCGACCGAAATGCCAGTATGTTACTGTTAGTGAAGAATCGCCTTTTTGTGTATTTAAGTAGTTTGTTACTCGTTGTTGAGAAATTCAAAATTGGAATGGCTTTTGTATTTATGTCAACGATTTTCAATTCCTCTTTTGTAAATATTGCAGTTCCACCTCCTGTGATGTTGGATCTTGAAGAGTGAGTTATAATTTTGTAATTGTCCAAGTTTACCTGCAGTATGTCGTCGTTTAGCATCCAGTGCTCAGACACTAGAAACAGTGACGGTTTCTCTTCAGCAAGCAACACTGTTAATGTCGTGACCTTGCTATTAATGATGTTATATTGAGGTGCAGGAGCGATATCTGGTTGTTAGAATCTTCAAGTGGTAATCTCTTCTTCTTGTTTTTAGAGTCTTCAAATTTAGGTTTGGTGCTTGCGTTGGATAAATCATGATATTTACCTTAGCTTTCGATGGTCTAAAAAATTGCGTCCCAAGGAGAAATTAAATCGCTGAAAACCAATTCCAGCTAGCCAGAAATTTTCTCCATAGATTATTTCTTTCAGATCGGTTTTCACGCCCACCATACAACAGTTTTGGTTTACATCTGACTTTTTAACTTCACATTTCTTTACATCCACGTCATCAATAGGAATATTTGCATGTTTTTGTTTTGTTTAGTTTATTAATTAGGTAGAATATATAAGACTTGAATGTTTATAAACTCGTTTTTATTAGTTTTCTGGTTTACATCCTAACTCTCAACTTACTAGCTTGCTGGCTAGGAACTAACTAACTGCCCTGAAGTTGGCACTAATGATCCTGGCGGGAACATTGAACATCTAGTCATTACACGTTCCCTTTTTTTTCAGTTTATTATCCAACTTATATATATGTACTATAACAACAATATTACTTTAGAACAAGGTATCAAACATATTTACATTAAAATATAATATATTATATATGAAATATTTAATCAAATAATATAGTCCTTTAAATAAGCTGGTGGCTTACATACTCTTTCAATAACAAGCCCAGCACTATTACTAGTCACACTATTTTCCACTACACCACTTGTAACTACAGAATCATTATCGATATTAACCGCTGGTTCAAACAATATTGATATGTCGGATAGATACTCAACAATACTGTCATCATCATCATTATTGATATTAGGTACTAAGGCATTAGGATCAATATCAGAATTATTATTAGATATCTTAGGACTCATAAACTCCGGACTATTAATTTCAAAATTAGTCACCGATTTGCTTACATTACTGACCACATCATTAGGTAATTTCATTTTTTTTTTAAATTTTCTATTTCACCTTAACTGTGTGCCACTTGAATCTCTAACTATATACGACCTATCATTAACATTATCTTCTACTTTTCCCTTAATCCACGTGTTTCCCTTTTGATTTAATACACTGTCACCCCTTTGAAGTATTTCTAAATCATAATAATACTTTTAAGTACTCTGATTCTGTTTTAACTGTTCTTGTATTAATGAATAATCTAGTAATATTGGTCTAAGATTTTGTTCTGATATTGGTATTTTACCTTTTAAAATTCTACTCAAAAATATCTGTGATGGAGAAAATTCCATGTTTGATAACGGTGTATTTCTATACTCAAATAGTAAAAACTGTAAGTTCTGTGTAGAACTTGCCTTGCGAAGCATTTGTTTAGTAATTCCAACGTACTTTTCCGCCATCCCATTTGACTGGCGGTGATGCGGAATACTATAAATAATTTCAAAATTCCAATCACAAGCAAAACTCTTAAATATACTAGAATTATAAGGCACATTGTCTGCAAAAAACTTATCAGGAATACCAAATTGGCGAAATTTTTCTTTACAGAAGTTAATAACATCTAATGCAGTTTTAGTTTTTGTTTTTTTCACTTCCACCCTTGAACTCAAAAAAATCTGAGAATATATATTTCCATGGTCTAGTAGGTAATTCATGATTTATTAACTTTTCTTTCTGATTTGCTCTCTGGTATAACTGGCATTTTTCACAATTAGCTACAAGATTTTCAATATCCCGACTTAAATATGGCCAATAAAGTAATTGTCTGGCCCTTGCCTTTGACTTTGTAATTCCGAAATGTGGTTCATGTACTAAATTAATGATTTTTATACGCATTGACTTTGGTACTATAATTTTATAATCTAAAAACAGTAACTCGTGTGACAAATAAATCTTTTCTTTAAGTTTGTAATAGAATTTCATTTCTGAATTTAGATTCTTATCATTTGCCGGCAAAGAAGTATTACAAAATTTTTTAATTTGAATTAGAATTTCATCTTTATCTATTTCGTTTTTAAAAACTACTTTTTTCTCCTCGGACATAGGTATATTATTAGACAGGGAATGTACTACATACTGCATTTCAGGATCATCTGAAATTTTACTTTTAATATATGCTCGTGAAAGAGTATCTGCTATAACCATCTGTTTACCTGGTAAATAAGTAATATCGATTTCATATTTTAACAACCTAAGCAACCTAGTAAGTAAGTAGCCCAGCACTAACATTATTAAGATTCTTTCTAAATATAGGGATTAAGGGTTTATGATCTGTTTGCACTGTTACCTTATATCCATACACAAAATAGTGGAATTTCTCTAACGCAAACACAATCGATAGCAATTCCTTCTCAATTTGCGCGTATCTCTTTTCCGCTTGAGTTAGCGATCGCGATGCAAATGAAATTGGGTGACCTTCCTGTAAAAGACAGCAACCAAGTCCTTCAGACGAGGCATCAGACTGTATTGTAATTTCTTTTTTAGGATCAAAAATTTTTAATGTAGGATAACTAGAAATTAAAAACTTTATGTGATTTAACTCAAATTCATGCTCAGAAGTCCATAAAAATTGTACATCTTTTCTAGTCAAATTTCTCATATTAGTAATACTAGACAGATTTGGTATAAATTTGGAAAAAAATTTCACCATTCCTAGAATTCTCAAAACCTCTGATCTGTTTTTAGGAGATTCTATACAAGAAACAGCATGAACATTTTTCAAATCTGGCTTTATGCCATCAACAGAGATCAGATGCCCCATAAAACAAACTTCCGTTAGTTTATACTGAAAATTTTCAAAATTGAATCTGATATTATTGCTTGCAGCAGTTTCAAAAACTTTTCTAAGGACTATATCATGTTCAAGTTCTGACTTTCCCAAGATAAATAAATCATCAAAATATACGTTAACATTATCTATGACACCAAAAATTTCAGAATTCTTCCGCTGAAAAATTTCTGGTGCAGAACAAATCCCAAAAGGTAAACGATTAAACTTATATCTCCCAAACGGGGTATTAAAAGTACATAAGTCTGAACTCTTTTCATTAAGTACATGTTACCAAAATCCGTCTTTCATATCTAAAACACTAAGCAAGGACTTACCTGACAACCTACTAATTATATCATTTGCTGTAGGAATAGCAAAGTATTCTCTACGAATAAATTTATTTAATGGTTTCGGGTCAATGCATAATCGTAACTTATCTGAAGGTTTTTTTTTCAACAATCATTAGGTTATTTACCCACTCTGTTGGGTAATTAACCTTTTCAATAATTTTTTTTTTCTAAAGAATCTAGAGTGTCCTTTAACTTATCGTGTAGAGAAAATGGTACTTTTCTACTATATTGCACCACTGGCTTGGCATCATCTGTAAGTTCAATATTACAATATCCTGAAATCTTACCTAAGCCCACAAAAATTTGTTCGTACATATCATAAATGTCTTGCTTATTACTAGGCAAACAAGAATTTAAGACATTTACTTTTTTTATCAAGTTAAATTTGATACAATCATTGAGACCCAGTAATGCTTTTGCTTTAAAATCAACAATAATGAATTTGACTTGCTTACACATATTTTTATAACTACACTCTAAAATTATCTCACCTAAAGGCTTAAACTTAAAATTACCATAAGAAACCAGTGTTATACTAGACTTGCTCAACCTTTTGTTGTCTTATTAATTCGAACATACTTTTCGGTAAAATACTCGTATCAGGCCCAGAATCTAATTTAAACTTTACTTTCGTGTCCAATACACTTTTTTTTAAATTTATTTATTTTACGTCGGCCTTTTTCCGCAACGAGGCCAATCACCGACGCCAAGGAATTTATCACACACTATCTCGTAATTTTGCCGAATCCCTCTTTGTCGAGGGTAGGGTTCTTTAACGTGCCAAGATCCATGACACGGGGCCCACAGTTTAACGTCTCTTCCGAAAGACGGCGCACCTCTTAAACCAAATTCCAAATTTAACATCGACGTTGCCGGCACCGGGAATAGAACCCGGTCCTACGATCTGTGAGGCCGCTGCGCTGACCACCAGACCACAACGCCGATGTCCAATACACTTAATTCCTCATGCCATGAATTGTTACTAAAACTAAAATTCTGATTATTATTGTTAACAGCTGATGAACACTCATTGACAACAGCTGATCTTCGTCTTCTTTTTCTTGGGACTCGTTGACAACCATTCGAACTAATACTTCTTTTTCTGACTTTTGGGTTGTTGCCCGATTTACATCTTCCTCTTTTTCTTTTTGGCCATTTTGGAACTTACTTCCATCGTTTTCACTTCTCTGTGGACAAGCTTTAGCAAAGTGACCTTTTCTTTGACATATGGCACAACTTCGATTGAAAGCAGGACATCTATTGGGAAAATGTTCATGGTATGTACATGGTATGTACCTTTTTGAGGATTCGTAGTAGATACGTGGTGTGTCCATAGAAGTAGGTTCGAAATGGGATATGCTTGGAATGTCCTATCGCGAATGTACTTTAATAAAACATACTTCCCATGTACTTTATCGGGATATTCTTAGAAACAATCTGAGAAGCATTTGCTACGAACATACTTTCTAGAATGTGTAATTTTATGCGGGGCTTAAACCTGTGACGTTACAGATATTACCATTAAGCCGCCGTTACCTTGCCATCGCCTTTAATTTATGAACGCGCCCGTGTCCCGTTAAACCAAATTCAACGTTGAAAAAAATCCCTATATATTTCCGTATGGCGTACGGTTAACCACGTTAACTGTGTTCGGTCTTCCATCAGAGAACGTGCATCGACCCTCGAGCCACTTCCTTATATTATTTTAGGTTATTGCGTTTTTTTGGCTGGGTTTTGTCGTTTTGTGTTGGGACTATTGTTTGCGATCGTTTAAGCGTCCATCGACTTAAATTTTGTGATTTTCTTAACTGTGAGTGTCGTGTATATATTTATATGTGCGTGTGACAGACGGACCTTTACATAAATTGCATTGGAATATATTGGAGGAAAATTCCACAAATCCGAAAGTTCTGATAAACTTGACGCTCTGGCACGTGGGTAAGTTTTACATAATTTGGTTCTTGGAACTTGGAACAGTAAAGTATGTCTCCCAAACGTGTTAAGGAAGGCTATAGCTTGTCTTTTAGAAAAAAAAGCAGGAGCGGATTGCAGGAATTTTAGCTACGTATCGCTAACGTCCAAGTCAAGGTTAAAGTACTTGTATGCCAAATGAAATTTCCTTAGATATTTCTAAAGAGTTTGCCCCTGTTCCTGTTATTACAAGTTTTCAACGAGATAGTCGGCAAGGGGCCAGCAGTGCAAAGAACGAATAAAACTCCAAACAAGGAGGCAGGAAAACGACGCAAATTAAATTAAGAAAAAATTAATTTTATTTATTGTATATGTATTATAATATATTATATTAATAAATAAATACCTAACCTATATCATTATACTTGTTGATTACAACTTATTTGTGTTTTGTTTTTATAATAAACCTGATTTGTGTTCACATATGAAGGGTTATTTGAATTGAGGCTAAATATTAATATAAAATATGTAATATTAATTAAAAAAAGTAATAATAGTACTAATAGATATGTGTGGCAAAAGTAAATAATATTTGTGATATAGGTAAGTTTCATTCGCTGAAGTGTGTGTTCGCGTATATTTTGCCCAATAGATATCTTCATTATTATTGGTTTTAGAGAAATGGCTAAATTAGCCCGAAGTTATAACATTTTCACAGAACCTTGAGAAAATGAAATGAACAAAAATAACTGAGTATTGAGAAGTGACATGTTTTGTCAAGTGGCAGTTTTTCAAATGGAATACCCCCTATTTTTTATTGTATCCTTTAAAATGCAGTCGCATTAGCAATCATATCTGGCCTAAACAAGTTGAGAAAGTCAATTTCATTCTATTTCACTTGCTATTATATTTTCGTATTATTCCAAAACGGTAAAAAATAACCCCACCCCAATAACCACTATATATTTAAAAAGGGGATAAAATTATTTAACGGATACAATGAAAAAAATAGGGGGTATTCCATTTGAAAAAAACTGTTACTTGTCAAAAAATTCACTTTCGATACTCAGTTGTTTTTGTTCACTTTATTTTCTAAAGGTTCTGTAAAAATGCTATAACTTTGCTAATTAAACCATTTCTCTAGAACCTATAATAATGGAGATACTCGTGGAGATATCTATATTGGGCAAAATATACGCCAACACCCTGTACATACCATGAACTTACCGACCACGATTCTAAAGTTAATACATAGTATATTCCTCTTGCATACTTTACCACATACTCAGAACATGTATGGTATATAAAAGAGGTGTTCTGTAACAAATACTCGAAATGTTCGTAGTAGGTTCTGAATGAAAATAGCGCACCTTCTTGGTATGTCCTTTTTTCAAATCTGGGGACATGTTTAGAACATTCTCTGAGGTACATACCATGAACTTTCTGAAGTACATAGCATGAACTTACCGACCACGATTCTAAAGTTAATTCTTAGTATATTTCTCTTGAATACTTTACCACATACTCGAAACATGTATGGTATATAAAAGAGGTGTTCTGTAACATATACTCAGAATGTTCGTAGTAGGTTCTGAATGAAAATAGCGCACCTTCTTGGTATGTCATTTTTCCAAAAGGTATGTTTCATTCGTATACTAGGCATATGTTTTTGTTATCTGGGGTACTGGTCGATAGTTTGAGTACCTTGAACTAAGGTGTGAAATTTAAATGACTCCATAGCGACTACTCGTTTGGGTATAAAGTAGCTTTCGAAGGCTTCTAATAACTTGGCTAAAGTCGATATCTGGTCGGCTTCAAATGTATTATATATGTCTATCCCTTCATCTCCAATACAGCTTAACAAGTTAGCTATTTTTACCTCTTCACTTTTGCTACTCTTGTCCGAGGCAGTGATATAAATATCAAACCTTTGCTTCCATCGAGGCCAATTCTCAGCCGGATTAGTTGTTTCAAACAACGGACTGGGCGGTTTAAACTCCATTTTCTTCTTTCTATTTCTATAACTTCAAAATATCGGCGAACTCACGTGTTCACATAACCAAAAAAAATACAACTTCTGCGATTGGCAAACTAGCAGCCACACCTGACACCATGTTTTGTTTAGTTTATTAATTAGGTAGAATATATAAAACTTGAATGTTTATAAACTCGTTTTTATTAGTTTTCTGGTTTACATCCTAACTCTCAACTTGCTAGCTTGCTGGCTAGGAACTAACTAACTGCCCTGAAGTTGGCACTAATGATCCTGGCGGGAACATTGAACATCTAGTCATTACAGTTTTCCTATGTAACTCTTTACTATTATTCCGTTACGGTGCTCTTTACCTTGGACAAGAAAAGCCATATTTTTTTGTTTTGGCTACCCAACCTTGTCGACACAAAATCACCAGGTTCAATCCTGCTTCCAATCTGCCGGTTTTCCTTGTTCTTTCTGTGTTGATTTCTCCATTTAGCTTGCAGATCTTCATTCTGAATGATTTCCGATTTGGAATTTAGAGTTTGTGTTCGATTCCACCCTCGACGTTTTTGCCTCTCATAACCATCAAAATTGACATTTTCAGTCTTTTCTTTACTTTTAGTGTGATCGCTGGCAATAGTATCACATCCACCTTTACGAATTTCCTCCATGCTTGTTTGTGGTGTTGGGGCTTCAAAACTCTCACCCACCGTACTATTGTTCCTCTGTATTATGAGCTTCCTTTGTGTCTTAGTGACCGAAGTGTTTATCGCCTGGTTTTCTTCGGTGTTGCAAGTTAAGGTCGTTAAACAGGGTGTTGTTTTATTGTCTTGCTCACCTTTCATGTTTTGTTGGTTATTGTTTTGGTTTTGGCGGAAATTTTTTGCCACATTTCCCGATTTTGCTTCATTTTCCAGTGTTGTGGCCCTCTGCTTCCATAATTTGCAGTTATCTTGTAATAGAGCATTTTTTTCCTCCAGTTCTCTGATGATTTTTAGGAGGTATTGGGTTTCATTTGCGTTTACTTCACTGGAGGATGCTATTATATAACCTCAATTTCAGCTGTCTCGTGCTTGTACGATGCGGATTTGGTCCCTGCCGCCTGCGCTAGGCAAAAGGGGTGGAAAATTTTTAAACAGTTTTACACGTAACTGGATTTGCCACTGTATTTGGGCAGTGGTTGCACTTTTTTTCGTATTTTTCAGTTTTCCGCGCGGAGCGATTTTCAATATCACCGTCGTCGGCCGCCATCTTTGCATATCTTAATTTTCACTTTCCATTAGCGTATTTCAAAATTGTATTAGTATGTTACTATTCATTAAATCATATCATGATACAACTTAGACTCACTGGAAAATAAATAGATTGATTCATATTTTTCACTTACCAGTTCACTTTCTTGAGAAAGTTAATTAATTTTTTTAACTTAAAATGTAGGTAATTACTACCCAAAGAGGTGTATTTTGGATAAAATAAGGAAGTAACGAAATATTGATCAAAAAATGAAATGTCGAAAGCATCAAAAGTGTTTGCTCTTAAGTCATGTTGGCTAATCACAAATAAATTGCACATAGTAACTTTAAATTAACGTAAATTTTAAGCCGAAAGGTATATTTTCTTTTTGGTCACTTTTAATGGTACAACTTATTATACTTAAAACTGTTTCTAGTAAACCAAATATTCTTATGTTAATCAAGTTACTGGTATTGGTGGACAATCGGTATCTTTAATAATTTATCGACTTTCGAAGGTAAGTCTGTTATTAACGATTGAATATTATATAATATTTTATTGCATTTACATTTTTCGTCTGTAGCAAATCCTGAAATATTTACAATTTTATGCATAGGTGAGTGTAAAAGAATTGTTCAGGTTTCAACTTTGAATTACACATATTATGTACAATTAGGTAAAGTATTTTTCACCCTAAATGGTATCGACTTATTGACTGCAATAAAACTACCGGTTTAATCCCATTGTTATACACATATGAACAAGCAAATACAATACAGGGTAGGACTTTAGATATTTAATTCGTTATTCTTAATATATTATTTTATGACATAAAATATCCTAAATAAATAATACATAACTAACAACCTGAGAAACACAAAGACTGAAAGATGTTATCGCAAGCACAAGATAGTTAAATATTACCTGCTATAATTACAAATTATAATCCGACCCTGACCGACAGTTTAATTGCATTTTTATAGTCGAGCTCTTGCAAAACGTCCCAGGTAGTTAAACGGAGTCAACCATTTATTGTGAAAAATACTTTACTACATTTTTTTTTAAAGGGCTTACCATGATAAGCCATAACTGGCTTCCAGAACTTTTAGATAATGGTAGCCATTCAACGTTAATAAAAATATTTAATGTATTATCTGAATCGCATTTAAACGATTTATTAAATTCTGAAGAGACTGTTCTAACCCCTGAAGATATTGGTTGGTGGCCAAGCTATGGTTTGTGGCCAAGCTATGTGTACATGATTGTATCTTACTGCTCCGTGTTATGTGTCTTATACCTTAAATTAAATATTTTTCTTGACATAGTCGAGTTCATAATAACCCATTGATTCCATAATTGACAATCTCATCGTGCTGGATTCATTAATAAACTTATAACTCGTCAAATTCCGAAGAATAGACATCAGTGAGTGCTCAATACAGAAAAAAATTAATATTAAAAGGTACCAATAAACAACATTCCTTTCTTATCTACAACAATAATATCGAAATCCCAAATTTAGACTAGCGGATTTACCTTCTCTTTTCGGCACGTTATCTAGCGATTTGATTCCACCCTAGTGGAGCAGATTTTGCCGTTCCTTCTGTGCTGAAAATCGACATGGATACTGATAGGGCTGAAATCGGTTTTACCTGTTGTAGAACTAATAAACTCAGTAGTTACTTTTGTATCATATGTCATGGCGCTTATCATCCTAGTTGTGTTGCAAGGAAATCGGGTTTTGGAGCTATCGATGCCCATAAAAGATTTAAGCACTTAATATGTGCCTATATTATAGGGATATGGGACAGACGGGCGATAGCGACTCTGTTTTATACTATGTTAAGAAGTTATTGGCCAGACTGATAATAGTTGGATAATAAAACGCCTTTCGTCAACTTCATTTTCGTTAAATTTCAATGCTTTTATATCATTTTGGTTTTGATTTTCCTCAAAAATATGTTTGTCCGAAATTTCATCAGTGAATCGGTTCCATACTGAAATTCACTACTTGAGTCTTTATTATCGTAACTATCCAAAGAAACTCTAGAAGTAGAAGGGTTCTGTTGTTCCTCTTCTAAAGTCTATTGGGATCATTCTTGTATTTTATATTGTTAACAATATTTATTAAATAATTTTCTTTTTTCAGATGGATTCATATCTACCGATTCTTGCAAAACACTGGAAAAAGAAACCTTCGATGTCGAATGTCATGTCACTTGTCTACTTTCAGGGTCGGTAGCTATCGCTTTTGATCAATCAGATAATTTTCAATATTTTTCCAATATGCAAAAAAGCGTACTAGATATGGCCCTATCCATTGGTCGAGTGTATTTTTATTTACCCAATTAGAATCAAGGCAGTGCTTTGAGCCTTTTTAAAATATTTTACTTTTTTTCTGTAGTTTATTATTGTGATTACCTGACCTGAAAATAATATAGTAAAAATTAATTGATGCAATACTCTATCATTTTCTGTTCTTGTTTTAGGTTTTTCTTTGTTATCCATTTACCGTGGTAACGTATCAAATTTAGCATGATTAAGAGATTTTTTACAAAACAATATATAAATTTGTTTTCATACCTAAATTTTTGGTTTTATGTTAAAGTTAAAAACTGGTGTGCAATAACATTGGTAAAATGTTCATGGAATATTTAGTCTTTTTATTCAGCGAATGTACTGAAAAGGACATTCCAAGAATATTCCTTTAATATCCAGTACATTCAAACTTTCATAGCTTTTCTGTAGAACATTCCTAAAACATAGGGTGTTATTAGGGTACACTTCTATAATACTTACCCCCAAAACATAATACGCTAGCTACACCCCTGCAAGGCCCACATTGCATGTTGTCTCGTATATTTTAGATGTGAAATGCTTATTTCTGTTATCCACTCAATAATTGGGCTACGCTGAATATATCACGGCATCGACGAAGTTTATCTGTCGAGTTAGTTATTGTCTCAACAAAACGTTTTAAACAGTTGTAAAAAGACAGTATTGCGAAGAACCCCAACAATGTCCGTTTTAAAATTAAAAAGATGTAAACTTTCAACCAAATTAACGTGCCCGTTTTAGAAAACTCTTGGCAAGTTTCTCTTTGGCTCTTCTTGCTTACGAGTAGAGTTTAAATTGCGATACTAGACAAAAACTTTTAGAGCTTTGTTTAATAAAGTAGGTATACTTGCACACGGCGAGATTCATGGAGTAAACTTTCTATGTAATTTACTGCCTTATCCGCTGGCTTTATTCATTACCCTTACTGCTCTCCACGGAAAAATGACTTTGATGCATATTTGCTTTAAACCTCCATTGTCTGGAAAACAATAGATCTCTTTCATTTTTTAAAGCAATAATCTATTGTTTGGAAATTAAGGAATATACTAGACTGGCGACTGGCGATGTTAGAAAGCACCTGAAACTACTCAGTGGCGGAAAATCTAGAACTTCACTAAGGGAGGGGGGGGGGGGGCATTAAAAGTTAATACAATAATACAAAATAAATGTTACTCCAAAGCAAGTGTACTATATATGTATTAGGCAAGAGATAACTTACAAATAAAACTCTAAATAACATACACAAAACGTAACTTCTATGTACAAGCTGCCTCACAGTGATCGTCCATTAGAATATTATGGAAAATAATGCAATTTGTATAATATTTGTAACAGCTTTTTTAAATTGTAATGTACTATACCCAGAGCTTGGCAAGCTACAAGCTACTTAAAATTAAAGTAGTTAAGCTACCGTGTAATCAAGCTACTTTTAAATAAAAGTAGCTTAGCTACTGGTAGCTAAGCTACAAGCTACTTTTTTTTAAATCTACTTCAATAAGCTACTCTGCTTTCTACTCTACTATATGTCAGTGAATGCAGTTTTGAAAAACTACGTTCTTCGACATTAAAAGAGTTTAGTAATAAAAATATATATATATATATATAAAAGTAGCTTAAGTAGCTTTTTCGACTAACTAGCTACTTTTAAAAGTAGGTTTATGAATACACTTAAAAATAATGTAAAAGCTACAGCTACAAGCTACTTGGTTTTAAAAGTAGCTCGAATAAAGCTATTAGCTACCAAAAAAGTAGCTAGCTACTGCCCAGCTCTGACTATATCTACATAAGACTATGCTCTTTTTACTAACTTCTATAAGGCTGAGGTCTGTAATTTTTTATAGAGTTCCTTTAATAAAATAAAAATCTATGTGTCATTTTCCAAATTTAATAAAGGGGTGTAGCCTATATTGAGGGGCTAACTATGACTGTCTGTAATTTTAAGCAATATTGCTAAAAATAGGTACTATGCTTAAAATAAGATCGCTTTGATGTTTTGGGAAATTTTTTCTCTAGACTCTAGGGGGTAGAAATGGAGGGGTAAGTTTCCAACGCAACCGCTAGCGAAAAAGATATAATTATAAAAATTTAGACAAATTCTTCCCTTGGAAGAAATAAACATGTGGAAGGAAATTTCGTAAGTACAACTTCATTACGTTGAAATTTTTAATCTATTTTTTATTTTTCTTACAGATTTTAACAAAATGTATCCCTTTCCTAACTAAAAAAGTATTTTATGTAAAAATTTTTATATTTTACGATACCTTATAGACAAAAATCCTTAAAAAAAATGTTGACACCTTCTTTTTATAAGTGCTTTTTTAATTTCCATTCTATTGGGTTGGTTCGGACCTTTTTAAATAACGAAAATTTTGCCCCTAGGGGGCGAGAAAAGGGTACAAAAGTTTATTTTGGAAAAAATAATTTGGGTCAGAATTTTTTGAAACTCAGCATAATACTACAAGTATTGAAACATGTATTTCTTATTTTTTTGAACGTCGGCTCCTAAAGGGATGAAAAGGTGTTATAAACGTTAAAATTGGCCAAAAATAGTTTTCAACGGGCTTTCTTGGCGTACTTAAAAATTTAAAATTAATTCTACACCTACTTAAAATTTATTTACAAACGCAAAGTCCATGGAACAGTTTTGTAAGCGTTTTTAACGATCTGTAATAAAATAGATATATTTTTAATAATGATGATGAATCTATATTTTTGGTATTATTTTCAGTAGGAGATAAATTACATGTTTATTGAAAGACAAATAATTAATAAACAAAGAATTTTGTTTTTAAAAGTAATATGGGTAAAGGTTTAATTGGGTAGTATGTATGGTACCCGCTGCTTTGTTTCGATAGAGAATTAAGAACAATTGAACTGAGCGAGCGAAACCGCGATTACCCGCTAGTTCATAATAATAGCAAAACAAACAAAATTTGAAATGAAAAATTTTATTAATAGGTATTTCAGCTTTCCCATCGCTCCCACTTAAGTTTCCATATAAAAAAAAACTAATTAGCTATAGACCGACAAATGTAAATATTAAATAACTTTAGGAAAATTCTCCCAGCGTGGATATTAAAATTTCGAACCCTTTAATAGCATCTGGAACGAGTGGCTCTGTTTAACTCGCTTTTAATTACATTTTGCTTACTTAATAATCCATTTTCTGCCTTCTCGACTTTTTCACCTTTTAATAAATAAGTATTAAAGACTTCTGTGTAGGATGTAAGACATTTCAGCAAGAGCTATAGCAAGCAATTAGTTGGTTTTCATTTAGATCAAACCCTTTTAGATAAGGTTTCTTAATAAATTTATGAAAAATACAACATGACAAAATAAGGATGGATTTAAATTTTTGTCATGAGGAAATTAGCACTCCATGTACATGTCATATGATAAAAGAGATTTGGACTTACATTGTCATTATTTGTTTGAAATCACAACGTGTTAAAACTATAATATAGGATTACCAGAAATTACAAGAACGGTCGATTATTTCAAAAGATACAGGAGTTAGCCAAAAATGTCTTGTATAAAAGTTGTAAGACATTTAAAGATCTACATATCTGTAATGAATTGTAATATACAGGTTCAGCCAGAAAGTTGCGGAGAATTAAAGTTATATATTTTTTAAATAGGTATATTATCAATTATTTTGATATTTTACTTAATTTAGAACATTTTTATGAACCATACATTATGCCTAAATTCATTAGTTTTCCAGATATCATGACATTTTGATCAGTTACAAATCACAAAACTAATTTCAATAAACAATTAAAAAAGTTAACATGAAAAAAAAACGGTATAATGGAAAAACGGCTCTATTTTTTAATAAATGTTCAAACTGGCCCCCGTTTACTAACTGACAATGATATAAACTATCGCAGAAATGTAGGACGTATTTAAAACCATTTCTCTTGTTATTCTCTCACAGTCATTTAAAATTTTATTTCTTAATTCTTTTTAATTATTGGATTTGTTCCAATAAACATTGTTATATTAGGTGACCCCAATAAAAGAAATCTAAGGGCGAAAGATCGAGAGACCGTGAAGGCCATTCGATAGGCCCTCTTCTTCCTATCCGTCCATTTGGGAACGTGACATCAAAAAATTCTCTTACTACACGAGCAAAATGCGAAGAAGCTCCATCTTGCTGATATCAGGTTGAGTTAATATCAGGAGTTAAATTGTTTATAGTTGAATAAATTTCTTGCCGAAGAAGCTGCAAATATCGTTCGCCGTTCAAATTACCCTCGAATTATTGATGTTGTGTCATAATATTCGGCTATGTGGGGTGAAAAATTAAAATCTGCTCTCGGTACCTGCGGTACCTTGCACACATTTAAAACGATATAACTTTTTTGAGTCACTCTGTATTGAACTTTTAAATAAACATTCTTATTTTCCAACTTTTTTTACTTAAAGAAAGGAATAAGAGTTGATTTGAGCAACCGTTTTTGAGATGTCTGTATTAAAAAAATTCACTTCGTGTATGGCCAGGTCTAAATTATTATAATTATTATAGTAATAATCAAACACATTTTGAAGCGAAGGCGTTAAATCACAACTGTCACTAGAAACTGACTGGTGTCAAGTCGAATCTAAAAAATATTTCAAGCATACATTTAAATGGTCAAACAATTTTCACATTTCTTTTCATCGTGACCGTCCAGTATCCCAACGAAGAAATGACCGATATGATATTGATTTTTTGATATTGCCAAGAAAAGAGTTTAGAATATTGCCTAGTATACAGCGAAAAAAATTCGAATAGTCACTTAAAATGCCATAAAACATTAGCGGCAGCTAAAAGACGTCTCCGTGAAACAAGTAGATTTGCGCCTGTTTCTATTAATTATGGTACACGTAGGGTAAGAACACTCTACGGCTGCGGAAGATATTCTAAATCGGATTAAAGAAAATCCGAAACACAGCAGCAGACTATTGGGCTTAGAGCTAGGGGTATGCAAAGATAATGTTAATAGGGTGACCAGAGAACGACTACTGTCAAGTAAGGATACAAATAAAGAAGTATTCTAAATATTTATATTTTTTTTAGGTAACAAAAAATTTAATAAGTCAAAAAATACTTTTATGGCCTCGAAAAATGTTCACCTTCGGCGATTGGCTTGCATCGCTTTTCATATTAACTTAGAATACTAAATGACTCCTCATTTAAAATAATCACGAGCCGCCAGCGGACTAAACCAAGAGCCATCATCCAAGGAAAACATTTTGCCGCTCATAATTTTATACGACGTACAATTCTGTAACGAGTTAAGCCGAATGTTGCATGTGATAAACATTTGGGAAACGCGAATATCTGTCTAAAATCACTTCGCTTCTCGGCATTTACAACGTGGCCTTAAGTATCTCTTTCGTCCGGTTAGGTGGAAAGCCTAGGTTTACTTAGTTTATGGTATACCTTAATTATTTTTATTTTTCTTGAATACTGTAAAATATGTTGAAATGAATAAAAAATAAAACGCCTAAGTGACATTACCATAATCATAATTATTGCTGGTGGATTCATTGATGTATTACAACATCACAGACGCATTTAATTTTTAAGCATTTTAGGAAGAGTTTTCTCTAAATAGCTTTCAGTTGGCTTCTTAAAAGACAATAACATTATTTGGCGTGTGAACGCGAAGGATGTCCCTTTCTGTTTCGTACAGAAAAACCAGGAGTGAGTATTCCGGTTAAGAAGCAAAATGCTCCCACCTACTAAAATAGCGTAGATCATGTGGAAGGTATTATCTAAGACGCTAGCTGGACCATTGCAAAGAATAAATACAATTACTAGATGGGTTTAAAAACAATATATCTATTAAAAAGGCGTAAAAAAAAATATACCGTGCGAGCAAAAATTATTTGCATCAAAGAGGGCTTCGATTAAAAAACGTAGGGCTTGGTTTAAATCACAATGATATGGGGACGATATATCTAACCAATTCTAGGTTAAAATTTTGTCAAATTCATATTATGAATTGATATGCCAAACTTATGAGTAATAAAATAAGTAGACAAATACAAATTTATTTTTGTTGCTTACAAAATTAACAAAGTAAGAATATAATAATAATAATAAGAATAGTCCTGCATGTTCCATAAGATCTTCCCACTTCTTGGGACAGGCATCTTATACAATTTGTTGGCGTATTTTTCATTATTTCACGAACGTTTGCAACAAGTTCTTCTGTTCTTACAGATGGTCTTCCTGCTCCTTTTTTGTGTTGTATAGAACCTGTCTCCCTAAACACAGCCACGGTTCTTTTCAGGCAATGATAAAAATCCCCAGAAATAAAAGCAACGTTAGGAAAATCTTCGTAAAAATCGTCCATGCACAAACCCGGATTGTATTGCCACTCACCATTTACTTTAACCCCGTTTCGAAAATACGCTTCAACCATGAATGTTCCGTAAAGCCCATTGTGTGAATCGTTCAAGAAATTGGGAAAATTAGCGATTAATCAAATTACTTGTAACGACGGTCAAAGATGACGGAATAACTGATTAATTGTTAATTCAGGTAGTTACTGACACCCAACAGGTATTAAGCTCTACGGCTAAGCATTACGTCCTTAGATGCAAGGCCCTGTTTGATGCAAATAATTTTTGCTCGCACGGTATATAAGTACCTATATACAAAAACTCATCGAGCCAAACGACAAGGGTTTAAAACTTAAAACTAAATGTAAACTGCATACTCTCATTCATTGGTTCTTACTATTACAAATAATGATAATCAACACAATTAAATTAAAATTAATTAAACATATTATGACTTATTTGAATTATAATAGGTAAGAAATTATAGATTAGAATTTAGTGTTTCGTCTTCCACGTATGTACCACTATAAAGTTTGTACCACTTCTGGTCCCATGTAGAAATACGTGTTTTGTAACGTATGGATACTAACATGTTATCCGGTCAGTGGAATAAATGTAAATTAGCATTCAGCGGCTAATGCTCAGCTTTGCTGCCAACGAGAGGACTTGAACCAGCAGAGTTTGATGTAATGTGGTTTAAAATATCAACGCAGAAAATCACCAAGTTTATCTGCTGCCTTTACCGTCCTCCAAGTGACACCCATTACAGAGCACTCTTCTAGTCACTAGCAAACACAATTGACTTCTTGCAAACCAACCATCCTAATGCCGAAGTCGCTATCTTTGGTGACTTTAACGTCCACAATATCAACTGGCTCAAATACTCAAATACCAACGATGAACAGGGTCGTGAGGCAGAATCTTTTGCGATCAGTTCTGGTCTAACTCAACTCGTGGAAGAACCAACGCGAATTCCAGACCGAGATGGAGATTTTGCTAGTCTTTTAGATCTCTGTTTGACATCCAACCCTGACCTATACACAGTCACCGTTCATCCTTCATTAGGAGCTTCCGATCACAAACTTATTTCAACTCTAAGCGAGCTGCCAATTTGTTCTGAACAACCTCCTAAACCTCGTAAAATTTGGCACTACACATCAGCTAGTTGGGAAAACCTAATGGACCATTTTCGCACTTTTCCTTGGTTGGAAGTATGCTTCTCTTCAGATGATCCATCCGCTTGTGCTCAAGAGGTCTCCGCTGTCATTCTTACTGGCATGGAAGCCTTTATTCCTTTCTCCAAGAAGCGCCCTTCTAATGGCAAGCCCTGGTTTAGCAAGAACTGCGAGCGTGCTGTCAGAGCTAAAAATCTAGCTTACCGACAATGGCGTAAAAATCCTACCGATGTGAATCGCACCATCTTTGTTACCGCTCGGAACCAGTGTAAGCAAACGATAGATCAAAACAAAGAGGCTCATAACATGAGGATCAAAAATAAACTTCTCGCCAGTCCTAACGGATCTAGGTCCTTTTGGTCAGTCGCTAAGGCCATCAGTCAAAATTTTACCAAATCAAATATTCCACCGCTAACACGTTCTGATGGCACAACACGGCTGAAGATAAAGCGAACTTACTCGCAGAACTATTTGCGTCACACTCCACGGTGGACTTTCAGGGAAAAACACCCCCGAACATTCCAGCAGTTCGATCGGAAATGACTGATATCGTATTCCGTCAGCGTCCTGTCAAACGAATTCTGAAGGGGCTCGATGCCAAAAAAGCTTCTGGTCCAGATGAAATTCCTATTATAGTGCTCAAGAAATGCGCCGATGAACTCACACCAGTATTTTGTAGACTTTTTAACCTATCCTACAAAAAAGGAATATTTCCATCTTGCTGGAAAAAGACGCGAGTCCAGCCTATATCAAAGAAAGGCAAGAAAACCCTGCCAAACAACTATCGACCAGTCGCATTGCCAGATCAACAGGAGACCTCCTAGCCTATGTCACTCATCTTTGGAGCAACGCAATCGAACATCATGGGGAGTCCCGGGCTATTGCACTGGACATCTCTAAAGCCTTTGACCGTGTCTGGCACGAGGTGCTCCTAAGTAAACTGCGTTCTTATGGTATGCCCGGTCGATTTTGTTCGTGGTTGTCTAGCTTCCTCAAGGACCGTTCTCTGCAAGTGGCGATTGACGGGTTTCTCTCAGACACCTTCACCATCAATGCTGGTGTTCCTCAAGGGTTCATATTATCCCCTACTCTCTTCTTACTGTACATTAACGACCTTCTAACGAAAACAGAAAATCAAATATATAGCTTTGCTGACGACAGCACACTTTACACACACATCTTTTACTTTAAAATCTCAAACATCGGCTGCTGACGCACATCTTCGCAGACAACATGAGGTATCACGCCTCAATAAAGACCTGGAAGAAATTTTCTCTTGGGGTGACAGTAACCAAGTCGAATTTAACGCTCAAAACACCCAGGCAGCAGTTTTCTCTAAGAAGGTTAACATTGCAGAACCCGATATCGTTATGGCAGGACACGCAATTCCACTGACTTCGTCTATTAATTTGCTGGGTGTCGACCTGGGAGGAAATATGTCTTGGCATAATCACGTTGTGGCAATCGCCAGGGCAGCTTCTCAGAAGCTTGGTATACTTTTCTATACCAAAAAGTTGTATACACGTCAACAACTTTTGACACTCTATAAAGTCCAGATTCGACCATCACCGGAATACTGCTCTCATATCTGGAGTTCTGCACCGAAGCATACCCTTCGGTTGTTGGATTCCATCCAAAGGAGCGCCGTTCGTCTAATCGGCGACCACGAGCTGACTAAGAACCTCGAAAGCTTAGAACATCGAAGACAGGTTGGTAATTTGACTCTCTTCTACAGATATTTCCATGGCAAGTGTTCGACAGATATTGCCCGCTCGATTCCACCTAGAGTAATGCATAGCAGAAACACATGACGAACCACTGCCGCCCATCCCTATGTGGTTCAACTTAGTACACCCCGAACATAATTATTTCAGAACTCTTTCATTTGGAGGACGTCATCTTTGTGGAATGGCCTTTCTGAGACCGTGTTTCCAACCGAATATAACCTCCAACGATTCAAGAAAAACGTGAATCGCTTTCTTCGCACACGCACCGCTCCCAGAGCGCCTTAAAGGATTTTTCCTATAGTGCTTGTGCTCGATCATAAAAAAAAAAGGTAACATAATAGTTGTGGCGTTGCGGTTGCTGTCAGTTCTATCCAAAACTAACATGGCTCGAACACCTTTGAATTGCTCAACAAAGGTAAGCAGGTGAGCATGAACTTGTATCCTTGGTGGGTTTCGTGGCACAAAGGCAACGCGAACCCTTTGTATAGCTCCTAGCTCCTTGGCACAGGAGCAAACGATAGTATCATCGTACACTGTCAGTACGCGACCGATCGGTATATGAATTGATAATTATTTAATACATAAAAATCTTAGTGACCAGTGCAGGCCTTTTTTACCCGGCACCGACCTTGTTCTGATCGACACTGCTTCTTTCCACATGCTGAATTGTCCATTTTTTGGTACTCAATTTGTCCCCGAATCATCCCCGATGTGTAGAAAGTCGAGGTTCAAGTCGAAAGTGTTAACATAGAAAGTTGGGCTAACTGAATCACGTTATGCCTTAATTTAGAAATTTTTTTCTACAAGGTATTTTACAGTTAACAGAACTATTAAAAAAAAACATATTTGAATAAAACTAAAGTTGTTAAAGAAAAAATTGTGTTGTCCGCAACAGTCTGCAAAACCATCAAACAAGGATCTTTAAAAAAGTCTAATGAAATCTTAAAGTAAAATGAATTGGGGAGCGAATAGAAATTGGAAAGTGGCTGAAATATTGTTTTGGGCTGTTATTTTTAGAACTGGAAAATATAAGCACCGTTTTTTTCGATTTAAGTTATTTTCAACCAGAAAGAGAAATAGTTAAACCATTTGCCGATTAAGTACTTAGTAGAATGTAAAGAAGCAGTATTTCCGCCTGCACTATGGGTTGCGAATACTACTGCACAACGTCGCATAACAAATGCTTGAGAATTATTTCATTCGTATTTAAATAAGTTACTTTACCATAATCATCCCTCATTGTTTATTTCAGTCGCCGTTCTGTTACAATTTCAAAGAGAGTTACATTAAGCTAAAGAGTGTTCATATTCCATTTAAATTTCAGAATAGTAGAACAAAACGACCATATGTATTAAAAAAAAATTAAAATATCAAGAGAAATCCATCAGTTCCATTCAATTTGTAAAATTAGCGTCATACCATGATCTTAAATTTAAAGTGTATTTTTTCACTTGTATATTTTGTTACTTTTTTAAAATGTAATTTCTTGTCATGTACCAAATTAATATATTATTTTTAATTAAATGAATTTTATATGTGTTTTAATATGTTATTAGGTACCTGCAAGATTAGTTGGGCCCAGTTGCGCATATGCATTGCCACGGCATCTGAGCCTATGTTCCTATACTTTTAATCTTATTACCTGACTCTGGGCCCAGTTTCCAATCCTGGAAAATCATATTATTAAAAAAAAATACCTGCCAAGGTGAACAATGCATGTTAATTTAGTCAAGCTATTTTAATACTTTTTCTTTAGTAAAAATGTTCAAATAAAATGTAAGCAAAACAAGCAATCCAACAACGCAAAAAAGCTTGAAAATAATTTTGTTTGTAGACGGCACACAAATCAAACTACAATCAAAGACGTTCGAAAAAGCCGAGAAAATACACCTGCATTTAAACTGTAATTTCCAAGAAAATCGCGGTAGTGAGCCCCTGTGGGAAATATAGAAAGCAGCTAGCTCTATTAGATTTTGTTTTTATTTTCTTTCAAAAGAAACACTGTGCCAAGATAAATAATTAAATTTTGCATGTTTCCATAAAAAGTACAAACCGGAAATTTAGAATATCTTCTTGAATTTATAATATTGTTTACAGTTTAATTAAATATTTTTGAACAAAATCAATTTTTTTTAATTTCCTAAATAAATACAATAGGTATTTGTTTACATTTCCGATTAATCTTATTGAAATTATATCTAAGTACCTATACAACCTACAAAATAGCCAGTGGTGTAGCTTCAGATTTTGGGCTCCCCCGCCAAATATAACTTTTGGGCCCCCCTTTAAAATTTTATCACCCCAGAATTAGTCAAGTTTCAAGATAGCAATAACATTTAAAATATAACCTCCCACTTTCATTTTCCATTTAGACAAGGGTAGAAAATAAACAAGTAAGAGGAGAGGATACTTAAATAACTTGTATTAATAACATATTAAATAAAACAATATTTCATAACAATTAATAAGTAGCTACAACTACAAAAGCATGCTTATCATTACTGATGATTGTAGCTAATAATATAACCAAAAAGTACACAAACAAAAAACATAGATATTTAAAAAATACATTATGGAACATTTTTACCGTATAATATAATGTAACAAGAACAAACAACAACACAAAATAAATATAAATTTTATGAAGTAGTCGTACCTATATATTTTATTCTAAATTATGAAAAAAAGCCTTGGAATAAAACATCAAACTATTCAAACTATCCAAAAAATTGCTTCCTTCTGGACTTAGTTTCCGCAAAAACCCTAACTATTTCGGTTTTGTCCATTACTGCAGCTTCCGCTGCCTCTATACTAAGCAATGCCAAATTACTTAGTCGATTTTGGGCACAGGAATTTCTTAGATAGTGTTTTATTAATTTTAATTTCGGAAACGATCGTTCTGAAGACGCCACGGTTACAGGGAGCGTCAAGAATAATTTTAGAGCAGTACATACCTCTGCGAAATTTGATGCTAGGGTATCATTTTCTACAATTAAAAAATTTGCAAGCTCTTCTAATGTCTTTAAATGTACCTATATTGCCTTTTAGAGGCTGAGATAAGGCAATAATTTGTAATGGAAATTCTGAGGAAATATCGCGAGCGACATGGTTGCAAAGCTTCAGCTGATTCAAATAATTCTTCCTCCGTCATTGATACCAAAATAGGGGGACTTAAGAAACTAAATTTGATAACTGTGTTCTTTACGCCTTTAAAACAATTGTTTAATTGATTAATAACAATGTCGAAAAGAATAGTCAACAAATATAATTAAAATTAAAAACAGGGGCCCAACTAGAATTAAATTAACTATATTTTATATTTTTAAGGTTTGGGGTTGCTTTTAAAGGTATTATTAAGATTATTGTTTTTTTTTCGGCTCGAGCGGGAACGGGCCCCCTATCCGTTCGGGCCCCCCGCCACTGCGGGGTTTGACGTAATGGTAGCTACGCCACTGAAAATAGCTCAAGATTTGTGACACAATTTAAGTGACTGTAATGTCCTACGGTAAAGGACACACGCACAGTTTGTCAAGAAACAGTTTATTGACGGGTCATCGAGACAAGACGGTTAATACAGGGCGGGCGCCAACTGAATCCGCTCAGCACGGTCGGCACAGAACGTTTCGGTGCAATTTTTGACCAACCAGCCATTTGGTCGGGATAAGCGGTGCCGCACTGAGGGTACGGTGAC
Organism: Polydrusus pterygomalis; assembly: GCA_963969555.1. Taxonomy (NCBI): domain Eukaryota; kingdom Metazoa; phylum Arthropoda; class Insecta; order Coleoptera; family Curculionidae; genus Polydrusus; species Polydrusus pterygomalis. The sequence goes on from OZ018378.1 coordinate 108,409,447, forward strand.
GATTTAATGGGCGGTTCTTCATATAATTGCATGTATATCAATCAGTGGGTACCGTGCTTAAGACCGAACGTTATACAAAAAACCATGTATTTGTATTAAAACCAATGTGGCCATTTTGTTTATGTTTTACTGTATAAACTAAAATTGCCATTTAAAAAGCAACTTGGCTAAAAATAAAGGAACTGTGACGTAAAGTTGTTGTTTTTTAATGGAATATCATGTATATTTTTTATGAAAGGTCTTTCTTTTTAACACGCTTTTATTAGCATCACCTGTATGTATTATGTATGTTTGTAACCGACTTCTTTGAATCCGATTTTGACCCACTTTAAACGGTTAGATTTAATTTAAATTTTGTAGTCTTATCAAGAACCGCTGACAATACAATAATTTGATCACCGTATGCGCATGCGTACTATCTACCTACTTTCCGGCTCGAGCACTCGGCTTAATAGTGTTGGTACATTATTTCGCTTCAGTTGGTCCGTTGGCCGAGTGGCTTTGTTCATTACAGCATAGCAACCATTACTGCATAAAACGTCAATGTCATTCAAAACACAATTTTACATATTATATGCTTTCTTGTATCTTTCCTTGGATTTTACTGGAAGCAAACGTGAAGAAGCTTCGCGGGCCGCATTCAGGATATCTTCCAAGTCGTTTTCATTAGCCATTTCCATAATTCTTGTGAAATTCACTCTTCAAATATGATTTAATTTGGATGCTGTCAGTAGTCACCAAACACAAAAAAAACATCTTGTTTATATTGCTAAGTTACCGAGAAGTCATACTACTAAGTTTTTGTAGATTTTCTTCAGTAACTATTCTTTTTAGATTTTAATATGAAAAGCAAAATAATTAATTACTTACAAAATGCGAACAAATAGTATAGGCACCTCGTCAGAAAAGTGATTTTAATTGACTAGTATGGAAATTAAATCCTCGCTTCGCTCGGATTCAAACTAACCATACTCGTCAAGTAAAGTTCCACTTTTCGAAACTTGATACGTAATGTACTATTAAAATAATTCTTGAAATTCTTAATATAGGCAGAAAATAATAATAAACGATAAACATTAGTATTATTGTAAAAAAAAACGTGGGGCGCTTTGTGCTATATTTTTCGTATATCGAGCATCCCACGCTTTTTTCACAATAATGCTAATGTTTATCGTTCATTATTACTTTCTGCCTATATTAAGAATTTCAAGAATTATTTTAAACAACCTATATTTATTTATTTTCCGTTTTTTTAGTTTGATTAATTATTAAAGCGTGTTTTTTAGTTTTTTTTAACTATATTTATTTGATTTCATAAATATATAGTTTGTTAGAAATAGAAGTTTTTAATGTCTGTATTTAATATAACTAAAAATGTTAATCGGCATGGAGACAAAGTTTTTAAAATTAAAAAAAATTCTACACCTCCGCTGGAAATTAAGTAGCCATTTTGTTTATGTTTTACCGTATAAACTGAAGTTGCCATTTAAAAAGCAACTTGGCAAAAAATAAAGGAACTGTGGCGTAAAGTTGTTGTTTTTTAATGGAATATCATGTATATTTTTTATGAAAGGTCTTTCTTTTTTGATTTCATAAATATATAGTTTGTTAGAAATAGTAGTTCTTAATGTCTGCATTAAATATATCTAAAAATGTTTAGAAGATGATATAATGTCCGCGAAAATAATTAAAGAAAGAAAATATTGTGGCATATTGGACAAGTGTGTAACTATCTTTTATATTGGAATACACAGGGATCCAAGTTCAATGGATACCCTGGGGCGGGTAGACCACGACGGCCATTTCGTCCTTGTTAGGACTCGACGGGCAGCCATAACCCAAGCAATTCCAAGAACGACGGAAAAATGTACCAAAAGCCTCCCTGTAGAATCAAGGCGGCCCTCAATACACCTTAGCGCCATCCCATAATTATTTTCGCGGACATTATATCATCTTCTAAACATTTTTATGGCTTAAAACTCAAGCGGATTGCGCGCATTCTGGTGGGTGCCAGCGTTGATCTGTTTTCTGGTCTGCAAAATGGCAGATGTTTTCGGTGAAAACGCAAATAGCGTTCCCTATACTGGATTGTGGTTGCACTTCGTGGTTTATTTAGTTGTCTACCTTTCGATTATACCAGTGTAACTATCTTTTATATTGGAGTTGGTTCCGTGGGATGGCGCTAAGGTGTATTGAGAGCCGCCTTGATTCTACAGGGAGGCTTTTGGTACATTTTTCCGTCGTTCTTGGAATTGCTTGGGTTATGGCTGCCCGTCGAGTCCTAACAAGGACGAAATGGCCGTCGTGGTCTACCCGCCCCAGGGTATCCATTGAACTTGGATCCCTGTCTATTCCAATATAAAAGATAGTTACACACTTGTCCGATATGCCACAATATTTTCTTTCTTTAATAACTAAAAATGTTAATCGGCATGAAGAAAATTTAAAAAAATTCTACACCTCCGCTGGAATTTGAACCCAGAACCACTCGATTACCAGTCGAACGCTCTAACTAATTGCGCTACGGAGACACAGAGATTCTCTCACCAACTTCGGCAATATAACTTTATTCAATTTTAATGTAAGTATACACAGTTTGAAATGCCCTGTGATTTAAAATCGGAGAGGGGGTTATTAAGGGAAAGGAACTCACTCATGACCACTAATCATTAAGATCTGTTTTATCATTCATCCCGTGTCATCGACATATAGCGACTTCTGCAGATATCATTGTTCAGAGGTCTAATAGCGGATTTCTTCAGAAGTAACTATATTCGATGACACGGGATGAATTGATGAAACAGATCTTAATGATCAGTGGTCATGAGTGAGTTCATTTTCCTCAATAACCGAAATAAAAGGAAAAATAGTAATTTACGTTACAAGACCGGAAAACACTAATTTTCGGTAGCGTGACGTACAATATTTTTTTTAAGACCGACACTTCGATATACTTACATTATTTTAATTATTTTATATTATTCACTGAGAGAAATGCATTATAACCCTTATGAGAATTTTTATAAACATCATAAGAATATTTAATACTATTTATGTGTAAATGGTAGATGCTGGCCCACCCGGCATCGCCCGGTGAGATACCATTGCATCGGCTTAGGCGGCGTGAAGTTGCTCTTGAGTTATTCTTTGAGTCAACGTTTCGTCGCTGTGCCGATGTTCCCGGCTTCCAGGGTGGGAAGAAAAAGCATGATGGAAGCTCCAGGACCAAAATACTCCGGAGGTAAACTCGCCCCCCGATCGGATCTCCGGGTGGGGGCTGATCCTGTGGCCTCATCAAGCGATACTAACCGAACATCCACTGTCTCCGACAATATATTGGGTTCCCCTAACAACACTCAACGGAGAAATAGTGTGGCACCTACAGTTGCTGACACACCCAAAAACAGCAGCTTCAAAATTGATTTCTGCAATATCAGAGGGCTTAATACCAACATCAATTCAGTCCACCAGCACTTACAAACATCCAAGCCCCATGTGCTCGCACTGACCGAGACAAAGGTCAGATCGTCAACGAACACCGTCAGCTATTTATATCCTGGATACGATTTTCATTTCCGATTTAGACGCAACTTTGGGGTCTGTCTCTTTATCCGAGATGATCTTTGCTGCCAACGAGAGGACACACTTGAACCAGCAGAGTTTGATGTAATGTGGTTTAAAATATCAACGCAGAAAATCACCAAGTTTATCTGCTGCCTTTACCGTCCTCCAAGTGACACCCATTACAGAGCACTCTTCTCGTCACTAGCAAACACAATTGACTTCTTGCAAACCAACCATCCTAATGCCGAAGTCGCTATCTTTGGTGACTTTAACGTCCACAATATCAACTGGCTCAAATACTCAAATACCAACGATGAACAGGGTCGTGAGGCGGAATCTTTTGCGATCAGTTCTGGTCTAACTCAACTCGTGGAAGAACCAACGCGAATTCCAGACCGAGATGGAGATTTTGCTAGTCTTTTAGATCTCTTTTTGACATCCAACCCTGACCTATACACAGTCACCGTTCATCCTCCATTAGGATCTTCCGATCACAAACTTATTTCAACTCTAAGCGAGCTGCCAATTTGTTCTGAACAACCTCCTAAACCTCGTAAAATTTGGCACTACACATCAGCTAGTTGGGAAGACCTAAGGGACCATTTTCGCACTTTTCCTTGGCTGGAAGTATGCTTCTCTTCAGATGATCCATCCGCTTGTGCTCAAGAGGTCTCCGATGTCATTCTTACTGGCATGGAAGCCTTTATTCCTTTCTCCAAGAAGCGCCCTTCAAATGGCAAGCCCTGGTTTAGCAAGAACTGCGAGCGTGCTGTCAGAGCTAAAAATCTAGCTTACCGACAATGGCGTAAAAATCCTACCGATGTGAATCGCACCATCTTTGTTACCGCTCGAAACCAGTGCAAGCAAACGATAGATCAAAACAAAGAGGCTCACAACATGAGGATCAAAAATAAACTTCTCGCCAGTCCTAACGGATCTAGGTCCTTTTGGTCAGTCGCTAAGGCCGTCAGTCAAAATTTTACCAAATCAAATATTCCACCGCTAACACGTTCTGACGGCACAATAGCAACCACGGCTGAAGATAAAGCGAACTTACTCGCAGAACTCTTTGCTTCACACTCCACGGTAGACTTTCAGGGAAAAACACCCCCGAACATTCCAGCAGTTCGATCGGAAATGACTGATATCGTATTCCGTCAGCGTCCTGTCAAACGAATTCTGAAGGGGCTCGATGCCAAAAAAGCTTCTGGTCCAGATGAAATTCCTATTATAGTGCTCAAGAAATGCGCCGATGAACTCACAGCAGTATTTTGTAGACTTTTTAACTTATCCTACAAAAAAGGAATATTTCCATCTTGCTGGAAAAAGGCGCGAGTCCAGCCTATACCAAAGAAAGGCAAGAAAACCCTGCCAAACAACTATCGACCAGTCGCATTGCTTTCAGTTATATCAAAGGTGATGGAGAAAGCTATTAACCAACAACTTATAAAATACCTGGAAGGCCTTAAAATTATCAGCGACCATCAGTATGGTTTTCGTAAGTCCAGATCAACAGGAGACCTGCTAGCCTATGTCACTCATCTTTGGAGCAACGCAATCGAACATCATGGGGAGTCCCGGGCTATTGCACTGGACATCTCTAAAGCCTTTGACCGTGTCTGGCACGAGGGGCTCCTAAGCAAACTGCGTTCTTATGGTATGCCCGGTCGATTTTGTTCATGGTTGTCTAGCTTCCTCAAGGACCGCTCTCTGCAAGTGGCGATTGACGGGTTTCTCTCAGACACCTTCACCATCAATGCTGGTGTTCCTCAAGGGTCCATATTATCTCCCACTCTCTTCTTACTGTACATTAACGACCTTCTAGCGAAAACAGAAAATCCATTATATTGCTTTGCTGACGACAGCACACTTATCTCATCTTTTACTTTGAAACCTCAAACATCGGCTACTGACGCACATCTTCGCAGACAACATGAGGTATCACGCCTCAATAAAGACCTGGAAGAAATTTTGTCTTGGGGTGACAGTAACCAAGTCGAATTTAACGCTCAAAAAACCCAGGCTGCAGTTTTCTCTAAGAAGGTCAACATTGCAGAACCCGATATCGTTATGGCAGGACACGCAATTCCACTGACTTCGTCTATTAATTTGCTGGGTGTCAACCTGGGAGGAAATATGTCTTGGCATAATCACGTAGTGGCAATCGCCAGGGCAGCTTCTCAGAAGCTCGGTATACTTTTCCGTACCAAAAAGTTGTATACACCTCAACAACTTTTGACACTTTATAAAGCCCAGATTCGACCATCACTGGAATACTGCTCTCATATCTGGAGTTCTGCACCGAAGCATACCCTTCGGTTGTTGGATTCCATCCAAAGGAGAGCCGTTCGTCTAATCGGCGACCACGAGCTGACTAAGAACCTCGACAGCTTAGAACATCGAAGACAGGTTGGTGATTTGACTCTCTTCTACAGATATTTTCATGGCAAGTGTTCGACAGATATTGCCCGCTCGATTCCACCTAGAGTAATGCATAGCAGAAACACACGACGAACCACTGCCGCCCATCCCTATGTGGTTCAACTTAGTACACCCCGAACATCATTGTTTCAGAACTCTTTCATTTGGAGGACGTCATCTTTGTGGAACGGCCTTTCTGAGACCGTGTTTCCAACCGAATATAACCTCCAACGATTCAAGAAAAACGTGAATCGCTTTCTTCGCACACGCACCGCTCCCAGAGCGCCTTAAAGGATTTTCCTACAGTGCTTGTGCTCGATCATAAAAAAAAAAAAAAAAAAAAAAAAAAAATTTGGGACAGCAATACGTACTAATAGCATATATACACCAGATATAGTTAAGACCAGTGCATAAGAGTAAATAGCTATGTTATACTGTTTATATGATATGGATTGTAACCATAAAGGTTTGTTCCATAGCGAATATAAAACATGCTTATACCCATTATACATTAGTTGGAAATGAGTATAATCCAGTTTTATAATGGGTATAACTGTTTAGTTGCTAATACAAAACACTTTTATAATAGTTATAATGTGGTAGTATATATTTGAAAAGATTACAAAAAAAATAGGTAAACATTACAAAGGTCTTTATTAAACTTGAACAAAAACAACAAAAGCCATTTCTCCTTAACACTTACAAATACTAAGGAACAACAAAAAACCTGAAATCATAAATACAGCTTTTAGGTTACCTAAAATAGTTACACTTTATTATGTCGCTTACAAATAATTGCTAAATACAGACGTTACAAAACTAAGACCCAAACCAAATATAAGTGAGTTAGAGTTATTATTATGAGCTAGTGTATCTCAAAATTCACCAAAATTGACTAAGACATACGTATGGAATTATTCCGTTTCGTCCAATTTTATTTTAGTTGTATTAATGTTATATATTTTGCAAAGAAAAATGAAATAAAATAGCTACTGATTTGGACTTTTAGGATCAGAATTGTTATTTGAGACTTAAAAATGCATTTATATAAACATTTAGGTTAACAATTTTACAAAATTAAAAGATCTTTTGATTCATCGTTGACTGACAATCTTTTATTTTCTATAGATATCAGTCATATTATACGAAAGCAATGCCAAAGCTAATGTTTGTGAATTTTAAGATAAACCAACCACACATAAGTAATAATAGGTACTTACCCCCTTAAAATGGGTTTGGGTTTGAGTTTTGCAAACTATAACATGATTATGTACAGTTGAATATGTTATCCATATTTTATTATTTTATACATACAGAAAAAGTTCAGCCACTAAACACAGAACACACAATCCGCGGAGCCCGGGGAACAAAGCAAATGGCCACCGTGTCCCGTGTAAATGTTTGAAGTTTCCCCCACTCATCGCGAAATAGAAGTGTGTTGCATACCCGTTAATAAATGTTTAATATGAACCACTATTTTAAATAATACCCTAAATAAAGCATTTTATCGTTGGTATAATTCTAAAAACAGTTTTTTATTTCCAATAAGAATATTTTACTGAAACACATTCTTATAGTAACTGGCTTATATGTAGTATTATTCTGTCTTATTGTACGTATAAATAACGAGGTAGCAATTCTGTATGTTGTTTGTTAGTTAATTTTTTTATTGTAGTTAGAGATTGTTGAATAGTAATTATTAAAAATGTTGCTACTGATATAAGATAATTCTTAACAATTCTGTTTAATTAGTCGATTTCCCTCTGTGTTTTTAAATGCGTCGTATGACTTCTCGTAACGGGCTTTTGATTTTACTGGCAATATATCGTAAGTCGCTTTCCTTGCTGCTTCCAAAATTTCTTCTGAAATCTCATTTTCCGTGTCGGATAATTCTAAATCTAAATTCATATTATTAAATTTGCGAACTCGCGAAACAAGTTTGACATAAACAACAAATTAAAAATCAACGAACTGTCACTCGACAATACATCGAAATGTTTTTGTCATAGTAACGAAATCAAGGTAGCTTGTATTTATCAAAGAGCGATTGGAAAAACAAAAAACAGTGACCGGAACAATCTTTTCCGGTCTCTAACGTCACTTTTCCGGTCTTGCGATCGGAAAAAGGTTATTTTCTAGACGAAAAATTGTCCAGAAAGTGTATATTTTCTGGTCGGTTTTAAAAAACACTCTTTAGTTCAGGTTAAACTTATTGGTTAGCAAAACTTTTCAACTACATACTAAATATCATAAAGATATTTGCATATAGCTTATTAGGGCAAACCTTTATTATACATTCATGCGCTTGACATAAGTGCATACGTCTAAATATGTAGTCCAGTAGCCAGAAAATCCGCTTGGGGAGATACAAGTTAAATTCAACTAAAGAGACCACATAAAATCCACCACAGGAAAAGGACCAGAGCCACAAGAAAAATTTTCCAGGACACGAAATGTATGCTCATTATATTTATAAGTTTACTTTTAAATTTATAGCTTTTATTAGCTACAATTAAACCGACATTTTTATGAAACTTAGTATAAATTATTACAGAAATTTGCAGTGGCATACAATTAAAAATCAGGTTAGCACCAAATTTTTTTTAAAATAGCTAATTTATTACTCATCCGATTAAAAAAATAATTGGCGAAAATTAGTGAGAACTTTTTTTATTTTAACCCGTACTATCTGAGGTCGAGACTTTTGTGTCCTTTTTTATAATATAAATTATAAGAAATATGTAATTTTTTAGAGATCCCCAAGGGGATGTTCTGGGTACTGGACTATACAGGGTGGCCAATCCATTAACCATATTATATTCCTTAAGCAAGAATAATATGACTTTTATAGTACCATTTTTAATTTTTGACCCTCATGCTCATGTTCGATATACAAAGTTTAAAATTAACTGATTTTTTTTAATAATTCGAGTATTTATTAAGATATACCTAAATTTTAAATTTGTTACATTGCTTCACCATAAGGAGTTAAATCTTTTGAGAAAAACAAAACAAAATAAAATTGTTACATTATCAATATAGGGGGAGTTCAGTAACCGCTGACCCCGCCCCTATTTTTTAGTACGTGCGCCAGTGGCTTCCAAACTATACTTTGTTAGGTATTTACTTATTCTTCATTATTTTTTTACTCCAATAGAATTTTGATAAAACGATGTGTTTTGGAGATAATTTGAAAAGTATGGGTCCTTAATTGATGCCAACGCGGCTTACGTAGTACAACTTCTACGTCATCGCTATTCGGGTTTTCTTGAGGTATTTTAGGACCGACAGGACAGGATTAAACATAAGATTGTTAAACCACTGATTGTTCTTAGGTATACATAGTTTTCAGCCAAAGACGGAAGTTTTTCTGGCGGTAATGTAGATATATGGAGCCGATGATTTTTTGAAAGAAATTTTAAAAAACATTGATATAGTATGTAATGTATATGTCACAGTAAACGTTGCCGGTAAGTTAATTATTGTTTAAAATCTTTTTGCAACCCGAAATCACTTACTTAATAAAATTGTGTATTTTAGACCAGATTTGGATTTTTAGGTAAGTTTAATTTTTATTTATCACTACAAAACCAATCGTTTACTTGTATTTGTCAATTTATGCCGTTGGGCTGACGGCAATTTTTTTAAATTCACCGACGCTGACGGGCCATAAATTTTAAATTACAAAATGGGTATTATTATGTAGGAAAGTGACTTTTTGAAAATATTACTTGCAATTTATTTTTGTTGGGATTTGCGGGGTGAAATATAATAAGTCATCTACGACGCGCGTCAATTGAATAGGCCTGTCAATATCAACCTTACAAAAATTGACAAGATTATCATAATATCTAATAATAATAATAATTATTATTAATAGTAATAATTTCGAAAACTCTTTTTTCAAAATATATTTCTTAATGTTCTTTTTTATTTTTCTTCTATTGTTTGTAAGAAATGTTGTTTTACGAACAGTAAAGAACAGTTGTCGACAAACCAAATTACATGAAAATAATGAAGAGGTTGCAGAATAACAGAAAACTTCAATACGAAATACGTGATCTTTAAAACCTGCTTTGTGAACTAACCGGTGTTATAAAAACCTTTTATTCTATCAAGCGTATGCCAATATTTTTCTGAAACAACGATCGTTTTGTTGAAAATGAAGGTTTTATTTTCTGTCTAGACAGCGAGAAAAGATTCAGTACATCGCATCGGAGTAATCGAATCATGTTTTATTCAGATATAATTTTATACTCTCTTACGAACTTACTATATTTTTCCTGTATTTTTTTTTTTTTTAAATCAACAGCCTCAAAATGCCTAACAACGAAAGGCATTTAAACCTATATAATACCGATTATGTCTCATGCAAAATGAACTGCAATTAAAGACCTAATAGCTGACAGACAACCGGACATTATAGCTTTGCAGAAACCTAAAAGGTCCAGGGAAGAAATGTTCTTGTTTCAGGGATACGAGATCTACAGACACGATCGACCAAATAACAATGGAGGAGAGGTAGCAATACTGGTACAGAGAAGCCGACAACATTATGTAAGAGGAATAGATAATGTAGAAATAGAGGCTCTCCATAAAATTAAGAAGACATAGACGAGCTACTAACCGGAGCAGCGCAAAAAATAATCATAGGACATCCAAACTGCAGACCCCAACAATGGAACAGCAGGAACGAGAAAGCCAAGTCGAAGATTCGTATACAACCCATTGTTATTAACCTTAATAAGGACTCTGACAGTGAAATAGAATTAGGTTTGGATTAAACAAATTTATTAATTAGGTATGTAATATTTTATTTGCTAGTGTTGTAAAACTAGTTGAATACAATCATGTTATTAATATATTTTTAAGAATTAAAAATAGATTGATTTTTTTTTAATCCCTCACTGATTTATTCTCCTAAAATAGCCTGTTGTAAATAATAAATTGGCTGGAAATTTGCATTTTGTTAATTTATGTCAAAAAGGCAAGACTTTGAAAGATACTTTCATGAATTTGTACAAAAATGTTTAATTTCTTTTTTTGATACAGTAAATGTATTTTAATTTAACAAATACAATATTAGATTGTTGATCAAAAGTGATGAATCAGGGCTGCAGATTACATTTTATAACTGCATATTTTGTGATCATAACGGCATACTAAAAATACACCTACATGAGGGCTAGTTGCACACAAGTAGGTAACGAATTATTCATTTTACCATGCTCTAAACATAAAGCAGATACTGAACTACCTTTATGAATAACTGCTTTTTGTAAATAAATATTTATTGCAAGTATAAAAGCAAAATAGCAAACAAAAAACAAGTAGGTGCTACATTGTTAAACTGTTATAAAATTTCCTGTAAAAGCTTTATGCCGTTTTCATTTGAAAAATAGTTGCTTTTAATGCAACTCTCAGTTTACTTTTTTATTTCGAAACTGGTTTTCGACTGTAACATTTACGGTTAAATCTTTTGTAATAGGTTTTGTAGACGAGCGATGCTCAGTGGCGTAGCATTGTGCTAATACCGTGATGCACGGATATATTTGACTTTATTTTAATTGAAAAGTAGCCGCAAAAAGTTAATAATTCATTTAATGTTTCTGTTTTACAAAAGCCCCCAAAAGAGAGGTCAATAATAAATAATTTTTTATGTCTTCCAATATTATTTACTAGCAACAAAGCCTGTAGTAGTAATGTCTATGATTTTTACAAATAAATTTTTCTGCTATGACGCTAGTGGCAGTGTGGAACTTACAGTTTTTTTTTTGAAAAAATGCTTGAACATGGGTAAGTATTAACATTTTAAGTTGTGATTTTTTTATAAAAAAATTATGTTGACTGCATATTCCATAGGTAATAATTCACATATTAAACAAATATCAACGAATTTCATATTATATATTATAATATCATCTATAAATACTAAGGTCGTCTCATGCGATGCTGACCTACCGCAACGTCTCGAGACAGCGCTACGTCATACGGCGTCTAACGCACTTGTCACGGTATCGTCGGTCTCTCTTCTAGGCGCGATAATTCTCCATAACGCGTCTTTTGCTTCAAAGCAATTATTCTGGTAGTTTTTAAAGGAAATTATATTAATGGTAACTACTTAGGGTGTAAATTCAAAATTACTGTCATATAGTATTTTCGAAAGAAATACGATGCCTTGTCAGCGATATTTATTCATTTTGAAATGGAATTGTTAATATCATTCAATTTATTGCCAACCTATAACCTATTTCGCGTGGTTTTTTGAGTATATTGTTTTATTATTTGACCTTTAAATAAAATCACTATCGTCGGCTCATTATTTAGGTAATAATTGATATATAAATCTATTAAATTAATTTTGAGAGAATTGTATAGTGAAAGAACAATGACATAATAATGTTTAAAAAAATCTTACCCGATATTTTTCGGTACCTATAGAATTCTCCTAAAATAGGTTATGAACTTCCTTGATATTATTTAATACGTCAATTACCTATAAAATATCAAGTCGGTACTGATTTTATTAAAATTTTGTGTAAAAGCTAGAAAAAACAAGGTAACGCGAAATAGGTAATAGGTTTTTTTTTGAATATGAATATTTATTTCTTAAATATATTTCAACATTAAAAAATAATTCTTTAAACCGTGTTTTAAATACTGGTAACAAGAATAATACTTAAAACTAACTAACAACAGTACATAACTAAATTATACCAATTAACAATAACAAATTCCAAACGCTCTCAGGATGATGCCAAATATTTTTTTATAATGTTTTTAAATTTGGTGTATGTTTTTACAGTTCTTACACTTTCTGGTAACCTATTATAAGTACTAGATGCTTGATACATCGGATCAAATAAACCTTTATTTGTTCTAACCAATGATCTGCTACCTATAGATGCCGCACGCCATTCATAAACGCTATTTAAATCTGCTGCCAAAATCGTTTGTAGAAGAGAGGAGGTGAAGTACTTCCCCCCGGCCGGGAGTGGGGATTACGTTGCCGCCATTAGAATTTTACCTCGTTACTATGCGCTATCATATGGTCACAGCGGCGTCTCGTGTCAGGGTTCACAATAAAATATAATTATCCAATCTGAAATCAAATATTTTTTAACGTTTGTGAAAAAAAGGGTTTGTAGAACAGTAAAGTTTAATGTATGATAGAAAAAATGGTCCGCGGAGCAGTAAAATTTAATGTAAGTTAATAACTATTTATTGTAATAATTATTATAAGAGAAACTTTGGATAGCTATAATTATAACATTTGGTGAACTGAGCTGACCTAAAAATAATTACACTATGTATACTTAAAACACGGTTTTTACGGTTTTATTGAAATTTAAAAGAAAAGCAAAGTTCCTTTTACGTTAGGTACTTTTTAATAGCGAAAAAGCACAACAATAATTTTTTCTTTCCCCTAGCCACGCTCAAGCAGGATGCCTCTTTTTATTTCCCATCATGCCTACGAACTATACGAAGTTGTTCGCAAAGTTCCTTTAACATAGCTAAGCAAAGATATTTACTTTGCTTAGCTGTTTAAAAGCAGCAAATGGAAAGTAAAGTCGAAATTTTGAATAATCTCGCAAGATGGAGGTAAAGTCAAGTGACACTCTTTCAATTTTTCTCTATTAAACTTTTATAAGTAGGCATGAATTCCAGGACTGGACTTGAAAATTTAACATGTGATACCTTCTAAAACAATTGATGCAATAGTCTCATCGGTTTTACCGCTTTAATATTGCCAAATAATAATAATAATTTATTTTGAAAGTTTTGTTCTATAAATATTATAATTTAAGGTAGGTAAAGTCGATTCAGCCAGTAAACCTGCAAGATGGCCGACCTGTCATATGACAAAAGTAATTGAAAATGCAAAAATCCATTTTATTTAGCTGGAATATGACTTTTGTCATATGACATGCCGGCCATCTTGCAGGTTTACTGGCTGAATCGACTTTACCTAATAATAAACATGAGCTTTTATATGGTTTAACTATAAAGTGTCAAAATAGATTTAAAAACTATATTATATTACAATTACCTATTCAAACCTTGAAAATACTAAATTAACTGAAACGCAACTTTAAATAGGATTCTGTCACTCATATTTACAACAGAATTTTTTTTGTTTTATTTCTTCATATTATACCCAAAGAACTCAGAGCCAACTAATATTCTGTGATTATACCTATCTATAGGTAAAATACAATACCTACAGTTCAACATAAACTAATTGAATTCAGTCAGATATTACATTTTTACTGTCGAGGAAATCCCCATATATGACTTACATAAGGTACGTAGACCCAAAAGTGGTTTTTATGAAATTTGATGGTTATGATACAGTTACATTTTTAAATTTGTATGTGGGCTAACATAAAGTTAAAAGCTTCAATTTAGCCAGGGATTTAATTTTTCTCTCAATGGAAACCCCAATTTAACAGTTTTTGACTTACGCAAGGTACGAAGACCCAAATACGGTTTTTATAGAATTTGTTGGTTATGATACAGTTACATTCCTAAACTTTTATGTGGGCTAACATAAAGTTAAAAGCTTCAATTTAGCCAGGGATTAATTTTTCTGTCAGTGAAAACTCTACTTTAACAGTTTTTGACCTATTACGTATAAGGTACGTATACCCAAAAGTGGTTTTTATGGAAATTGTTCTTTAAAATGCAATTTATTGATACGGTTATATTTCTAAACTTGTATGTCGTCTAACTTAATGTTAAAAAATTTAGAAATAAAACCAGCATATAATAATAATCATAGGTACCTAGGTAGGTATATATCTTTATTCTCAAGTAACTATAGTTTATTACAGGAATTAACTTACATTTCCAAGTAAAGTATTTTTAACAAATAATAAGTAGGTTCAAGAATTAACAACTTATTAAAACAAACATTATCTAGGTACTAGATACATACATAAATATCTAATTCAAAAAAGTTTTCTTTAAGAGACCTGATTTGAGTACAACTAATAAATTTCACAAAGTCATAGTCTCACACGAATATTTATTTCCCAAACAGGTTAGGTACATGTTTCGTTCGTAGGTACCTGAGCATCAGAACAAAATAAGCCTAACATTGGTCTGATGATGCTCAGGTATGAGCGAAACATGTAGGTAACCTGTTTGGAAAATAAATATTCGTGTGAGACTCTGACTGTAAATTATTATATTAATGTCCTATTCCATGAAACAAAATCATTCTTTTTCCAAAATACGATATTTGTTGCCACATGCTTTTGAATAATGAGCTAATAATAATAATATAGTGGCCGGCTAAAATTTGGCCGCATATGGAAAACTTACACAAGTATTTTGTCTGGTACCTACAACATATTATGAAATCCCATGCAAAATTGAAGAGTTAAAGGCACGAACCCACGAACGTTATAAATGACGTTTATGGTTAAAGGTGATCAAATAGTGGCTTCCTTGTTTATTTTAGACTAAGAGTGTATCTGAGTTGTTTAAAGAATTCAATAAGCCAAACCATTTGCAAAAGTTATACCTATACAGTCTATCTAGAATGTTCCTTAAATAAATAATACGTTTAATAAAATAAAAATGTAAAGTTTTAATTATTTTTCCCCACCTACCCACGCCTATGAATAGTTAAACCTAACCTACAAATAACCCAACTTTTTATGTACTCACCTATGAAAAGTAACTGCAGAATTATTATTATTATATTTCGCAGTCTTGCACACTTCAAACCTGTGACCCATATTAATTAGTCTTGAAAAAAATATCACAAAACACTAACAACACAGCAATTAATACACAAAACCGATAAACCGAAACAAATTTCAAACAACTTTCGAACGAAGAACGACCAAACTAAACCCTTAATTTCTCTGTGGACCACACGTCAAAGAAATTATGAATGAAAAAAGGCAGGATCTCTTCTGACCAATAGGAACGCAACGTCTTCTGTGTTGCCAAACTGCATAATTTTTAAGGGAAATGTCTATGGGTTTTTAGACAAAGATTTAAATTTACCACATAACGTCATATTTTTTTCTCTTCTGGAAGGTAAAACCTGTAGATTTATGGCTTTAGGGATGAATAATATGTAAAATTATTAAATAAGTGTTGTTATTATTACTTTTAAAATATTGTTATAGCCGTAATTTATATATTGGTACTCTAAGAGTGTTAATACCTACTTTTAAGAGGAACGTTTGGCAAACAAAGTGGAGGGGCGCAATTTGCAACAAAAGTTACTTCAGAATGGTATACGATTTTGGCAATAGGTTCGTTTGTTATTGCTTCATCTATAGCTAGCAGATCATTGGTTCTAACATTATTTTGATGTATATTGTCATGCGTTCTAGTAAAGTGGCCGTGTACCGGGTTGTCAAATAAGCGAGGATGTCGGTTTAAACTCGGAAACCATTAACCGTGTAACGTGTTATTTTCCCCTTAGAAACAATTAGTTACTCGATTATACCGTTTACTGACAGAATGGCGAATGCGCTAGGGAAAAAATACGTAGCATCTGTTTGCAAAGAAGCAATCTCTTTTTATTTTTGCTGAACCATAAGAATTAAAACTACACAAGAGGGTAAAGGAACCCATAAGTAAATGCTTTAATGACTACTAAATGAAATACAGTACAGTTTGGTTTACGCCTTAGTGGTGGTTGTCTCTAGTACCCCAACCTAGAAAGAAGAAAAGAAGACGTTAGATACTTAATCGAGTAAAAGTTATTTAGATACGAGACCAGCTGTTATTTTCCTAATATGAAGTAAATATTTTATTATATCTACAAGCCACCTCTTTTGTAAACTGTTTCCACTACTGACCTACCTTGTGTATGGGTATGGGGCTCCCGTCGTTATACCATTGTAGACCTTTTTAGGGGATCTAGATATGTCTAATTTTACATGTCTGTACTTTCGATTTTTGTCTGTACTTTCGATTGAAACTTATCCGTGTTTAGTTATCTGTGTTAAATAAACCGTGTTGGACAATGATATCTAATATCCACGTGATAGTAGTTGTATTATAGTCTAGGGATTTTATGATGATGCATGCAGTGCATTTGTCCCTAATTTTGATTGAAATCTATTCGTGTTCAGTAATCCATGTTTAATAATCCACGGGTTGAATAAAGAACTTTTGTTAGTATACGTGTAGTACGGTTAGTGTTTATTTTGCGTATATTTTCGCATAGCATTTTAGTATCTAATTTTTATTTAGTAAATAATTTTCATTTGGCAACCGTGTACGATATTAAGTAATGACTGCAAGTCAAGTAAACTTATTCTAAATTATTTTGATAATAAATCGATGGGACATTTTTGTTGCCCATGCAAATGTTAATAATTTCTAATAACTGATATTTCCTTATTTAGTGTACACAAGGGTAATATATTAAGGTAATTTATGATTTTTGTCTTCCAGGGCGCTGTAAACAGAGTATGATCATACCTTGTGGCCTCATATTTGATATTATGGTTAAACCTAACGACCTATATAATTCTTGTGTTTTATAATATTTTGCGTACACCATAGTCTGAATAGACACTTTTTATATGCAGTTACTATTTAATTCGGTATATCTTTTAATTAGCAAATTAACATCTAATGCTATTGACAGGTGCCTATTGTATATAATCACTTGTACATAATAATTTACAATTTATTAGCAAGATACCTTTATCGGTGTTCTTTTTATATATTTTCGAGAACTGCTAATAAAGGAACAATTATTTTTGATTTTATATCGTCGTTGTTACTTTTTTTTGTATTTTGATTTTTGGATATAGGGTGAAGCTTACTTCATAGATTGCAGCAGTGGGTAAGAAAATTCGTAATTTTTGTCGGGCTCATAATATTACAACTTCACGACTGGCCAAGATGTAAAACAATTAAATTACGTGGCGCCTCCGAGTAAATAATAAACCCCTCCCGTCTCCACTGTCTAAAAGCTGGCGGCCATCTTGTAACCTGGTGCACATGCGCTGTACATTTTTCTAGTAAGCTGTTGTTTAATTAAAAGTTTTATTTCTTTTTCTATTTGTAACTAATGATAGTTTATAATTAGGATTTTTCTTATAAAGGAAAATACGGTGACGTCATAGTCTGACGTTGCGACTGAATTTGGCGCTATAACCGTACAACTTTCGGAAAAAATTTTTTATGAGTAAAGTGGTCAAGGGAAATTGCTGGAAATTACTTTCAAGTTCCTCATTTCGCCGCAAGGGGGCACAATTAAAAATTGTTTTTTTAAATTCTAAATTTCTCCGAAAATTCCCATATGTCTATATTATGTCCTAGTGTGAATTTATTCTCAAATGTTCTAAACGATGAGCAGATTGATGTCGTCGGGTTGTCGGAAAAACTGGCTTAGTCCCGGAGTCGCGGACAATGATTTAAAAATTTCAGGGTATCGGTTGTTTCGTGAAGATCGGAAGGGGGGTCGTGGTGGAGGCGTGGCGTTCTACGTCAAGGATTACATTAAGGTAAAGCAGCTGGATTTACCACAGGGCAGTAGCAGTTTGGAGAGTATGTGGTTGCAAATTAGGGTAAAGAAAAAGAATATATGTTTCGGTAGTGTTTATCGGCCACCTAATTCAAATCTTAATTTATGCTTGGAAGATGTAGAAAATATTTTAACAATAACAATTCCACAATTTGACTATGTATTCTTTGGTGGCGATTTCAATGTAAATTTTTTAGACGTCCAAAGTAATGCGTACAAATTATTTAACACGTTTCTTGGTAAGTACAGTTTACATCAGTTAATTAAAGAACCGACACGTATAACAAATACATCGAGTACATTAATTGACTTAGTTATCAGTACATCTCTCGATATATTTATAAGTTCTGAGGTAATTGATATGTCCGATGTATCAGATCATTCTATGGTTACATGCCATTTTAGGGTCAAAAAAGAAAAACCTGCCTTAAAATTTAGTACTTATAGGGATTACAGCAATTTTGATTATGATCACTTTCTCGCTGACCTGGGTAGGCTAAATTGGGGTGACTTTTTTTATTTGAATAACGTTGACACAATCTTAGAAATATTTAATAAGCACGTTGAGGACATACTGGATATTCATGCGCCGATGAAAACTAGTAAATGTACTAAAGCACCTGCACCATGGCTTACTCCTAATCTAAAGTACATGATTAAATTGCGTAAAAAAGCCTTAAGCAAATACAAAAAATGCAAGACCGATGCTGCCAAAAATGAGTATAAACAACTTCGAAACCTTGTTACTTCTGCCGTACGCAACGAAAAAAGGGCATTTTTGAACTATAAATTTAGAACGGATCCAAAAAGTTTTTGGCAAACTTTAAAATATATGAATATTTCTAATAATAAGGACGATAACTTAAATCAAGTTGAAAATTCTGAAACTCTAACTAAGTTTTTCATTGAGAGTGTACCAAGGCATAACTTCTTAGATGGTAACTTTGTAAATAACCACTATTCAAACCAATTGCACACCGGTATAACAAATAAATTTAGTTTTAGCGTGGTTGATGAGAAAAAGATCATTGAGATTATCTCTACTATAAAATCAACTGCTAAAGGTGTCGACGGCATCGATATTAAGATAATATCACTTATTACTCCGCTTCTTATTCCTCAAATAACATTCCTCATAAATAAATGCATTGAAACTAATACATTTCCTTCACTGTGGAAACAAGCTAATATAATACCTATTCCGAAAGTCAATAATCCTAATAGTTTATCAGAGTTTCGACCGATCAGTATTCCTTGTACAATGTCCAAAATCCTAGAAAAAGTTTTGCATGAGCAAATTGATCTACATGTTAAAATTAATCATATATTACCATCAACTCAATCTGGTTTTCGCGCTGCACATAGCACAACTAGTGCTCTACTCAGTGTTTCTGATGACATCCTAAAAGCGCTCGACGCAAATCAAACTACTTGTCTTATACTCCTTGATTACAGTAAGGCCTTTGATGTTATTTCTCACCCTATTCTTTTACAGAAATTAAAATATTTTGGTTTTGGAGATGGCGCTTTGAGTTTAGTTGAATGGATGTCAACTTGCGCTTTGAGAAACACATTTCGATGCTGTTAAAAAAATGTTATTCTAAGCTTAAACTATTGTACAGATATAAAGATATTTTTAACACTGATGTCAAATTAAGATTAACTGATTCTCTGGTGCTCTCTACGTTAACCTATGGTTTTACAGTATATTGGCCCTGCTCACTACCAAAAATCAAAAGTGTCTGCAAAAGATTCAAAACAGTTGTCTTCGGTATTGTTATGGTCTGCGTAAATTTGACCACATCACCCCTGCTCTGCTGAATTCTGGATGGCTTACCCTTGATGAACGTTACATTCTGAATCTAACGAACCTAGTTTATAAAGTGTCAAAAAGTGGTTCGCCTAAATATTTAAACGAAAATCTTATTAAAAATAGTGATGTACACGGACGTATAACTAGAAACCGCGAACAATATGCAACCCCAAAACATTCAACTGCTATTTTCCAACGCTCCTTCTGGTTCAATGCTGTCAAGTATTATAATGCGTTGGCAGGCGATGTTAAACTCTGCTCATCTATTCCTGTTTTTAAATCAAAAGCGAAAAATTACATTAAGTCATTGAGAAGCTGACGCTATACAGTGTAATTAACACTAAATAATATATGCTCGACATATTAATTTCTTGTTTTCTTCTTTTTTACTTTTTCTGTTCACCTATCCATTCTTCTCATACTATAATTATTTACTAAGTAAGTAAGTAATAGTTAAGCTAAAACATTGTTTATAGATCGTTTTTGTCTTCCTTGGTGGTTAGGTAGAATAGCGATGGCTAGACCTCTCCACCAAAATACAATAGTATACTGCATAAATTTTGTTCATATAAAAAATAAAAGACCTGTTTATTTATTTATTTATTTATATTAAGGTATAACTCTAATTACATCATTGGAAAGCTTAGACAATTCTGCATCATTTTGATTTAAGGCTCATTGGCGTACCGACCTTGATAAGAGTGGGAGAAGCTATTGAAAGTGTAAACATTAAAATCGCTGTAACTTCTAAACGACTTATCCGATTTTACTAAATTTAAACTTGTTTAAAAGGGGAAAATAAGCGTCTTCAATTGCCTTATCGAACAGTACACGATAGTGTTTATTAAAATTGCTAGAGGGCGCAATTTGTAATAATAACAGTTTTTTCGATTTTATCCCGAAAATTCAAATCATACGGTATAACTATGACATCATAACCGAAAAGTAGATGAAATTGGCAAGAAGAAATGTGAAGACCGCAGTTCGATATCTTTGTTCGTTTCAGAGTTATTGCCAAAACAATAATTTTTAATACAAATTGCGCCGTCTAGCAATTTCATTAGAAACTATCGTGTACCATTAGATACGACAATTGAAGGTACTTCCAAACAAGCTTTAATTTAGTAAAATCGGATAAGTCGTTTAGAAGTTACAGCGATTTTAATCTTTACACTTTCAATAGCTTCTCCCACTCTTATCAAGTGAAAGTGTAAACTTGAAGAAATAGTCCATACTTTAAGTGGAGTGTATGTATAAAAGTAAAGAAATGAGACACTCTAAGTCTTCCTCCACTGGTTTATTAAAATAAATTTTAAATAAGGGTAAATTATCTACATGTTTCGACTGTATAGACAGTCATCATCAGGAGAAGAGAATAAGGAAAAAGAGAAATATCAGGTGCAAACAGTACGTACTGAGCTAAAAGATGATGGAGAGGACAAATAAAGTAATCGGAACAACGCAACTTCCACCGTAGTGGTATACCTAGCAAAAGGTCATTTGTGGGGAATTGGCAGAAACAAGATATAAGGTAATGTAGCAGTAAGCTACTTTTCGAATTAGTGACAACGCACCATCAAATTAGTGACAACGCACCATCAAATTACTGACATCGCACCAACAAATTAGTGACATCGCACCAACAAATTAGTGACAACGCACCCTAAGTGTGAGGAGAGAAGAAAAACATTAAGGTGTGTAGGTAGATGTTAACTTTTAAAGTAATGAGGAGTGACTAAAAAGTCGCATTTTGGTAAACCAGTGATAAGTGTGAGGAAAGAAATTGGATTACGTAAAAGTAATAAAGAGTAGATGAATAATCACATAATAGTAAAATAGCAAATTAAAATTTAATGGGGGAAGTGTTTTAAAATTTAAAAAAAGGTTTTTTTTTATCTGAAATGTAAAAAACATTTTGAGGTTAGAATTTTTCAACATGAAAGACAAATTTATGTAACTTACGTCATGGACACATCCTTTTTAAGAGTAAAAGTAGTGATAATTCATAATCGTCGTTTTAGACATCGTTAAGTAGAAATAAGTTTTTAATTAATTAATTAATTGGTGTTAGCTTAATTGGCGCTTGACAGTGAAGAGAAAGACGAGGTAAAATGGTGGAGAAATCTCCTCATAGAGAAAACTCAGGTGCGTGGTAGAAACCACAGAGAAGCTAGTCCCTAATTATCTTTGGTGGAATCACAGAGAAAGGGAGGGATGTATCAGGGAGAGATGACCGTTGTTTGAATATCAACAAATTATATAACCGAGGGGATGGGAAGTCAGGGATTAAAACTGTCCAATATCACGTTCATCTAATAGCTCAGGCAGAACTGAATAGGATAAATCCGCAACAAATCAATAGAGGGTGAACATAGTAAATAGCTTAAACTAGAGTCGAATACAACCTAATTATGGGTAAACTAATTTACTGTGGATGGCAGATATTAACAAAGGAAATTAGTCATATGGTGTAAAAATATAATATCATAAAAGGAGGTTCAACCATTGCACTTAAAATTCAAAATCAATGAGAAAAGAGAAAGCCAAAAACGTTACTTGTCAAAGCCGAGAGAATTAAAGAATTGAGAACAACTATGTTGGATTTGGTCTTTAAGACACTCTATGCTATGATTGTTGATGATTTCGTTAATTTCTAAGATTTCAAGAAGGTCTAATTTATTGCCTTTATTGCAAGTGTGAAGAAACTTTGTACTAGCATCAGAGTTAAAAGTGTGATTCTTAGTGTGGATGTGTCTAGCAAAGTTAGATTTAATTTTTGAAGGAGAGAGTTTTTGGTTTCTGGCTTTGACTATTTCTTTACAGTGTTCATTCAATCTTACTGAAAACTTTCGTCCAGTCTGACCGACGTAGGTGGCTGAGCACCCTTCCGTAGAACAACATACACTGTAGACACCAGATTTATTAGTAATATGAATGGAATCTTTCGAGTTACATAAGAGTGATTTTAGAGAGTGTCGAGTTTTGAAGCTAATATTATAATTGAAAGAGTCAAAAATGTTTTTAAGTTTGTAAGAAATCGAACCCCAGAAGGGTAGAGAATAAAACCTGTCTGTAGATTTATTAATAGAAATACGATTTTTGTTAAGATTTCTGTTAAGGTGTCTATAGTAAATCTTGTTTATTAAAGCTGGGGGGTAGCCGTTGTTAGCCCCAATCTATCTAATAATACCCAGTTCTAATTTAAATTCACAGTCTTCAAGGGGAACCGCAAAAAGTCTAGAAAAGTAAGAGTGAAAGGCTAAAAGTTTCTGATTGTGAGGATGATTTGAAAAAAAGGGGATGGTAGAGTCGGTACTACTAGGTTTATGATATATAGAAAATTTAATTCTGTTGTGACATTTAGTCAATTGTAGGTCCAAAAAAGGTAGAGTATTATCAACCTCGGTCTCATAAGTGAAAGCAATTGAGGGGAGTAATGAATTAAGAAAAATGAGGAAATTATTCAGACTTTCACGGTTACCATTGAAAACAGCAAAGATGTCATTAACATAACGTTTAATAAATATGATATTAGAAAAAAGTTGACTGTTCTTTATCTTAGTCTCTAAACTAGACATAAATACTTTAGCTAAAAATGGTGAAAGAGCTGAGCCCATGGCAAGACCCGAATTTTGTTTATAAAATTTGTAATTAAATTAGAAAAAAATTTGTTGAAGAACTAAATTAATAAGAGTGCAAAGGTTTTTAATGTGAAGTTGATCGAGGTCAGACGTATCTTCTAAGAGTTTTTTGATAAGTGTTAAGCAATCCTCCGGAGGTATGCTAGGAAACAAATTGGTGACATCAAAGGACACCAAGAGAGCAGTGTCGGGGATATGTAATTCTTTAAGATCCTTAGCTAATTGAGAGGTGTTTTTAACTGAAAAAGAACTTCTAAAATTGGTGAGTGAAATAAGGGTACCATTTAGCCATGAGCTCAGCTTGTAACAAGGTGAACAGCAGTATGAGACGACCGGTCTTACAGGAACATTCTGTTTGTGTATCTTGGGGAGACCGTAGAGTAATGGAGTTGAAGGATTTATAAGAGTAAGTTTGACTTTATTGGTATTAAAGAAAATCATAGTATCATTAACGTCCTTAAGGGTTTTTTTGAAAGTTAACATGAATTTATCAATCGGGTTATAATTAAGTAGAGTGAAGTTGTCAGACGAGAGGAAATCTTCAACTTTGTTAATATAATTAGGTTTCTCCATGATCACAAGACAGTTGCCCTTATCAGCCTTAGAAAGGACCAGATTGTCATTACTGATTTTTTCTTTAATAGATTTCAGTAGTTTAAGCTCAATGTTAGAAACATTAGTAAGGTTACTTCTAAATGAACAGTTTAGACAATTAATGCATTGGGATCTCAGTGTGTCCTTCTTAAGTGTTTCACTTGATCTAGAACTTATGTTCTCACATTCAACCGCTAGAACTTCGAAGTTGTTGACTTGGGGGGAAACGTGAAAATTATATTTTAAACCTTTGTCCAATAGATCCATTTCTGATTGTTCAAAGGAGGTTTTAATCAAATTAAGGGTCCTAGGGTGGAATTTAAAATTAGAAAAGTTTGTGGAATCGTTTAAGCTTTCATGTAATTCAGAGTTGAAAATTGAATTATCAAAACTAACATTTGGAGAGGAATGATTGTTGAGAGTAATGGCGGTGGAATTGAACACATTATTAAAATTATTACCGGAAGAAATATTATTGTGACTTAAATTGAAATAGGAAGTGGAATATTTTGGAAATCTACTGAGGTTGTGCAATTTTTGATTTAAACGTTGAAATTTAGAGTTTTTTATGTCTTGCACATAAGTAAGAAGAGAAGAACTCAGAGAGTCCCATTGGGATGGATGTAAAGTGTTGTTTAGTTCGAAATAAAGGAATTTAAGCTTTATGTTAATTAAATTAAGTTTGAAAAAATGCTTTTTAACTTCTTCCCTTAACCAAACCTTAGTGGCAGCTTGTATGGCCTTCTTCGATGAGGACGAAGTAGATTTGGTACGGATGGAAATATATCTAGGCTGTAGACCTCTTCTGATACATTCATTGTTGAACCAAATATCCAGTTGCACCAGTTTCCTTCTCAGCAGGTTTTGTTTGTATTCTCGGACTAGGGTGGCCTGACCGGCTGTTTTTAACTTGAAGAAATAGTCCATACATTAAGTGGAGTGTATGTATAAAAGTAAAGAAATGAGACACTCTAAGTCTTCCTCCACTGGTTTATTAAAATAAATTTTAAATAAGGGTAAATTATCTACATGTTTCGACTGTATAGACAGTCATCATCAGGAAAAGAGAATAAGGAAAAAGAGAAATATTAGGTGCAAACAGTACGTACTGAGCTAAAAGATGATGGAGAGGACAAATAAAGTAATCGGAACAACGTCCACCGTAGTGGTATACCTAGCAAAAGGTCATTTGTGGGGAATTGGCAGAAACAAGATATAAGGTAATGTAGCAGTAAGCTACTTGTCGAATGAGTGACAACGCACCATCAAATTAGTGACAACGCACCATCAAATTAGTGACATCGCACCAACAAATTAGTGACATCGCACCAACAAATTAGTGACAACGCACCCTAAGTGTGAGGAGAGAAGAAAAACATTAAGGTGGAGTGGTAGATGTTGACTTTTAAAGTAATGAGGAGTGACTAAAAAGTCGCATTTTGGTAAACCAGTGACATAAGTGTGAGGAAAGAAATTGGATTACGTAAAATTAATAAAGAGTAGATGAATAATCACATAATAGTGAAGTAGCAAATTAAAATTTAATGGGGGAAGTGTTTTAAAATTTAAAAAAGGGTTTTTTTTTCTATCTGAAATGTAAAAAAAAAATTTGAGGTTAGAATTTTTCAACATGAAAGACAAATTTATGTAACTTACGTCATGGTGACATCCTTTTTAAGAGTAAAAGTAGTGATAATTCATAATCGTCGTTTTAGACATCGTTAAGTAAAAATAAGTTTTTAATTAATTAATTGGTGTTAGCTTAAATGGCGCTTGACAGTGAAGAGAAAGACGAGGTAAAATGGTGGAGAAGGCTCCTCATAGAGAAAACTCAGGTGCGTGGTAGAAACCCGCACAGAGAAGCTAATCCCTAATTATCTTTGGTGGAATCACAGAGAAAGGAAGGGATGTATCAGGGAGAGATGACCGTTGTTTGAATATCAACGAATTATATAACCGAGGGGGTGGGAAGTCAGGGATTAAAACTGTCCAATATAGTGTAAACATTAAAATCGCTGTAACTTCTAAACGACTTAACCGATTTTACTAAATTTAAGCTTGTTTGGAAGAAAAAGGTAAGTACCTTCAATTATCGTATCCAATGGTAGAAGATAGTTTCTAATAAAATTGCTAGAAGGCGCAATTTGTATTAAAAATTATTGTTTTGGCAATAACTCTGAAACAAAGAAAGATATCGAACTGCGGTCTTCACATCTTTTCTTGCAAATTTCATCTACTTTTCGATTATGATGTCACAGTTTTACCGTATGATTTGAATTTTCGGGATAAAATCGAAAAAAACTGTTATTATTACAAATTGCGCCCTCTACCAATTTTATTTAACACTATCGTGTACTGTTGGATACGGTGATTGAAGATACTTACCTTTCCCTTTCAAACAGGCTTAAATGTAGTAAAATCGGATAAGTCGTTTAGAAGTTACAGCGATTTTAATGTTTACACTTTCAATAGCTTCTCCCACTCTTATCAAGGTCGGTACGTCAATGAACCTTAAACCGAAATGATGCAGAATTGTCTAAGCTTTCCAATGATGTAATTAGAGTTATACCTTAATATGGAAATTTTCGGAGAAATTTAGAATTTAAAAAAACAATTTTTAATTGCCCTTGCGGCGAAATGACGAACTTAAAAGTAATTTCGAGCAATTTCTCTTGACCACTTTACTCATAAAAAAATCTTTCCGAAAGTTGTACGATTAATGGTTTCCGAGATAAAGCCGACGTCCTCGCTTATTTGACCACCCGGTACATAATCAGAAAATATAATGTTAGTATTAGATTTTTGGATTTTATTGATAACTCTAAATATATTATTATTCTGTTCCAATTCCATTATTTTTTTTAATTTCATGATGCCCAGGTCCCTGTATAGGTCATCCGTATGCGTGAGCCTGTCATAATTAAATAAAACCTTTAAAAGTTTATTTTGTAGTATTTGCATATTTTCAAACTCGACCACGCCACAGGTGCCCCACACCGGAATGAGGTATCGAAAATGAGACAGAAAGGTTGGCAAGCATGTTAATACTCCCACCTTAAAAATTAAAGTTTCTGGAAAAGTAATAATCTATTTTCGAGAATTACTCGAGATTAAATAATTGGGTTTGCTGGCGCCGGCTATAATATGCAGATCTAAATCTTGTAAAATAGTATTAAAAAAATGCCCTTAAGTAAAAAAATATCAGCATCGAATTTGTAGATACTCTGAGAATAATTCAATAAAATAATTAAGGCCGATCCATACCTATGCATTTTCACCCTGCATTTCAAGCTTGCATCAAAATTGCATGCATTTTGGGATTCACATTTATGCATTTCATATTGAGTTGCAGCATTTTTCACCCTTGAAATAAAACAAGTTTTAATTATTTGTACACCCCATGCGATTTTGTCAAAATTCCCTAGAAATTTCTGTTGGTGAAATTTTAAAATATAACTTTGCTCATTTAACAAAACAATGCATCTATCAGTTTTCAATTTTAACCATATGTGGTTTTAAACGCGATTTTCTGCTACTCTTTGGGTTTGAGGATGACTGAAGCAAAGACTCCGTCATTGCATTTTGAGATTTACATTTATGCATTTCATATTGAGTTGCAGCATTTTTCACCCTTGAAATAAAACAAGTTTTAATTATTTGTACACCCCATGCGATTTTGTCAAAATTCCCTAGAAATTTCTGTTGGTGAAATTTTAAAATATAACTTCGCTCATTTACAAAACAATGCATCTATCAGTTTTCAATTTTAACCATATGTGGTTTTAAACGCGATTTTCTGCTACTCTTTGGGTTTGAGGACGACTGAAGCAAAGACTCCGTCATTGCATTTTTAAACTGTATTAAAATCAACCGATTTTGTATTCTGTCAAATTGCGCCAATATTAAAACAAAAAATTACCAACAACCAAATTTCAAATTAAAAAAATTCATGAATGAGTACCATAGCCTTCTCAGTTTTAAAAAAGTGATAAGAGACGACATTCCAAGCCACGCTATTTCGGGACTTTCACGGATCCACATCTTCGAGGGGTCAGCCCGATGAAGTCGGCGGCATATAGGCGGCACGGGTAGGGGGGTAATTAAATAATTTGATGTTAGTTAAGGTTTGTTTGTCAATTCATGACAAGAATGACAAAACGTTGACGTCTGTTTGTTTATTATTATATTTATTAAAATAATTCTCTAATAACAGACCGTTTACTTTCTGGAAAAATTAAGTCGTCTCGATGCCATCATATTTATCCTGAAAAAAATAGTGACTTTGATTTTCACGCAAACTCCGTAAAACGCACAATGTTAATGAAAAACATAATAACATACTGTTACCCTATATTACAGTATATTTCAACTTTTAACTCGGCCCACTTTTGTGGTTTGTGGTTTAAAGCGGAAAGCGATTAAAATGTTTGTTTACTAAAAGGTAGGATTCCTAAAGAAATCTATTTTGCAGGCTACACCCAAACGAGGTAACGAGGAGCAATTGGACAATTTTATTGCGTGTTCATTAAGACCGTAGAAATATGGTACTGATATTTCAGTACGTAACATTTTAAAATATTGTTTAGATAAGCCAAGATTTATCAGGATTTACTTTACAGCATTAAACTGTGGCCCAACAATTAAGATAACTAGTAAAATTAAATAGTTATAAACCATGTGAGACATATTATTATATTACCTAACTTGTTAATTTACTAAGAAGGTTACCAATGAAACATCAATTTAATCTGAAAAATCTTGTCAATAGATCATTTCATTTAGTTTGTCTAAGTATCAGTAAATAAAAAGAAATAAAGACGATTTGATCTTGTGCTGTTTTCGAAAAAGAGCTAAGGCCAAGAGGAAACTGCGAGAGCTCAGGGGAACGGGAAAAACGACGCAGTTCTGTGCACTGTTATCAATTATTAGCAAGAACGAAATATTTCTAAAACCATTACTTTTTGTTATCTTGTCATTGCTTTGGAATAAGAAATACTGTAAATTATTTTTATTTTAATCGTAACTTGACGGAAAACGTCAAAAAACCAAGTACTATTTTGATTTGCTTCTCGGCGTATCTTGACCAGACAATTAGAAGAATGCCGTGACCAATGATTGCCCGGAGTTAAAAATCAAAATGACCGAATGAACAGGCCTGTTATTTCGTTTTACTCACTTTTTCTGAAATCTCAGAAGGCCTTTATGTATACATATCAGGACTTTGATACATATACGTTAAAAAATCATAAAATCAGCTGCAGAGCTGTCGATAATTGAATTAAAATAATTGAATAATCGTGTTCAATTACTTTTTAGTAATTGAATTACTGTAATTGAATTACTTTTTGACAATAGTAATTGTAATTGATTTTCCAATTACTGTGATAAAGTAATTGTAATTGGTAATTGGTTTTAAGAAATCTGAGGTAATTGAACGACTTAAAAGTAATTCAATTATTTTAAAAAGTAATTGAATTACTCCCAAATAATTCAATTACATTAAAAGTAATTTAATTACTCCCGAATAATTCAATTAAATTAAAAGTACTTGAATTACTCCAAAATAATTCAATTCCTTTAAAAATTTTCAGAATTCCTTTACTCTAGAAAGAAAAAAATATTTTTTATTTTCCCTAATATGTATTAGATACGTTTGTTTTATTTCAACAAATAAATCATATTAAATAATAAATATAGTTTAAAAAAAATAAAAAATCACGCTTTAATAATTAATCTAAAAAGCGGAAAATAAATATAGGTAGTTTAGAATAATTCTTGAAATTCTTTAGATAGGCAGAAAATAATAATCAACGATAAACATTAGTATTATTGTGAAAAAAGCGTAGGGTGCTCGATATACGAAAAATATAGCACAAAGCGTCCCACGCTTTTTTTCACTATAAAACTAATGTTTATCGTTCATTATTATTTTCTGCCTATATTAAGAATTTCAAGAAATATTTTAAACTATATTTATTTTCCGCTTTTTAGTTTGATTATTTATTAAAGCGTGTTTTTTAGTTTTTTTAAACTATATTTATTTTTAATTTTTTAGTTTGAGTTATTGTGAAGAAAAAAATTTTTTTTTTGAGTAGATTGAGTTGGATTAGTAGATTATTGTATTGTCAGCGGTTCTTGATAAGTCTAAAAAATTTAAATTAAATCTGGCCGTTTAAAGTGGGTCAAAATCGGATTCAAAGAAGTCGGTTACAAACAAACATACATACAAACCCGAACAAACGACAAAAAATTTCAAAATTTTATTTTGACGGGTAAATTTTTTAAATTTTTCTCTATTCTTAGCGACAATATCTATACGACCCCACGTTTGTTTTATTGCTATCGGTTCAAATTCAAATTCAAATTCAAAATTCAAAAACATATTTATTTAAATTAGATAAGTACAATTTTACATGGATTCCTATTAATATAAAATACCATAAATAAATATGTTGGTGGAAAAAAAAAATTAGCTAGATACATAGCACTAAAAAAAAGTATAATTTAAATATATTAACACATATACAGATAGCAAAACTAGACGTTTGACTGCCATCTGTATATGGTTTTGTTGGTATACCCGTGCTTCCACAATATAAATATAAATAATGAAAATATTTATACATACTTTATATAAAAAATCACATGCTTAAATAAGAAAAATATTCAGACGCATATAAAAGATCACTAGATGGGGGAAAAAGATAGAACAAAAGACCTCAGATTAAATTAAAAAAGAAAAAAAAATCATACAGAAAAATCAGGAAATAATTCTAGTTAATAATGCTTATTGATACAATTATAGTATTAAAAAAAATAATTTTCAAAAAGTAAGGATGGAAATATCCACTTTTTTTTTTTTTTTTTTTTTTTTTTTTTATGTATAGTTTTTAATCGATGAACAGTAATTTATCCACAATACACAAATAAGTAAAACACAGATTGCAAATATGATTTATAGGATCACAGGCGAATTAGCAACTATCCAAGTTGACAAGGATTTCTTAAATCTAACCTGACTAATTTTACTTTTAAGAACTTGAGGAATAATGTTATATAACTTGCAACCAACATACAAATAACTTCTTTGTCCCACTGACTTGGACATTTTAGGTAATTTTTTGTTGTCACCAAGTTGGAATCTAGTTTGATAATGTCGGAAACATGGCAAGTTAAAATAATTAGTTTTAATTAAATGCAAAAGTGAAGGAACATTTATAAAACATATTTCTTATATTCAAAAAATTTGTGTAACCAAACAATTGATTAGTGGGAAATCTGATATCTAAATCATACATTATTTTAATTATTCTTTTTTGTGCGATTTCTAACGGTTTTAATATATTTTCGTAAGCTCCACCCCACGCAATGATTCCATAGTTTAGAAGAGAGTGAACCAGGGCAAAGTACATTGTACGCATACAATTAATATCAGAAATCCTTTTAATATGCTTAAACATATAGAATAAAGATCGAAGTTTTTTAGTTAATTGCGCTATATGGTAGTTCCACTTCAAACAACTATCAAACAATATCCCCAAATAATTAACACTTTCGGCCCTTTCTAAGATCCAGTTATTATTTTTTCTAAATGGCAAGTTAATATTAATTTGGTTTGAGTCAGGAAGGCCGGAAATATTATTAGCAAATGGCAAATACTTTGTTTTACTTAGATTGATAGTTAGTAAATTTACATCTAACCATCCAACAATTTTTTGCATGTTCTCATGTTATTGTAATAATTCTGACATATTGACAGGTGTCAAATTTTGACAAGAGAATTTTTTGCGTATTTTTTCAACTTTCCACCGTCAATATACATACGACCTTATAGTTTTTTTATTATTATCATTTTTTTTAAACGATTTGACGTATTGTCAGCTGTTAAATTTTGACAGGAGAATTTTTTGCTTATTTTTCTCGAAGTCTCCGCATCGAATACTATACGACCCCATAATTTGTTTCGTCAAAATCGCTTCTTCGTTATATACCTGACAGCTGTCAAAACTTGATAGGAGAATTTTTTACGTATTTCTTTCAACTTTCCACCGTCAATATACATACGACCTTATAGTTTTTTCATTAATATCATTTTTTTAAAACCGTTTGACATATTGACAGCTGCCAAATTTTGACAGGAGAGTTTTTTGCTTATTTTTCCCGAAGTCTCCGCATCGAATAATATACGACCCCATAATTTGTTTCGTCGAAATCGCTTCTTCGTTTTATACTTGACAGCTCAAAATTTCAATATCAACTTTTTCACTCCTTGTAAAACTATTATTTTTCATGTTTTTAAACAACAAATTAGTTTACTTTGGCAGAAGCTGTTGGCATGTCAATTTTTTTAAAGGCATGATTTTGTTTTATCAGTTTTGCTGGTCACAGGCTACTTGATACATTTAAATCTAATTAGGAAAGTTCCAAGTTAACTTTTTAAAGTTATTTAATGGAAGCTTTATAAAACCTAATAGTGTATGGTATCAAAATAATCGTAATAAAATCCTCTTTTTTCTTAACCCGACGAGCCACCATGTTACCATTTAAAAAAAATGAGTTATACAACTTTAAAAATTAAATTTTGCACAGCACATAGCACATAGCATTGGACCAAAAATAGTAAAATTGTATTTCTCCCAAGATTAAAGAACTGAAATAAGTGATTTTTTGGTATTTATAGCCCTGTAGATAAAACAATAAATTTGGAAAAAAAAATATTTGCTTGGTGACAAAAAGTGACAAGTGACACATCGTTGTAATGAAAATGTCATATGGAGTCAAAGAAAGGAAAAATATACCAGGTGTCCCATTTAAAAATCGAAAGTTTATGTCACCTGTCAAAAAATGCAGTTTTATGTCGTATACAAATCCCCCGAATTTTATTCCATTATCTTAAAAAACAAAAAGTTAGAGGGGCGAACCACCTTCCGTGTACACCCGGTATACTAATTCAATTTTAAAAATGTTATTCAATTACCAAACTGTAATTCAAATACCAGAATGTAATTCAATTATCAAAATGTAATTGAATTACCAAAATGTAATTCAATTACTTACCAAATTGTAATTAAATTACTCAGAGTAATTTATTTGCCAAAAAATTGCCTATAATTTATAGATTCAGAGTAATTCAATTACTTTTAGGGTAGTTCCATTACTATAAAGTAATTGAATTAGTATAAAAGTAATTGAATTAAACTCAGTAATTCGAATGCGGTAATTAATCAAGGAATCAATTACTTTTAGTGGGTAATTGGTAATTTAAATATTTTTACCATACTGTTAGTAATTGGTAATTGTAATTGATGCCTTTTTCGGAGGGTCATGGGTAATTGTAATTGAATTACTTTTTAAGAGTAATTGCGACAGCTCTAATCAGCTGTTGCAACCATGATTCAGACATGCACTGTAAAAATGTAGAAATTCAGATCGACCATTATAATTATTAATAACCGGTATATTAAATTTCGTTTGACTAGCTCTTTCACAAAAAAATATTTTAATTTTTTTTTTTTTTTACCAAATATACTGCTTTGTGTTACTATTTAAAAAGATATAAACAATAGGAAAGTATTTTCTTAGCAAAAAAAAATCGAAACTCATTAGGTATATAACGTTCTCCTAGATTGTAAAAAGTATGTTTCCTATTCCCATTGATCCATTTGTCTGCTGACTTGATATATCAGAAACTACTTGACTGGAAAAAGCAAAATTTTGTATATGGCTTAGGTATTAACCACGCTCGAAACAGATAAGGTGATGAAGACTTTAAAAAACAATTTATTATATTTCTTGCTCTAACGTAACAATTATTATACCTGAAAGGAATAAAGTATTGTAAAGAGCTTATTTCTTAGTTGTATTTATTAAATTCGAAAATATATCCCAGAGTAGTGAACGTTAAACATTTTTTTCTTAAAAATATTTCCTTGGAAACGATTTTACTTAGTAATTGCATTGTACTATATATTTAAAAAAATTGAGTCTATTCAATACAAGAATAATATGGATATTATACAGTGAGGACCTAAAGTCCGCCCCGCCCCCCCTCTAACTTCTTAACCGTTTGGTATATTTTAATGAAATTTTGAACGATAATATTTGAGCTAGTCCTGCACTTTTTGACATACCAATGACAGTTTTAAATGTGAAGATGACAGCTGGGTCCGCTTTTGGAATATTTTTTTAAACAGAACACCCTGTATATTTTTACATTTTTAAATTCCACATAAAATTATAATTATTTTTTATTAAATGTATTATTAGTCTATACTTCATAGCTTCCGAGATATTGACTCTCGAAAAGAGACATTTTTGAACTTTGACAGCTTATAACCTTCTAACAGTACGTCTTAGAGCAAAACGGCTTACATGTCCCCTATCTTCAATTTTTATTATCTTCCCAAAAAAATCAACTTCCAGTTAAACCGGAACAACTATATTTCCTGCTTTCGAGTTACATCCGGTTTAACCGGAAGTTGATTTTTTTGGAAGATAATAAGAATTAAAGATAGGGACATGTAAGCCGTTTTGCTCTAAGGTGTACTGTTAGAAGGTTATAAGCTGTCAAAGTTCAAAAATGTCACTTTTCGAGAGTCAATATCTCGGAAACTATGAAGTATAGACTAATAATACATTTAATAAAAAATAATTATAATTTTATGTGGAATTTAAAAATGTAAAAATATACAGGCTGTTCCATTTAAAAAAATATTCCAAAAGCGGACCCAGCTGTCATCTTGACATTTAAAGCTGTCATTGGTATGTCAAAAAGTGCAAGACTTGCTCAAATATTATCGTTCAAAATTTCATTAAAATATATCAAAAGGTTTAGAAGTTAGAGGGGGGGGACGAAATTTAGGTCCTTACTGTATAATAATATATTAAATAATATATAATATAGAAAATGGGTAATATTAGCGAAAAAAGTGCAGGGAATGGTTATTTGCCGATGTTTTGAAATCAAAAAAATATTATGTTAGTTTAGAAAACTAATTTAAATTACTATACTATCGCTTTATTTATTAGCTAATATAATTATCACCCTTTATTACCAACAGTACAGTAATTACTATCATTAATAATTATTATAAAAATATTTATAATCTCTTCTTATAAAACTCTCTATAAAGATATTCAGTTAAGAAAAAACTAGAAAAAAGCACTGAGATAATAAACTACATACAATATTTGATCCAAGACAACGGTGCATAAACTCTAGAAAACCGGTAAGGCACCAATCCACCTTACATCTCCCACCGAACAAACCCGCGCGGACCCTTTACCCGAATGCTGCTTTATGAGACATCCTCTTGAAGAAATCCACCTTAATGTAATAATAAATTAAAAATTAATAATTTTTTTTCTTGAAAGTAGCCATAACTTTTATTACTGCAATTTAAATTTTATTGAATGATCTGACTTATTCAAAATATTGCTGTATTATACAGTTACAAATTCGACTCTAACCTTTGGGATCTCGTAAACAGTAAGAGTACAGCAAAGGTTAAATTGGGGCAAAGTTGCACAATTTGGACTTCGCTAACAGACCGTCGAAAAATTCCGAGTACTTTCGAGAATATTCGGAAAAACCCGAAAATTATTGTTTCGGTTTTAATTTTTTTCCATATTTATTTACAGAAATGACAAAGAATTAGTTTTTCTTTCGGGTACCATTATTGGGTATGTATTTTTAAATACGGACTTATATTTTCTATTGTAGTTGTGTAATCTTTGTGTCTAATAAACCAATAATGAATATTACTTTATTCAAATATCAAAGTTTCGGTTCCAATAATACCTTTCTTATCGTCTCAATTGTTATCTTTGTAAATGGTAGAAGAAGATTAGATGACGACAAAGTTACATAATTTGGAGTCGATTAACATGCCTTTGGAGAATTCCGAGTAGATTCTTCCGAAGATATACGTAAAGGACTCACAATTTTGTTTGTATTTTTTTATGGCGTTATTTACACATTGTTACGTTTAATTTCCGATTTGTTGGGGTGCCGAAAGTTAAAGTCCGATGATTCGTCTTCTAGGTGCTATCTTCATCAAGTTTGATCATTCAATTTAAACGCGATATTAATGCTAAACGTGTTATGCGTCATCTCCTTGGTAATAACGCCAGAAAAAAAAACACAAACGGTAATTTTTTGTCTTTTACGAATTTTTTTGAAATTGAAAGTATAAACGTTTTTTTTTTCAGTCATGTTATCGACTACGAATTGTGTAACTTTGCAGCTATTTTCTATTGGACGTATCGCCCATCGTTAACAGAGATAAAGTTTGAAGATATTAATATCGGGGCCGAAACGTTGATATTTGATTAAAGTATTATTGCATTATTATTTTATGAGACCCATGATCTATGAAACTGCATTAAAAAATAAGTGTGCGTATTTAAAAATACATATTTCATGGTGATACGAAACGTCGGAAGTAACATCTCATATTTATAGAAAATAATAAGAAGCAATGAACTGAATTCAACTCTTTTCGCATTGACATCCTGAATTAGAACCTTTCTAGAGTGTTACAAGCGTTTCCTAAACACCAATTAAAAAGGCGCCGCGAAAGCAGAAAGATTGAAAAGAAGATATCAGACAATTAGTACTTTATCCCATTTTATTTGCCATTCGTGCGGCCTATTATACAATATTATTGTCTTTATTTGATAAGGAAACGACTTTTTTGAAAACTGTCTTTGACGAGGGTTTAAACAAAAAAAATTGAAAAATGTACAAAAGTGACCGTGAAAAATCATCGAAAATCTTTCTGTCAAGCTATCGATTTGAATTTGGGGTCTGTTATAGCCTATAATATAGTTATAGGTCGTTTAGCTAATAATCTGCGTAAACTAGAAGCCGCTATGAAAATTAAAACATGAACAACTTCTTTCGGACAACGCTTTGTAGTATTGATCGTAAAGTTTTTGTCAGGTGAAGTTCTTGTTAAACTCGAATTAAAAAAAAACAGTCTATTGACAACGTTTTAGAAAAAAAATTGTAGAAAGTATATATTAGCAGTAAAGTTTTAGTTCCTTAAAATTTAATTCTCAAATTAAAAAAAGAAACGAATTCTTGGGACAAAATTCGAAAAAGATGGTTATTTGCATAAATTAGAAAAACGTTATAAGAAAACTGGATTTGTTTTTAACTTTGCACAAAGCTACAAATTTTGAGCCCTAATTAAAATATGTGCTAAAATGTAATATATTATAATATATTCTCATCCGTATTAATTAATACAGTAACAAAAAAAAATTGACACTTAGGATGACATATCATTGTTGACACAGCATATTATATCGAATTACTACAGAGGTCGTTTATATGTTGACGATGCTTCTGGATAAAAGATGGAATGGATCTTAATGTTCAATGATCATGATTAAGTTAATTTCTTTTTGAAATACCCTTACCAGTTTGAACCATAGATATTTACCTTTAGATAAGCAAACAATAATCACGAAAGTGGCAGATTTTTGGCCTCGCGCGTATAAACAAAGCTAGACCATATTAGCCATGCGCACTGCAACATTATCGTTTGACGAATGGGAAAATAGACAGGTCGGTCTTTAAAATTTAAGTTCTTGGTCAAGAAATTGTAAAAGTTGACGTTCAATTTATTTTACGTGTAAACAGCTAAAATTTGCCCCCAATTTTTGCCAAGAAATTGGAATTTCTTTCTTCTTCATTTTTGATCAAGTTAGGAAATAAGGTAGTTATTTCTGGCATTTTTAGTAGTTGCAAACCTATCAGATTTTGAGGATAGAAAATTGTTTTTAAGGGTTTCTTTCTAAAATTTTTTAAAGATGATTCGTCGTCTTGTTTTTAGTTTAAAAAGAATGAGAAAAAGTCAATTAAACTATAAAATCGAATATAAAAAGCAAACAAAACCAGCAAAATAACCAATCTTCGATGTTATCGCGTACCTAACCTCAAGTCAAATATTAGTTGGTATATAACTTGTATTGATTTTTACAATTTGGCAAAAACTTGGGTACGTGTAAAACTTTTTTAAGCACATGTCTTGTTCAAGAATTTGAAAAGTTTTTGCCCGAGAACTTGACCCGTGGAGTAATATAAACTACCTAGGTATTTACATTTGTTCTTTTATATCAGTGGTTCTTAACCGGTAGTCCGTGGACCACTCGTGGTCCCTGAAAGTATCTGAAGTGGTCCGCGAAGTCAATCTAAAATTATTAATTTTATATAATTAATAATTTGCTGTTACGTTGAAAACAGCTATAAAAGTAGTCAACTTTATAAAAAGGGGTGCACTGTATACTCGTCTCTTCAAAAAATTATGCTCTGATATGAACTCTGAACACGAAACGCTGCTTTTTCACACCGAAGTGCGTTGACTTTCCAAAGGAAACATGCTGTCAAGGTTGTATGAATTGAAAGAGGAAGTAAAATTATTCTTAACTAATAAGGAGAGCAAAGAGTTGCTGGATCAGTTCTGTCAGTTCAAATTTCAAATACATTTCTCTTATTTAGTTGATTTTTTGCACAACTAAATAAATTAAACCTTCAGCTGCAAGGGTCATTAAATATGAAGTTGGAATGCACGAGCAATATATTTGCATTTAAAGATAAAATCAGTGCGTTTATCGCTAAAATCGACCTATGGATCAGCAAAGTCGAAAGAGAGAATATTTCACCGTTTGATACGCTGAATCCAATTATCAATGCACATTACACTCCATTTGCAAAATTTAAAAAATTAATTTAATCGCTATTTTCCTGATTGCGAGGACAAAGGAATTCGAAAGCTGATCCCCAATCCCTTCCTTGTCAATATTTCTGAGGTGCCTGATGCAATTCAAGAAGAAATAATTGAAATACAACACGATAGTAACTGCAAGGATACATTCGAGGCAGGAATTAAACTTGACGATTTTTGGGCTCAAACAGCAATTTCTTTCCCTAAAATTCGAGAAATTGCTTTACGTTACCTAACTTTATTTTCAACCACATACTTATGTGAGCAGGGACTCTCGGCGCTTTTGATAATTAAAAATAAACATGGAAATCATTTGGATGCCAGTGGCGACATGCGCTTGGCTTTGAGTAGCACTGAACCAAGGATTCAGCAGTTGGTAAACAGTATGCAGTCCCAAAAATCGCACTAAAATAATATTCGTATATGTTATTGAAAAATGTTTTCAAATATAAAACTCTTAATTTCAAATAATTTTATAAGTGTTTTATTTATCGAACCACATGACATTTCTATGTCATGTGGAATGATTTGTATTGCCGCCAGACATCAGTGTGTGGTCCAAGGCAGGACAAAAATTTAGTCAAATGGTCCCTCATCACTGAAAGGTTAAGAACCACTGTTTTATATAATATAAGTATAGAGAAAAGTGTCTTTTTAACTTTTTGAAGATTGCAGAGCTGCAAATAAAATATACCAAAACATGCATCGGGATAATCAGCCTTGGTGTGAGTTTCTCTTTATTTTCATACCTTGTTTGTGTATCCTAGACCTGGTTTGATGTATTTAAATTGATCAAAATTAAAGAGCGGAAAAAATTCAAGCGAAAAACCCCAATATATGCGCATTTAAATGCATAAAATTTTCAAAATATATGCATCGAAATGAACAAAAAATGCAAATATGCATTTTTATTACATATATGAAAAATTATGAACATTAATGTTACTTTAAATAAAGCCAAAACTATTTCTTTATAATTAAACCCGTTCTTCAAAAATCCTATAATTTTTTACCTAATCCATTCCACCCATCCTAGACCTATTCCACAGACCTAGTTGAGTAAATATACACATAAATACACACATTGATACTTATATAGC
Organism: Polydrusus pterygomalis; assembly: GCA_963969555.1. NCBI lineage: Eukaryota > Metazoa > Arthropoda > Insecta > Coleoptera > Curculionidae > Polydrusus > Polydrusus pterygomalis. Next base: position 108,449,820 of record OZ018378.1, read on the forward strand.
AATTTGCAAAACATAAAATCTAACATAAAAATCTTACTGTGACAAAATATTATTTGCGATTATAAAAAAAAATAATAATACAATTAATAGTAATAGCAACTTGCACAACATACAATTCGTAAATTAACAAACTATTCTTTGCAATTATAAAAACATCGGTGAGTGGAAGAACAGTATAAGTGCAAATCGTTAGTTTTTCAGAAATTAAATAAAACCGTTTTAAGGGAGAACTGTCAGTTTTACCGAATATTTATGCATTGTAAAGTTATAGCATTTATATTAACTGATAATATTACATAGATAAACTTTAAGAAAAAAAATGAAAAAAGCAGATATATATAAAAGAAAACTTGTACTTATACTGTTTTTTCACTCAATGAAAAAAATATTTAAAAAATTCTTGTTTTATGGCTTTATTGAAATCATTAAAATTTAACAAACTTATTGGTAATTTTTATTCGGAATCATCATTTTTTATTTTCCAAGAAGTAATATGGTAATAAAATGTAAGGGTTTCGTCGGAGACATACTGAATAATTTTTTTAAGATCAGCAATCTTCTTTCCGTTAATAGGGACAGCTTCTGTGTATGCCCTTTTGGATGGTAATTGGGGTTTGGACATTTGGCTTCATTAGGTTAAAAGTGCGCGTCACAAGTCCAGAATTCCCCCAATCGGATCTCCGGGGGGAAAGTATTGAAAGCGATGTATGAACCATCAAATACCGAGAAGAACAAAATAGGACCAACCAGTGTAAGACTCGATGCGAAATCTGCCCTGAGGATAGGTACTTGGAATGTACGAAGTTGCTACGAGCCTGGGAAAATACATAATGCAATAAGAGAAATGAAACGCCTGCATTTACCAATACTTGGCATTAGCGAGATGCGATTGCCCAGATCAATCTCGTTCAAGTATATGCGCCCACAACTGAAAGCAGCGAAGAGGTAATTGAGAACTTCTATGCCGAGCTAAAAAGCGTCATCGACCAACTGAATGGGAAGGACATCACCATTGTAATGGGGGATTTAAACGCCAAGATTGGACAGGGAAGAAAAACGAACATTGTCGGAGATTTTGGTCTTGGTGAGAGAAACGACAGAGGAGACCGTCTTGTCGAATTTTGCAGAGAACAACAGCTGTCCGTAATGAACACTTTCTTTAAACTACCACAACGACGACTGTACACTTGGACCTCTCCAGCACATACTCCTAATAACATCATAAGAAACCAAATTGACTATATCACAATTAATAATCAGTACCGTAACGCAGTTACATCAGTTAAGACATTCCCGGGCGCTGATATTTCGTCCGACCACAATCTGCTACTAGGCGTTCTTAAACTGAGGTTGAAAAAGATAAAGCATCCTAAACAAGCCTTCAAATTAGATATTAATCACCTCCATGCAAACCAGACAACAATAGCAAATGAGCTGGAAAGAAAATTTGAAGAAGCGGAACACCAAATCAACACTGAAGACTATTGGAATCAAGTCAAAACGCTTATACTAAACACAACTTCTGGGATGAAAAAGATATATCAAAAAAAGCAGCAATGGATGACGGATGAAATATTGTATCTAACGGATGAGAGGCGAAAATTTAAAAACAAGGGCGACAAAAGATACAAGAACGCTAATTCCGAAATACGTAGGAAAATAAGGGCGGCAAAAGAGGCGTGGTATGAAGACAGATGTGCTGTAATAGAGGAACTACAAAGAAAACACGACACGTTTAATATGTACAGGAAAGTAAGAGAAGTAGCCGGGCTCCACAACAAAACAACAAACAACCTTGTAGATAAAGATGATAAACTTATTCTAAACGATGAAGACAAGCTGAAGAGGTGGAAGGAGTACATAGAAGAACTTTTCAACGACGAGAGATCTGAAAACGAAACCCAAGATATTACAACAGGGCCGCAGATAACTATAAATGAGATAGAAAGGGCTATAAAACTAGCCAAAACCAGGAAAGCAGCAGGCCCAGACGAGATACCTATAGAGATCATTAAACTCCTGGAAACGAACGGCAAACAATCTCTTCTTTTGCTTTTCAACAAAATATACGACACTGGAAATATGCCGGAAGATTGGCTTAGGTCCACCTTTGTAACGCTCCCAAAGAAACTTAATGCAAAAAGATGCAGTGAATACCGCACCATTAGCCACGCACTAAAAATCTTCCTGCGAATAATACACTCCAGAATATATAATAGGATTGAGGGCGAGATGAGCGACACACAATTTGGATTCCGTAATAATCTAGGAACGAGAGAAGCACTGTTCAGTATACAGGTCCTCGTGCAGAGATGTAGAGACATTAGCCACCCCGTGTATATGTGCTTCATAGATTTTGAAAAGGCCTTCGATACAGTGCGACACGATAAGATGATTGAGATTATCCAGCAAGTAGGTATTGATGACAAAGACCTACGCATCATCAAAAACCTTTACTGGCGTCAAAGAGCTAATGTCAGGGTGGCCCAGAACGTCTCTGAGGATGTAGAGATACGATGAGGGGTCCGGCAAGGGTGCATAATGTCGCCACTTCTTTTTAATTTGTACTCAGAGTTCATCTTCAGGAAAGCACTAGAAAACATTGATAGTGGAATCAAGGTTAATGGCGTAAACACAAATAACATAAGATACGCGGATGATACGGTGCTGCTTGCCAGTAGTCAAGAAGATCTTCAGAGCCTAATCGACAGTGTAACCGACGTCTGTGGGGAATATGGACTAAAGCTTAACACCAAGAAAACTAAATACATGATAGTCAGCAAAGTACCCGTGCATCAAACAGTTATTACAGCATATAGAATTCCACTTGAAAGGGTCAACAATATCACCTATCTCGGATGCAATATAAACGACAACTGGGATATGAGCAAAGAGGTCAGAATCCGTATAGAGAAGGCCAGAGATGCGTTCTTTAGAATGAAAAAGGTACTTTGTGGTCGGAGTATTAGCAACAAACTGAAGATTAGACTGGTAAAGTGCTACATATTCCCAATACTGCTGTATGGATTCGAAGGTTGGACATTGACAGACACACTACTAAAGAAGCTCGAAGCCTTCGAGATGTGGGTATACCGTAGAATACTACGCATTAGCTGGGTCGACAAGGTCCGAAATGAAAACGTTTTACTACGCATGGGCAAGGATACGGAAATAACGAAGACAATTAAGATACGTAAATTGGAATATTTTGCGCATGTGATCCGACATCCAGAAAGATACGGAATTCTTCACCTTATAATGCAAGGCAAAATCGTAGGAAGAAGAGGGCCAGGCCGAAGAAGAACAGCCTGGTTAAAGAACCTCCGAGATTGGTTCCAGAAGTCTACCACATCCCTATTTCGTGCAGCAGCTAATAAGGTCATGATAGCCAGAATGGTAGCCAACGTTCGGTAACGGACACGGTACTCGAAGAAGAAGAAGAAGTCACAAGTCCAACTATAAACTCACTAGTAACAACATACCCTGGAGTATCACTAGTGATGTATGTAAACTGGCCATATCGTGAAATAGTAAAATTAGCTTTCTGTTGGTCAGTTGACTTGGAGTTTTTTTATAAAATTGAGGCCACCAGTTCTTGAAATCAATAACATTTTCGTTACTTATAGTAGTAAGAGCAAATGGCAACACCTTTCTGGAACTTAATATCATTTGTTCAGATTGTTCTGGAAGATAGATTCGATCAGCTCTTCTTATTACCCGTTTAACTGTCCCAAAATCCATATCGCAGGGCAAAAATGAATGGCCACGAACAGGAAAGTAATGAACAATTTTCGTTAAACGCTTTGCGGCGGCAAGAGTCATTAAAAAGCGTACCATTGTGTTATTGCGATTTTGTCCTAGACACCCGTCGCAAAATAGGTGAAGTTCCGTGATTTATTGTGGTATATTGTTTTTTATGTAATGCCAAAGAAAACTGCACACCTCGTCTTTATATATAGCCACGAGAGGGCATCTGAGTGGAAGAACAGTACATGCGCCGCACTTGTACTGTTCTTTCACTCAGCCGAAAATTTAATAGTTTACCGTTGTGGTCGAAGGATGGCTCATGTACTGTTGTTTCAATATATGATAGGCCTTTGGATTTTAAGCAATTTGGCTATCTAAGTTTAAAACGCCATATTTGGCACTTGTATTGTTCTTCCACTCACCGATTCAATTTATAACTAAATGTTTTTCAAAATTTTACAAAAGAAAATTGTGTCTTTTATCTGTAAACAAAAACATATGTTTAAAAATGGAAAAACTTCGCTCAAGAAGAGAAGTTATCGGACAGTATTTTAGTTTTGGAATTAAGTGTGTTTCTAATTTATACAAATCCAGTTCTCTTTCGAAATTAGTGAAATTGCCTATAAAAACTTCTAAAAATTTTTTTTTGGATTTTGAAGCCTGTGTTATTTTCAATTACTGACATAATTTTTTTTATAACCGCAGCTCCAACAGTACCTGAAACCTTTTTGCAATTAACCTATAATGTATTTATTAAAGCCACTGAATCTGTCAAAGAAATAGAGGTAGCCTCCAATTTCCAGAGTGCTATAGGTACGAAAGAATAATTTGTTTTTATAATTAATATAGTGTGGGTTTATCCTGGATAATTCTATGAATCTGTTCATCATAGAAAGTACCTGAGTCCAGTGGCGGAACTTCAAAATTTTGCCCCCCCCGCAAAATTCAATTAAAGACCCTTGTAAATAAAAAATTAAGCACCAGAAATTTTTAAAACGTATGTGTTTATTAGGTAGATACCTACTTAACGCTAATAACTAATAACAAATAGCAATAACTGACTTTAAAATTCTTTACGGCGACTTTTAGCATTTGCAAAGTTTCTAATGACCTCTTTTAAATTTAATTTTGAGCCCTCATCAGCTTCAATAGCCAAAATTGCAAGAACGCCCAATCTTTCTTCTTTTGTTGTTGTGCGCATATAATTTTTAATCAGTTTTAGTTTGCTAAATGATCTTTCCGCAGTTGCTTTAGTAACGGAAATTGTTAATACAACAACGACAGTAACGAACTAATTACGCTATTGAAACTCGACCTTAATGCGCTATATTTAATAATTAATAGTTCTGCTAGTTATTTTACCGATTTAAGTTCAGAAAGTTCATCTTTAAGAATTGACACTAAGTTTATTATTTGAATAGGAAATGTAAGAGTGTAACTAGTGTTTTTTAATTTAAAAATTCGAATATTTTACAATCACGATACAAGCCAATAAATCTATTGTTTAGTTCTCCACAAATTACGTCAAACACTTTCAGATATACATTGATTCGGAAAACATCTGCGTAGCTATCAAGACGATGGTCCAGAGCCAGTTCATCATAAAGGCGCTTAGCGACCGGTCTTTTTTTTTCCTAAATTCACTACTAACGCTCCATTTTCTAGCCATTTCTACAGCTTCATCCCTTAGAGTGTTATAGTAATTTCTTAATTTGCTTAAATCAACATGAACCCTTTTTAATGCATCATCAGCTCGCTCGTCTCTCTTATTACTACACAAAATTATTTCATCCAGTGCTTTGATGTCCATGAACCTCAACTTTTTTCGTTATTAAATGCTCCAGCCCCCCCCCCCCCCCCCGCACTGCTACCTTTTGCTGTATGGTAGTTCCGCCACTGCCTGAGTCGGCCCCATTGTAATGTAATAAACTAATAAACACGTGCCGTGCAATAAACAAGCAACCGAAAAGGGCCAGACAGGGTCTTTATTTGGCAATAAAATGCAATAAATGCTCTATTATTGAAAAAATGCATTTTTTGTACATACAAAACAGACAAAAAATGCAAAAAATGCAAAAAAATGCATTTTTTGTACATACAAAACAGACAAAAAATGCAAAAAATGCAAAAAAATGCATTTTGCATTTTTTCCGCTCTTTAATCATAATAAAACAAAGTTATATATTATCAAGATACATCACTACTCCATATGTACTTACCGAAAATACGAAATACGAGGTTTTTTACCCCTATTTGGGCATAATAAAATTAAACAACGGCTGCTACTAGTACTGATCATTGTTTATAATCCAATCCGAGTCACTAAAAGCACAAACACAATTCACTAAACAACACAAAAACTAGAAATAGGACAGGCCGATAATACGAGGTTTGTGCGCATGCCCAAAGGTGTCCAGAGGGAAGGCAGCTGACCGGCGAGTAATGTGCTCGGACGTATTTTTTCACCCATTAAACGTAACTTTTGCTTGCGCAGGAGATAAGCTGTACGTATCTAAGGGTAAATTGTCTATGGTTTGAACTCACCAAAAATTCCAAACTTAAATTGGTATTTAGAGTATAAGTTTTAAAAATACGAAGTATTGTTGACCATATTATTATTTGTATCCAAAAAATATGGCTATTTACATATTTCCCTAGAAGTTTCTTATAATAATTCGTGCATGTGTTTTGGTCACTTTCAATTTTATAAAAGCCGAACAATTTTTCATAGCTCTCATTATATCCACTTGCCACAATGTCATGTTGAAAATTGAATTATTCTTTTAAAAGGCTTTAACGTCATTAAGCAAAGTGTTGAAGGGAATAGAAGCCATTATAACCCATAACGGTTACTCACAATAGCATCACTCTGGTTGTTGGGAAGTTGCTGCAAAAAATATAATTGTAAATTCGTAGTTGATATTGTGGAAAAATTCCAGTAAATTAAGATATGAATATTTTAAGTCTGTAATTACAGATTTTTTCCAGAAACAACATAGGTAATATAGTGTGTTGGTAAAAACCTAAATATTCGCATCTATTTACCTGCAAATCTTCCAAATCAACTTTATTCTCCTAACATAATACGAAATTTATTTTAGTTTCGTGCCTCTTTTCAGTGGTGAGTCGTATTATTTTATATTTAATGAATACAAATTTGTTGTAGAGGACGCAAAATTATTGTAAATTGTTATGTAAGTTATACATTTCATTAAAACAACTTAAAAGCTAAAATAATTTAATACCGCGATAGGTTCAAAGCCACTATTGCTAAAAAAACTAGAATAATTAGAATGACTAGCATTATGTCGCTTTCGTCAGCCGGCAGCAGTATAGAATTAAACAGGAACAAAAATTGTTGCCAGATTTATGATAATTGGTTTTCAGTAAAAATAAAAATTAGTCAAACTTTACATTGATATACCAAAGCCGCTAACTAAAACTAAATATTCCGTCTTTATTTCCTTCTTTTATAATTAATTTTATTTACCTAAAAAGTTAAGTGGTTACTTACCTACAAATATTTTTTTGTTATATTTTTAGCTTTTATTGACATACGAGAATCGCATGGATAGCCGAGAGGAAAGTTCCAATACTTCCTTCAAAGCGACCTCCGTCAAGAACTTCTTAAGGCTGAACAGGAAGTATACTGGCACGATACCTAGCAATGAAGAAGAACAACGAAGTAATATTCCCGTAGGATGCTCTGTTCTGCGACAATGATGGATCACGCATGACTTAAGTATTCGGGAGCTAGATTATACCTAGAGATAACTGACATCCGCAGAGGTTATCCGGTAAGCGGTTATAAGACAAAAAATTAATGTAATAAAATGGCTTTTCAGAAAAATTTGAGTTTTTAGCATTTTTTTTATGAAGCATTTAAATAAACAAATTAAAATGCACATAAATATTTTGAAAATAATTTATTACTAGTTGTTTGGATTTAGGCAAAAAAGTAACGTAATAGCATTATATTAGGGATTATAGAAAAAAAAATACGAACGTACTAAAAACCTGTTTAAAAACAGAAGAAAAACTAGTAAAAAAATTTATTGAAAACACCTTTCGTCACATCTCAGCCAGCCAGGACTGTCTGTCAAAAAATCTTCACTTATGAGATAAAGTTTAATAAAAATATTGTACAGCCGAAACCCGACAAAAGCGGTTTAGAACCTTCATAAATAGTCAGTAGAAACTGGTAACGGTTTATCATAGGCTGGACCAGGAAGTTTACACTCGAACTGTTTTAAATATATACTGGAAGTAGTAACTGACTTTTTATTTGGTTCCAAAGTTATTTGTTTGCTTAATAATGACCATTTTAATACAATAAAAAACAAGTCTACGATTGTCATTCAACACGCAAACTTCGCTTACTTGCTGTAAAGGAAATGGACATTTATGAACACATTATTTTCCTTAAAAAGATGTCTAATCTTTTGCCATTTCTTGATTCACACAACGTTAAAGGGCTATGATTTTTTTCTAATATTTTCTAATTCATTTATCCAATCTTCGGGTAGCTCCATCTTGAAGAAGCAAGATATGACCTAACATCAACAAACTTTGTTTAGCAACTAAAAAACCGACAAAGGCACGCGAATACCGAGCGAAACCCTGTGGAACTATCGGACATCGTCGGTCCTTTTCCAAAACCGCGCGCACAGCGTTCCGTTCTTAACCAGTTTGCTGCATATTTTAAAATTATTTTAAAACATCGTTCGTTTCATTCAAAATGTAATTAAACACGTGTTTTGTACTCGGTAACACCAACGGAATCGGTTAGGTTAGAAAAAAATTGTAAACAGTGGACATCGTTTGTTTTTTCCCATTACTCTTCAGATAAGCTCGTGAGACTCGGGGCGGGACTTTTTTTCAAGGACCGGAATCAGCAATAGGAATTTTAAATCAAACGGTGGTGGGGTCCGCACTTAAGGAGTAGGCCACACGGCGTTCTACGGAATAATGACGGCAAACCCAAGAATGCAGTCAAGCAAAGGACTTTATAATAGAAGTAGATAAATCTAGATTGAAGTGGCTCGAATAGGGATTCTGAGTGGGCACTGTCGGCTGAGGAAAAATATAAACCTGATCGGCGTCAAGGAAGATCCAATTTGTTCTAGGTGTCAGGAAGAGAGCGAGATAACGCTGCACTTTCTGGATACGTGTGACGCTCCGAGGAGACTGAGACATCTTTGAGTCGGCGGTTCTCCGAAGAGAGGAAGCTGTTGCTTTCGCCTGGATGGACGTCCTGACTTTTATGAGTAGATCGGGACGGTTAGGCGAGAGCACAGGTGGTTAGACTAGTTAGGAGAAGAGTTAGGTGTAGGCAATAAGGATTGCTTTGGTCTACTTACTGCTAATACTAATTAGCTAGCTTTTATTGACAGCTATAGTTAATGCTGACTAAAATATTTAATGTTTGGCCCAAACAAACCCGAACATTCTTAAGTTCCGATATAAAATATTTTACTCATTGCACAAAAAAGTAATTTTTATTTATTTATTTATTTTACACCATTTCACAGTTACAATGAACCAATTAACAAATGGGTATATGGGCTATTTAAAATAAAATAAGTAATGTTGTAATAATAATTCAAAAATTTTGTCATAACAAGAAATTTAGATTTAAATTATTATATTGAAACAGAATAATTATGCCTAAAAAGACACTAACACGCTAATTTAGATTTACACTGGATAAACAACAGCTAAAAATGTCAAATCTATTTTGGTGCAGATTGTATGTGTTGCACAATCGATAAATAGGGGAGTATTTACAGATATTGGTACGCGTGGTTGGTACATAAAAAGTGTGGGAATGACGTGTTCTAGGGACGAGGAATTGCAGGTTTTCTAATATATCACTGCATTCAACTCTATTATACAAGATATTATGAAGAAATTTAAGTTGAGAAACTGTATAACGATCTTCTAAGGTGCAAAACGAGTGCCTTTGCAATATAGCTTCTTCTAGAATAACGATTTCAGGATACTGACCATCAATTTAACTTAGATATATTAGAAAACGTCGTTGGACCCTTTCAATGCGATAAAGGTGCACTTGATAATATGGAGACCATACAACCAAAGCGTACTTTAATTCGGATCTTACAAATGAATAAAAAAGTATTTTTAGTGTAATGACAATTTAAAAAATCACGATAATATCTTATTATAAAACCTAGGGATCTATGACAGGCCGAAACAAGGTCATTTATGTGGGGAACAAAAGATAATTTTACACAAATTAAACGTTCCCGTTTGTTTTCCTGGCCCTCAGACTATGCTATGGGTAAATAACAAACGGCTTATCATAATTCAATTAGTAAATTTGCTAAGTAAGCAATGTGTATCGTATAGGTCCATGTTGTGTTGTGTTGGCATAAAATAATATATTTTAAAGATGGCAATGATAAATTCATGGATTAAATGACGACCGTTCAAAAACTAAAAACAAAATTTTGAAATGACCAAACTTGCGTAGTTAGTATTTATCGTGTTGGCACAATCATTACTGGGTGATTACCATCACGGACGGCAAGGAGAAACCCTTAGAGGATAAAATATAATGGCTTCTTTTTCCTACTTAGGAAAGGATAAAATCTAGGACAAGTATAATTCTACTTCCTAGAATAAAAAAAGGTTGTCGATGTGATGTGATGCCTAAATATCCCAATTTTGCCACGAAGCTAATTAATAAAATAAAAATATGTTTATTGTGGTAAAAATAAACAGAAAAATTTTAAAAGAAGAAATTATATGAAATGCATCTAGATGAATATTATAAAGTTACTGTCTAGTAGTGTTTAGTGTACATTAAACCAGTTTTTATGTGGAGTGTTTCCGGAAAATACGTGTACGATGTTTGATTATATTCTGACGCAGAAGTAGTTTAATCTTCCAGACTATTTCTAGCTATTTGTTATGAAATTGTCAGTTTGATTTAATTTTAAATATTATATAAAACGTTCTTATTGCAACGACGTAACTCTTTCTAGATGTTTTTCTAATAGTATGGAAGCTAGAAAAATGGTTGTCCCGAGTTTATGAGAATATTGTCGAAAACTGGAAAATAGTACAATACAAATGCTGATATATTAAATTAATTTTTTATTAATGGCGAATACAACAGAATTATATGTCGAACCTGCAGAGTTTGGATTATATTACATTGTTTATTATGACATTCTTGCCAAAAATGAGAAAGACTGTTTGATATTTGGAGCGTTTTGCGAAAACTCGTAGATAAGTGTATAAAACTATTCTAGTTGGGTATAGGGATGCCTTATGTGAACGATAGGAAATTGCCTATCCATTGAACGAACCAGCAATCGTATTTAAAAAAAAATTTACAGAAATGAATAGAGTAAGATACAAAAACTTTTCATAAAAGTTATTATTAATGAAGAAAGGAAAACAAACAAATATATATTTTACAGGGTGCTTCATTTAAAATAAGCAAGTTTGAGTAAAAGGAAATAGCATATGGTTGCTGTTGTTTTATTTAATGAGGGCGTCTCCGAAAACCTCATATCGAAATTTTCAGGATTCAAATCGCATTATTTTCCGAATTATTCTAATGGACGATCACGGTAAGAAACTTTGTATATACGGGAAGTGTGCCTTTGATGAACTCCTTAAGGAAATTCTCTATTAACTTCCTTATTTATATGCCTATTCAAGTGAGGTAGGTAAATATTCGATTGTCAGTGTTAAAATGGATTTACCTTAGCTGTAATAATTTTTAAAACAATTACCGAAAAATATCGGTTGCCTATTTTATTTAAATATGCCAAAGGGTCCATCATAAGCGTATATATTCCTATGATGGACCCTCTTATAAAAGTAGAAACAAAATCATACAACTTTCCAAATATTTGTATTAAACAATTAAAAACGGTCTGTAGAATTTTTCATGTACAAACTTAACAAAACGAAACAAAATCTAGTTGCACAATTCACATATAAATGTTTTTGCGGCTACTCTATAACCCATACGTTTTTCATTTAAGTTGTTCAGAGCTTGCTGCATGTCAGGCTCTGGCCACTGCTGTCTTTTTTGTGTTGTAGTGTTGTCATATCTATAAGAAATAAAACTTATATAGAAATACCTAGTAAGACTATGCAACAATCTCTACTTTCCTATGATGGACCTCTGGAATTTCATAACTTATTTTAGGAGAATTGTATAGTAAAAAATATCGGGTAAGATTTTTTTTAACATTATTATGTCATTGTCACTCATTGTTCTTTCACTATACAATTCTCCCAATATTAGCAATGAAATAAATTGATATTTTTGTAATATATCAGGTACTACCTAAATAATGTACCGACGATATTAATTTTCTTTAAATGTTAGTTAATAAAATAATAAACTCAAAAAATCAACGCGAAATAGGTTATATGTTAGCAATAGATTGAATGACGTTGAGAATTCAACCTTAACATTTTGAAAACGTAATCAAATGTAACTAAAAGCACAAAAAACGCAATTCATAACTTGGTGTTTGGGCCCATTGCGGTCCAGTACTAATCTGGGGATATTATTATGTCCCAATATCAGCTGATTGATGATACATTCCTGGTGTCATCTGTCGAAAAAGGAGAGAATTTGTGGCGTTTTGTATACGTTGTGTTGTACCGTGCATTTTTGAATTGATTTGCGTAGGTATTTTTTATTTTATATCGTTAACTAATAAAATATTGCATCTAAAAATGCCACAATTATTTTAAATGGTTCGTTTTTATTAGCTTATGGTGAAAAATAAAATGCTGGTATGTTTTCCGACTTCTTAAATCTATCAAAAATATTTAAGAGTTTTAGTGTTGGGGCAGGTTGGTCGGGCTACAAGGATGCAAAACACCCAACTCTGCACTCCCAACCTTCGCGTTTCATAAAATAATTTTGGGGTTTTGTTGTTACGAATAAACCATTTTAAAATACCAGCAGAATTTAATTGAATCTACACTTGGGTACTTAAAATTTTTTGCCAAGATAGAAAACGAAAACACGTCTAGTCCATTTTGTATTCATTCTTTTTCTTTAAAGGTCGCCCTGAAACTTCAGGCTTGTCAGTATATGGTGTGTTAATATAAGAATATTTATATATTTTTATTATTATTTACGACATCCTCACGGGGTATTTTGGTACATGAAACGCTTTCTACACCCATCCTTTCCACTATGAAATAATAATTTGACTTACGACGTCGTTTCGCAAAGATTTTCAATTATTACTAGCTCCCCTTGTCCCTACAACATACATTTTCGCTCTAAGGCATGTAAATTACACAATTATAACTAACCGATCACTGGCTCCCCCGGCGGCGAACCGATAAACGACCACCGAGTAGTTCTCTTTATAAACCCAGGCCGTAATGGGGCTATTAATAAAACAGAGATCGTTTTCGGGCGTCAGCTGGCCCGTATTTTGACGAAATGAACTAAAATCTCTAGAGCGAAATGTGAAATATCTTAAAATTAAATACCTTTTCAAATGCTATAAATCTATTTTATGTTTAATATTTTACTTTGTGTGGAATCACATGGAAGGATGGAAGGATATAGAATTATAAAAGTTATATAGTAAAATTGTTGCCAACCAGTATGTATCCAGAATTCACTTTCTGTAGCCAACAATTTGGTACGCTAGAAATTTCTCAAAGAACACGCCTCATCGTGTAGTGTTGCACGAGACGAGAAATCTCGCACTTTTAAAAAAAACTCTCGTCTCGTCTGGCAAATCAAGACGAAATTTCTTCTAAATCTCGCCTCGCTAACATCTCGCAAGATGTTTTCTCGTCTCGCAATATGACGCTATAAAAAATATCCTGCAAAATTTGGGAAAGAACGCGTTTGGTTAAATTGGTTACAGGCTTGCCAGATTTAACAATTTTTTGCTATTTTGATGAGTTTATCCAAAGAACGCCAACTATTGGCCATACTGATCCTTATTATTATGTAACAAAGCTGGGTACGGGTTTTAGTTAGTGGGGGCTCGTGATGAAAACACTGGGAGCTAAACAATTATACAAAAAGGTGTTTTACAAGGATAGTATAAAAAATCAATACAATAATATATTTTTAGATAAACGATACCTGTTGTTACTATTTTACTGAGCAGCTTTCCGATTTCCTCTGGAGCAAACAATATTCATGAGGGTACAAGCATGGAAAACTAAACACACCGCACCGCCAATAGTACTATTAGAGTAAAATCTATGTGATGATATTGTATTTTTGATGAGCCTTTAAATGGCAGCCGCCACACGTTTCAGCTTTACCACGTGGTTTAAACTTTAGAATATTAAAAGTAAGATACACCCTTTTTGACTATTCAGGGCACAAAATAGAAACGCTGATTGCCTGTAGAATTACGTAGCGGAACAGCAAGCAGGCAAGTGCAAAAATAGATCATTTATCGGCATTAGACTTCTAAAAAGACGTGCAAATCAAATTACCATAGCGCTTTAAAACAAAGTAAGAAAATTTATCTACGTTTAAATTTCCGGCCAGTTTGGTTCATTTTTCTTTTGGTCATTTTTTCTATTGTTTTTCTGTAACGTGTTCCGATTGTTCCCTCGCTACCTTGTATTATCGATAAGAGTGAAACACTAACCGTCGCTATGTCATTTGTCATTTATGGCACCCTGTTGAAGTCTGATCTATTTTCGTTACTAGGTTGGCCACAGAGAAAGGACTAAGTTCCTAAGTTCCTTCCATCTTTTACACTTTGTAAGGCGTTCTTAATGTTTTATTAGCATTATGGCTTGCAAAAATAAAGCGTAATAATTTTGTTATTGATAACAAAAAGTTCATATCATATCGGGCTTAAAATTCAATGTTCTTCCATTGATGTTTGTCACAACTGAAGTCACAGAAACACTTAAGAAACACCAAAACTAGAAAAAATATTAGGACGCAAACTAACGAGTGAGCTTGCTACGGCCCAATATACTGAACTGGAAACTTTTGGAAAGAAACCAGTATCAGCTGTTAATATCATATTTGGTTGTCAAAACTGTCGAAATGCTTTGTTTTAAGAAAAAGATGACTCTACTACCCAATCGAACCTTTACATAACCATAATATAATTTTTTAAAATAAATTTCTTTGGTGCTTTCTTTCATTATTTCATTTTCTTTCAATAAAAATGTAATTTATCTTCTTGCTTTGTTTATAAAAATTATAGCAAAAATATAGATTTATTATCATCCTTATAAAAAATATATATATTTTTCCAATATAAATCATTTAGGTACCCATTTTAGGGCCGATTTACAGAAAATAAAGATTACATATTTTATTAATTGTATATTAGAGTTTTTATGATGAGTTCAAGAAAGTCCGTCAAACACATTTAATATAAGTTTTCATAACCCCTTTTCATCCCTTTAGAGGCCGACTACTTTTAAACCCCCTTTTCCACCCCGTAGGTGCAGAATTTTACGAACACATGACAAGTTTATTAGTTCTACGCGAAGAATTTGTCTATGAATGTTTATTTATATCTTTTTCTCTATCGGTTGCGTTGAAAACTTACTCCTTTATTTCTACCCCTTAGGGGCAAAATTTCCCAAAACATGAAATCACGTAATTGGTTATTTTAACAGAAAGTGTAGTACCAATATTTGGCAATATAGACAAAAACATAAATATTTATAGGTACCTCCTCAAAATACGCCACGGTTCTTTTTTTTCAACCCCTTGGTGAATTTTAAAATTACATATATTCTTATATAGTTTATGAGATACAAAAATTGATATAAAAATTTTACCACCGCTTTTCCCCCTTGGGGGTTGATTTTTCGACTCTAGGTGACAATAACAGTGTGTACAAATAGGCTAACTCGATAAACTAACACGTAAGCTCACATTCATGTTATGATACTTTTGGGATAACCGTGACGTCGACGTTAAGCCATAAGAACATTTTTAAATTGTATGTAAAAACAATGCAAGTATGCCTGCCCTGCAGGAACATACCATCCTGAATGCGACCTTAAAATTGTCGTCGTGAAAGGGTATCATTGTGCCCCTCAGGGGATTTCCGTAGGGATAGCCGGTGTCTAGTTTGCGGCTTGCACACGTCCCCACAGCTTTCCGGTCGTAGACGGGCGTAAATGATTTAGGACATTTCGGCAATTGCCTGATGCACACAAGATTGTAAAGTAAACAATTTATATAAATTTGATGTGATTGTTAAGTTTCTCGCGTAAAGGGTCTGTATCCCAATATGTTCTTATAGTTTCTTTATATAGTGGTACACATCGTTTTTAGACTATACGACGTCTGAAGGGGCAGGGTAATAAAACGCATAAGAGCTAACGTTTTAGCAGTGGTAGCTTGAGCGTGTCTAATAGTACTTCACTTTTATGTTTTCATTCTTAAATTATGTAAATTATAAAAAACTATATATAACTATTTAAACAATTAAATTAAACTATTGCAGCCTTATTCACTAAAAACTTTTAAAATTAGTCAATCAAATATTCAGATCTTATAGTCTCCTAGTTGTGTTTTCACCGTGTCATTGTTTTAATAGGCCATATTATGATGTTTTCATATTAATTTAATTTTTTTGCAATTAAATCATTTTACCGATAAACAATGATACAGGGATATTGTTCCAAAATAGTTTTAGTTCTATTAAAAGAAACAGTATGCGCCGAAATTTGTTTTTTCATTCTGAATTTACAAAAAAACCCAACAAATATTTGCAATACAGGACTTAGTTAACTTATTCTGACACTTGTCATTTTAATTCTACTGACAATCTAAGACGGTTTTCAATTAAAACCCATTTAGTGAACACGGCTGTTAATATTTAACTGTTTAATGTCCGAATCACTGTCACTATTAGTCGCAGGAAGAACTTTCAATTCTAAATAAAATATTTGTATTGTGCGTCTGATTATTGAAAAATCGGCGTCGCCAAACTTGTCTTTGATTAAGCCGAGGAATTTTTTTTTCTACCAACAACAATAGTTGCTCCGAGTGATCTTTTCTTCTCTCCTCATCTTCCTTGCAAATTATTTTAATCGAATTTAGGCCCTGGGTACTCCTGTGTAAAGAGCAGGCCCGTTCAATCGTCGGTTAAAGTGGGAAATTAAATTGAATGGGATTGGCTTCTTCCACACATACCATATAAACGTAAGCAACCACTTTCCTAGCTTGACCATGTAGAGTTTCTTTGTTTGTATATACAGTGTCACCGTTAAAGTCCGCACCATATGAAACTTAAGGTTAGTTAAAATTAAATCACAGCAATCGTTTTTGCTTTAAATTAGACTAAAAATTATATATTCAATTGTCACCATCTGTCATTCGGTATCTGTAAAAAAGGGTGAAAAATGGCATTGTTTTACCGAATTTAAGAAAATGTTATTAGAAAAAGTTGTTTCTAGTACAATTTTAGGCCTAAATACAAAGTTTCACATGTCTAGCGCAAAGTTGAATTTTTTGCCATTTTTTCAAAGTAACTTTTTTTATATATAATTTAAGTTGGCTTAATGGATTTTAAAGTATTTGTTTATACCATACTTAATATTTTATTTAGTTTGTATGCCTATTTTTTCACTAGAATACCATTTTTTTTTCGAAATATAAAATTAGAGGCAAAAAAAATTTACACGGGTGGTGCAAAGTTATCATAATTTAAAAATTTTAACAGATATACGTCATATGTTCTATTTTTTTGATAGTACATACACGTAAAAAGTTTTTGTATGGTATAAACAAGTTGTTTAAAATCCATTAAGCCAACTTAAATGATATAAAAAAAAAGTTACTTTGAAAAAATGGCAAAAAATTCAACTTTGCGCTAGACATCTGAAACTTTGTATTTAGGCCTAAAATTGTACTAGAAACAAATTTTTCTTATAACATTTTTTGAAATTCGGTAAAACAATGCCATTTTTCAGCATTTTTTGTGAAAAATGTAATTTTTGACAGATACCGAATGACAGATGGTGACAATTGAATATATAATTTTTAGTCTAATTTAAAACAAAAACGATTGCTCATATTTAATTTTAACTAACCGCATTAATAAAAAAAAGTTCCATATGGTGCGGACTTTAATGGTGACACTGTACACATTCATTTTAAATTTATTTTTTTTATAATAATATATGAATAACCATAAAACCTAAAATCATGCATGACATTCGACTCAAGATTGTTGTGCTCGCATCAACGATCAATGTGACATGTAATATTTATAATAATTTATTATTATAGCACTAATATATTTAATTTTCAGTAGCGTAGTCAGGTGGGGACCAGGCATGCACGCAATACCTTTTGTTCTGGATATCGACATTGGACATGCCTTTTTATTAAAAATAATAATGGTTCTAAAAAACATAGCATAAATATTTGCCCCCTCCCCGTCCCAAAATATTGGCTACGCCACTGCTAATTTTATATTTTGGTACTTTGCTAAAATTAATTTTATTTATCTATTTCACGATTTATTCTGATTTCACATAGAATCAACAGTAATACTATCGTTTTTAACGCCATTCGCAATATCTCTAATCTCCACGCCATGCCTAGGTACACAATTTGTTGAATTAGATGCCTATGCTCTGTTTACACAAAGAAAAAACAAAATGAGACGTCAATACTGTGTTATTGTGGAACAACAAAGACATATTTGCCATTTATTAATAAAAAATTTACTCGTTAAAATTTAAAAAATGGAGAAACAAGGGCACAATTTCATTTAAGTCATTGTCTTAATCAGTAATGGTTTCCAGTAATTTGCACACAGGGAAAAACAACGACATAAAATACATTTATGTCATTGTTGCTTCGTTCGTACAAGCAATTGTCAACCGATTTGCAATTTTTCTCTGCGCATGCGTGGTTTTTTACTGGTTGCGAACCGGCTGAAAATTTTTTGCTTTGCGTTTACGTTACAATTTGGCTTTTGCGAAAGCCATATTTTCTGTCAGCGATTTGGGATTTGAGATTTTTGTCATGTGGGAACGCTTTTAAAACACGATCGCATGCGTCGTTAATTCGCTAAAGATTTCTGACCGCTGTACGAACGAAAGTTAACATTTGGGTAACAACGACTTAAATGACCGCCTGTCGTTGTTTCTCTATTTATAAAGTTAAATATCGGGAGTAACTGACTACTTTGCCGTTGTAGCTCCAGGGACGTGGATCATTAGCGGAAATGCCACAAAGACATATCCGCCATCTATCGCACATCTAAGCACTTTGTTTTCCAAGACAAAGTTGAGTTTTAGAAATTTTGTGGTATTAGTGACTCATTTTAGGAAAAATTTACATTTAGGTACCTATGTCATTGTTTCTCCAAAGGTGCAATGTGAAAAAATATAAACAATGTATGTTAGGGGCGGAGGAATATTATTATGTATCCTAGTGAGATAAATAAATGTAAATAAACTATTTCTAATTAATATTAAATTGAAACTTGAACCGAGCACTACGAGAACAATGGATATTTTTTACCCGCATTCCTTCGGCATCAAAATCGGTTACGCGGTCTTTATTATATATATTGGAATTTGGGTACCAACATAGGCGTCCAGCACCACATAGTCCGTTGAACGGTAAATAGATAACTTTTCATCAAAATACACATTTTATTTAAAATACAGCTTAGAAACTCGTTATACAAAAATAGGAACTAAAACAAACTTTTCCTGACACTGTGCACTGTAACAAAAATAAAAACTAAAATTCCTTCTTTATAAGAAAAAATGGAAAATAACTTTCTGATGATTTTCTCTTAACATTATTTGTCTTAATTTTATTGAGTTCTGTTTAGAGGTACTGGTATCCTTTAAAGATGTCTATAATAAACGCTAGATGCCGCCATGCGCTCCATCCTCTCGGCTGATCGCCATATTTACTACATTTAAGTAGTACACAGTACACACGTTTCTTTATTTTGTTAGATCCTAGCCTTACTGATGAGCCGTGATATAGCGAAACGCGTCTAAGGATGGATATGACGAAAATAAAGGAAACATTTTCTTTTGAAATCACTTTTTTACTAATATAGGTATATAAGTTTTTAGTTGTTCATATTGTATCGAGTAAACTAAATTTTTTCAAAGAGAAACCATAAGGCAATAATTAAAATAATATACGAAAAGAAATATTTCTGCTTCTTAAAAAAAAATTACCAAATGCTGTACCCAACAGATTTAGATTTTTCAAATATGAACAATAACTAAATATTGCAGACATAAATAAATAGCCGTTTTCAGTGGGTACGGACGGTGGCGTAACTCACCTCAATTTTATGCCTACGTACGCAAGTACTACTTTTTAGTACACTATACAAACCTTTTAATATGCTTATGTACCTATAACGGTTATCTCTTATCTCCCTCATATGTGGGTCACGTATACATACCACGTGAAAAGATGCTGCCAACCAGGCACGTAGCTAGGGGGGGGGGGTGCAGCCCCCCCCCCAACCCCCCCCCCCCAAAACTCGAGACCATACTTATAAAACTTTCAAAAACAAAATGAATTTTATGCTAAATATCCATAGCTCTGATTTCGACAATACAGGGTCCGCCATTTAAAACTCCCCAGGCCCGTACTTCGCTTAATTGTTGAGCTACAAATTTGTGCGACATCAAATTGTAGGTTTTATAAAGGTCTTTAAAAGTGTATATAGTATGTCCTAAAAAAGTATTTTTAAAAGAAATTATTATGGATAACAACTTAATTTCTTTGAAAATTTCACACCTGTACTTTTTAACCAATAAGATACCATAATTATGACTAGTTACCATGGCAACTAAAAGAATTTTCGGAAATTTTTTCGAGGCGTCACGATATTTAAGTGGAAATTTTTTGACAGTTGAAAAGGTAAACATATGATCTACAACCATTAAATAATGTACATATACCTGTGAATAATGCAAAATATCTGAATTATGTAACATTTCACATCACTTTGACCACACTTTCCTTAGAATCTTCAAAATTTTGCTTTTTCATATTAAATGCGTAGTCCTCCAGTATAGTAGCCACCTATACTACACTCATAGACTCATGAATATTATACAACTTTTCGTCACAAAATTCAACAAACTGTTTCCATACACTTGATTTTGATTTTCGGGTGTTATCTGGTGTTATATTTTGCATTTCTTGTCTAATTACTTGTTGATTTTCTTTACCAAATCGCGACATTTCGCTATACACTTATTAAACTCAACACTCAACGTACATACGTTTTAAACTATATACCTAGTAATTATTATTAAGCTTTGTGACAGAACCGGTTAAACCAAAATGACAATTCAACATATTATGTCAAAATACCCTGGCCAACTTGACAAGCAGTGAAATTAGTTTAAAATGTCAAGTTTGATTAATAATTTTTTTTTCAAATTATGGTGTAAAGTGGTGTGAAATTTTCTTACCGAATCCCACGCGAGCTTAAATTATTCCTGGAAATTTTCTTTTGGGCACGAATATTTTATGAAAATTATCCCTCGTCGCTTCGCGACTCTTGATAATTTTCAAAATATTCGTGCCCTCAAGAAAATTTCCGGAAATAATTTAAGCTCTTGTGATGTTATAAGTGAATATTTTTTTCCCTTGCCCTGTATATCAAATCGGTGATAAAAGTTTGATGCAAGTTGTAATAAGCTTTAATTTTAGTTATGATAACTTATGTCAAATTTTCATTCGTTTTTGTGAAAAAGACCAAAAATACGATATTCTCGTTAAAAAAATAAAATTGCTTTTAAATACTTTGGCAACGTTGTTTTATTCATTACAACAGCTTAAAAAATTAAAGAAAAAAGTTAAACGATTAATTTAAATATTGTTTAAAATTTTGTCCGTTGCGTAGACACAAAAATTAAATCTTTTCACCAATTCGCCATTTACGGTACGTAGTAGAATATTGCGTCGAATAGATTTACAGCCATTGCGTATTCTATTTTTAAGATCTTCAACATCAAGGGGTTGAGTTTCATACACAAAATTCTGTAGGTAGCCCCAAAGAAAGAAATCCAGGGGATTTAGATCCGGCGACCTCGCCGGCCACCTTATTGGTCCTGCATTGGCAATCCATTGGTTTCTAAAAGTAGCATTTAAATAGTCGGAAATAATACGGGCATTGTGTGAAACCAAATATCTCTTCTTTTTTGCAGGGGAACATCTTGTAAGTAAATGGGTAATTCATTTTGTAAAAAATTTAGGTAGATTTGGGCGTTTAAATTATTTTCGAAAAAATGAGGACCAATCAGTCTTCCCCCAAGTATTCCTGCCCACACGTTAACTTTAAACCTTACTTGGAAATTTCTGTGGCGCGTCCAACGCGGATTTATATTACTCCAGTGGTGCATGTTGTATCTATTTAAACTACCGCTTTCATTAAATGTACACTCGTCACTCCAGAGGATGTTATAAAGAAAATTTCTATTATCCTCCTTTATAATAGACATTTCAGCTATGAAATTTAGCCTCCGTTCATAATCTCCTGGTCGAAGTTCCTGAACCAAAATGATTTTATAATCGTGATATCCATTTTCTTTGCCTCTTAGGTTTAGTAAAAGATCCATACCTTTGAAGATTATTGACCAACGCTTTTAAAGTTTTGTGATCAGGGCAGCGCATGCCAGGAAACCTTTGAGAATAAACTCTACAAGCCAGTCGAGCATTTCTATTGCATTCACCATAAATCAAAAGAAACTCAGTCTTCTCAACATTTGTAAATTGAACCATTGCTTATAAAACAGTCAATCATTGGCAACTTATAGCAATTTTAAATAATATGTCAAATGTAAGAGAACAAATTTTGCAAGGCCAACTACGAAGTTGGCGTGATGCTATAAGAAAATAAGTAAAATTTGGAAAGTGTTGTTTTGGTAGCACTAAAAGGTGATTAATATTTACGCGAACCAAACGTAACAAAAAATTAATAATGGAAAAAACTGCTAGAAAAACTGACTTTCTTTCTACTTTTTTACAAATTAAATAATTTTAAAGCAATTTTTATTTTAGCTCAACAATTAAACTAAATACGGGCCTGGGGGGGAGTTTTAGATGGCGGACCCTGTATAGCAAACACATTAAACATTTCCTACGTTATTAAATTTTCTTCGTGACAGTTTTTTCCCACTTGAAAGCCAAGCACCATGATTCAAAAAAGGGCGTGGCACCCAAAAAATTTTCTCCTGCGGCGCTTTTTTAATGGCGCCTTCGCGCGATCTTGCTGGGCCAACTGGCGACCCATTTCTTTTAGCGCTTAGCGTGAACAAACTTCGGATTAGCAAGATTTCCCTATTAAAATAGAATAGCGGTAAATAAAGTTGGTAATGGATCGCTATGGTGATTTTCCTTGACTTTATAAATTTATATGGAAACAGGAAATTACATAAATACATTAAAACTAAAAGAGAAATAAAAATATGTACTAAAGAAAATGAAAAAGAGACAATTATGATGGCTCACCAATAAAATCGCTCTCAGCGTGCGCGTGTCGTTCCCCGCCGCCGACTCTCGGTTTGTTCCTGTCAACTATTGAAATACACTCGAATCGCTCCGTATTATACTCGTATACTATCGCAAAACATTAACCACCCTTTATATTCGTTAATAAAGACCATCCTATTTTGGTGCCCCAGAAGAAAATGGGCTTTATGCGTTATCTACCCCTAAAAGAAATAAATATAATAAAATAGGATATTTCAGCTGTCTCCAACAATTAAAAAGTTGTCATAAATTTTACTTATAAGCGAATTTCCGTCGTAATTACATTAAGCCTAGAACGTAATTACATTTTAAGCAAAAATAAATGTAAATTAAATTGTCATTTAAAAAGTGAGATGTTATAAAACTGGCAGCGCCAAGTTAATAGGCTTAAATCACTTAAACGAGGGTTAATTAAAAAAAGTCTTTCGTAGCACTTTTGACGTTCCCGAAAACCTTGAAATTAATATTTAAGAAATTCTTAAATGTCATTAACAATTAAAAAAAATTGAGTATACGTCAATTGGCCGAAATTAATTGGAAGAAAGGCACATTTTTTATCAATTATTACAAATATTGTCGGAATGGATTGATTTATTATGTCCCTATAATTAAAGGTGTAATTGTAAATGAATCAGATTTATTCCTGAATGATAGAACGTTTGGACTTGCGAAGTTTTTATTTGTTTTAAATCACAACGTTTCAACTGGTATGTCGTCTTCGGGTGAATACTAACTAAGCAAAGGAACTATAGCTCTATTTATATTGGCCAGGTATATTGCAGCATACAACAAAAAACAATGTAAAATATATTACAAATCTATAAATTTTTGCACCAAATTGTTATACGTATAGGGACAGTAACGATTTGTTGTAAAATACTTCATCATATCACTTTATCTTATTTAAGTTATTTCTGCAAAACTATAAAAATCCTGCTTATACTCTTCTAGTTGTGTAATATAAAAATACTGGAGTAATTTCATTAAAATAATAACATGTCATATTTTTTCTTGTACGTTTTATATTAAAGATATCCTTAAAAAATTGTATCAAAATTTAAAATTTTGGATAGGATATTTTAAAATTTTTATTTTACTTTTTTATATATTTTTGAGAAAAATGTTTATTAAAATTTTATTTAATGGAGGCTCTTCCTTTTGCTGTTAAGGTTGTACGAAACGCATAATCTAGATTCCAAAAAACACTTATATATATTGACACATCGACACCAGATGGTGCTTCGCGCTTCATCCTCTTGGCGGTGTCCCTGTTTAGTGGTTCAAGTAGAATTTAGAGTTTCCTTTCTTTCGTCGAATCCTAGCCTCACTGATGAGCCATGATATGGCTAAACGTGTATGGGGATGGATCGGACTAAATGGAAGGAAAAAAATTATTTTCATTTATTTAGTTTTCGGTCCTTAAACCGGTAACCTACGGGCTTAGCGCTGCCTAGCGAGACTCCTGTAATTGTGACGTTGTCTATGTCTTCACAGGTAATTTCTTCTAAATATTTTACTTATTTTTATAAGTTTGTTAGAGGTGCTGGTATGCTTTAAAAAGTGTCCCACATCGACGCTAGATGGAGCTGCGCACTCCATCCTCTTGACGGTGTCCCCGTATACCTACTGATTCAAGTAGAACTTTGAGTTTTCTTTCTTTCGTTGAATCCTAGCCTCACTGATGAGGCATGATATGGCGAAATGCGTGAATGGGGATGGATCTGACGATATGAAAGAAAAACATTTTTCTGATCAAGTTTAATCAACATTAAACCATGAAATTGTATCCTCCATATTAAATCCGCTATTTCCCTTTTTATTAAACTGTTATTGCATTTTTTGTAATCTACAACCCCGAAAATCCCCTAACACCCATTTTGGGGAAAATCGTATCATAAAAACGCCATCGGCAATGACGGCAATCGGCCATATTGGATTTTGAATAACATTTTTTTACAATGGGATCACTATCGGAAGTAACCCTACCAAACAACACAAAAAATATTTAAATCGGTTCAGTGGTTCCCAAGATATTGTTAGACAATAAATAGATAGATAGATAGATAGATAGAAACGTCTTTATTTTTTAACTCGGCGAAGGGCAGCATTGCTGTTTACTTAACCGAGTATATAAAATACAATATAATAAATTTACAATAATAAAAATAATGATAATTACAAATTATAATTACAATTACTGATAGGAACATATTTTAATAGTATTGGCTATGATATTATGATATATTACATTAAGTTACGAATTAACCAAAGATCTCTACCCCATATGTATTAAAATTACACAATAATTGTAGAAATTTCTACTGAGTTGTAGATTTTGACACAAATTTAATAGTATAGTACTTGTAGGACCGTTAAGTTTTAATAATGTTTATTAAACAAGTAGGCTTTGAACTTTCTTTTAAAAGACATATAGCTAACGCTAGAGAACCTGTTTCGAACCTCAGAATTAAATAATTTGGGGATGACGTAGGAAAAGCAACGTTCGTATAGAGCAGTTCGGTGACGCGGTATATTAAGTTGATCGTTGTGGCGAGTTTCGCGTTGGTGGGTTGTAGAGCGAAATGTCAGCTTCTCCCGCAAGTATCGAGGAGTCCCGGTCTCAAGCAATTTGTGCAAAAAACAAGCCAGATGCAGTTTTAGTCTGTCTGCTATATTTAGCCATTTTAAGTCACGCAATTTGTGAGTTACATGGTCTCTTAGTTTAAGGTTATAAATAAAACGAATACATGAGTTTTGAATTCTTTGCAATCTGCGTTTGGACTGAAAATCAAGGCATGGGCCATAAACAATATCTGCATAGTTGCAATGCGAGAGAACAAGAGACTCGCACAATTGCCGCTTAAGAGACGGACTCAAAATTTCCTTATTTTTGTATAAATTCCGAAGAGAAATAATTGACTTTTGAACCACCTTTGAGACCTGACCTTTAAATCTAAGATTGCTGTCCAGAAGGACTCCCAAGTTCTTGTATTTTACTGCGGGGATAGTGGCATCTAACATTTTAGGATTTAGGTTCTCGTTTGCCCATTCCCTATTTGGTCCAAAGAACATAACAGCTGATTTAGACGGGTTAATTTTTAGACCATTTTTAGTAGAGTAATCGCAGACACTGTCAAGACATCGGTTCATTCTTTCAGCATCCGTGGCTGCTTCAGTGGGGGCAAAGCTAAATCGCAGCTGTGTATCATCAGCGTATCTCTGCATGATGTAGTCTGTTGCAATATTCTCCATATCAAAAGTATAAATTAGAAACAACAAAGGCCCTAAAATCGACCCTTGGGGTACACCCTTGCTGAGTACTAAGGGTTCGGATAATTTACTGTCAATAAGCACACGCTGTGAACGACCAGAGAGATAATTTTTAAAGAAAGTTATAGTATTATTTGTAAACCCGTAGTAATGGAGTTTAGCACATAAAAGACGATGGTCTAAAGTGTCGAACGCCTTACTATAGTCCAGCAGTACCAGGGCGGATGTCTCCCCGCGATCTGCTGCTTGAATAATATCGTATAATACTTTAAGCAATACAGATGATGTGCTGTAGTGCCTGCGAAACCCAGACTGAGAATCAGGCATTAGATTGTTAGCAAGTAGATA